>OY728165.1:629918712-631118712 GCA_963277665.1 Viscum album
ATTCTTTCACCTAGATGTGTCTCTGAAGGTACAAAACACACCATGTGTGTAGAAGTACACGTCACGTGGGGGATATACACGGTCTTCCCATTCCACTCAGGGTCACACCCACGTGCTTGGACATGTTTGTGTATCTAAGCCATGTCCATGTACTTTACCCTCTGTAAGTGTACTTTAGTACATGGTGTTCCTCTCCACATGGGGTGCAGATCTTGTACGATGGCCATTCCTGTGTACTTGAGAACATGGCATGTGCATGGTTGTCTACTATGGTCATGCTCAGGTACATGGGCCCATGGAAGGTTCTTGGTTGTGTGATCCATCACATGGCTCATTCACATGTGGAAGTGGGTACACAACATGTAGTGAGTCTACATGGAATTCCATCCTTATGAATTCCTAAAACCCTAACCACCACATCTAGGGCCTGACATGTCATGTGTTCTTCAAACTAAATGGTGTGTAGTTGGAATTTTCCCATATTTTCATATCTATATCCCACGATTAAATTCAGGGAATTACAATGAAAATATAACCTATTTTCTGACCATGATTAATTGATCTCATCCGAATCTATCATTTTCGGTCATCTCATGACTGAAAATCAGTTCTGTTAATCCTCCAAGGTTCATATCTCAACCCATACGTCATCGATCCTTATTACTCTTTGGATTTGATCTATGATCATAAAAACGATCAACCATGTCCCGTACTCATCATTGATCTATCCTTTTTTCATCGATCCATGCCTCATTCATCATTTTGTTTTGATTATTAGTGTCTGATATAGCATAATACCACCCAGAAAAAAAAATGGGATCGCAAGGTCCAAATGGTGAAGGACACAAAAAATTTAAGGTCGAAAGGCACAAAAACTTAGGTTTAACCATTGTTGGCCAAGAATTCTTGGACAACTATCAATTACAACGATATCTGGGTTATAAAATAAGAATAAACAATTATATATTTACTTAGGATCATGAGAAGGATCCACAATTGGCACAGATCAATAGTGGGGATTGATTTGCTCAATTAATTTAATCAAAATGGGTGTAATCCACAAATTGAAGAGTCCTACATAGATATTGTATAATTTTCCTTCGAATAATGAACTCACCAAAAATAAAAGGATGTTGTTGCATTTTATGTGTCCTAATCTATTTTGATCTAGATTTTGGTCATCACCTAATGTGATTCACCAATGGAAGGAGATGAAGAACGTCACTTGGAGATTCCAAGGTCAAGAGGCTAACCCTAGGTAGATTTTCCACAACAATTTATTTATAGTCAAATATTTTTAGGTTAAATGAATGAATGAATGAATTAAATAATTAATTAATCCATTGAATGTACCACTGAAGAGAAAAATATCTGAACTCCCCACACTGAGTTATTTTTGGTCATGCCTAGGTTTAACATCACATTATGGACTCAATCATGGTATCATATTTATTAATCGTGATTTTATTGAAGATTTATCTCATTTTATTTTGGAAACTATGCTCACACAATATAAAATATAATTAATATATTTATTAAATTAATAATGAGAACACCAGACCTCAAAATCGCATGCCATATCAGTGGATAGCTTTGGAAATATATATAGAAATATTTCAAAGTATTATAAGGAAAAACCTGGGTCCCCACATAACTAGTATATGGGAGATAATATTTGAAGATACATAGTGCCACACACATCCATTATATCATCCTCCTCTTTCTTCATTATAAGATTGTTGGATGGTGATGAAGAGAGATTCAAAAAAAATTCACTTTTAGATACTATTTGTTTATTTATCACATGAATCCCCCCCTTCTCTATTTTTTCTCATTAAATAGAGTGTGGTGAGTGTAGTTAAGTGATTTAGATAATCTTGACATGATAATCTCTGATTGTGATATTTACTTGTAAGGGGTTATTTAGTGAAGTTATTTTCATCATATTTTGGGAGAATATTTCATGTAGTATGAGTGATCCATTCATTGAGTGTTCACTGTTCAAAGGTGAGATTAATGATTTGATCTGAGTCATCATTGATTTTATCATATGAGGTTGGTTATTATAAGGCTAAATCCATTTATAATACTATAAAATATAATAGATAAGTGGATCAATGAGGGTTGGGGTAGTTTCTTTATAAATAATCATCCATAAACTCATATTTTCATGGTATTTTTCATTTGTTTTCATTAATTTTTTTCAAGATATATATTTAATTTTAAAATTAATAAAACAAAAAAAAGGTTTTGAATTTTTTATAGTGATGTGAATATAAAATTTTAATATGACTTTGGATTTATCAATTGGGATATATATAGTTAGTTTATAAATGAAATTTCTACTAGTTTCTATAACTAGGGCATATAAAAATTGAATATATTGTGGAAAATTTACCACTCATAGAGTTTATTAAAAATTTTGGATTGGGAGTTGATGAAGAGGGATTTTTTGACGCTATTGTTTTACCTTCCTCATTATCCTTAAATATATTATTTAACAATACATTTTATGTGGAGGGCATAAAAATTTGTTTAATTGTTAATGTAAAAATTAGAATAATAAAGATAGCTAGGTTTCCAACTCTCTTATGTTATCTTATATTTTAGGCCCTTGGAAGAAAACCTATGTTGTAGTTTTTATGAGAAAACCCCATCCACCATGTGATAGGGGTTGAACCAATTACTATACTTCCTTGGAGAATATAAAATATATCACCCCTTATGAGGGTTTTTAATATCTTAGATCCCATTATCTGATTCTATTGCATGTTTCTGAGGCCTGTGGTGATTAGTTGATTCTTAGAGCCTGATTAGTAGATTTTGGGAGCTGTAATATAGTTACAGGATGAGTTCATGATTTGATCATATTTCATGATGTGAGTAGGTAGTTTGCAGAACAAATTGGTTATTCATATCTTGCATAATATAAATTTACAAGGTATGATTCACTAATTTTACATCATATTTATGATGTTAATGGATAAGGATTAAAATTTCTTGAATTAGTCTATGAAAACTCACAACTTGAACATAAAGTTCATGACATGAATTAATCCTAGTTTTATTGGATATAGATGATGCATTTATCAGTGGTTCTTAAACATAGGACATTCACTATGTTAATGACCCATTCACACCTTGAATGTCCCTATGGTATAATGGCTATAATACATACCATATACTCAAATTTTCTCAAAACCTCAAGTTCTTTCACAATTCTAGGTGGATAGAGGAGATATATTAAGGTGTTTCAAATTCCATTTGATAGGGATTGATCCCAATATTCACATTTTTTATCAGTGGTGATATGAGGCGAGATTTCTTATTTATCATGTGGTTTATTCTTCAATCGATATTGTTTCCTACAATTATTTATTTCCATGAAATGGATGTTGATCTTCTTTGATCTTATAGAGTTATTTTTATTTTTTTGGCATGGTTGTGGTGCAATGTTCTTGTGGTGATGTAATTTACTTGTGAGAGAAGAGATCAGATATACACATTTTATTATGTTATTATTCAATAACATTTAAATCCTTGAGGTAAGAGATTGTTTATTTATCCTATTACTTTTATGTGAAATCATAATTTAATAAAGGTTTATCTCTTTGGGTGATAGTGAAATTAACCTTAATAAAGAATAAAATATATTAATGAAATGAAATGGTTTATGGTTGTAGCGATCACATGTGTTTCCACCATGATAACTGTTTACTTCTTATTTTACTAGATAGATCTATATCTATGTTTATGTTTTGTTTAGAATGTTTTTATGAGTGGTTTTATCATGATAATTTGATTGAAATGGTTAAGAATGAAAATTAAATAATGTTGTTGGATAAATAATTATTGTGGAATGTTTAGATAAACCATTCTTCTCATGTTTTTATGGATATCAAAGTAATTCATAATGAATGTTTAATTAATTTATTATTCCATATGTTAATGGATTTGGATAAGTAACATGAATATTGAAATACATATTGTTGATAATAATAAAGAGTCTTATTAATGAAATTTTTCTTCCTTAGTTTATTAAAACTTGAAGTTATTCTTATAATCATGTTTAAATAGATTATATATTTTAATAGTTGATTCCTTAGGATTAATGTGGTTCAAACCTATGAAAATTGAATTAATTAGTCCAATATGGTGATAAAATTGTTTTTTTTGATAAATATAATTGTTTGGGGTAGAGCATGTTTGTTTTCTTATAATGGTTGGATTCCTAGGTTTCTAAGGACAAGATGATTAGTTGAATATGATTTTTGTTTCTATGCTTCCTTGTGTATTTATTTGATGTGAATCTCTCTATGTTATGTGATGTGAACCTATTATGGCTTATGGTTAGAAATTATATGGGTGGGGAGGATAGGGTTTATAAAAGAAATTAATGGTTGTGATGACATGATGCATGGTGATATTCATGGTGGTGTCAGATTTATGGAATGGGTTGAAGAAGGGATCACCCATTATTGTACTAAAATCTAGGATTGATTATTATTAATAAATATTCTTAAAGGCAGGTTGACTGGGTTTCTTGTTTCTACATCCCTTTCCCCACTGCTTTAGGTTGCTAGTTGTGCTTGATTTATGCATCTCTTTTATGGATGCTTAGGATATTTCCTAGAGTAACTAGAATTATGGAACGATAGTGATGAATAATTGTTTTAACTGATGATTTTGGTTCTTGAATGTAATTCAATTAATTTCGATAATCTTGAGGAATAATGTATTTGGTTAGATTATGTATGGAGGGAATGGACTTTACTTAGTGGTTAATGAAATAGGAATGTAATAATGTTAATTAATGACTAATGAATCAATTAATGTAAAGAGAAATGTTAAAAAGAAGGAATTAATTTAATTAAGTTTCTTGAAGTTATTTTGATCTTATATGATACTTAGTCCTTAGTAGTGACAACTAGGTGTTTGAGAGGCGATAGATACAATTGAGACTAATACTATGTTAAAACCCATAGTATGGTCATATTCTATATTATATCCTATATTTTATGCGATTTAATATGCTACCCCACCCATGTCAATAGGGAGACTAACACCCAATTATCTTTGGGTGGGTGTTTTTCCCAACATCTGGGATGGAGAGGAACAAATGGTTGACTAACCCCTCTAAACATGTTTTCTTATCTTAGTAGTATTATGTTATAATGTGTGTGATATTTATCTTTCCCCATATATGTGTGTATACAAATTTAATGACTTGTGTTAATTTCACGCACATGAATCCACATACATGACATATGATCTATGGTGGATCTGAGAAACTACTCAGTAACTATCTAGAAATGTGGCATGGGATATTGAGATGATTTGATTTATGGGGTTCATGGTAAGCGATGATATGATATAATTCATGGGGTGGATGGTATGAGACTTATCCTATGTGTCTTTGGTATAGATTCATTTGGAGAGATATGGATTAAGATGTATGATGTTTGGGTAGAGCGGAAAACCAGTGGGGAAGTGGTAGTAGTGTAATGCCTCTTGATATTATATTATATGATCACTTGTATACAATACTAGGTAAGAGATATCCATGAAGAGAATGGGAAATTATCATACCTATTTATGTGTCTAGATAGCTTCATTTTATATTCAATGGGATTTATCATGATTTATTTATATTTTGCACAAGAGGATTTAGGGAGGATCCTACTTAGTATACATGTTATGCTCACCCTATATATATATAAACTATTTTTAGTTCTATAGGAGCTAGTTAGTGATTATGCTAGACATTACTAGACCATGAGTTTTTCATGAACTATTTGGGATTTTATGGTCATTACCGAGGATTATATTTTTTTAATTTTAGTTCCCTTTATTTAGTTGTTTTTGGTGCATGACATTGCGTGCATATATTGGAGATATTTTAATTTTATCTTGAGCTAGTGTCGATGGCAGTTTTTACCTTATCTCTCTCTCCTCATGTTGTTTTAGAGGGTAATTCATACCATACGTGTGTATGGTATACCCTCAATACTTGTCACCATCCAATGACCTATTGGAGGATGGATTTAGGAAAAATTATCTCCCTTATCTTATTTTCAGACCTGGTGGGGAAACTTTTGGGGGAGGGTGTCATGAAAGAGTGGTATTGGATGTTCAATTTGAGGGATATGATGGGGTTTTCATATATGCACAGGTGATGACATAATTGGTTGGTAGGGGACTAATTTAAGATAAGTTTATTAAGTAATGTAATTGTGGGATACCAACTTAGATATGTTTATTTAGGTCCCCTTGTGATTTGATGCATATAAAATTATGTTTACAGATCCTACTAAGAGAAGTGATACTATTTTCGGGGTTGAAACTGAGGAAAGTCTTATGCATGACCCTTCTTGAACCTTTTTTGGAAATAGATAGTCCTTGGAATTATATTGAAACTTTAATAAAATAAATAAATAAATAAAAATTAAATATTTCATATTATAGCTTTAGGATTCCCTAATAGTCTCTTCTTTTTTAGGTATAGATCCACGATTTCATCCTTGTTAGGTTCATACTGAAAATGTATGACAGGTTGTGCCAATAGATCACCACATGGTAGATGTTGATGATGATTACACTTAGAGTATGACACTATAAGAGTTTCATTACTAGTGTATTTTTAATTATGGGAGCTCCATTTTAGACATAGTGATAAAGGAATGGTTGTATGAGGTGTATATATCTTTTAGATTGATCCATGCTCATAATGAGAACTGAATTTCACTAGCAGTGAGGATACTTTGTAAAGATGTGAGGCTATAGTGGTTCTTGTTCATTGAGGATCATGAGTAGTGGGTTGTCTCATGAGAGATGTTCCAATACCAAATTTTAAATGAATTTATTTCTTTGAACATAAATGTGGCCAGTACATAGGTGTTTTTACATTTCAACAATGTAGTTATTATGTGAGTGAGTTTGTGATCTATTTATGGACCCTTATACATTATGTTTTAGACCTTTTTTTAGACGAGGATGCCAAGGTGAGGAATTTCAAGGTTTCTTTACATATAAATATCTAGTTATAGGTGACTCCATTTATGTTACCAATATATCTCGAAGTGTTGGAGAGAGTAGAGATCATTGATAGGATAATATCTAGGACTATATTTTTTTGATAGGGGAGCCATCCAGATTCCTTTCATAGTTGAGCTATGGACTAGGGTTCCCATTTTCTTATAAATAATAGATTTTATATTGCTAGGGGTAGTTCCCAACCCTCATTATCTCATTTCTATGGGGGCGGAAGATCTCATACCCCTTGCATGGGATCAGATTCATGTTTTTAATATGGAGGCCAAGGTAATTAGTTTTCAGAGTTCCTATCCTTTATATAAAGGAAGTGTGTGATTGTTGTTATGCTTTAGTTTCCTTTATTGAGGAAGTTTTATCTAAGGTAATAGCTGTACGATTATTCTACTTTGGACCAAAAGAGAAGAGATACAAGAGGTATATGACAACACTGAGATGCACCCCATTTTTATGGAGTAGATAATGACTATGGTGGTGGTCACTATCAGGGTTAGAGAGGCTATGGAGTAGGTCATGGTTTGATGTATACTTTGGAGTTTCAAATTTCAGGTGATCCAAATGTCATTCGAGGTACCCTTTTTTAGTTTTTTTACTTGGGTACATGCTTTATTTGATTCATAATCAATAAACTCCTTTATATAACCAGCCCTAGTCTATGATTTGGGACCAAATAAGGAGATTATTCTAGTGTCCTTGGCATTAACTACACTATTTGTGGGACAATCTTATCTGTATTAAGTTTGTAGAGACTATGAGCTAGGGCTGGGGAAACACCGCTCTTTGGAAGACTTCCTATGTTTTCAAAAACAACCATTCAACCACATCCTTGCCATGTATTGGATGTATTCAGTGTATGATAATATCGATTTATTTAGGATATATATTTTGTTCTATGATGATGATAGAGGTACTACAATGTTCATTGGAATGCAAGACCCTTGGATATATCCTAGGCATATTCCATCCTTATCTTCCTTGATATACAAGCTAATAGTGAATTCATTAGAGGCTCAACAGATGGTGTTTACCTAGGTTATATAAGAGTACCCTCATGTCTTTATTGAGGATGTCATATAATTACCCCTCTATAGGAGATATAGTTTTGGATAGATCCACAAACAAGTGCTTCTTTGATATTGATGTCTCCATATAAGATGAAGCCTTCTATGTTTTGAGGGAAATGGGTAAATATTGATGATATTTTATATTGAGGATTTTGTCACCTTGGGTTCATCTAGTTCTATTTTTGAAGAAGTCGAATGGTAGTCTACATCTTGAACTAGGTAAATTAAATAACCACTATCCTCTTTGATGGATTGATGATTTATTCAATTAGATAAAATGATGTAGCTAGTTCTCAAAGATAGGTTTATGGTAGTATATCATCATATATGGGTGAAATATGAGGATATTATGAATACCAATTTCGAATGTTGTTATGGGAATTATTATTTCATGGTGATTTCATTCGGTGTGATGAAAAATCCATCTATTTTCATGGGTTTAATGAACACAATGTTTAGATAGTTCCTTGATCAGTTCATGGTGGTTTTCATCGATGAAATACGTGTATACTCTACATTTGTGGAGGCGCACACCGAGCATCTATATGCAATTTTGAAAGTTATGTCTTATCATTAGCTATTTTGGATCCTTTAAAACTGTGAGTTATGGGTTCATGATGTTTTTTTCATAGGGAACATTCTATCCCAACATGGTGTGGTTGTGGATCCTTCAGATATTGTGGCTATTTTTTCATAGGAAACTCCGAAGATAGTTGTAGAGATGTAGAGTTTCATTGGTTTTTTATGTTATTATAAATAGGGTTATAACTGATTTCTATAAAGTTGTGAATCCTATAACAACCTTGAATATAAAGGATTAGGTGTTCTTATAAACTGATCAGTGTCAGGAAACTTTTGAGTACCTAAAGTAGAAGATGGTCAATACACTAAGTCTTTATTTTACAAAAGAGGGATTTTAGTTTGAGGTTTTCTGTTATTCTTTGTATCATGGTTTGACTTGTGTTCTAATAAAAAAGAGATATATTTTTTTCTTATGGATCTCAATAGTTATATCCTTATGAGCATAACTATGTCTCCCTTGATCTCAAGTTGGCAACCATCATGTTTCCTTGAAGTGGTGGTGAAATTACCTCATTGGTGAGCATTTTGTTGTTTTTACATATTATAAGTTCTTGTGGTGTGACATTTCCCAATGTGACTGGAACTTTAGACAATGATGGTGGATGGATTTTTTTTAATATTATGACTTCAAGATTTGATATACACTAGTAAAGGGTAATGTTGTAGATTATGTGTTGAGAAAGAATTCACACAGTGATGCCGTGCATAAATCTAGAGATTCTAGGAGAGTAACTGAAAATAACTTAGTGACACATCTTGATATTGGAGAGGTTAGTAGAAGATGTTTCCTTTTTTAGATAACAATGTAGTAATACTTGGTGTAGTAGGTGGAGGAGTCACATTTGGGGGATTTTGAGGTGAAGTTTTAGAGAGACTAAGTTTTCTTTGGTGATGCTATTAAAGGTTGGTCTGAGAATGAACAACACTGAGTTTCATTCCATGGGAGGATTTTTGTTCTTCATGTGACGCTCAAGGTGGTTTTCTATGAGTTATATATATTACCCTTAGTAGTAAATCTTGGTGTGAAAAATATGTACTTAAATTTGTGAGGTTATTTTTTCTGTCCGAGGTCGAAGCATTTAGTTACATAGTTTTTGTCTCAATTCTTGGTGATGGTTGTGCACCGTGTTCCAAGTGGTTTTCTCCAACTATTGTATGTTCCTAAAAAGAAGTGGTTGTACATCTTAGTGTACATAACTAGAGATTTACCCCAATATCAAGGTGTATTTAATGATATATGGGTGACATTAGGCCCTTTTATGAAAGCATCATACTTTATAGTGATCAAGTAGTCGATCTCAATGGTGTTTTTATTGAGGAAGTAGCTAGAGGTTGAGGAAAGACTCAACTGAGTCCCAAGGATGATCATCTATGATCATGATCCTTATTTTATCTCTAGGATGTGGATAGGTCTTTAATATTATTTTGTATCTCAACTATTACCTAGTAATACTTTCCATACACCAACATATGGTTAGACATGTCAGATAATTTAGTGTCTTGAGGATATATTGCATGATTGTGTCCTAGATTTTGGAGGTTTCTGGATGAGTGCCATACCATTGGTTGAGTTTTCTTAAAACAATAGTTTTGACTCCATAGTTGGTATGAAAATGTTTGAATATTTTTATAGATAACTTTCCCGTTATCCATTGTACATGACTAGGGTTAGAGAGTTAAAAATTATTAGGTCAGAATAGGTGAAAATCATGGTAGGGTTGGTTAAATTGTTTTGTAATAGGATGAAGGTAGTGTAATATTATTTGAAGTTCTCTGTGGATAAAAAGAGGATACCTATTGAGTTTGACATTAGAGACCATTTCAGTCATGGGAGTAAGCCATCTCCTTAGTTTTTTGGCCTTTAGAGGTGTTGGATCATGTTTGAATCATGACATATCATATAGAACTCCCCTCACTTGAGCTATATATTTGATATCTTCCATGTGTCTAATATTCACCATTATCTTCACGATGACTCTCAAGTGATTGATCAGGGAGAGATTATTGATGAAAATTATGCAACCTTCAAGGAAAAGCCTAAGACGTTCAATGATTATCAGGAGAAAGTGTTGTGTGGGATTTATATTCATTTGTTTCATGTCCCTTGGAATCATGGGGGTATGGAGGAGAAAACCTAGGAACATGAGTAACAGATAAACACTTAGTATCCCAAGTTCTTTGATGTTTAGTTTTTCTCTTGTTGCAATTATCATTTTTTGGTTATTGACCTTTATCTAGTTTATGAGATAGATTTATATCCATTGATTCATTGTTTGTGTCCTATACATTTTTAAGGGGTATCTTCCCTAGTAGAGTTGTTTGGGAGATGGTTTTTAGTGTTTCATATTTTTGTGCTTTATTCCACCGAGTGAAGTAGTTGAGCTCCTATGATAGAGAGATTCATGAGAGATATATCACTGGGTGGAGGCCCATATGACCCATTTTATTTTTCTTATCTCAGGGTTCAGTTTTAAATTCTCAAAAGAGATTATTGTTTGAGAGGTATCTGATATAAGAGGTGGCAAGAGGCCCCTTTTATAAGTGATGATTATGAAATTTTTGTAAATATTTCAAATTAATAAAAATAAAAGAACATGTATTACATTTCAAGTAGAATATAAAAGAGAAATAATCAATTTTTGGATTCTATATGGTTGATAATATCCCAAAAATTCATTTTTATACTTTTTTTTATTACATTTACCTATAGAATTTTTATTTTTACCTTTTTTGTTTTTACCATAGTAACTAATTTTTACCAAATTTATTTAATTTTAATTACTATGAATAAAATGAAAATGATTATATAATTTGGACCTATTGATTCCAAATATGAAATATATTATATAATATAAAATTTATATGTATAAGAAAAATCAATTTTAACATTATAGCATGTAAGACATAAAAATTGTTTTTAGAAAAAAGTGTGTTTTTAAGATTAAAATTTATGCATATTTTTCATTAAATTTCTTGATATAATTTTTTTATTATAAATAATATAGGATTTATGTGGCTTCCAAATAATTCCAAAACTAAATGTTACATTAAAACGTTTAATTAAAAGAAAATATCGAAAATAGTTTTTAAATTTGAATGAAATGTTTCATATATTCTAAAGTGTTGAAAATATATTTTATACAATCAAAATAATATTTTAAAATATATAATTTGACCCTTAAAATATTAAATTTAATAAATTAAAAGGTTTTATAAACTTATACGTCTTTATCATGTCTTAATAATTTCATAGTATTTAATTTTTTTGGCAAAAACAGTATTTTCACTATTCAATTATTTTCGAAAAATCTAAAAAAATTCACCTTAGGATAATATTGATATGTGTAATTACAGAATGAAGTTAATTTTTTAAAATTAAAATTTTAAAATTTATAAATTTAGATTTTAGTTTAAATTATAATATATAAAGAAAATCTCCTTTTATTAAAAATTGACAATTTTAAATATTAAGTGTTCTTAAAATTATTTTATATCAATTTATAATTTAAATGATATTACTATTATAGTACATATATTTCAATATCATATAATATCATAATAATCATTTAAAAGTGGTTGATTTAATTTATTACCACACTAAATAGAAATTTGGTAAATAAAAATCAAATCATATTAATTATTTATCCTTTAAATGTAGGAAATTTTAATTGATTACGATCCTTTTATTTACTAGATGTTTTATTCATCTTATATTTTCTTAGTAACTTTCATCTAATATGTCACTGCTCATTATATTTCAGCATTACATGTAAAGAAAGTTAATATTTATTTAAGGCAAATACATAGTGAAATCTCAGGTTGTTACATGTATCTTACATGAGTTTCCACAATCTACAGAACCCATATAGATAGCTACACATTGTGAAATTGATTTTTGGACATCTACACTACACACCTATGGAATCAATGTGTATCTTGTACAACTAATCATTTGTTTTATAGTTTTAACAACCTACCACATGCTGTATAATTCATATGATTATTTTTCACTCAATTGGTAGGCAATACATTGAATTTGTATTAATTACACACCATGTACTTTGACTACATTGATTCCATGGTTTATGTAGGTAAAACCATGTGGGATTGAATCGAATACACATCAACTATATATCATTTAATCCTTTTCTAACTATGTGCCTACTAGAGGCAAATAGGCACAGTTTAATTACACACCACGTACCGAACCCCACATAGAATATCTAAATTATTATGGACCTAGATTATGTAGATGACCAATATTATATGGTGGGTAATTTTATTTACATTTAATGTAACCATGTATTATAGTTAGAATCCATGGAACCTCCATATTAGATCTTTGGTCATTATTTATCTATTATTAGCCTATTACTGGTCATATAAACTTAAACAAATGTATTATCTTCACTTTTTTATCAATAAATTAAAAACTAGAAATTAATTCATGCTAACAAAACCATAAATCAATTAACCAAATAATAAATATTTATAAATAATTTTGTGACTCCTCTAATACCATATAAAGGGTCCAAAGCATTTAGAAAGTGGTTGGTCCTATTTCAAATAATATTTTCATAAATTTTGAATGAAATAAATCTATTTAACTTCAATATTAAATATATAATTCTTTATTACCTTACTGATAATAAAAAAAATCATAAATCAATATCATATTCAATAACTTAAAAATAAAATTTATTTAATATTAAAATAACATATAATATAAATATAACATCCAATGTAATGTTAATATTAATCATTTTCATGTCTTATTAATATAAAATAATTAGATTTTTTATAGTTATATTCATTATAATAATAGTAGGTAATTTTTCAGTCAAAAGGGAAAAGACTTATTTCTAATCCAATTGTATTTTTATTAATTATAAGGTTTTACTAGAAATATTTTTCTCCAAATTATATAAATTTAATATTGAATAATGAACATAAATTTTTAAATAATCATGTTAACTTTATCTTAGGTTGAATTTGTGAAAACTTTCTGAAATGTTTGATTTTTTATTGAATAATGAAAAATACTAATTTTTATTGAAAATTATATATTAATTTCATGTATTTAAAAATATATATTCTATATTGGACTAGTTTTAAAATTTATTTGTTAATTTATATTGAATATAATCTAGTAAACTTTATGAAATTTTTATTTAGAATAAAAACTTTTTTATACTTAAAAAAACATTTTTTAAAAAAAATCAATTTTTATCAAGTTTTACTAGTTTAATTTTAAATTAAATTCTGCCACTTCTATGAATTGAATTTTATGAAATATTTTTTTATAATAATAATAATTAATACTACATAATATGGTAAACTTATTTTTTTGTTATAATTAATAACAAAAATAGTAAAAATATGTTACTATGGTTAAGGTTAAAACATGTTTACCACTAGTTAAATGTAAGTTATAAGAATTATAATGGCATAGAAACTTATCCAAGATTAAGGGTTTAGACATATATAGGCCCTAAATCATATAGGATTTATAAATATTCAATTTTGAACCATTTTTCTTGAGTAAGACAAAAATATATTTTAATGTTTTTAAAAAATTCCAAACATTTCCTCTACCCCACTTTTAAAAGTACGCCACATATCCTCTCCTATATACACTTCAATAGACTTTTGATTCCTCTAATAGCTACCAATATACCTTCTTAATATCATTATCCACATCCTAGATTTACTATTTTGATCATAAAACCATCCTATGAAGGCTTTAGGTATAAACAAAAGGAGGTTTTCTGAAGAAGAGGTATTGTTCTTAACCGAGAGTTTTTGTTTTATTTATTTTTTTGCATCCTTAAAATTTTATTCAAAAATAATAAAATAATAAAAATATTATTTCCTATATAATTATTTTTGTATATTAATAGAATAACCTATCTCCATATCCTTCATCCATAAAATGGGAAATGAAACCATCGTTCATGTGTATGGTAGAGTACCGCCTACTAACCCAGGTAATTAATTTTCCATCACCACCACACATAATTGGTAATAATAATATATTTAATATATATGTATATATGATATTAATGTAATATTTATCAATTTTAAAAGATAATATATCATCTAATTTCTTACCTTCCGTCCATTGAAAAATTATAATGTCGTTCTTGTGTACGTACAGATTACCACCACCACAAAGCGATGTGAATAGTTTTCTATGACCGCATCACATGGATAGTATATATAAGTGTATTTAAAGATAAAATATTATATTTATTATATAATAATCATTATGTAAATATAAAAATATACTTACCTTATTTACATCATACTCTCTGAAAAATGAAAATGTTACTCATGAGTATGTATGCCCTATTCTGTCTGATTGCAATATAATTATTTTTTCATAACCATATGTTATGGTTGGTTTTAATGGTATAATTAATATAAAAATATAAAAACTATTTCCTGATTTTTTTATATCATGTAATAATGACAACTTTGACCACAATCAACCAATCAAAGTCATTTTGGACATATGAACCAAATATCCACAAAACATCAGACATGAACTAAATTTGTAATATAATTTTATATTACATGGTAATTTATAAAATATTAGTAATAATAAACAAAAAAATGGATCTTAAGAAATTAAATAATTCACATAAGTTTATTATCCAGGAATATAAAGAACATACATGACGCTTCAGATTCGAGGTAAGGGACACTTTACCTTAAAACCCCTTTTTAAATGTTTTTAATATTTATTTTATAAATGTATTCCATCTATGTAAAAATTTTAAAATTATTTTACAGATGCACTTATATGAACATTAATGAATTATGAAGAAATGTATAAGTTAATTTTGACTTTATTTCAATGGATTTCAGAAGGACTATTTTTATAAATTTTATAAAAACTATTTAAAAAAAACGAAATAGGAATGTATTATTTTAACATGTATGATGTCTATGGTTTTTATGACCAGTGTAACCTATATTTTATATTTGTATTACCATACAAGATTTCTTGTTTTCTTCAAAGAAAAAACCCATTTCCCCTTTTTCTAGCAATTTTCAAAAAATGTTTTAAATGAAATGGATATTTGAATTTCAAGAAATGGTTTTATTTTGGGTGAAGAGAATATTTTTATAAGTGTGATGATAAAAATTAAAAATTTCATATGTTACAATTATGTTATGATTCTTGGGAATTTTTTATGATAATTGGTGAACCCGATATAGATCACAATGATGGGTGAGCCTGATATAGCTCATAATGATGAGTGAGCCCAATATAGCTCTCCAATGCATTGGGTAAAGGGACTATGATAACTAGTTAGGTTTCTTCTAAGAGATCATTTGAATTTACAAGGTAGAATATTAAATTTTTAAAAGGTATTTTAATAGAGATATGGAAATTATTTTCTAAGTTACCTATTTGATTTATCTATACTTTCTATTATTTTAACAAAAATCTAATGATTTATCATGGTAAGATAATGAGCTTAAGTTTAATAGGATGTTTATGCTACTTATTAAGGGTGAAATGGACAATTTTTTTTGAAAAAGTTTTCATGAGTTTTTAAATATTTAAAATAAACCTTTATAATTTTTTTTCTCTTAATATTTATTGTGAAATTTTTTATGAAACGATTTGGGTTGTGAAGTCGATTTATTGGGTAATAAAATGTTTATTTTGGTCTAAAATTTTATTATGAAATTTTTTTTATAACGAGTATTCATGGACTAAAATAGATATATATTTCTTAATTTTATATATCTATTAATGATAATGTTATGCTTATCCAACATTTTCAAATGTTTTTCATAGGTTTTGAAGGATGAGTAGGGAAAAAGATGAGGTCAAGATGAAAATTATAAAGATATGTCATGAAAAGAAAACTTGTAATATATTAAAAGTTTTTCATTGTGGAAAAAATGGAAACTAAGTGGAAGTGTCCATTCTATGATGTAATATTTATTTATATAATTATGATGACCTAATTATCTACAACAAAAAACTATAAGTGTCATTAAAATTTAATAAAATTAATTCTTTTATTTAGTATCAGTTTTATGCATTATTTAAGTCTAGGTCATTATAGTTGGTATTAGAGTAAAGGTTTAGATAATATTAGAGGGTAGGATAATTGAAGAAAATACCCTTAAAAGATTTTAATTTATGGTTATCATGATATTTCATTGATATATTACCATGATACTTCATCTAAGATATTTCTGTTCAGATCAATTTTCCATAAAGGAAACAAGGAAGCTAAAGTTACAAGGCACTAAGATAAAAATTTCCTTTCTAATCAACAACCTAGAATGGTTGGTAATAGAATAAAATATTTTATTACAATGATAGATAAATTTATATTGGCTATAAATGGTGGCAGTATCCATGCTAGAGAGGTACCATATCCACCACAAAGGAAAGTTTTCATTGTGGATCATTTTATAAGACAACACCATATAGTATTCAGTGGATATTATAACTCAGTGTTAGTTGAGGGATGGATTAAAGATTTGGAAAAGATATTTGAAGTCATGAGTTTTTTTGAGAATCAAAAGGCAAATCATACTATTTTCCATTTTGAAGGCAAATACGATCAATGGTATTCAATGGTTATGAATACTATAGAAAGAAAACATATTGATACCTTGTAATGGGATGAATTTAAGAATATTTTTCTTGAGAAATATTTTCCAAAGGTTGTTCAACTTAGGTTGGAAAATAAATTCATAGAATTGAGATAAAAGGATGATTCAAAGGATGTGCATAATGAAAAATTCATCTTATTGGGAAGGTATTTATGTAATTTTATATGGGATATTTATAATAAAATCAATTATTTTATTCAGGATGAAATCTGTGATACAAAATATATTTGGCCTCTCTAAAATTTAAATGTTATTAGAAACTTATTATGTATTCTAAGAAGGTGAAAATTGAGTTTATTATTATAATTTTACATATGATAATAAGTAGAAAAATATATCTAGGTGCTATCCAAATGGGAAGAATCTATTAAATAAATTTAAAGGTATTAAAATAAAGTATTCAATTTGTGATAGTTGTAGTAAAAATAACCCTGGGGAATTTGTTATGAAATATGACAAGTTCTTCCAATTTGGTAAGTTATGGTATATAAATTGTGATTGAAAAAAAATTATCTTATTAAAAGTCAGAATAATTTTAATAAGTAGTTAGTAAGGTTTCTCTAATGTAATGATATGGGTCATTAAGCAGATGCATGTCCAATATAGAGCACAAATGATGGTAAACAGCAAGACAATAGGAAGTAGTATGTGGTGAAATTATTTATAATTACTTTGGTAGATGTTGGGCCATCAAATGAAGTGGTAACCTATAAATTAAATGTTTAGTTAGAATATCCTAATGTTTTTTTGATTTAGGGTCTACAAAGTCTTTCATTTATGGTAAATTTACTAGTAAAAAAAAAAATTTCACCTCAAGAAATAATGTTAGGACTTTTGGTAAAAACACCTATGGGTAGTTTTATGGCAACAAGAATTTACATATATCTTCCTATTATTATTTTTTGAAGAGGTTTCCCTAATGACCTTATTAAATTTTACGTTACATAACTTGATGATATTTTGGGTATGGATTTTATTTTATTTTATCATTCTAAGATAAATTACATAGTTAAATAATTTATTTTCTAAAATGAGTTTCATTTTATATATAAGAAAGCATTCATAACATTGATAACACATAAAGAATATGATAAAAATTTAAGATATTGAAATTAAAAATATCTTTCTAATATTATTTAAAATAAAGGAGTTATATAGATTAATGACGTGCCGATAGTAAAATAATATTTGGATGTTTTCCCATATAATTTATAGGTATTATACATGATTAGGAATTTGAATTTACCATTGAGTTAGTTTATGATGGTAATTAAATTTTAAAACCCCCTTATCTAATGGATCAATTAGAACCTATGGAATTGAAAAAGAAGTTGTAAGAGTAACTTGGTAAATGATAAATTCTTCCCAGAACTTCACAATTGGGTTCACCTATTTTATTTATTAAAAAGAAATATGGATCCATAAATATTTTAATTGATTATAGGGAATTAAATAACCTCACTGTTAAGAATAAGTATCAATTTAATTATATCGATGAATTATTTAATCATATCTAGGGAGATCAGTATTTTTCAATGGTTGGTCTTAAGTCTATGTACCATCAGCTAAAGTTGAATGGGGATATCATCCCTAATACAAAGTTTCATACTATGTATGAGAATTATGATTTTATGGTTATTCCCATTGGGTTGATTTTTTGCTTTTGCTATAATCATGGATCATATGAATAGAGTTTTCTAAGAATATTTGGATAATTTTATTATTGATTTAGTGGTTATATTTTGGATTATTAAAAAAGTTATGGGGATTAAAAAAATTCGAGGATTATACTATAAACCATGATAGAAAATAATTTATATGAAAAATTTATCACATGTGATTTTTGATGAAAAAATATTTCATTCCTTGGATATATCGTAACTAAAGATTCTATAATTTTTGATCATGCTCAAAATAAAGTGATTGATTAATGTAAAAGACATAAACATGTTACAAAGATTCATATTTTTCAAGAATTAACATCTTATTTATAACTATTAATTGAAAAATTTACACAATTACCTATCCCACTAACCATGTTAAAACAAAATAGAGTCAGGTTCATCTGGACAAAGTATTATGATGAATATGTTTAATAAATGAAAATGATATTATTGAATGATTTATTTTTGTACCTAATATCCATTAATTGTTATTTTTTTATCAAAAATGATGATTCATAGAAGGGAATGTATTATATTTTAATGATGATATGATAATTTCTTGTGCTTCAAATTAATAAAAACCACTTGAGAAAAATTATCCTACACATGACCTTGAACCATGAAATTTAGTGTTTTTTATAAAATTTTATAGGAATCATTTATATAGAGTAATGTGTGAAATATATACTGATCATAAAAGTTTGAAGTATATATTCACTCAAAAATAGTTGAACATGAGACATAGAAGATGAATATAATTGATAAAGGATTACTACTACAAAATTAATTTCCATCTATGAAAGGAAATCGAAGTATCTGATGCTTTGAGTGAGATATATAAAGCATCATTAACTGTGATACTTCTGGAAAATGATCATTTGTTTAATTATTTGTTGAATGTAGTCTTAAAAATTGTGCATGGGACTCCCTCTATTTCGAGATCAGATCTTCCTTGGTCTTATTGGATTATATCAATAGTTTTTCAAGGATTTCACAAATTTAGAGTAACCTTTAATATATTTTACTAGGAAAGTGGTGGATTTTATAAGGGATGCGAATTTTTAGTCTTCATCTAATGAACTGAAACAAATTATGATATAGGCTCACATTCTGATCTTACATAAACCTAGTAAGTGGTATGTGGTGTTTTGTGATTCTTTTAGTGATGTTTTGTGTTGTTTTATTATAAATGATGATCATGTTATGGATTATATGTATCTTCATATTTGGAAACATGAAATGAATTACTCCACTCATAATTTTGATCTTTCTGTAGTTATGTATGTGCATAAATGTTGGCACCAATATCTTTTTAGGGGAGGATTCACATGCTTTTCTGACAATAAGAATATGAACTATATATAATTTCATAAATACATGAATCTAATTCAGATAAAGTGGGTGGAATACCTTCATACATTCGGCATAAATATCATCAACACCCTAGAGAATGGAAATTTCATCACAGATTCTCTTAGACGTAAATTTTTATTTCCAACTGTTTTGGAATTGAAGAAATAGTGGAACCTAATGGAAATATTCACTCAGTTTCATAGGGATTCCCATGAGGATGCTTTAGGTATGGTTCTAACTAGTGTTTAGATATCATAATATATTCTTGTGACTATTTTTCATAGTTAGTAGTTAGATGATGAGTTTATAGGAATTTGAGGAAACCTTTATGGAGGGGAGATCTTTTCTAGTTATTCACTCCCTTTTGATGATATTATATTCTTTGGGGATTATTTTTTCACCCCAGAATCCATAAATAGATCAATTTTTATTAATTGTCATATTTATTTGTGGTTCATTTATCCAAAAACAATGAATATGACTTAGGAGACGATGATTCTGGTGGCTAGGTATAAAGTTCAATATTGCAGATTATGTGTCCTACTATTATACTTTCCAACTGATAAAGTAAGAGATTCTAAAAACTTTTGGTTTTATTCAACCTATTATGGTGTCATTTTAGAAATGGGATGAGGAGTATATTGACTTTATTGTTGGATTAACATAGAATCCCTAAGGGAATAATTCCATCTGGGTGGTGATTAATTGGTTGATGAAATCAACTCATTTAATTCTAATCAGATACAAAACTAAAGTAGAATATATGGGTAATCTATATGTGAATATATTGTGTTATTCCATGGGGTTCCTCTACCATTATTTTGGACAAGGATCCTGGGTTTACTTTACCGATCTATAAGAGTCTCAAGTAGGTGATAGGGTCTCAGGTTAGGTTGAGTACAACATACCATCCAAAGACAGACATTCATACAAAGTTTCACTTTTATATCCTAGAGGATATGCTCCATTCCTATATATTGTATTTTATTGGATCATGGGACAACCATCTAAGAATAGTTGAGTTTTATTATAATAATAGTTATCAATAATTTATTATAATGGATCTCTTTGAGGCATTGTATGGTCACCCATAAAAATAACCTCTTTATTGGGTAGGGGTGGGTGAGGCCTCTCTTGTGGGACTGAGTCTTACCCAATATACATCAGTGAGGATTCGAGATATACATCATTTTCTAGTTACAAATTAGAGTTGGAAAAAATTGTATGTGGATCAGTGACATAGTTGTTTGGAGTTTTCCATTAGTGATCAGGATTCCTTGAAGGATTCTCTTTACTCGGGTTCCCATCATATTGGGAAATAAGGAAATTTAGCTTTGAGATATGTTGGACCATTTTTGGTCACTAAGAGACTTGGATAATTTACTAATTGATTGGAATTACTGGCTTATTTAATAGTTATTCTTGATGTTTTCCACATATCTTTGCTTAGGAAGTACCATCTTGATCCCTCTAATGTTTTGATTTGAGAATAGACTGGGTTACATCTAAACATTTTCATTATAAAGAAGCTAGTGGAGATCGTTGATTATCTGGTGAAAGTAATACATGGAAAGTCTATTCCATTGGTCAAATTTTTATGGAAAAATGATTTATATTCTCAAGAGACCTAGGATCATGAAATTCCAGTGAGGGAGAAGTGGAATCACCTTTTTCTAGAGTAGCCTTCTTCTATATGACTTATTGAGGATGGAATGTATTATAGTGAGGATATTATAACATCATAGATTTTATAGTATTATCTTTTGTTTTCTAAGAGTGTGTTTTCAGGTTTGGAGGGATTACAAAGTTATTTTGGGAGTTACTGCATAACCTAGGTCTGGTACTTCCATAATGAGGCATTATCACCATAAAAGTTTTCATATGATATAAATGTGTCACAGAGCAGAAGTCATGGAAAGGATTTATAGAAAAATAATATTAGATGTTGGAAAGTTACCTTTTATGCCACGATTTTTGTTTACATCATATAACCTAATTTTACATCATAAAATCATTTCTTGGGATTTTTAACCTGAGGTGACGTGTTTTTTGGAATACATGTTTTATCAAGGTTTAATGCTATAAAACCATGATTTACACCATTAATATTTTATCTCAGTATGTTTTAATTACACTACATGCTAAAAATAACTCTCATTCATTATGAAACAGACTCTCCCCAACCGTATGTTATTCTAGGTGTAATTTGGGTGATCTATGCCCCTTCAGAGTTCCTCCATTCAACATTCGATCTTCGTGGATATTGTGTTGCTTCTCTCTGGTAAGAGGTATTTCTGCTTCTTTGTTTCTATTTATCATGACATCACCATGTAACTGTGTTTTTGGACTTGTCAACCCTGTGGTTACATTTTAGATGATTCCTTTCAGATACATTCTGATATATTCTATCAGATTCTAACCCTCATGTTGGATGTGGTTTGATGTGTGAGTTCTTTGATTTATGTGTTATTTAATCTTTTTTGTTGACCGTTTTTCTTGTTGGATTGATTTTGTGATATGAGAATCAATTCTAGGGCCCCTATGGCTATCTTTTCATTATTTAAAAATTGGTGGATCCTATTTCTATTTTGTGGAAATCAAGTTTGTGGTAGGTGGTTCTGTCTATATATGATGTTAGATTAATTGTATTTCTATAGTTTTATAAATTATTTTAGAAATAAATTTTCATGATTGTTTTTTTATAGAAATGGGTTTTTGAGAGAAGGTGGTTTTCCATTTGTTTTGGAAAAAGAAAAGTTATTTTCAAATAATTTTGAAATGGACTTATGAAATGGTTTTCAAATCATAGGTTGATGAAATTATTTTGAAAATGTAGCACATTTTAATCCTTGTATACTTATGTGGAAGGTGTAATAAAAGTCCTCATCCATTGATACTGTCAGGGGGTTCACTCATGGGTTGTTCCTCTACTCCCTTGGAATGTTATTGATAGAGATAATATTTTCATAATTTTTCATATGTTTTTCAATGATTTAACCCCTTCCAATTAATCAATTTTAGCTGATTTGTATCATTTTAGTATTTTGGTGAATTATGGGCTTAATTGTGGAAATTGGTTAATTCTGGAAATTTAGCAGTTTTGTGGAGCTTCTGTATTTCGGGCATATCTTTTATATTTTTGATCTAAATTTTATGATTCCTTTTTTTAGTATTTCTATGCTCGTGGTATTCATTTTATCATTCTGGACTGAAATCTCAATCCATCATTTGGAAGCTCAAATTCAGCTCACAAACCAGGCCTCAAAAATTGTGTGCAGATTTGGAAGGTTTTAATGATGAGATTTTATCTCGAAAATGGAAGAACCAATGGAGCTGAAATTTTACATGGAGCTAGATAAAATCAATAGGAACAACTTTTATTAAGATGGATGCGTCTGATTCTTTCATTTTCATGGTTATTAATGCATTGGAACGCGGTGTTTTGGAAGACGAAGAGTCACCTGGACAGAATTAAATATTCGGCAAAATGTGGCCATATCTCCTTCATAATTGGACCAATTAGGCTCAACTGTTTTGTGTCGACCGAAGACATGGAGGGGAACAACTTTCAATAAGGAACAATTCTCAAAATCTGGCATTTACTATGCCAAACGGACTCAAAATTTTGGAGGAGTAATTTTTGAGGGAAATTTTCTACTCCCCAATCCTATAAATAAGAGTATTCACTTCCATTCAAGGGGGTTTAAGAAGGAGCAAGAAGGGATGTTCTGGAGGATTCAGTTCTTTAAGTTCTTTGTATTTTCTATTTTCTTTTTTACTTAGTTTAATTACAATCTCTTCTTTCCCTTTCAAATCTAATACCCTTCACATGGAGGGGTAAAACCTTTGAGTGATTGGGGAAGGGGGAGTTTATCTTTTGTAATGTCGGAGTTTTGTGCTTAAATGTAAAACCTTATATTTATTTTGAATGACATATATTCTCATTGTTTCCCAATTCACTTAATGCAATCGTGTTTTGAGTTTGGTGTATTCATTTTTAATAGCTTTGGTTAAAGACTTTTTATCTCCCTCTGCCTAGTGCAATTTGTCTCGATCGAGCAGATTGTGTTAGGTGGTGAGTGTCTAACGATCATTGGCATGTGTGTGGAACTAGTATAATTTTTCTAGAGTTCTAAGGAGCAAAAATTCCTGATCGGTACTTGCCTTAGTTGTTTAGTAATTGTTTATGAACTTCCATGCACATAGGAGTGAGTTCTATTTTCTTCTTTAACCAAGGGTGATAGATGACTCAATTGAGGAGTCTTTCATTTGTCATTCAAAAGGAAGAGAGGTAAGATGATCTTTGTGACTATGATGAAATTACAAAAGGTGATCCTACCCTGACCCCATCACTCTCTTCATCTATTAGTGTTCAACCTTTCTTTTCAATTGCTTGTTTTATTTTTCAACTCAAACAACTTTCAAAAAGAACCTCTTCTTCTTTCTTTAATTTAAGTGACAAACGTAATTGTTGTGCACTCCTATCTGGAGACAACTTAGGTTACCCACTTTACTGAATTTTAACTTAGGTTTTATTTGTTTTTGTCACACCCCACGACAGGAACGTGTCAGTTATTCTAGGGAATTATTATACACTATTTGAAATCTCACTTTCTAGGGTGTTCCTATACTCTCTAGACTTTATGCATTTGTCTAGGGACTTGATTCAAGCACTTTACAATATTTGGGTATGAGTGATCTAGAAATAATGACTTGTTGTGATCCTTGGAATGATGTAACACTTGATTTTGTTTTTTACTATTTGTATTTGATTAATTTATTTGATATATATTATATGTTATGAAACTGTTTTCTTATGATTATTTGGAACTATAGAAAAAGGGGATTGTTTTAGCATTATTTTGATAAGAAAATTTAACTAATTATCATGACTTGTTTTCTTTAAATTTGAGCATATTCATATTTTTATTTACATAATTGTTATGGAATAATTATATAAGATCCTACTAATCATGTTTATCTCAAACCTTGTGCACCCCTTCTGTGGTGCACATAACATGTTGTGTATTTTGATGTAGGAAAAGACAAGGTGTTGTAGTAAGGCAGTGAGGTATCTGTCAGCTTAGTTTGGAAAGATAGTGGTGATATGGTGGGAATTTACCATGATATTACATAGAGTATTAAATTTCTATTTTAGTTGTCCTCTACTGCTGGACTTGTACATTGGGATGATCTGACTACTTGATTTGTATCATTTCCACTATATTCTTTCAGTGTTATGGAATATATTTTCTTGTTTTCTCTTCCAATATTTCTCTCTAGTTATATATATATATATTCCTTATTTTTTGATTCAAGGTGAGATAAATCATTCACTATGGTTATTATTTTATGCCTCGATACAAGTTTCCAGGCTATTGGGATCATAAATGCCCTTTGAGTGCGTGGCAGAATGGGCAGAGTTCCAAGTTTGAGGGTTACATGGGTTGGTTCGTTAGAAGGAAGAGGTTAGGATGAAAATTGTAAAGATATGTGCAATAACTAGGCCCTACAGACACCCCATTTTCCCGGAAGACATTTTTTGTCCCCTACTAGGTCCCACCTATATGTTTAATGGTCCATTAGACTAATGATTGTCCCCAAAGGTCATCACATGTTCTTTTATTGTATTTTTTCATCACTCAAAAATACCTTAGGAAACTTCCCTAGAGGTCACCAATCCTGATCAGTACTCCAGGATAAACCATTTTAACTGTAGAGTTATAATAAGGTAGGATCCCAAACACAAAGTATGTCATGAAAAGAAATTTTTTATATATTTAAAGTTTTTTATTTTGAAAAAATGGATACTGAGTGGAAGTTTCAACATTATAATGTAATATTTATTTACGTATGAGTTATTTCTGAATTCTCTAAATCTATAAATCATAAAGATCCTGAAAATGTAAAAGAGTGAAATCTTATATAAAGAATCAATTTTAAGGATTTCTTAAGGTTAGGTTATTATAATAAATATGAAAAACTAGTTATTGAATTTATATGATTGATTTATCTTGAATATTTATTCTTCCACATGTTGATAATTATATTTATTATTAATATTAAATTCAAATATAATTTATATGAGATTCTTGATAAACTTAGTGTATGATCTTATACTCCTCTTTCTGATTTGCATTAGGAGAGATTTTATAAAGTACAATATTGTATTATTTAAACACATCAAGGCACTCATAGAGAATGAACCAAATATTACAATGAGAACAACCTCATACAAGTTATTACTATGTAATATAAACTATATTTCTCAATATATCATCAAAAAGGTTTCATAGCTTTCTTCATCAACCTATATGATTGATTTATCTTTATATGAATCCCTAAAATTAAATCTTTAATGAGCTACTATGGACATGGATTTAATCAAACTATTTCATTTGTATCAAAGTATAGTGATATCATCTTCTATTACTCAGATGAAAAAAATATTACTTGAAATATTCAATTATTGTTAAATCACTTAAGACATACCCATTGTATTCTACCATATTAGGACCAGTTTTTATCAAGGTTTTAAAAAAACATCACTCTTTGTGATTCGTGATATAAATTAATAATAATATAAATTATAAGGACCAATACACACATTCAAATATAGGAATATCCAATAACATAGATTACATATGTAAATCCTATTGGTGGGACCTTCCTCATAACATCCCTTCTTAGAGAACCCCAAATAAAAACATCATGTGAAGATGTCTCAATATATTAAAAGACCCCATCACTTAACATTCAAACATCATTTGTGTTTTTTCAGATAGATTTTAAATAGACCATAGGAAATATGTTTAAGAATACTGTCAAACCATTTCAAAGTTTCCAATATAGATGGGAATTGGTATAACCATTTTACGTATGAGATACTCTAAGGATATTATCACATTAATGTTTTGTATAATAACACTCATTATATGATTAGATATTTAAAAATACACTTTTAATCAAAAATAAAAAATGTAATAAGTTCTATGGAACTAAATCCAACAGTCTTTAGTAGTTTTCTAACCAAGATCCACAAGTTCTGTCAATAGTGGAACATGGCTCAAGACACCCAATATCAAGATGATTATTGATATACCATGAAACCCTTATTCTTCCACCATCATACCGGTGATAGTCTTATAATATCAATATAATGCTTGACTAGAAGTACCTAGAAATATTTTATATGATCTCAACATTAAAAATTTATGGTTCTTTTGATACTTGATGAACCACTCACCATAATATTTGGAACTAATATCTATAAATAGGATCTAAAACCAAGTTATGATACTAAATTTTGGGGAAATTAGATATTATAACACCACTGGTGCATTGATTACACTTAATAGCTAAATTATACATCGAAAAACCACCAATTACTTGATATCATTTATTATGGAAATTATTCTATCACATATATTAGAAGCTCATTCATCTAATCATTCATCCATGGAATCAAAACTAGAAAAATGAAACAACCACCTCCTATGACTGTATGTTATTCACCACTACAATTTACAAGACAAGGTTTTTAGAAGGGTCTAAAGCTTAATGATACACCCATGTGAATACAATATCTATATATATGAAAATCAGGAACCCTATTCATCATGTTGATCAAACCATAACTCTGGTTTTGATGACTTCATTTCACAACATCTTATATAAGAAATAGTCAATAAATAATATACACATGACAAATATAACTATTCCAACACATAGAAATAACATGGATTATACAGGGTACTACTCTATAGGAGAACACACTACATATTTTATTAAGGGGAGAAACTAATTTATAAGGAACCATGTTCCAAAACCCTACATAGCATATGTTATGTGGGAATATCTTATAAAACCCAACTCATAAATGGAAGAACCATGAAAAAACTCTCAACAAAAACTCCCACCGTAAGTACTATGTAGAGAAGCCCCCCTACAAGGATCGTTACCATTCCACCATCATTCAAATTAACCCTTAACAGATCCTATCTCATCAAAAAAGTGAGATAGAACCATCTATTTATAGAGGTTCTCTATATATGATAGCAGGTTCCACTGGTTGTATTTCCTTCCAAACACCATAGATATCCATCTATTCTTGTAATGAAATCGACTAAGCCCCACCACAAAAAATGAACCTTATAGTGATATTCTATGCTCCATACTCTTCGTCGCTTCTCCCATATTCACATTCCCACTTCTAGATCCACATCCTTTGGATTCATCACTCTATTCTAGCATCTGTATCATTATCTACTTTTATATTAATATTATACACCCATTTAAATTAATCTAATGTAGTATTTGAAACTCTAAGAAAACTCCTACTCAATACAAGTTTAATCATACATATCCTCTTACATAATCAATTGACTTTAGACATCCTCATCTTCCTAAAGAATTTATATACTGCATCTAAAATTTCTCATGTGTCACTTACTCTAAAAGTGGATACTATTCTAACAACCATTGGCATTGAACCAGACATTCATTGGTGAAGGTGCACTACTCCATCATAGTTCTGTAAGTATCCTTCCAAAAATACAAGTTCATGAAGTTCTAACTACTTAGAAAAAAGTAGTTCTCATACATAAGACAAACATTTTTTTAGTATTTTTTCAATAAATTATTATGATTTAGCCAATTTTAGGGTTTTAATTGCTTAAATCCTTCTATAAATTAAATTTTCATTTTTTACCATATCATTTTGTTCATTTTAAGGGATTTTGAGTGATAGTGGAATCTATGTATAATTAATTTTCAATTTTCAAGGGTGTCATAAGAGAAAATTTAAACCATTAGTGTTGTGTAAGATCCATGTATGTAATGACCCGAAATTTTGAATAAATATTGTTTCCTAATTTCATGTGTTATTTTATTTTTTATACTCAACAAAAATGTTTTATTTGATAACATGAGTATAATTAAAATGAGACAGTTGGGTTTAGACGGTTATATGACCATTGGTCAATATGACCGCTGGAAACTAAACATTTTGATTATTGTCTCTAAATACAAGTAATCTTGGTTAATTATTATAGAAAGAAGATTTGATGGCCTCACCCAGTAGTCTTGGACCGATCGAAGCCCATCTAACAGAACTTGGGAAGGAGGTAGCACCATTGGGCTTTGCTTTGGACCAAACCCAAGCCGAACTTCATCGTGTGAAGCTAGAACGGAATCGCCTTTGCGAGAAGTTCAAACTAATAGAAATTACTACTCGTGCGATGTTGGCCGAGCTTCCCTTAGATTCCCTCACCTTAGCACACCTTACACTTAGGTCCTATGCTAGTGTGATAAGGGGCTATGTAAGGAGACCGTAACTTCCTTGTGTAATAATTTGTTTTAAATAAAAAATGGGATTTCTTCTTATGATGATGTTTATGAATTTTCAAATGACTGGATAAATATAGTATGCATATTTTTTGTGAATTTTAGAGAAAGGTTATTTTAAAAAAATGTTTATGTAAACCTTAAATAATTAAAAATGTGTAATGATTTTCAAAAAATGGTCTTCTAAAATTATGTTCAGTACAAAATTTAGAGTCTAATAAGATCAAATTTATTTTTGATGAATAGTAAATTATGAATAGTGATTTTATGATTAGGATTAGTAATATGACCAAATGGATTAGTAATCTCACTTAAAAAATGTTTTAAAATAATCTAGGCACCTTGATAATGTGATTCAATAAAATGGTTAAATAATGGTTTCATAAATTATTATTCAAGTATTAGTTTTTTCGGGTGAATAGTGTTTTTTAATTAAAATTTAAAATAAAAATATTTAGAAAATTATTTTTATAAAATGGATTTCATTTTTGAACTCAGAGCATCGATATTATGTTAAGGTAATTTTTGGGGTTTTTTCTGAAAAAAATGAATTGTCGGTGAATAGTGTATTTATTTAAAAATAAAATTAAAAATATTTAGAAAATTATTTTTATAAAATGGAGTTCATTTTTAAAATCAGAGCCTTGATATTTGGTTAATGTGAAATTTTGGGATTTTTCTGAGAAAGTTGAATTTTCAGTGAATAGTAAAAATATAGTTTTAGGGTTTCGGTATGTTTAATGACATCATAACTGTGTCATGATGATGTAATGAGATATTTTAAGGGTTGGCCAGACAAGGGTGATGAATTATTGTTTTGGGGGCCCCATGTGGCCTAACTCCATGGTAAATGCCAAGGGAGAGCACATGGTTTTGAGAAAAGCACATGTGAGGTGTCCCTTGGCCATTAATGCCTTGTCCCCTCACTTTCCCTATAAATATCAAGACATCCTCTCATCCATTTCGACTCCCCACTCTTCCCCAACGAAGTTCTGGTCTCATTACCTCCCAAGGAGTCCTCCCAAGGTGCCCCCAAGACCTGAAGGTCCAAAACTTTGAGTTTTAAGAGTTACATTTTAAGGTAAGGGATCCGACCTCTCTCTTTCTTTTCAAGTAATTTCTTTTATGTCATTCCTTTTATGCTCCATGTTCTTATGTTGGAGTATGTTCTTTTATACTCCTCTTACTGCCCTTTTCATGTTCATATAATGAGAGATCCCCTCTTACTCTCATTATTTCTTTTTATGAAGTTTTAAGTGGCGCCGTTAGGCTGCCGAAATTTTTGTAACAGATTCTTTCTCCCTTCTCATTTTTCAAGATCTATTTTCATGTAAAGTATTTAAAGTTCCTTTTTATTATGTTGTGGTATGATATCTAAATTTATCATACTTATCTTTTATTTTCATATGATGAGAGACCCCATTTGATCTCTTCAATTCAGTATTTTGAAGTTTAAGTGGCGTCGTTAGGCTGCCGAATTTTTTAGTGGTTCTTCACCCTTCTCGTTTTGAAGTTCTACTTTGATGTCAATTCTTTCAAGTTCCTTTTTATTATATTGGGGTATGATCTCTAAATTTATCATACTGATATTTTATGATCATATGATGGGAGACCCCATTTGATCTCTTCAATTCAGTATTTTGAAGTTTAAGTGGCGTCGTTAGGCTGCCGAATTTTTTAGTGGTTCTTCACCCTTCTCGTTTTGAAGTTCTACTTTCATGTCAATTATTTCAAGTTCCTATTTGTTATGTTGGGGTATGATCTCTATATCTATCATACTGATCTTTTATTACCATATGATGAGAGACCCCATTTGATCTCTTCAATTCAGTATTTTTAAGTTTAAGTGGCGTCATTAGGCTGCTGAATTTTTAGGTGGTCCTTTCACCTTTCTCCCTTTTCAAAGTTCTAATTCCATGTCAAGTCTTGAAAGTTCCTTTTTATTATGATGGGTTATGATCTCTATATCTATAGTAATGATATTTTATGTTCATATGATGAGAGACCCTATTTGATCTCATCAATTCATTTTTGGTTGAAGTTTATGTAACGCTGTTAGGCTGCCGAATTTTCATAAGAGAAATCTTATTTTTGTCTTCCTTTCATGTTCTTCATTTCATATGGTATATTTTCAAATTTCATTAACATGTTCTTAAATCCCTTATATTCTGTCCCTCTACTGTTTTATGGGTCATTTATGAATGTTTGACCCATTTCCCCTCTCTTTTCAATGTTTTCTAAAAACCTTGTAACATAGCCTTTATGCTGCATAATTTTCGTCTCAAAATGTCTCTCTCTTTTTTTCTAAAGATATTTTATTTTTTTAAGTGAATACTCAAAGCTCTTATTTATATATGGGTATTCACATATATATATCAAAATGTTCTATTTTAAATTCTGGGATTTACATACATGAAACCCGCTTTCCCTTTCCGTGGGTTTAAAGTGACATAAAGATCAAGTCTTTAAAGTAGTTTTTAAAACGTTATGATTACAAAATGAAACCCATTTCTTTTATGATATATGGGTTGTTTATGAGATGATTGATGATGATATATGTAGCTCACATGATAATAAATACATGTCAAGGGTGCTCCAAGATAGCGCTCCAATGCATTGGGTAAAAACTTAATCTCTAGAGATGACCATTTTTAACGACACCTTGGTGAATAACCTTGGTAATTTTTAACGACACCTTGGGGATGGACCTTGGTGAAACGAAACGATTGTCAATATTAAATTTTTTAGCCACATCTTCAAGTTATGAAAAATGTTATTTTTATTATGATATGCTTCATGGTTTTATTTTCATGCCTTAAAGTTCTTTTCACAACCTTATTGAAGTATCTCTAGTTCACATGTAAAATGTTTCTCTTGTTTCCCTTACTGGGCCTTCTGCTCACCCTTTCTTTTGATGTATGTCCCCAGGTTATGAGATGCAGTAATGAACCTAGGATGAACTTAAGGAGAAGCCTTTCAAGTTTTTAAGAAGAATGTTTTATGTTGTTTTCTTGTATTATGTTCCTTGTTTCCAAGACACTAAAACTTAAAGATCCTCGGTTTTGTAAAATGTAATGAAAGTTTTTGTGATAAAAAGACGGGATGCTATAGTTGGTATCAAAGGATGGTTTAGTTATTTGTGGAAATTAGGATATGAAAAATCTAGGAAGAAACCTATAGAAAAGTTTAAATATAAGAAATCTTCCTGGTATTTTGGTGAGTATTGAGTAAAGGGTTTCCAAGCAAATACATCCCTGTCTGGATACGAGCAGGTAGAGGTGGCTCTGGCACAGATGTACATAGGGGTAAAACCTGAAAACACCGCTTTGAGCTAGACTCGAACGGGAACTGGTACATGACAATGGGCCTTGCTGCACTCTTGGTTACGACACTCCCGAGGGATATGCTTTTGTAAATTCATAAGCTTAGTATGAACCATTATTAAAGGAACAAGGATAAAACAAAATAAAGATTCACATAAGAATATATGATCATGGATAACCTAGATTGGAACCTAGGGGATCACAAGTTAGGATATACTTTTATTCTACATGTTTATCCTTTTATGCTTAAAGTTTCCTTTTCATGATTATTAGATAAGTATTTAAGCCCCTAATTATAGTTTCTTTTCTTAGTTAATGGCGGGAAATGGAAGAAAATGTCCCAAAAACCAATGTGATAGGAAATGCGACGATTGTCGTATTAATATGACAGAGATGATTAGGGGATTTAAAAATGATTATTATTTTGGAAGATGTTCACTATTTTGGGGACCCTATATGATTGAGGTAAATATATTACTATGGTATTTTCATTGAGGAGTAAGGTTGACTTATATTTTGAAGAATCAATGAATTTATGGTGGACTTATAGTAATTTAGGTTACTTATGGGAATGATTAACCTATCTTGGGTAAAATATGTTTAGGTTAGATAATTTTGTTATAAGATGTTAGGAGTAGTTGATGTTGTTTGGAGATGAACAATGAAGTTTATTTTGGAAGACTATGTTATCAAATCCTTCTTGTATTTGGGTTTCAATCTTAGTTTGGTTTATTTTGAGGAATTTTAAGGACCGTTATTTATGGAATGGTCTATGATGAACTTTGGGTATTACCATGGAACATTGAAGATTTAAAAGTAGTTTCCATTCCTATGGGATTCTTCCCTTTTGAAGAGTTATTTAACCTTACCCTTTTTGTTTTTGGGATAATGTTTAAAGATAGAAGAAATAGATAGTTAATCTTTTGTGGATTATGTGATTCTCTAGAAGACAATTCTTGTGTTTTGATGAGACCAAGTAGTTTTGAATTCTCAATGTTTGGGAGAAAAGATAAGTTTTGGTAGAAACTTATTAAAGGTTGAAACTCTACATGAAGGTAGATATATTTCTTTATGTTTTTGTTCTATGTTGTAAATGAATTCCTCAAAATTATGAAAAGGAACGTAAAACAAAAATGTTGTTGGTTTACGTTTCCTACTAGGTAATCAAAGATCGTTTACACACATCATAAGTTTGGGATTTTCTTATGGTTAACTTTCTCCTAATCATGTTTTCTATCACTCTCCTTTAGAACGTGACCCTTTGTTTTCTCCTCCATGTCCATGTTTCCTACATGGAATCCTAGTATGAGTAAACTCGGGTGGCCTTTGTACTTCCTATTCTTTCTTTTAAAGTAATAGTGTTACTGAATCTTTTTCCGATGTGGGACTTTCAATGAAATTTCAAAGCCCAATTTTAAAAATTGCGAGGATGCAATTTCTTAAGGGGGGAAGATTGTAACGACCCGAAATTTTGAATAAATATTGTTTCCTAATTTCATGTGTTATTTTATTTTTTATACTCAACAAAAATGTTTTATTTGATAACATGAGTATAATTAAAATGAGACAGTTGGGTTTAGATGGTTATATGACCATTGGTCAATATGACCACTGGAAACTAAACATTTTGATTATTGTCTCTAAATACAAGTAATATTGGTTTATTATTATGGAAATAAAATTTGATGGCCTCACCCAGTAGTCTTGGACCGATCAAAGCCCATCTAATAGAACTTGGGAAGGAGGTAGCACCACTGGGCTTTGCTCTGGACCAAACCCAAGCCGAACTTCATCGTGTGAAGCTAGAACGGAATCGCCTTTGCAAGAAGTTCAAACTAATAGAAATTACTACTCGTGCGATGTTGGCCGAGCCTCCCTCAGATTCCCTCACCTTAGCACACCTTACACTTAGGTCCTATGCTGGTGTGATAAGGGGATATGTAATGAGACCGTAACTACCTTGTGTAATCCTTTGTTTTAAATAAAAATTGGGATTTCTTCTTATGATGATGTTTATGAATTTTCAAATGACCGGATAAATATAGTATGCATATTTTTTGTGAATTTTAGAGGAAGGATATTTTAAAAAAATATTTATGTAAACCTTAAATAATTAAAAATGTGTATTGATTTTCAAAAAATGGTCTTCTACAATTATGTTCAGTACGAAATTTAGAGTCTAATAAGATCAACTTGATTTTTGATGAATAGTAAATTATGAATAGTGATTTTATGATTAGGATTAGTAATATGACCAAATGGATTAGTAATCTCACTTAAAGAATGTTTTAAAATAATCTAGGCATCTTGATTAAGTAATTTGATTCAATAAAATGGTTAAATAACGGTTTCATAAATTATTATTCAAGTATTAGTTTTTTTCGGGTGAATAGTGTTTTTTAATTAAAATTTAAATTAAAAATATTTAGAAAATTATTTTTATAAAATGGATTTCATTTTTGAACTCAGAGCATCGATATTATGTTAAGGTAATTTTTGGGGTTTTTTCTGAAAAAAATGAATTTTCGGTGAATAGTGTATTTATTTAAAAATAAAATTAAAAATATTTAGAAAGTTATTTTTATAAAATGGAGTTCATTTTTGAAATAATAGCCTTGATATTTGGTTAATATGAAATTTTGGGATTTTTCTGAGAAAGTTGAATTTTCAGTGAATAGTAAAAATACAGTTTTAGGGTTTCGATATGTTTAATGACATCATAACTGTGTAATGATGATGTCATGAGATATTTTAAGGGTTGGACGGTCAAAGGTGATGAATTATTATTTTGGGGGCCCCATGTGGCCTAACTCCATGGTAAATGCCAAGAGAGAGCACATGGTTTTGAGAAAAGCACATGTGAGGTGTCCCTTGGCCATTAATGCCTTGTCCCCTCACTTTCTCTATACATATCAAGCCATACTCTCATCCATTTCGACTACCCACTCTCCCCCAATGAAGTTATGGTCTCATTACCTCCCAAGGAGTCCTCCCAAGGTGCCCAAAAGCCCTCAAGGTCCAAACCTTTGAGTTTTAAGAGTTACGTTTTAAGGTAAGGGATCCGACCTCTCTCTTTCTTTTCAAGTAATTTCTTTTATGTCATTCCTTTTATTCTCCATGTTATTATGTTGGAGTATGTTCTTTTATACTCACCTTACTGCCCTTTTCATGTTCATATAATGAGAGATCCCTTCTTACTCTCATTATTTCTTTTTATGAAGTTTTAAGTGGCGCCATTAGGCTGCCAAAATTTTTGTAACAGATTCTTTCTCCCTTCTCATTTTTCAAGATCTATTTTCATGTAAAGTATTTCAAGTTCCTTTTTATTATGTTGGGGTATTATCTCTATATTTATCATACTGATCTTTTATGTTCATATGATTAGAGACCCCATTTGATCTCTTCAATTCAGTATTTTGAAGTTTAAGTGGCGTCGTTAGGCTGCTGAATTTTTTAGTGGTTCTTCACCCTTCTCGTTTTGAAGTTCTACTTTCATGTCAATTCTTTCAAGTTCCTTTTTATTATGTTGGGGTATGATCTCTAAATTTATCATACTGATATTTTATGATCATATTATGAGATACCCCATTTGATCTCTTCAATTCAGTATTTTGAAGTTTAAGTGGCGTCGTTAGGCTGCCGAATTTTTTAGTGGTTCTTCACCCTTCTCATTTTGAAGTTCTACTTTCATGTCAATTCTTTCAAGTTCCTATTTGTTATGTTGGGGTATTATCTCTATATCTATCATACTGATCTTTTATGACCATATGATGAGAGACCCCATTTGATCTCTTCAATTCAGTATTTTGAAATTTAAGTGGCGTCCTTAGGCTGCTGAATTTTTAGGTGGTCCTTTCACCTTTCTCCCTTTTCAAAGTTCTAATTCCATGTCAAGTCTTGAAAGTTACTTTTTATTATGATGGGGTATGATATCTATATCTATAATACTGATCTTTTATGTTTATATGATGAGAGACCCTATTTGATCTCATCAATTCATTTTTGGTTGAAGTTTATGTAACGCTGTTAGGCTGCCGAATTTTCATAAGAGAAATCTTATTTTTGTCTTCCTTTCATGTTCTTCATTTCATATGGTATATTTTAAAATTTCATTACCATGTTCTTAAATCCCTTATATTCTATCCCTATACTATTTTATGGGTCATTTATGAATGTTTGACCCATTTCCACTCTCTTTTCAATGTTTTCTAAAAACCTTGTAACATAGCCGTTATGCTGCAGAATTTTCGTCTCAAAATGTCTCTCTCTTTTTTTCTAAAGATATTTTATTTTGTTAAGTGAATACTCAAAGATATTATTTCTATAGGGGTATTCACATATATATAAAAATGTTCTATTTTAAATTCTGGGATTTACATACATGAAACCCGATTTCCCTTTCCGTGGGTTTAAAGTGACATAAAGATCAAGTCTTTAAAGCAGTTTTTTAAACGTTATGATTACGAAATGAAACATATTTATTTTATGATATATGGGTTGTTTATGAAATGATTGATGATGATATATGTGGCTCACATGATAATAAAGACATTTCAAGGGTGCGCCCAGATAGCGCTCCAATGCATTGGGTAAAGACTTAATCTCTAGAGATGACTATTTTTAACGACGCCTTGGTGAATAACCTTGGTAATTTTTAACGACACCTTGGGGATGGACCTTGGTGAAACGAAAAGATTGTCAATATTAAATTTTGTAGCCACATCTTCAAGTTATGAAAAATGTTATTTTTATTATGATATGCTTCATGGTTTCATTTTCATTCCTTAAAGTTCTTTTCATGACCTTATTGAAGTATCTCTAGTTCACATGTAAAATGTTTCTATTGTTTACCTTACTGGGCCTTCTGTTCACCATTTCTTTTGATGTATGTCCCCAGGTTATGAGATGTAGTAATGAACCTAGGATGAACTTAAGTAGAAGCCTTTCAAGTGTTTAAGAAGAATGTTTTATGTTGTTTTGATGTATTATGTTCCTTGTTTCCAAGACACTAAACCTTAAAGATCCTCAGTTTTGTAAAATGTAATGAAAGTTTATGTGATAAAAAGGCGGGATGCTATAATGTAAGAGTAGAAGCATGGTTAACAAAGAATAGATCTAAAGATGAAGTTGGTGTGTAAGAAAAAATCCAGATTTCACAATACAATGTAAGAGTAACTCCATATTGGGTAAAGGGATATTTTTTATGAGTAAACTAGAAAATGGATATATTTTGTAATATTACATCTTGATGGATGAAGCTACTTAAGATAAAATCCAAGTATCATAGGTTACATAAGATTAAAACTAAGTCAAAGGAAGCTACATAAGATTAAATTTTCAACACATGTAAGTGTAAAGATAAAAAATGGGATTTAAGTGTTTTTTTATCTAGTCCTCCTTTTGTAAAAATATGGTTCATGAAATGGTGGGTTGATTTTTTCAGGGGGAACTAAACTAAGCCTCGAAGTAGAATGAAATAATACCAAAATTACATCAAGGTTCATATGATATGGATATGATATTTCTCTAAATAATTTGAATTTGGGGGAGTGTTTTTAGATATTGATTTCTAACAAATTAACTTTTAAGAATAACTAGGTGTTTTCCAATTCGACAGAAGATTACATTTAGGTGTAGTCTTAAGATATTTATGCTAAAGGAGATTATGAAATGTGGGGAGCCAAGATATAAAGAGGAATAATTATAATAGATCCATTTTTTATAAATAGGGTTGAATACTACATGTAAAAGGATATCCCTGCTTCTTGAAGGGAGACCTAATTTAAAATGTGTTTTTGTGTTGTAAATAATTGGGCTTGTATTTCACATTTTGTGTTGTGACATTTAGCCATCAGTAAAGCATGGTTACCCACTAAATAGTTTAGGGGAGTGATTATTTGAATATTTTTGGAATCTCGAACATCAATTTGATCTTATTATTCATTATTAATTCTAATTTTATGGTGAGGTGATATGGATTGATGTGATGACACATTCAAGCTTAGATATCATTTTCTTCTTTCCTGCCTTAATTATGTTCCCATTATTCATTTTTTCTTGCTCAATATAGTGAGGCGGGTGTATTTGAGTGATTATGATGATATTGAAAAGTTCATATATTCTTTTGATACATCCTTGGGAGGGATGATTTAGTTAGGTTTGTCTCATAATTGTATGGAAGAATATTTCATGCAGTGTGAGAGATCCATGCATCGAGTATTAACTTCTTGATCTATTCTTATCTAATTTTGCAACTATTATATTATCTGAGTTCATGTACATTATTTTATTCTAACATAAAAATTAGTTTATAATTCATTTAAAATTAAAAAATTCTAAAGTTAATGAGAACTAATGGGACAATTATTCTTATATAAAGGCAGTTAGAAAAAAATGATGGAATAATAGGATTGAAAATTGATGAGAAAAAGATATCTGTTCATCCCCAATTATTGGTACATGGTGTTGATGTAAATATTTCTCAAATATCTAAAAAGGTGTAGGAACATCCATAAATGAATTTATGTATATACCTCCACTCATAAAAAAGTTTATCTAAAATGATGTAGATATTTGTGTAATCGATACTGAAAGATCTAATAACTAATATTATTTATAAACCCGAATTAATGTAAATTGAAATGATATAGTCTTACTGAATCACCAAGAAAGATATATCACTAGAATGGAGGAAACATTCCTTTAAATTTAATTTAGGAATCTCACGCTGCCCCCACCCCTTTATCAATACCTCTATTTGGGATACTTAATTCCTCAACACTTGCACAATCTGACGCCCATGATGATTTGATCTTGTGACCTTCTTCCTACACGATGAACACCCCAACCAATACTCATCTGGTTTTCACCAAAATTTTATAATATATCTATTTATTTATATATATAATTACAAATATTTATTTTCATATTGATTTATATAATTATCTATAATTATGTAATTATTTTTAAATATATATAAATTATGTTTATTTATCAACATGTCAACATATTATATATATATAAGTATATATTTATTTATTTACATATAATATATATTTACCTATAAATTGGTTATATTTTATAAAATTCATATTTGTTATTAATAAATTTATATGTGTGTGTGTCTGTATATTTTTTTGTGTGTGTGTGACTCTATCATTCTCTCTATATATATTTGTATAGGTGTGTGCATGTCTATATATATGAACATATATTTATTATTTTAATATATATTTTTTATAATGTATACAGATATATACATATATTTATGCATATAATAAGAACACAATACCACTAGTCTATAGGATTTTACTTGTCATATATTTACATATTTAATATATATATATATATATATTTCAAGATATACTAATTTTAATATATATATATATATTATTTATTTTCATATTTTATTAGAATATAGACATAACTATATATATCCTTTTATTAACACACACACACACATAAATATATATATAAACAGTACATATACATTTGTCTATATATATATTCATCATTTTTTTTTCAGGTAGTCCAAATGGTTATATATATTTTTTAAATAAAATGGATATTTATTTTTAACATGGTTTATATGTTTAGAAAAATATTTTAAATGTAAGTATGTCTAAATATTTCTTTTTAAAATTATTTTTTATATGTAAATACATACAAATATGTATATATATATATATATATATATCTATATTTAATTATAAATTAGACTAAAATATTAAAAATGATATAATTTCAGAACCATAATATCTATTTGAATGTAATAATTGAAAGTAATTTCATTTTAATCTAAAAAAGATAATAATACCCTCTTAAACAAAGCTATAATTTCATTGCATAATAAAAAATTAGAGCATCGCAACAAAGAAATTAGTTTTGGAGGCCTTCAAGACCTTTTTTGATAACAAGAAAACTATAACTAAGGTTTCCTGAGATAAATAAAGTGTTGATATATTCCCAGGATTCCGTTTAACATCTCATGGAGCCCAAAAAAACAAAAAGATGAAAAGTTATGGTTGTTTTAAGTTGAAGTCTAGTTTTCAAATTCTTTTAAAATATTGAATAAATAATTATTTTTTTATATCACCAAAATTTTATTAAATGTATCTTACTCCATAAAAATTAGTAAATTTTTAATTAATATTATCTTTCTCTAATTTTAATAACTATTTTCACTAAATAAGTTAAATATTATGTGAAAGTTCATATTTAGTTTATATAATTCATAATTAGGAAAATATATTTTATCTATATAAATATAATGTATTTATTTATTAATATATGATTTTTTATAATATATATATATTTTTATGAAAATATCATTTCTTCAGTGCTAAAAACAAGTGAATTCAAAGGATTCCCTTTTAACAGTGTTTTTTACCGTATATAAATGTTACATTTATCAGTTCTTTTAGCTTCCATTAATAAAAGAAATCCCTTTATTTGTGTTTTTTAGCACATATAATGGTTAGAGCTGAATATTTCCCCTTTCTGGAAATTTTATAAAATGTTAGTCATGAACCCTATATGAATTCCCTTCAATGAATATTTCTCTCTTTTTTAGATAATCCTTTATAATTTCCTTAAATATATATGTTATCTTGTCCCATGTCATAACAAACTATTTAAAGCTAATCTTACTTTCCATGAATGTGCAAGTAAAAATGATATATTTTTTGTTGATCCATGACATTTTTCCCTAATTATGTCGACTCATTATCCTCTTTCATACATTTGATTGACATCCTATATTGCAGAATTTATGTTCAAAGATTCTTCCAATATATCTTCCTTAGAATGTAGTAACACATTCAAAGTAGTTATTTTCTCACATCCATATTCATGTGTGAACTAATCCTTACAAACCCTTGGTTTAAATGCTCTATGATTATGACTATATTTTAATGGCACCAATTTATCCACTATTCCTTCCTCATCCTTTCCTCATTCGACTTAAATAGTAGGATACTAGTACCCCGATACCTAATTTAGTAGACATGCACCTTTGATGGGAGAGTTTTCATGTGTCTTTGATAATCAGTCTTTCCTTTTCGATCTAGAGAGCATCAGTTTAAGAATATTTTAGTAGTCCATTCTATTTAAAGTATTCATACATTTGTTAACCAAATAACACCCCAAATTGAATCCACCATTTTAAAAATTATTTTCACTTGCATGAAAGAGATTTGTATCATGGTGATTTATTTCAAAATATGATAATTCTTATAGTATATCATCTAACCTTGAAGATCATAATTGGATTCGGTGGATCCATGAAAATGCTTTTATTTTTTTTCCTATTAATCATTAACACTTGTTTTCTTCCTCTTCCACTCCGACTTCAATAATTCCCATCCCCCAGAACCATCGTTACCCTTGATATCTTGACCTATGATTTCAAAACTATTATAAACCCTTACATCTGCACCAGTATCATTAAAATCCTCATCACTAATAGAGGATATTGTAAATCCCTTAACAAGATCATTATAGTCAAGACTAGTAAGCCCATATCGACATTTATTTTCTTGAGATAGAAGATCTTCAAAAACCCTTAGACCACGAGGGTATGGTATAGGAAACAACCCATACAAAGAGGTTAAATATAAATATATGGTACTTTTATCTAGGATCAATGATATACTTGAGGAGGTAGAATCACCATACATAGGAGACATAAAATTCCATATAACTGTAAGATCAATTCCAATCAATAGGGGAGGGACTTTTTTATTTGAAGTCTTCTTCCACGCAGTATGTTCCTATATCAAAAAACCAGTTGAAAAATATAGACTAGCCTCACTATCCAAAAAAATTGATATTCAAAGTTGGATTATTGGGAGCCTTGATAATCTTTTTACCCTTATGAATAGAGTTTGATAGATCTCCAATCAATACATCATTCTTCATATGAATGTGATGACATGACGACTGAAGGTATCCCAATCAGTTATTGGAAGATAAATAGTTACACTAGGACTGAAATTGAACAATATGATGATATCCAAACTCCTCATCAACATCAATACACATAGATCCTACCGAGGTCTTGGACACACCCACTTAAACACAAATGTGGAAAGTTATAGGGTGACACAACGCCTTTGTCCTACCATCATATCCCGGGAATATACCCACCACATTACCTAGAATTTTTAGAATGATAGGGTTTTAAAAAGGATTGGTAAAATTGGAAGGATTTCCTAAATAATCAGGTATGGGGGATCCTATCACATATGAAACCCATAGTTCCATCTAAATTATGAGAAAATGATAGCATAAACATGAAATCGACCATTGAACTAAGTAAAAATGTTGTATTATTCATTCTTAAATCAAATAAGAATATTATTTGGGTCCAACAAATCAATAGTATCACAATATTCCAATCACCAAGTATCATTTATGAATCTACCAAAAACATATACCATTGGGCGTCTCCAAACAAATCATGAAATCAAGGAAAGATTATTGAGTTTCGATTACTCGATGAATTTATAGAGTGAAAAGAGATGCTTTAAAGCCCCCAAATGGATCATAGAAAATTTTAAGCAGAGGAAGATTAGGGTAAAGGCCATAATATATTTATGGTTAGTAAAAGTAAATAAGTTTTTCTATCATTATGTAGGGAAACCAGTAGATCCCCACCCCTATAAAGGGGGAGTGGAAGGTAGAGTGACCATTGTGGCATTAGTCGTCTATTATTTTGTTATATTTTCTTGATTATAGTTTTGTTCAATTTTTTATGAATATCTTCATAAACGTTTACTAGAAATATGTTTAAATGTTTTATTATAATAATTATTTTATCAAATATATATATATATATATATATATATATATATATATATATTAAAAATAAAATATATTCACAAGTTTTGGTCTTGGAATATATTTCTCCATTTTTAATTTGGAAAGATAAAAATATAATTATTCCCTCTCCCATATATTTAATAAATAATATATCTATATAAAAATATATCACTATTATTTATTTAATATTAAATATTTTTGAACTTAATTCAATAATTATACATAATAATTATATTTTTTTATTTAAGATTTATATTAATATAAATATTTCACTGTATCACTACTAAAAAATCTATTTTCCTCACCATTAAAAAAGATTTTTCTCACCACGTAAAAAGGACTACGAAATATGGAATTGAGATGAACACGGGTCTCTATAAACATTAAAAAAAGACAAATAAATCCCTTTTTAATGTTTTTTTCATTTAAAAAAGAACTATTAGACTATTTCCCTCACCATTTCATTTTTAGTAGAAAAAAGACAATAAAAAAGAATATTTATATTGAAATTATAACTAAAAAAATATAATAAATACCATAAATAACAAAAATGAAAATAATAATTATATTTAATTATTTATAACATATTTTTAAATAAACATGATTAAATATTATTGCGGAAATTATTAAAAAAATTAATAGCAAAAACCAAGAAGAATAGTTTGGAAACATATCCATAATACTTTAATTTTAATATGGGAAAGAAAGTTATTTGTAATCATAATAAATTATATATATGTAATAATAAACAATACATATTTCATTAATATCACTTAACAATTATAAAAAAATTTCATATTTAAAAATTCACTTTAGATAATTTTGAAGACATCACACTTTTGAATGATGTGGGACTCATTCTAAAATGTCAAAAAAGAATAGATTATAATTTTAATAGAGTTTTATTATCACCCATTCTCATTTTATTAGTTTCTATCTTATGATGAATTCTTGAAACTAAAATATTTCTTTTATATTACAAACACACACCTTCAGACCTAAGAATGACACAATGTGTCAGAATGATGTACATTTCATTCCTATAGGACAAAAATGAATGAAATATCATTGTACTGGAGTTTTATGATAGTATGGAATAATTTATTTGGTATTGTATCACTATTTTTCAACTCAAATTTCTCCTTTAAATTAAAAAACACTTACTTCTATTCATGTTGGGAATACCATGCATAGAAGTGATATTCCGTTTATTCCAACATGTTCTAAATAAACCAAAGTGCATAGAAAAGTATATGATTTAATATGTAATGAGTTCATAATTATTCAATATTATATGTGTTTATAAAAATAAAAATTTATTAATAGGGAAAATTAATATTTGTAATATTAAATATTAATTAATATTTTCAAAATTAATAATAACAATTAAATGTAATTATACCTGATTCTAACTACTAATAATTTCATATTGAATTACCACACATTTTAGACCTTAAAATCATCCCATTACACCTTGAAATCATATCAGTATCAAACAATGAGATATTAAAATTATTCAGAAGAACAATTTTATTGCATTTTTTAATATCTTATAATATTTGTATAGTAATTACATGTTTTTCTAGTTAACACATTTAAATTATTATTAAAATTATTTATAGATTATTCGATCAATAGTAAAAAATTAAACTAGATATTTATAGAGAGAAAAACAATGCAAGACTCGAATAAATCTATCTATATGCTGAAAAATAGCATGAATTATTGCCCTTGAAGATGTCGGTCTTGGAAATTTAATTCTAACATGAGTTAGACTGAATCAGGCCGCATGCATATATAACATGGATCAGTTTTTTAAAATAAATTTTATATAGGAATTTATGTACATGAAGTGTGAATTAAAATAAAATGAACATATATCCATGTTAATTTCTATTTATTTTTAAATGGTTACATGATTTTTTATGTCTTAGTTGTAGGAATATAATAGATGGGGTAATTGTACAAACCACACTTCTCTCCTATTTTGTTTTTCCAAAAAAATATTCTTTTCTCCTTCATAAATCTTATAAAAATTTGGTGTTTCCTCACTCCAACTCATCAATAAAATAAATCACAAAACTTAATGTTCTCTTAACAATACTAAATAACAAATTCCAAAAAAAAAATTCACATTAATTCCAGACTAATACCACAAAAAAGTAAAAATATATGAATTACATATAAGTACTCACCATAAAAAATAAATGATATAAGTATTTCTCAATAAATGTTGTGAAACATTAAATATATATTACCTAAATCTCATATTCATGTGATGAATTGAGTCTATATCATAGAAGATGATATATATATATATATATCATATCATATGACATGTATAAAACCAAATCACATAACATGATACTGGTTTGGAAATTCATAAGGAAATATATAATGATATTTTTACACTTCTCTGACACCATGTTAGAGGGTATTATCTGATCATATGGAAAGAGATGTTATGCGTACTAATTTTATTATATGATTTATTTAGGTACATATTTGTTAAATGTTAACATTAATATTTACTTTTATAGTGTCCACTAGTAATACATAAAATGTATGGGAGTTATATATGTTTAAAATTACAAAGATATTTAACTGATATTTCATTTACTCATAACTCATGTGTAAATTCATGAGGATCATGAAGTATCCCTAAAAACCATTTAACAAAAGATTATCCATGATAATTTTAGTGGGAATTACTCAAGAAATATTCAATCAATACTCTCCCTATCGAAGATCAATCTTTATTTTACTTCCTTTACAACTTGAGATACTATAATATTGTTGAAATAAGGGACTTTCATCACCTAGTTTTGTGATTCAGTGCAGTTCATAGGTATAACTTGGAGGGAAGAGTCCATTTTATATTTCTAGTGATATTCATCGTGAAACCATTTAAGGAAACATCAGTAGTGATATTCAGTGTAAGGTATATATTCTTCATGTTATCTATACATGTTTTTATAATTAGAGAATGGTTAATCATGGTTTGTGGTTTATAATTATTTCTATAGTGTTTAATAAGTGTTAATTGATTCTTAGAAACCTAACATTGGTATGAGAGTAGTTTCATGAATTTTGAGTCACAAAATAATTTTTTAATCAAAGAAATATGTATATCATGTTGATATCATTTTAATATCATTAAAATGATTTAAATTATTAAATTCCATTGGCTATGAGTTGTACCATATGATATGTGATATCATAGGCCTAGAAAAAGTTCAATTCCTTCGGTTTTAAAAATATCATAGCATACAATGGAAGATATTGTATGGGGAGATAATACCAATCAATGATTCCAAAATAGATCATTGTATCACCTTTACGATATAAGATATATCATAAGATAGAAATATGTATCACCGTATGCATAATCTTACACATTTTTGAGGTCGTAAGTTTTGTTTTCTTATGCCACTTGGTTTTATGTTTCATAGAAATCGTGACTTATCATATGATATGTATTATCTATCAAAAATTATGATAGATGTCACTAATATTATCTATAAATTCATAGCTTATGATATGGATACACTTTCAAATATGATATATAATATATTTTTTTTCTAATCTAAATTTTCAATTAATATTTTATTTATATAATTTATAATTTTTTTTATAAATTATAGAAAAAGTTATTTTGAGATATTTATTTAATTTAAGATGTTTTTATAAATTAATAAATCATAAATTATTTATAATTAATTATTATGTGTTTATGTAACATTTAATAAATAAATATCAATAATATCAAGTGCTAATATTAGATATATTTTGAATTATTTTTAATGAATTATAATTTTGATTTAAAATGTATATATCGAAATTCTATGTGAAATTTATAAAGTGTTTATACATTAAAAACTAAGGTAAAACATAAAAGGAGGTTATATTTAATATTATGAATTATTAATGATTATTTGATTTGAAATGGTTAAAATAAATAGGCCTTATTTTAAAAATTATTTAAACCATATGAAAAGGATTTTTGGTATTTTATATGATTAAGTTTTAAATAGTATTTAATGATTAATATTTATTTTATGTAAATTTTTTAAATAATAGAAATTGGAATATAAAAATGTGATTTATTAGATTTGGTATTGTATATTTAAATAAAATTTCATATAAAAGGATAAAGTGAAAGAGTTTATATTACATATAAATAAGAAATTTTATATTTATTTAATTATGTAATGTCCATAAAAAATAATAAAATTGAATTCGGGGTGGTAGCTATGTGGTTGAGACACCCCATAATCCCGTATGAAACATAAGATCAAATCAAGTTAGGGGAGTATTTCTAAAGATACTATAGTAGTATTTTAGTAGCACTATATCAATGAATATTTTCACCTGAAATGGGTGTTTGGGATGCATACCTAGGCCTTTGATCCAAAGGGCCTTCAGGCCATCAATGCAGGGATGATGGGTCACCGAAAAGGGAATCTAAGAAGAATATTGGGCATCCAATCCCAAAAATAGTGGACCCGAACTTCATGTTAGAGAAATTCAAGATTGATAGAGAAGAAGAAAGGGAAAAGTGGGACCTGATGATCAGTTGAACCCTAGATAGGGGGGGAACAATGACCAACCAAAGATGTGAATTTAGGACTATAAGTTGGAGTGATGGATTTAGAAGAAAAAAAGGGTTTCTTCAAGTGAGGTATTGGTATTTGGCCTTCTATTTGTAAAATAGACTTGTGCTATTGGGCCTATAGGCTATGTAATGATATTGTGCAAATGGGATTTCATACTATGTAAGACTTCCCTCTCAAACTAGTTAAAAGAATTATTATCTAGAAATTAAATACAGAAATAAAAGGCCTCTGAGCCATTAGAAATAACAGATAAATTATATTTTTTTTATAAATAATTGATTTATAAACTTAATTTATTTTATTACAATCACCCCAATAAGGAATGGACCAGTGAATTCATTTAATTACCAATTTAGAAACTCAAAATTTCACTACTTATCTACCAAACTAGGTTAACCATACAACCCAAAGAAGGTCCACTCATATTTACTTAACTCTACAATAGAACCTTCTATATGATGGGAGAATTGATTCATAGTTACAATGATATAGTCCATAAAAAAAATGAATACACCCCAACCCCCCATTCCTTCCAACTAAAAAGGCATTAAAGAAATTAATACAAATTTTCAGGTAATCAATATCCTTTCTATCAGAAATAGTTTTGGTTAATAAAACTATATTCATTATATTCCTATTAGTTCACTTATAGAGAACCATAATTGTTAAATTGTTTCCATGATCTTGAAAATTATAACATAAAAGTTTCATTTAACCAATAATTACTAGACCTCTACAACCTCCCCCTTTATAAAATATAATTATATAGTTTCCCCAAGTAGTTTCATGCACTTGATAATAAAATTCCCATCATCCTTTGAGTTTTCATAAAAGAATATATTTAAAATGCATTTTTTCATTTATGTTTTTATAAACATTAATTCCTATCAATTTTATGAACTCTTATTAGAAGTCCTTTTGACTAGGGGACTATTACCCCATCTATCCAATTCATTACTCATTTCATTCAAAAAAAAAATTATTTGGAATTTAAAACCAAATTGAAATAAGAAGAAATATTCACCCATAGAAAGTTAGCCATAGTCCCATTCCTATTAGAGAACACTGTATTAGGAATTAGATATTTAAATAGAATGTTCCAAAATCCAAAATTTTTAGTATCATTCATACATGATCTCATGTATATCTATATTTGATTTAATATAATATCATCATTTTCGATAGGTTGAATATTTAAACCATATTATACTAGTTTAATATTAATAATCTCATTTACACATTTAAAATTCATTTATAAAAAAATCTAGTGATTTTATATTTTTTCGTGATCCCTCTCAATATCATACAAAGATATTTGAATAATCCTTATATATTTTGCGTGAAAGAATAAAACATAATGATGTATAATTTACCTTTTTAATTAACCTCATTTAATAAAAACTTCTTATTTATATGACCCAAAATACTAAAAACATAAAAAAATGTGCAACCACTCATATTTACAATTGAGACACTTTTGATATCTAGTACATTTTTAGAGATAAATACCTAGATAATAATTGATTAATGAATATACAAGATTTTAATCCTCACAAATTTACCTATGTTTATTGGATTAGATTTGTTTCATTGAATTAATTCCCCTAATATATAAGTAATCTAGTGGATTATGATAGATTATAAACAACCCAATGATATTACATTATCCCTAACCTATATTATAGTTATTTAAAAATAACAAATAGTAAAACCATCTTCTATAGATACATCTGTATTAGAAATGAGGTGGTTATAGAATGTCCATGAACTTCCATCCAGCACCTTCTCCTTATCATATTTATGTAAAAAATCTAAGAAAAATGTTTTGAAATCAATATCCCATGAAAAAACAAAATCATTCTTTAAAAAATATTTAACAATGTATTCTTGAGGGTGGGGGGGGGGGGTGAGTTTTCATTTATGGATATATTTTCTAAAAATAAATGATATTTTTTATGAAGATATTCATCATTATAATTCTATGATTAAAAAGGGATGATATATCTTTATCTGTCAATGTGAATATTTTCAAATTATTAAAGTTTTCTACCCTGTTACCCAGTATAAAGGTTTTATGAGAAGATAAAAAACCCCAACAATGAGAAGGTAGAAATAGGTAAGAATACTAGTAGAGTGGAGATGAAAATTAATCAATATCATGAAAATCTACTGAAATTCCTTCTTATTAATCAATTAAATAAATCCTAAAACTGAAGAAACCATAACCTCCTATAATCCCCATAGTGTTAGAGAACTGTTTTGGGTCGGTCTCGAAACGCCCAATGGTTCCGTATCCAATGACGTGTGGAACTACTTTCCAAAGGCAGGCATTCGTCGGATGGTCTGACCAGCGATGCTTAAGAACTCACATTGGTCGAGAGGATGAGAAGTCAGGATCATTGCACACTTTTGGGGTAAATTATTTCCTATTCTGGGACTCTATTATAGATTTAATATGTATTCATATGTTCGCGAATCTTTGGTTTATACCCAAGCATAGTATCCACGAATTTCTCCTGGTTTTAAATGGTCAGCTGAATGTAGGGGTTCGAAATCATTTATGCCTAAGGTTTACCATCCATCATTGTATTAATGACCCCGAGGAGTTAGAACTCATTGAGGCGACACTAGGAGTGGCGCGGTGAACCGATGTGAAGATAGTCGCATCGACCAGTTGTTGGGCTTGAACCTCATGGAGGCTTCCTACGTACCCTGCCTAGGGGACAGGGATCAAAGTCTACGTAGTTCGAAAGGGGAGCGTCAGAGAACCGATGTGAAGGTGGACTCGGGGGTCCATTGGTGATCGGGATTGAACCTCATGGAGGCTTCCTACGTATTCTTGTGGTAGGGAATCAATGTCCTCGTAGTTCGAATTGGCTTGGGACTTACGCTTTGAGGCAGCCCAGAATGATGGATTGGGGCTTACACTCTAAGGAGTCCCAGGGTGATGGATTGGGGCTTACACTATGAGGAGGCCCATGGTGATGGATTGGGGCTTACACTCTGAGGAGGACCATGGTGATGGATTGGGGCTTACACTCTGAGGAGGCCCATAAGAGGATGTCATGGTCGATTCTTACTCTAAGCCCACGTGAGTCATGCTCGGTGTGAGAAACAAGAGGCAGCATGGAACAGAGGATCACGTCACAGAAGGTGCGTCCGTGAGAAGTGGAGTGGGGCTTACGCATGAGGGCGACCCATAAAGTCGGGGTTTACTCCGAGATGGACTCCCATGTGCCTTCCTCATGTCTGGCCATGAGGGCATCCCGACCTTCTGATGGGTTGAGGCTTTTACCTATGCGCTAGTGCACAAGCGGGATAACGCCAAGGGTATTGGAATCAGTCCAAACAAAGGGAGATGAAAAGTGTAAATTACATGCCTGACATTCAAAACACAATGAGGTTGGCATGGTGATGGAGGATAACTGTTGACCATGTTTGAAACACAACATTCATATCACGATAGCCTGAAATGGTGGCAAACAAATGAGGGTCGACTGTTGACCGTGTTCGAAACACAGGACCTATCTTGAAGTGTTGTCCAAAGTCTTCCGGGACGTTGGCCCAGAACAGTAGGTGAGCCGATGCGGCATGAGGCCAGGACATTAGGGCGTCCATTCAGACATGAAATAGGATGGAGATCCAAATGAAGGACATGCAAAGTGTGAGGTGGAGTGATGAAATGTTTGAACGGGTTCCAACACTCTTGAAGGTACACCACTGTGATCATGGCATGAGGAATATTATTCTTGGAGCATAAGGCATCTCTTGCATGGAGCAAGAGGCATCCAATTATTGAATGATAGGGAATTCTACAGTTTATAGTCATGTAGAGAGGACTGTTTCCATATAGTTTAGCATCATATGGATAGGATGAGGGTCATACAGTTTAACGTCATGTGGTCAGGACAAGGGCCATATAGTTTAACGTCATGTGGTCAGGATGAGGGCCATACAATTTAACGTCGTGTGATCAGGACAAGGGACATACATTTTAACGTCATGTGGTCAGGATGAATAGATAGGATATACCTAGTAATGGTTTGTGTGAGACTTACGCAAGGGCAACCCTTTCTGGATGAACCTAGAAAAAGGAGCTAGGAAATGGGGTTATAGGAGAGTCATGAGGAGTAACTCGACTCATGGAATGTATAGGATGGATGTTGGAGCGACATAAGGGTTCAGTGGAAAATACTGTTGACCCTTCCCAAAAAGTTCACGATGCGACTCTCCATTTTTCATGGGGGTTAATGACGGTAGCGAAGGGACCAGCTCGGAGGGCCGGGACCGCAGCCTAGCACTGACGCCGAGCAGGGGTGTGGGGGCGCAGCCCCTACGGTATGGACTAGCGAGTGCATGGGGTTTTCCGCATTGGGTGGGCCGCGGAGGAGCTGTTCGCGAGGAACTTGCTGCGGCGGAGCTATCCATGAAGGAGCCGACCACGTAGGGCTGGCCGCATGTGATTCGTGGTTTGGTTGTCCACAAACGGTGTCCACGGAGGAGCTGGCCGCAAGGTAGGAGGCCGCGAAGGACTATGCTGCGAAGGAGGCTGTCCGCGAAGGGTGCCGCCCACGAAGGATGGACGTCCGTGAAGGGAGCTGTCCGCAAAGGATGGCCATCCAGGAAGGGTGTCTGCAAAGGGGCTGGCGCCTGTCCTACTTTGCACCCGCGGAGGGGTTTCTACCTCCATTTCGAGAATGACACTACTCCTCAAAGGGACTATACATGAGGGAAATGGCCACTATGGGATGTCCATAGAGGAGGTGGCCGCATGTGGTTCGCGGACTGGTTTCTCCAGCGTCTCCCCACGGGTTTTCACCCATCCTTCCCTCTCTGTCCTTTTTTGGTGGCCCTCGATGATTATTTATAGAGTCGCATAGAGGCAATATTGATGGTAACACGACACTTTTTGTAGAATCCCATGAAGAAATCCCCAGTTTACAGATGACTTGGTCAATCCACAACTCGCGGGGGGAGTGCTTCGCGGCTGTGTAGGGTTCCGCCTCCATTCCGCGAATGACAGCGGATGCAGCCCGGGACGATCGACGGGTTCGTGTCTGGTGCGGTTTGTGATGGTGGACCGGCCTGGCTTCACCGGTGGTCTTCCTGGTTCGCGCCCGCATAGGCGCTACGCCCCCATTTCGCGAAATGACAGTGTCTGCGGGCGGGCGGTTCGCCAAACTGGCTGCGTACTGTTGGTGGGAGCCGGTGCGTGGACCGGTTCGGTCCATTCCCAAGTCTTGGGGTAATTGGATTTCCCCCTTGAAGAATTTTCAGGACCCTACAAGAACCTATAAATACTAGACCACTAGACAATTAATATTATTTAAATACAAAAATTTATAAATACATAAGCACACTCAGACAAAAATTTAAAAAATTATTGATATTGATATATATATATATATATATATATGTATATAAATATAGAAATACACTCACGTATATACACATGCATTAAAATATGTTTTTTACCTTTAAATATGATTATATTAATATAAATATCATATATATATATATATTGATACGCACATTTCTATAACATGTATGTATACCTTTTTAGTGTAAAAAAGGACTATAAAAGGATGACCTTAATATTCTCTCTTTTTAGTATTGATAAAGTGGAAATTTATTTGAGGTAAAAAAACACTAAATTTATTTTTAGTATAACTAAAAAATGTTGAGAAAGACCTCACTTGATTTTAATTTTTTTATACTATTTAAATATTAACATAATATTAATACTCTATGAGTTATGTGTTCTAATAATGGAAAAAAATATTTTTTTATATATTTTATAATATTCTTACAGTGTATTTCGTTGACTATATCCCAATTTTAATCCTTATATTTGGTATTTTCACTTTTTTTAGTGTTTTTCATTTTTTAATAAATAATTTTGATTTGACCAATTTTGGGGGTTATAATTGCTTAAATCATCCATGGAATTCTATTTTCATTTTTTATGGGGCCTTCAATTTATTTATCTTTTTTTATTTTTTTTTGTGATGGAGAAATCTATGTATGATTACATAACATTTTTAAAGTTATATATAATAATAAAAAAGGTGGTGCATAAGAGTAAAAAGGTGTTGTTTGAGATTAAATTTGAATCTTAATCAATGCATATGGTCCCCACCCATGTAGATGGGGTAGTTTGGGTTTGGGTGGGGTGAGGGGTAGGTCCTAGGGTCAATTCCTTGTCTATATATGGTTATTCCCTTTATTTCTTTGCATCATGTTACATGGTGGAATATGTAATCTAAATTAAATTAGAAGCACTATGTAAGATCCACGTGAGTGTAAAATCCCAGGAATATAAGATCAAATAAAAAAAATGAAGGAATTATATAATGATAACATTGGATTTTACTCTTCTATGTAATAGTAAATCCATTCTCAGGGAATGTGTCTGGTATAATAGTAAACAAGACAATTCACATATTAAATATAATTAAATCATGGTTTTCAATGATACATAATATTATATATAAGTGGATTAAGTTATGTATTATTAATTATAAATAAAATGAATATTAGTAAGATTAACTCATATACTCACGTAAGAGTAAATTCAAAATAAAATAGACTACACAAGAAATTCACATATGGGAATTATTATATATGAATAAAGTGTTTGAAATAGTGGATTGGTATTTTTTAGTGAAGTGGAACTAAACATGAAAGAAGAATGAACCAATACTATAATTATATTTAGGTGTGGATGAGATGAAGAATAGATTTAATTAACTCATTTTCACATAGAGGTCCAAATGGTGGTGTTAAAAATCAAAAAGATAAACTTTTAAAGATAAAAAGGTGTATCATAGTCCATCAAAAGACTCAAGAAATTATCTGACTCAATTAATTGATGCCTAAATAGATTTTATATGTGCATATTCATCATTGGAAAATAAAAAATTAAATAATATTTCATTTGTGTTTACAAATATAGTTTAATACTACATATACAAGGATAGACTGCTTCTAAAGGTGAGAACAAATTTGGAATTTTTTCTGTGCTCTAAATAATAGTGTTCATGTTTATCTCTTTAAATTATGATATTAGACATTCATTAATGGATGAATAACACGGTCACTAGTATATTAGAGAGAAAATTTAAATATATATGGATTAAAAAACATCAATATGATCATACTATTCTTTCTTCATTATAAGTTTACATGATAGTGATGCGAAGAGATACAACAACACATTCAATTCTAGAAACTATTTTCTTCTTTATCACCATAGTTATTTCCCCTTATCCATTTATTATTTATCAATACAGTGTGAGGTCTGAATTTGATTTATTTATGAGAACCTTACATGATCATCCTTTATTGTGAGACATCCTTATAAGAGGATATTTCGTTAATTTTTTCATCACATTTTGAGAGAATATTTCATGTAGTGTGAGGGATCTATTCAAAGAGTGTTCACTTTTCAAGGTGGGATTAGTGATTTTATTCAAGACATCATTAATTTCATATGACCATTATAGATAGTAGATAAGTGAATCAATGAGTATTGGTATAGTTTATTTCTAACTATTCTTCCATAAACATTTATTTTCACGATATTTCTTATTTTTTTCATTAATGTTTTTTATGTTGTATTTTTTTCAAAATTAAAACAAAAAAGGGTTTTGAGGTTTTAAATATGATGTATAGTTTACATTTTAAGATGAACCTAATGTTATATATTGAGATTTAAATAGGTAGTTTATAATTTAAATTTTTAATCATTTCCACAACAAGGCCACATAAAAAATTCACCCATTGAGGAAAATTTACAATTCCTTGATTTTACTAAATATTATAGTATGCACCCACTATTTGATATGGGTTGAACCATTTAAATTTCAAAAATAGGCAAGATAAAATATATAACCCCTTAGGATTTTTTCTCAAGATAATATTTTATTGATATTTATTTTTTCTTATGTTATTTTTTTCCTTTGAAGCTTATTCTGTGAGGAGAAGTGAATGTGATAATATTTATGCAACAAAGAAGGAAATTTTATTTCTAAAATAAATATGACCTCATTATTTCACTCCATATATCAACATTACCATTGTCTTATTTTATTTTTTTTGTCATACTTATGATATAATTCAAGGAATTCATTGAGGAAATTCATAATTTAGTTGTGGTCAAGAGGGATAATTTATGTTGTTTAGGTTTCTTTTTAGTTTTTTGTCTTTTGTATGAAGAATATTTCTCATTATATTATATATTTTTTTAAAAGGTCAATAAAAAATTTTAGATTTTTAATATGAAAAATTGAACTTCATTTTTATATTCGTATTGTCAAAATTTTCTTAGGGTGAATTTTTTGGAATTTTCTAAAACATATGATTTTTAGTGAATAATAAATAGTATTTTTTTTAAATTCCATTACTTTTATGAAATAATGATGATTTATGAATGAATTAAAAAACTTATGAAACTATTTTATCAACATAAATGTATTTATAGGGTAAAACAATGCATTTAAAAATAATATGTTGAATTTATAAACCTATGGTTAATATTTTAGACCCTCACTTATATTTTATTCAAATAAAAAACGATTTTTATCATTTTTCCATTAATTAAGAATTAACTATAGGTTCCCAACACAACAAAAGCATTATTTGATGGTATAAAAAACTAATATTTTAGTATTAAATCATGTGTATGTCATGAACCAACCAGGATTGACCTAGAACCGGTCACTTGAGTCGATCCACGACAAGGTCTGAGAGGCGTTCCCGATCCTCCTGGGCTGACAACAAGCACCAGGGCATCAACAGAGTACAATGTGAATGATTTCTCCCAATAAAAATAAACTAAGCAGTAGGAAAAAGGTAGAACAATGCACTATAAATAAACAACATGAAAAATGAAAGTACGCTCAACAACAACACACTAACTTGACCATGACCAAAACTCCTCACGACCTCAAGAGTCACTCACCAAACCACAACTAAATCTCGCCCATGGAGAACAAGCTCGATTCAAACCTGTGACAGAAACTAAAAATAAGAAAAGACTATATTCAAGACTATTAAAACTTAGTAGGTAGGTCCGACTAATTATATTCCAAATGCACATACCATTAAATAAAGAATCCACTAATTTCAAGTTTGAGCTACAATTAAAAAAAAGGTTTTCATAAATAGTTTACTTGAAAACAAACCCTAAACCATTGCCCTTATTTATTTTCAAAAATAATTTCTTTTCATTAGAGCTAATAGAAATTTAAATTGGAAAGTTATTTTTTTACATTTTGAGATTTGTACAAAGAGAACAAAAAAATTCATTTAAGGACCGCTTTCAGAAAACTACTCAAAACCAGCTCACCATTTTCCAAGAAAACATCACACAAAAATGAAAAATGGTAAGTACGCAACAAGGGAAATGTAGATACACATACAAGTACAACATTCATCACTGCTAGTAACAGAGAGACAAAAAGACACGGGTTGAACCTAAGAGCTCGTGAACAATCCAAAATGTACTATACGTGTGACTCATCCTGAACGCATGCCTACTCTTGATGAAGTCATAACACCCTATCGCCCGATCGTCATCCTACCTGGCCTGATCGAGGGGCCCAATCTCATAAAAAAATAACAAAACACCTATCTGCTATGGGCCACTAGCCAACGCGTAATCTAAACTAGTCCATCAATCGTTCACATAAAATTCACTTACTATGACAGGTTCTAATGCCAACACGTGCATTAAGAGGGGGGGGGGGGGGTGATTCAATAATTTCAATAAACCAGTCATGATGCACAAACATCACACACAACTCACACAATCAACGTACAGAAAAATATCACCCCTGAGTTACCTCAAATAATGTTTTCAAAATAATTTATTTTATCAAAGTGACAAACGGGCCTTATGAAACTTTTAAAAGAAACACCATTTCTCAAGAGAAACCAAAACATTTTCTCACATGTTATAAGAAAACATTTACCAAAACACCAAAACCACACGTGAGAATCCATAAATTATGTTCAAATTCCAAACGTGCATTCTTTCACTATTGAGCATCAATTCAACCAGAAAATAAGTCAAGTTATGTGTATAAAATAAACAACATCATTTACATCAATCAATTATTCCAAAAATAATTATCTAATACTATTTTTCATTTCATGAAAATTAGTGAATTATCAAGAAATTAATAAATTCTAAATTTAAAGGAAAGTGCAGTGGGGGACCTACCTCGGCTCGCTGTCCAAACACAATGCTGCATCACGCCTCCTACAGATGCACAAACATGAGCAGGTCGACAACCACAGTATTGTGGGTTTTCCTCACCGACATGCTGCTACAACCACACAACTAAAACACATAAACATGAACTTAAAACAATTTAAATGAAAAAACAGCTCAAACACCACCTTGACATGTTTTCAAAACACAACTCGCACCATCTAAATTATTTACTAAACCACTTTAAAATTTATTAAACAAATTTCAAAGAGAAACCCAAAACTTTAAACACCCAAAATCCCTTCAAAACCACCTTTAAAACTAACGCATGGAATAAAAAATTCAACAACTTTTTAATTTAATAATTTATACAAACTTATAAACTAATAATAGGAGACACAAATAAAAATATTGCACACACACAATATACAAAATTCAATATGTAAAACTCATTTCTAATGAAAAACAGTGGGGTAACAACATAATAAACCCTCAAACTTGATTTCACACATTGAAAATAAATTTATAATTTAAAAAAACCTTTTCATACACATTTAGAATTCAAAATACAACCATATAAACATTCACCCAATGGGAATGCACTATTTAAAAAAACATCACTATTTATCAAGAAATGAGGAATCGATTTCTGTGTTTCATGCTAAATAATCTAACCAATGATTTAAATATAATACTTAGCATAAATATAAGGTGTGAATAGAAAGGAATTGATGCAATGGAAAATTAAAAATTTAGTGCATAGGGAAGCCTACCTCAATCGATGAAGAACAACTGTAGATCGGTGATAAATGTAGTTCGCACCCCAATCGCACATGCAGAATGATAAAAAAACCTAAAAAATCAACACTTGACCATTAATTTTAGGATTGAACCAAAAAAATATTAAACCCTTTTATCTAGGTTATGGGAAAACTGAAAACCTAAAATCAAGTAGTAATTACCAAAGAAAAAAATAGGGAAAACGTCACTGGAAAGGAAAAAGGGGAAGTCGGCTACTGGAGAGAGGTGTGTCAGTGAGATCACAGCCGAAGGAGGGTGCACCAGCAAAGGGGGGTTGTGTGGAGAGGCTGGCTGGAAAGAGGGGGTCGTGTGCTGGGGCTATCCAACAAGAGGAGAGTTTGTCCAGAGGAGTCGCGCGTAGTAGGGGGCTCTCTGTGTGTCTGGTTGGAAGAGGGGTTGCGGATCGCTGGTTCTGTCCAGTAGGAGGAGGCACCGCGGATTTACAGAGTAGGCTAGTAGGAGGAGGTGGTGTCAGGTGGATGGGTCGTGCACCAAGGGGTCGCGCCAGGGGGTATGGGGTGTGCTATAGGGAGGTGGGGAAGAAGGATTCAAGAAAACCTATAAAAAGAAAATAAAAATAAATAAAAAAAATATAATGAAAACAATAAAATTCTGAATAAAAGAAAATATCTTATTAATGAAAATGATAATTTTAACAATAATAAAAATGGGAAAAAACTTAATAATAATAATAATAATAATAATAATATAACATTAAAATAATTCCTAATGATAACTTTAATTAGCATTAATTTAATTGTAATATTTAATAAATAATAATAATAATAATAATAGAATGATGATAAAAATAAAAAAAATAAAAGCATTAACTTCATTTTAATAATAATAATAATAAAATTATTAACATCAATAAATATTTTAAATAAGATAATAAATCACAAACTTCACTCATTTTAATTTTCCAAAGGTAGGCAGATCATGCTGATGCCTAATCAGAGCCGACATGGTTTCCAAAACTCACTTCGTCCGTGCGTCTGATGACGTCAGCTAAAAAACACGCACTTTTTAACAGAACTCAAATGTTTTTAGTCTGAGACTCAATCTGAATGACCAAAAGAATTTAAAAGCCATAGAAAATTACAAAATAAAATAATAGATAGGTTGGGGTGTGACAATTCTCCACACCATTACACTTTCCACCCTTGGAAATCTACAAAACGATCTAGACCCAAAGCTAAAAATTATCAAGTGTCACCCACCTACAAAAGTTTAATCTCCTCCTGTTGATCAATCCAAATAGACACTAAAAAACATGACACACAACTCATCCTTAAAACACAATCACCTTAATCGTCACCTAGAAGAATCCAAACCATCCATTTAAACCAAGGAATGAATGAACTTAAACCACCTATGACACTTATTCTTATAATCCTAGTCTAACGAAACCACTGGATCTATTCCAATTCTAACGTTTACTTAAGAGGAAGAACCTAGGATTTGATGATTCCACACCAGACCACCCACCACCAAAACGATATCCAGAACAAACTCTGATACTGACATGCGGAGGACCGAATGGGTTCCCCACTATAAGGATTGGGATATCTCTAAATTACTTCAAGTTTAACATTTTGAGACCCACTGTGGGTATCCCCACCATAAGAACTGACGAGATTAACCGAACTTAAAAACATTTTTCATATACCAAAACCCCCCACTGCAATGGGGGGAAATAAGGGGATGGTGAAACTGATAGAACATTAAAACTACCACTATAATCATATAAAAAATGTCGCACCCTCAGAAGAACATAAACCACGTCACACTAAGTATTAAGATTAAACCAAGGCCCTTTTTTCTCCATTGGGGTTCTCCTGACTACGTGCCAGCTTCACTCTGGGACCTATGGTTGGAGCAATGATGATTGAAGCATCTCTTGCCTCGCATCCAAGCTTTTAAAATTCCCAAACATAACACATAAACTATAATTTTACCAAAAACACTTCCGTAAAAACTAAGATTTAAAAGTGGTTCAAATATAACCAATCTTACAACTGAAGGAAAAGAAACCCCACAAAATGATACAGGAGATGAACACCACATCCAAGGAACAATACAAATAGAAAACCTCAAACTGATCCCCAAACATCACCCTACTCCTCTTGATGGGCTGAGGCAACCTTCGATGAGCTAGGCCTGGCATCAACGCGCTTATTGGAAACACCTCAGTAGAATCACACAAAGTGACCCAGACTTCAACAGGTGTGGCAGGGTCTTGTAGCACTCGTGCATGTCGGTCTATTGTGACCCTTCCTACCACATTGGTGATAGATAATGACACTGTGCTATAAAGAAGATGACTGGAGGTCTAAAGGCCTCTTAATTCCTCAATTATAGCCACCGACATTAGATCTCTTCCCATTCTTCCTGTCATCATCCTATACACTACTTCCCAAGGCCGAGGGAGGATCCTCCACCTTAGGTCCTCTAGCTAACACAGCTTCAGCCAGATAGGCTTTCCCCAAAACATATGATAAGGTGGTTTGGTTGAGCTCTTCCACTTTCGATGGCATTTCAGGTCAGAGTCTAGAATAAAATTGTTGAGCCTTCCTGGGATCATTTGAAACAAACCATTTGTCATACAAAACTAGGTCTGAGAAGCATTTATAGAAGTATATTACCTATTCAACACCCTATTGAACACAACAAAACTCCATCCTATTCCTTAGCTTCATCAACTCAGAGAAGTATTGTTGAGTGAACGATGAATTCAAGAATTCCAAAGTGAGATCATCTCGAGGCTTTCTTCAAGACACAGACTTACACCATTTCCATGTTGGACCTTTAAGCATAAAGGTATACAACTTCACCTTCAATGAATCAAGTGGCGTGAGGTAACAACAGTTCCTCTCAATCATCCGAAACCACTCCTCCACCTCAAGAGGATCCACTTGTCTATAAAACAGGGGAGGGTTTAACTTCCAGAATTTCAGAACATAGTCCATAGGTTTATCAACTTGAGGATTTTCTAAGGGCGCACCACCTGAAGTTGCAGATTGTGAATTCATAAAACCTTTGTGGGGGAGAACACTAAGGAACAAGAAAAATGGAGCAAGATCGAAACATGGTTATTAGTATTTTAAATTTAACTTTTTACAATTTCCAAAATAAAACTTTAAAAACATTTTTATGAATTAAATAAGGCCCAAATGATTCACTTTGGGAAACTTGTGCTGATGGGTGACTTGGACATATGGTTAGAGGTCATACGCTAGTCACACCCCCATCACAGAAAACATTCTATCATAAAGTCCCTGGCTCTACATGGCTTGCCAGACCATGCGAGCTCACTAGGGTAACCTTCATGACTCCCATTTCATTTCCCAAAATAAAACAAGTCAAAGGAACCAGAAATACACTAACAACCCAAATATCCCATGGTAACCCGATGTTTGGAATGAGAAAGGGTTCATGATGTCCTTCTCATCTATATGCCTCGATTACCGGTAATTCTACTCCTTCTACCATGAAAACCCCAAATAATGATGGGTGCTCTGAGAAACTAGTTATGCTCCAGATCTGAACTCCTCTAATACCATTTTGTCACGAACCAACCCAGGTCAACCCGGAATCGGTCCCCTTAGTCAATCTGCAACAAGGCCCGAGAGGCGTTCCCAATCCTCCCAAGTTAGCGACAAGCACCAGGGCATCAACAAAGTACAATGAGAATAATTTTTCCCATTGAAAATAATCCATGTAGTAGGAAAATGGTAGAACAACGCATTCCAAAAAAACAACTCAAAAAATGAAAGAACGCTCAACAACAATGCACTAACCCGACCTTGACCAAAACTCATCGCGACCCTAAGAGTCCCTCACCAAACCACAACCAACTCTCTCCCTTGGAAAACAAGCTCAAGTCAAACCTTCGACAGAAACTAAAAATAAGAAAACACTATAGGCATGAGTATTAAAACTTATTAGGTTGTCCCAACTAATTCTATTCTCAATGCACATACCATTAAATAAAGAATTCAATAATTTTATGTTTGAGATACAATTTATAAAAATAATTTTTCATAAAGAACTTTACTTGAAAACAAACCATGAACCATTGCCCTTATTTATTTTCAAAAATATGTTCTTTTAATTAGTGCTAAAAGAATTTTAAAAGGGAAAGTGATTTTTTTAACATTTTCATATTTGTACAAAGAGAACAAAACACTTTCATTTGAGGACCATTTTTAGAAAACTACTCAAAAACCCCTCACCATTTTTCACAAAAACATCACACAAAAATGCGAAATGGAAAGTACACAACAAGGGAAATGTAGATAAACATACAAGTACAACATTAATCACTGATAGAAATAGATATCCAAAAAGACATGGGTCGAACCTAGGAGCTCGTGAACAATCCATAACGTACTATACATGTGACTCATCCTAAAGGTGTGCCTACTCTCGATGACATCATAACACCCTATCACCCGACCATCACCCTACCTGGCCTGATCGAGGGTCCCAATACCATAGAAATAATAAAAACACCTCTCTGTTATGGGCCACTATCCAGTGCGTTATCTAAACTAGTGCAAAAATCATTCACAAAAAATTCACTTATTATGCAAGGTTCTCATGTCGACACGTGTAATAAAAGGGGGGTGAGTCAATAATGTCAATCAACTAGTCACGATGCATAAACATCACACACAACTCACACAATCAACATACATAAAAATACCACCCCTGAGATACCACAATGAATGTTTTTCAAAATAATTTATTTTATCAAAGTGACAAATGAGCCTAATGAAACTTTTAAAAGAAACACCATTTCTCAAGAGAAACGAAAACATTTTTTCACGTGTCAGAAGAAAACATTTACCAACATAACAAAACCACAATTGAAAATCCATGAATTATGTCCAAAATCCAAACGTGAATTCTTTCACTATTGTGTGTCAATTCATCCAGAAAATAATTCAAGGGCCATGTATAAAATAAATAGCTTCGTTTACATCAAGAAATTATTCCAAAAATAATTATCTAATACTATTGATCATTTCTTGAAAATTAATGATTTATAAAGCAATTAATAAATTATAAATTTAAAGGCGAGTGCAGTGGGGGACCTACCTCAGCTCGCTATCCAAACACAATGGCACGTCACGCCTCACACAGACACACAAACACACGCAAGTCAACGACCGCAGTATCATCGATTTTCCTCACCGACACGCTGCAACAACCTCACAACTAAAACACATAAACATGGAATTAAAACAATTCAAATGAACATACATCAAAAACACCACCTCGACATGTTTTGAAAACACAACTCGCACCATCTACATTATTTACTAAACCACATCAAAATTTATAAAACAAATTTCAAAGAGAAACCCAAGAGTTTACACACCCAAAACCCCTTCAAAAACTCCATTAAAACCAATGCATGAAAAAAATACAATTTTCAAAAAAATTTTAATTTAATAATTTATTCAAACTTATAAAGTAATCCTAGGAGACACAAATAAAAACTTTACACACACAAAATATACAAAATTCGACATGGAAAACTCATTTCAAACCAAAACTAGTGTGGTAACAACAAAATAAAAACAAAAACATGATTTCGAACGCTGTGAAAAAATTTATAATTTAAAAAAAAATTCATACACATTTATCATTCAAAATACAACCATAAAACAATTCACACAATGGGCATTCACTATTTAACAAAACATCACTATTCATCAAGAAACAATGAATCAATTTCTGTGTTTCATGCTAAATAATATAACCAATGACTTAAATACAACACTTAACATAAATATAAGGTTTGAATAGAAATGAAATGATGAAACAAAAAATTAAAAAGGTAGTGATAGGGAAGCCTACCTCAATCGATGAATAACAACTGAAGATCAGTGTGAAATGTAGTTCACACCCCAATCGTACAAGTAAAATGTGAAAAAAACCTAAAACATCAAAATTTGACCATAAATTTTAGGATTAAACATAAAAATATTAAAACCCTATTATCTTGGTTTTGGGAAAACCAAAAAATCGAAATCAAGTTAGCAATTACCAAAGAAAAAAAAGTGGAAAATGTCACCGGATGGGAAAAAGGGGAGGCTGTCCACCCGAGAGAGGTGTGTCGGTGAGATCACGACCGAAGGAGGGTGCGCCGACAATGGGGGGTCATGTGGAGCAGCTATCTAGAAATGAGTCATGCGCAGGGCCTATCCAATAAGAGGAGAGGTTTCCTGGAGGAGTTGCATGAAACATGGTGGGGGGGGGGGCTCACCGTGGGTCTGGTCGAAAGAGGGGATGCTGATCACCAGTTTTGGACAGTAGGAGGAGGCGCCGTGGATTGTCAGAGTAGGCCTGTAGGAGGAGGCAGTGTTGGGTGGATGGGTCACGCACCAAGGGGTCACGCCAGGGGGTAGGGGGTGTGCTATGGGGAGGTGGGGAAGAAGGGTTCAAGAAACCCTAACAAAAGAAAATAAAAATAAATAAAATAAATCTAATAAAAATAATAAAATTATGAATAAAAGAAAAGATCTTATTAATGAAAATGATAATTTGAACAATAATAAAAATAGGAACAAACTTAATAATAATAATAATAATATTAATAATATAGCATTAAAATAATTTCAAATGATAACTTTAATTATCATTAATTTAATTGTAATATTTATAGTAATAATAATAATAAAAACATGATGATAAAAATGAAAATAATAAAAGTATTCATTTCATTTTAATACTAATAATAAAATTATTAATAATGATAAATATTTCAAATAACACAATAAATCACAAACTTCACTCATTTTATTTTTCCAATGGCAGGAGGATCGTGCTGATGCCTAAGTGGAGCCATGTGGGGTTTCAAAAACGCACTCTATCCATGTATCCAATGATGTCAACTAAAAAACACACACCTTTTAACATAACTCAAAAGTTTTTCATCCGAGACTCAATCCGAACCCCCAACAATTTTTTTTAAATCCAATGAAAATAACAAAATAAAATAATAGATAGGTTAGAGTGTGACATGTAAGTGTTACTTTACATTACCATGATATAATGTCCACTACACTGAAACTAGATGTAGAGAATATTCACATGTAATTTATAATTAATTTATAATAAGATAATGGATTATCTTAAATTTTAATTATTCTTTTTTTATGTTGAAATGTAATATATTTAGTCACATCATTGTTTTCCTACAGGATTCAAATGTCGAATCCCTGAAGTGGTGATCCACATGTGCACCACAATATTTGATAAATGCCTTCAAATTGCCGTGTGGAAGAATTACCAACCCTAATATCTTATGTTGTTCATGGTTTACCATAACAAATTTATTCTCAACTAGGAGTAACTCTTAGTGGTCTCTGAAATCTATGAGAGAAGAGGAAGATATAGCTATTTAAAAAACTCTAGATATCTCACTAAATATATCTCTTGATTTCATTTTAGATATCACTCTCTAGATATCTTTCTAGATATCTCTCCTATCCGTTATGAACACCCAAAAAATTTACTTTATGAAAGTGAAATATTTGGATATAATTTGATAAAAGTAGATTTTTTTTATGGTAGTTTTAGGGTTGGAAAATTAAACACAAGACCTTGAATATTTATAATATTATTAATTAACACGAGGTCCATTAATAATAATAATAATATTATTATTATTAATCTCTTGAATTATGAAACACATTAAGAATATAAATAAATATCAATTATATCTAATTGGACCATTAAACTTGCTCTGATTTCCTTCTTCAACATTTATTGATCCTTGAATAATGACTATTTAATTAAATAAATGTCACTGTAATATTTCTATGATAAATATAATAAAAATTACATTCACCAAACTTGGAGACTAATAATTAATTTTTATTATTTAACTAACTTTATTATTTTGAATGACTTGTGAGAAAATTATGGTGATCCACCAAACCTGAATAAATATTATTTATTCTTGTTAAATTCATTTCTTAAATTTAACTAAGATTATAAATACACTTAGTATGTGTAACACTCTAGGTCTATTTCTCATTGAAATTAGGAATAATTTCCTAAAGTCAAAGTTTAGCCTCTAAAAACATGCCAAATAATCCATAGATAATGAAGTTAAAATCATAATGATGTCCAACCACATATTAATGGTTACTATGTAATACAACCCTTTTATCATAATATCTCTAATCAAATAAGTTACATAACAGTGCCATCAACCTATATAATCTATTTAAATTTCTTTTACTTCATAGAACAGATCTTACCCACCAAACTCTATGGTTAGAAATTTATATAAGAATATTTATTCTATCAAAGGGCCTGAGATATCAACTTCTAATATAGGACTGAATGGATAAATCCTTTCTCACATCACCCATTAAAGTTGTATCACTTTTAATGTACCCAACATATCCAACATTTCCATGAACATTAGACATTATGGTTTTTTTAAATACATAAAAGTACACATGTGGTGATATCCATGAATGATAATAAAAAAGTATAAGGATCAATACAAATGTTCCCTGATAGGAATATGCAATGACAGATGAAAATATGGATTTCCTATTGATGTGAATTTTCTCATAACCCTATGTCATGAAGATTACCATGGGAGAACACCATGAGAAGGTTTCTTAATGTCTTATGAGCCTCCTCCCCATAATATTCAGTATCATATGTGTCCTGTCAAACAATATAATCCAACCACATAACTAGATTCAAGAATATTGATGTTGTACCTCTAAGTTATCATCATATTGGAGAACTTATATGACCTTTCAATTCAATATATATTCAAAAGACATTATCACATAAAAATATCATATTGAAGAATAATCAATATGTGACAAAAAAATTATTTAATTGAGGAATACATTTAATAAAGTACTAAAAAGTTGTTTTTAGGGAATCAACTCTAAGAGGCTACCACTTACAATAGAGCCAATTGGAAACAACTTTCAGTTCACTAGCTCTCACATGATACTCATGTTTCTAATGAGATAAATACTTTGTTAAGGGTTTTGATATGTATTCCTCCATTGATAATATTCTCACTATAAATTCACCTCATTGATAAAAATTCCTCAAGATTTGAAACTTCTAAAGTATGTGTTTTTTCCTTTGGTGTGACCTTTTATCCTTAGAAAGAGCCACCACTGTAGAGTTATCATAGTAAATAATGATAGGGACCTTACTTCTAGGCATAAAATCAATCTATTGGAATTTTTCAAACTATAATACTTCCATATAAATATAAAAAGATGAAATATAATCTATATCCACTGTAGAATTAGAAATAATTGGCTACTTTGAACTCTTCAATATCAAAACTCCTTCATTGAGATAGAAGATATATAAAAACCATGAATTTTGATCATTATGACTAGTATAAAAGATAGAATATGTATAACCCCTAATTATTAGTTCTTCATCTCCTTCATAAACAAAGAACATATCCTTAGTTCACTTTAGATACTTATGGGTAGTCTTGACCATAGTCTGATAATGCTCTCATGAATCTTTATGATATCTTCCTACTATACTCAAAGAATAAGAAATATCAAGCCTCTTATATAACATGGAATACATGATATATCCTCTCACCAAATACTATGATATCATACTTATTATCCCTCTTTGTTCTTGTTTCACTGGACACATCTTCTTGGAAATATATAAACCATATAACATAGGAACCAATTCTCTCTTGGATTGTTCCATACTAAACCTCTTTAGTATCTAGTCAATGTATATACTTTGAAATAGGTTGATCATACTCTTTTTTCTATCATGTATGATCTTGATATGTAGAATATAGGCTTATTCACCTAATTACTTAATAGGAAACCACTTTCTCAACCATTCCTAAACCAATAGTAAGATTGATACATCATTTCCAATTAGTAATATATCATAAAAATATACTATTTTAAAAACAACTTTTCTCCCACTAAACCACATGTAAACACAATGGTCACATTCATTCTTAATGAAACAAAATTCATATATGGATTCATAGAATCAAATGATCTATGACCTGGATGATTTTTTAATCCATGCATCGATCTCTCTAACTTTCATATATATTTTTAGCATTTCTTGGAGTCACAATCCCTTCAAGATATTTCATATACACATCCTCTTGAAGGTTCCCATTATGGAATTCATTTTTTATATCCATATTAAAAATATCATAGTAATGGTGAGATGATATAGAGTATAAAATTTCAAAGTATTTAAACATGGAAAATATAGAAAAGGTTTCATTGTTTTTAATTTCTTAATATTATGTAAACCATTTAACAACTAGCTGTGATTTATAGGTATTCACATAACCTTATATGTCCATATTTCTCTTGAATACTCATTTACACCCAATAGGTTTACATCATCTGAAATATCGATCAAAACCCAAAAATGGTTTTGATACATGGAATACATTTCATTATTGAAGGCTTCTTTCCATCTTACAACTTATGATCTCTCTACTGCCTCCTTATAGGAGAGGGGATCATTTCCATCAACCAATAATGTGTCACCACCATAAGTGACTATAAAATCATATCTTTCTAGTTATCCTACATATCTACTGCTCCAATAAGTACTTTTTTTAGGAACATCCTCTTCGTTGGATACACGTGGAATCAGTTCCTATACCAATTCTTGTGTATATTGTGCATAAACTTCATTCAAGTCAATCTTTCTCCGAATATCCTTCTTGAGGATGAGCTCTTTCTTATGGAAAACAATTTGTACTGTATCGATTACTTTCTTATTTGAAGTGTTGTATAGATAATATACATTTCCTTCCTTGGGATTCCCAATAATGATACACTTTATGATTTGGGGTGAATTTTTTTTCTTAATCTAGAATTAACAAATGCTTCACATACCCATGCATGAACATGTGACAAAATAGGTTTTTTTCTACTCCATATCTTGAAGTGAATGTTGTTTCCCACTTTTTTGGTACTCAATTTAGTAAGTATAATTTAGTATATAATGCATATCCCCATAATTATAATGTAAGTCTTTAATGACTCATCATTAACCTTACCAAGTCCAATAAGGTACGATTCATCCTTTCACTAATACCATTCCACTATAGTGTATAAGGTTGAGTAAGTTGGGATAAAGTCCCATACTCCTGTAGAAAGTTGATAAAGTCTTGGTTAAGATATTCACCACCTCAATATGATAGAAGTTTCTTTATCTTCATACTAGGATGATTCTCAATCTCATTTTTGAACTCTTTGAACTTCTCAAAGGATTCATACTTATACTTCATTAAGTAGATATAACAATACCTACTCGTGGAATTAGTAAAAGTAATAAATTATGAGTACCTACCTCTAGCCTATACTTAAAAAGGTCCTCAAACATTCGTGTGTACCAATTCTATAAGCTCTATGGAATATTCAACTTATCCACTAAACGGTGATTTTTTCATCTTACCTTATGAATAAGCTTGAAATATTTTAATTAGAATAATCTCAAAAGTCTAAGTAGCCATCTTGATAGAACCTTTTCAAATGATTATTATTTAAGTGACCAAGACAGTGATTCCATAATTGGGTGTTATATGAGACACATTTATTTTCTTCTTTATCAATTTCAAATAATTGGTTTTCATAATTCATTACACAATGGAAATTATTCAACTATTCCATACCATAACATATTATGTCTTTATAAAATTAAAAACCTATGATTTGTAAAGCTGAAAATAAATCCATCTATATTAAAAGAAAAAACAAAAATAATGTTTATAGTAACACTAGTAACACAATAAAAATTCTATAAAATAAAAATCAATCATAGAAAAAATGTGATATTTTAGTCTCCAATGGATAGATTAGCCAACCTCACTCTTTTTGTAGCTCATAAATCCACTTCATCTCTAATAATATTATAAAATCCACTTGAATACTATATTTTTTTACTAATGTGAGAACCATAGGTAGTATCTAATACCCAAAATGTGGATATGGAAAGAATACACTCAATAATGAATGCACCTAAAGCTTCCCCATTATTTGTTGTCTAGGTGAAATTAATCTTCTAGTTTCCCCACTAGGAACTTGAAAAAACATATAGAATCTTGTTTTTTTCCTTTCCCAAGGATATTTTTTAGTTAGAATGATGGTTCATGGGAGCCTTATAATTGGAATGATTATTTTGTGCCTTTTCCTTATTGTTACTCTTATTATTCATAATGAGGATACTGGGTTTCTCAAACCTTATGTCTTTATCAACATGTAAAATAAGTGTAAGAAGTTCAAAAAGTTTCTTCTATCTGTTGATCATATTACAATTCATAAAAAACTAGTTAATATTTTGGGTAGTGAGGATAGAATGGGATCTGGGCGCAACTCATAAAGGATCTTAAAAACCAAGATTTTTAGGAACTCAATGTATCCAATGATCTTGACCTCATGAAACCAAGATAGATCCAACTCTCTAAGCCCACACATGAGTTGTGCATTATAGATCTCATATCTCCATGATATCACCTTACTTGATAATGATATTTAAAGTAATAAATGATGATATATATATATCCATATCCTCATATTTATTTAAAATATCATTAGACATGTTTGATAACATGAAACATTGTACTTTCATAGCATCATCCACCTGATTAAAATAGAGAGACACTTCTTCCTCATTATCCCATTTGGAGATGGAATCTGGAAGTGGGGTTTCTAGTATGTCCAATTTCCATTCATGGTGTAGTAGAATGTGCAAGAACCTATATCATTATTGAAAATTCTCTCTCGTTAGAAGGTTATACCTCTCAAGTATGGACCCCAATGATATTTTTGATGCTGTTTGATTTTACATTTCAAAAAATAAAGATCAGAGTATTTTTTAGATTATAAAAATAGATTAATAAATTTAAAATCAATTTAATTCCATTATCCTCCCACTATTTTTTGAAACTTAATATCCCCCACCACCAGTTTATGATTATCTTTTTACTTATATATTCTATTGGAAATGATCCCTATTCCCCATATCATAACGTGGACATGGGCCCATCAAGATATTTTAAGGGTTTTGGGATGTAATAACTTTTCTAGTACATTAATTCATAGTTCTTTAATCAATTGAGTAGACTCTTTAATCTAAAAATCACGTTTTAATGATTTCATCAACACTTTCCTCTTAGTTACACATAGTTCTTCTTAGGTAGTCAACCCTTTATGTAGACCAAGTTATGTCAACCCAATACTCAAATCTTAATGTTTCAACGATAACTGATAGCATCCTAAAATGGGTTAGTGAATAACATTGAACTATGATGTCATTTTAAATTATATAGTGGAAGGATATACTGAATTACTATTTTAGTTGAGGGAATTTGTATCCATTATGCATAAATACCATTTTACCATTTACATGATTTGTAAATATTGAGTGTCTTTTAATTAAGTGATTAACCATGTATGGTAAAATATTTATGCATAATCCAATTATATTTTATTCCATCATGCATTCTTGTCAATTAATTTATTTGGTGACCTAATAGAATTTACAAATATAAACAATTAAATATGAAACTAATAGAAATAAATTATAAGTGGAATGATCATGGGATTCACTAATGTTTAGTTTATCTAGAGGATAATAAACTAACCCTCATCCCTAGGGGAAAAACACCTTGAACTATAACTTGGTTAATGTTGCAACATTCCTCATTTTATCCAATGTATCAAATTGATTGGTTTTTCTTTGACTCCTTGACTCAGACTGGATCTATTCCCTTGGGATCTCCCTCTTTACATAAGTTTTTACTCATGCATATGTGAGGGTATCTAATGGATTGTATAGAGGGGGTTTAAAAAAAAGAAACTACAAGAATGTAGAACCACATATAATAAGGGAAGGGGATGACTCACATTCCATCATTTTAATTTAATAAAAAAAATTAAAATAAATAAATAATATAAAATGGATGGTCTTATATCATGATCATCCATACATCAACATGTGGTAAGCATACATTTTCAATCCTATTATCAATTACTTTGATTCGTTCTTTAATTCTGTTATCAACCCATAAATTATTCTAATAAATACATTTTATCTAAATTCTATTCAAGTATCTTTAACTTTCCATCACCTATAATTTTAAACAAAAATACTATCATTCAAAATTAATGAAGTTCATAAGTGAACTTGGAGGTAACCTCATGTGTTCCTAAAAATTTTAACTTAGAAATTAATTTAATATATAATTTTTAATCCTATGACATTACATGTACTATCGAATAAATGACAGAAGAAAAACATATTCAATAGGTTTAATTATACATTTAATTCTTATTTCCAAGAAAATTTTAGAAGACTGCCAAATGTAGACTACAAAAAATTCATTTTTTACACAGTATATACTTATATTCTTCCCATGTCCACAACATGTCAATCCCCGTGTCATGAATCTCGTACACAACACACATGGGACACCTCATGTACTATCCAAATGAATCTCCATTTTTAATCATTAACTGATTACTGATTATTTTATCAAGAGTAAATAAAACGTCATACCACGATGTTGGATTATTAAAATGAATCATTTTAAATAAAATAAAATTAAAATGCATGCAATAAATCAACGAATAATAAATAATTATAAATTAAATATGTGACTTCTCTGACACCACTTGAAGATTCTGGGCATAGAGGAAGTTCCCTTTAAAGGAATGAACAACTAATATTTTAGCATTAAATAACATGTAATCATTTATAAACATGATCATGAGATCATGTCCAATGAAAACATTAGATTAATGGACTAAAATTAATAAGCCTGAACCAGAGGGAGATGATCTTCACATTTAATTTAAAATTAATTTATAGGAAGATAAAGCAATACCTGAACTTGTAATTCTAATTTTATTGTTGATATGATAGAATATATTTTTTTTCCACTTTTTTTTCTACATGAATCAATTAAATCATCTCTATATTGGAGATCCAAATATGTTCCTAAATCTTTGATAAACGCTGTCAAATTATCAGGTGCTAGCAAAAAAAATCCCGATCTCTTACATTGTTCATGGTTAACCAAAATAATTTTCTTATCAAAGAGGGATAAATCTTGGATATCTCTTGAATCTATGAGAGCGGATTAAGAGAGATATATTTATATAACTATATATATATATATATCTATACATATATCTACCTAGATATATTCTTATATATATCCCCAGACTTATCTATCAAAATATATCTCTTGATATGTTCTTAGATATGTATCTCTATAGATATCTATAGATATATTTATAGATATATTTATAGATATATTTATATATATATCTCTCTCTTTATATATCTCAAGATATCTCCTGTATATGTTGTGGACACCCGAAAAAACCACTTTAGGAAAGTGATATATTTATATATAATTAGATATTTATTATGGACGGTTTAGGATAAGAAAATTTCACACAATCCCTTAAGAAGTTATAATATTATTAATTTACCCCATATTCATTAATAATGACAATAATATTATTATTAATTTCATGAAATGTGAAACACATTAAAAATATAAACAAATATCAATTATTTCTAACTGGACCATTAAACTCAGTTTACTTTTCCTCATAAACTTTTATCAATCCTCAAATAAAAAATATTTAATTAAATAAACGTCACTAAATTATTTATATAATAAATATATTGAATATTATATTCTCTATACTTGAAAACGAATACTTACTATTTACTATTGAAATCACTTCATTCCTTTGAATTACTTATGAATAAATTATGGCGATCAACCAATCTTGAATAAAAACAATTCATTCTTAATTATTAAATACATTAATTTAATTTAACTAAGAATTTATATACAATTAGTGTGTGACCCCCACTAGGCCTATTTATCAGTGGCATTAGGCACATCTGCCTAAATTCCAAGGCTAGAATCTAGAAACATTCCAAGACTTCCATAGAGAAATAAGTGAACATGACAATGATTTCCAACCTCCTATGAATGTTTATAATGTAGTATAATCCTTTTATCATAACATATATAATAAAAAAGGTTGAATATTAGTTCCATAAACCTATATACTTAATTACTCTTTCTTTGAATTTCTGGAAATGAAATCTCCCACTGAAAACCATGTCCATGGATTTATACAGGCAGTTCTATTATATTAAAGGGCTTGAGATATCAACTTCCATTATAGGACAGAAGGGAAAAATACTTTCTTTCATTATTCATTAATTCTAAATAACATTTGATTTATCCAATGAATCCTACTTCACTATAAACATATGTCAGCTTGGGTATCATAAATACATAAAATCACACGAGTTGTGGTGTCCATTAATGATAATCCTAAATTCTAAGGATCAATACACATGTCTGCATATAGGAACATCCAATGAAACATGGAAATATATATTTCATATTTATTTTATTGTTCTAATAACCAAATATATTAGAGATTTCAATTGATAGAATAATATGATTAGGTGTCTCAATTTATTATGACCCTCCTTTTCCTAATAGCCAGTATCATCTGTCTCTCACTAGACAATATCATCCATCCATTGAGAAAGATTCAAGAACAATGCCATGGTACCTCTAGGATCTCATCATTGCTGGGAACTAACATGACCTTTCCTTGAAACATATACTCTAAGGATATTATTATATACAAATATCATGCACAAGAATAATCGATATGTGATAATCAAATTTCTTTAATTAAGAAAAACCTGTAATCAAGTACTAGACAAGATGGTTCTAGGGTACTAACTCCAACATTAATAAGATTATATTTCGTTTGGGATTTTTTTGAAAGTCAAATATACCTCTTTTGAATACTCTTAAACCAATAAATGTAATTAGTATCAATACAATCAGCCAAATGGGTGTATCAAGGTATACCTGACCAAAAACCATCATATATTACTTAATTGTAAATTTTGGATTCACTTTAATTCAACATTCTATTCCTTTTATATTAATAAATAATTAATTTAAAAAATTTTACCAATCTCATTTATAAAATGACCCCTACATAACCCTTTCTATGACACATTTAAAATAAGAATTCCTATATTTAATATAAATTTTTTTATCTCCCTAATAATCCAATCACACATTATTGAGACTATGATCTCAATAGAATGCTATGATTCTTTTAAAATGAAGAAGGTTTTGAAGAGGAGATACAATTTATTATTTGTACGTAATAACATCTTATCATACTTTTTTCATTTATCTTATTCATATAAAACATTTAAATTCTAAATTATCTCTTTAATAACATCAAAACCCTATCATTATACATATATAATGATGATATCATAATAAAGATCTCTTCATAGTCATACTCATCCATTGATTGTAGCATGTTTTTGACTGAGTCAGCTTAACCACCTACATGAACGATGCTGTATATATTTATCATGAATGGTTATGAAAACTTAATTACTATTATTGCATGATATTAATAGAAAAATAATTATATTTTGGTTCTTTAGTGGTCATATTAATTACACAACCCTTCCAACCAAAGTTACCCCTCCTCAGTCACTAATGAGGGAAGGGGGATAATGACACCAAAAGCTCACCTCTATTAGGCCTTAGGTTTGAAATAAACATCAAGGGTATATCATACATACAAATGGGAGGGATTAACCTCTAAGAGAACATAAAAATTAGAGATATGATGATAGGGGGCCTCTGAGAGGCATCTCTCTCTCGAAAATCTCCGCTAGGGTTCCCTGGTGGCACCATAGTGGGGGGAGTCAAGCATGCCATTTATTTGGCTTTGCCTCCCCCTTTAATTATTCCATTACTATATTATAAGGCCCCAGCCTTAAACGTTACATAATCTTTAGATAATTCAATAATTCACATTGACAATCTTTTCAAGTTTAGTGTCTTAGTGAATCAGGTCATAACTCATTCATAACAACTTAAATATTACAAGCAGACACTTTTAATCACTATACATTTTTTTCATAAATTAAAAAATATTTAAAAAACATTGTATCGTTTCATGCATTAACATCATAACTTTACATTGATCTAATACTTGAATCTATTCATATTTAATTCCTGTGAAAAATATTTCAAAACTTGGGATGAGTATAAAAATATTAGTATGGAATATAAAATAAGGAATAAAACCGTTAGTCGATGAATATTTAAAACCCATGAAAACATTTTCCTGAAATCATATTTTTCACCAATAAAACATAAACTACTTGTTTCACATCATGTAATCATAATATTCCTAAAAAACATAATATAAATAATAAAACACAAAGGTAACTTGTGGAATCCATATCATACCTACATTGTAGCATTCATATCTACATGGGGTGTTACCTTCATGGTTATGTGTTGAATACCCATCACAGTATATTCCCTAAATCTCTTAGGATATACATTACAATTTACCTCCATCACGTTACCCAATGCATTGGAGAGCTACCATGGGCTCACTTGCCCGAGGTTTATCATAGAACCACCCATATTTGGTTTATCACATAACCACCCATCAATTTCCAAGTACCATTATGTAATCATAACACATAAAAGATTGAAATTATCAAAATTTCACTCATCAATCAAAAAAAATCAATTCATGATATTGAAATATTCAATCAATTTCCAAAACTATTTGAAACATATAATAAAGAGATTTTTGGAATAAAAGTGTCCCATACCACATTGAAACTATTAAAAGAAATTAAAATTTAAAAAATTTATTGTCCATATAAATAAATCCTCAAAACCATTTCCAAAACATGGACAAAAATTATAAATATTTAGAAGAATAAATCTTCAAAACATTTAAAATGATATTTTAGTTAAAGAGTCTCATACACTTGAGAAACAATTGAATAAGAATAATTAAAGAATAAAGTAAAAAAAACCTCAAATATCATGAGAATATAGAAATTCATGATATAATATGTCAAAAGGGTTTTATATACATCTTATAGGATATTAAATGTGTACAATATCGAGATATGCCTCAATGAAAGGAGATTTAGACGTAGTCCCTTACAAAGATTGAATCATTAGATTAAGAAAAAATCAATGACATAATTATGTTTGAAAAATATAAATACACCCAATATAAGTGGATATTAAGCATAAAACAATAATAGGTCATTCACACATATTCTTTGAAAAATAAAACCAATGACATAGATATTTAACAAATTGAATGGATATTGAGATAAGATTTCCCTTACAAAGATCATTTTGTTAATAAAATAGATCGATTATATGTATTCAAAATAAATACACATAACTTAAGTATTAATAAAATATAGAATATCAAAAGTTATTTCCCACATAATTATAGCACGGCATAATCAATAATTGCATGATTAAACCAAAGAATGGAAATTTAGTTAAGAAGATCTCTTAAAAAAATCATATAAATGAAGTAAGAATTTATCAATGGGGTGATTAACTGTGGAAACAGCATACACACACAAAGGGAAGTGGAAATAAAAAAATTAATAAATAAACAGTGATTCCACACATAATCTTGGAATAATATAATCAACTAAGTATGCGTAAAACCCCATGAGTGGAAATTGAGTTTAGAAATTCCTTTACCTTGAATCCGACTTGTCCTGTTCGTCGTTTAATTTACTAAATAATAAAATTAAGTTAATATATACATCCGTTATAAATTTTTTTAAAATTTATTATTCATTTTATATCACTTATTACCATGTTATATCAATTAATTAATTATTTGAGTTCATATTAGACGTTTTGTCGATATTCGATAATTGAGTCGAAAATGAACTTATTTTGATGTAAATTTTCCATGTAATGAAAATTAAATCATCTCTAGAATGATATTCATGATTTAAATTCCATATATATTTTGTATATGTGTATTTATAATATTCCATAACATTTTGAGATAAGAAATGAAATGCACTATTTTTGGAGATGGTAGGCCGTATGTACGCATGAATGCTACTTTAGTTTCTTTGTCATATTAAAGGAATAAAAACTAAATGATATATAGGTACGCTATAATTACAGTATAATATATATGTTATATATGTTAAATAAGTTCATTAACACCATCCTTTATACGTTCCATTCATGGAATTAATGAGTCATATCACTTTGAGGGGGCAGTAGTCCGCTCTTCCTCAAATGAAATTATTGTATTTACACATCATGGAAAGCACAATGGTATGTTATAAATAAAAATTAAAAAATTATAGGGAAAATATAAATATAATATATATCATATATAGTTATAGTTTCATCATAATAGATACCATGTGAGGTGGTAGGATAAAATTGAACAATCATCGTTTTGTGAGGCAGTAGTTCACCGTACATAGAAACAATATGTTCATATCCATTAGACGGAAGTGTCTATAAGTGTAGTTCAAATACATATCATAAAATATTAATAGTATATTTAATATACTTGTATTGTTATGTAATTAATAAATAATTAGATCATATGGAGTGGAGAAGGAATATAAAGGAAAGGAACTTGAGAGAAGACGTTACCTCTAAATAGGGTAACTTCTTTTGATTTGAGCCAAAAGACATACATAAATTGTTTTTAACCCAAGGTAAGGATTCTAGGAGGAAGTGAGGGATTATAGAAAGAGTATTGGATAGATATTTTCTGAACTAAAAGTCTTTGTGACTGTGAGATAATGAGAAGTAGAATATCCCTTTTATAGAAGAGGTGAGGGGTACTTTAGGAAAGTTTTGAAATATTAATTTATTATAAATTTAATTTTGATTAAAAATGGTCCAAGACAAATTTAATTTAAATATAATATAATCTTGGTTTTAATACCCATCATCCAATAATTTTTAGACAAATTTTGAATATTTTTTTTATCCTTATCTTTTTGGTTTAACCCTTATTTTACCCTTTTTAATCTTATAGTGATATCATGTTATTTACAAATTATGGGTTAATATAATTACCATATCATGTAAAAAGTCCCTAAATAATTCCATTTATGATATATATGGACTAATTTTTACCATTTGGTTGAATATTATATTTTTAGTAATTTAATACCATTTAATAAACTACTTTATATATTATGTTCTGAATTATGTCACTTTTGGTCACTATTCATACTTGATTTTTTTTTAAAAAATTCATAACAACTTGATTGTTGGTCGAGTTGGAAACTCAAGAGGGGGATAAATTATGTTCCTACTTAAAACTTTTGTTAAAAACATTATGATAAAATCCCCCAATTTGAAACAACCCTATTAATTAAACTAATAGAGATATAAATGTTCAATTGCTCAACAAGTCTCTCAAAGGTTGATTAGTCCTTAGTTGAATTAGTGTAAAAAATTATATAACTTTTATATAGGTTTACTAAATCAATCACATATACAAACCAACCAAAACAAACTATTAGAGTTAATGTAAAAAAAAATCATGTCTTTGAAATTATAAGCAACGAAAAATTGAAAAAAAGAGTATTACAAATTAAAGTACACAACCGAATTAAACCATAGGTTCAATATCAAGATGAGAATTAATACTATCCACTTGGTTATGACCTACCACAAAGTATTTTATATTAATAAACTTGATACATAGCCTGTATCGGGATTTACAACAGTTTTCACAAATTGTCCAGGTCTAACAACCTCTACAACAATTAATAATGGAAAAAACAAACAACCAAGACACACACGACCACTTCTGCAGTTATATATGAGAAACACAAATGTAAGGAATGTTTGGTGGGAGTATTTTTAGTATCCTATAGTTTAAGAACAAGAGATAGTGTGTGTGTAACCAACAAACACACACTACTCAGAAATGCAAGATAAAGAACAAAATAGATCTAATGTTATGAGGATTGAGTTTATAAGGCCTTATGTGTTTATAGTTAAGCTCTGGAATACTTGGTGTGATGAAATTGTAGTTCGAGTCCTTCTATAGAATTTGTCTCCAAAATAGAGTGTCGCAACTTATGTTCTTTCTTCCATGTAATGAGGTTTTCAGCTTCTTAGTTTGAAAGAGATTTGATGAAGCTCAACAAGGAAGCCTTGAATTTGTTCCCCCAAATGATCTTCGTGAAGCTCTTGGGTTCAAAATGTATGTGCTGGTATGTTCTTCTTATTCTTCAGGTCTGTTGTGTAATATCTCTCACCCTGTATAGTCTTCTCTAGCTCAATCTTCTATTTTATTCTTGAGATACGACTGTAGGAATGATCAAGCCACATTCGGTCTTCCTCTTACATTATACAGTCTCCAGATATGTCTAAAACCAACATTAATTTATTACAGAAGAATTAAATTTACAAAATATGACCGTTATAATAATCCTAAAAAAGTTTACAATGTATAGAGTAGAATAGTATAGGTATCGGTACACTGATAGTGGTAGCCTTCTCAATGGTAGCTTATCAATGGTAGACTTATCAGTGGTAGATGTGTGAATTCAAAAGGTTATTCAATCACTAACCTTTCATCAATTGAATTATAGTGGTAACTTTATAGTAGAAACCTTTTAGAAGTAAGCTTAAAATGGTAACCATTTAACAATAAACTCTTAGCGGTGAATTTTGTAAGATTTCAGCGGTAGGATTCTCATCAGTGACTTTATACCAGCATCCTCTAGTGGTAGCTCTACAACAGTATCCCTTCAGTAGTAGAATCATAGCGGTGAAAATTCATTGGTAACTCAGTGGTAAGGTTCCTCAGCAGTAACTTTCGAGCTGTAACCTTCTTGCTGTAACCTTATAGCGGTAACCTTCTAGTGGTTACCTTCTAGAGGTAACCTTCTATAGGTAACCTTCTCATGGTAACCTTCTGGCAGTAACCTTCTAGCGGTAACCTTTAAGAGGTAACCTTCTATTGGTAATATCTCCAACAGTATCCTCAACCGGTGACTTAAACAGAACACTCTTAACAAAGACCTTCATTCTAGGGACCTTTTACTTTGAAAATTTGACACTGTAAACTTAATCAAGAAAGCAGTGAGATTAAAAATATATAATTGTTACCTGATAAAAACTATAAAAACTAATGAAACATGATTATCATTTAAATGAAACATGATTTGGGATTATCAAAATATGCCAGTCCAATAATCTCCCCCTTTTTGATAATCACAAATTATGGAAGTGAAATTTAAAATAAGTAGTATTGTATCAGAGTTAAGAAAATTTTCTAATCTCTTCATTGGTATCAATATACATTGTATCAGGGCTAAAAAATTTTCAACTAAAATATAAAAATCCAAATGAAAACATATTGAATCAGAGCTAGAATAAATATTTATTAGAGTAATGAGTAAAATAATTACAATGAATCAGATCTATAATAACATAAAATTGAACCAATTTTATTGTTGAAAATATATTATATCATAGGAATGCCATGTATATATATTCAAGGGATCCAATATTAAAAATTGTTCCCCTTTGTGATTATAAAAAAAGGAGGCAAAAGAAGATATTTGTATTAATGAAACAAGAGTATGTTATACAGAAAAGATTAATATGATCTCTATCAAATAAGATAACCAACGATCAATCCACTTTAGAGATGTCCAAGTGGGATCTGCCTTTGGGAGGTGAGGAGGGAGGTTCAAAAAATGGAGGTACAAGCCTAGGTATAGAAGTAAAAACAAGGTAGGAGGAGCTGCTACAGAAGCATCAGTTTGCCAATAATGAGTAGATCTATGAGGAATCATAGGAGGAATCTTTTGATGGCCTATGCATGAGTCAGCAAAGGGGTATTACTGGTAGATCCTGATGAAATTGAGGAATAAGGCAAGGTTGGAGGGACAATAATAGGAGTACAATCCACATAGAGAAATGGAAGAAGGAGGTTCCTAAAATCTATAATGATGTTTCCTTGTCTTTCCATAGCTGAGATGAAATAATTTTTATTATCCATGTGCTTTTACAAATTAGGAGTGAACTCTCTAAGTGTACTAACATGATCCTTAATGGCTTGATTGATAGGAGTTATCCTCAAGTTCTCCAATAGTAACATGAAATGACTGTCCATATGTTGATTAGTATAAACCCTTTTATAATAGAAGTCACTCTTTTGTTTTATTTCCTTCTAATCTTGGGTAGCCATCCTCATGTAATCACCTACAAGATTATGAATTTCCCTAGTAGTGTAAATGAATTGTGTCACAGACTAAGGAGTTGAGGTACTTTCACCAGATAGCTTGTCCATTTCTTCTCTAAAAACTGATCTGAAGGATATTAAATCAACAAGAGGAGAGTCAGATGAGGAATCGGATGCATGCAGAGGTGCCATGCTAAAATACACTATCTCCTTAAAATACTTAGTCAATCCACTGATCAAACTATTCACATCACTATTTTGTCCATTCACATGTGCTTCTATAGACTTCTTAAAGTCCACAAATAGAGTTACCATATGTTGGAAAACACTCTTAACATACCGAATGTATTTTTCCACTTGAGCTCATGAAGCCATATATGAGTCTAAACTCACAACTGACTATTTCAGAGTCTCTATAGATTCTGCCAAGGCTCTTACTTGATTATGGAATTCCTTCACTTCATGTAGCAGATTTTATTGAATGCTAGACATTATTCTTTCCAAAACAGATACTACAAAATCTTGATTCATAGACACTCTTATCTCTATCCCAATGAATCTTTTATCAAATTATCTATACAAATATGATTTCAATGACTCAAATTCATCCTTCTTTACATTATCCGGAGGTAGAAGAACAACTGGTTTCACTATAGTGGTCTCTAAAATAGAATGAACTGGAGGTATTCTATTAGTATTGTTATCTTTAGAGTATTCATAGTCTAATCCCAAAACAATGAATCCAAGGTTGTCTGACCAACCTTCTATTTCATGAATAATAGAAACTGAACCTATGGAAATAGGTTTCTCCCCCTTACTTTGAGCTTTCTACTGGAAAACTATATTCCCTTCTTCTATTCTTCTTTGATCAATTGAATCATCAGTAGAGTCTACTATTACTTATTCTACAAAATACTCAACCAAATCTATTACAATTCTGATAGATTCAACTTCATTTTCCTTTCCATTCTCTTCCATTTCTGTACATCCTTTAAAAGGACTAAGACATAGGAATTCCTCTTCACTTTCATTATCATCAGTTATTTCAGACTCCTCATGATCAGAGTCAACTTCATCCTCCCCCTCTAAGGTATCTCTAATAGTAATGTCTCTTAAGACATTATCCTCACATTATTCTTCAGTGGTTTCCTCATCATCTATATCCCTTAGGACAGTCTCTCTTTTGGGAAAATTCTTTGGTGTACTAGGCTCACCAAATGATAAAACACAAACATAGGGAATTGATGGAAGGTCAGGATCACTACTATCATTTATAGGAGAATCCTCTATTTCTTGCATAATAGAAACCTACTATTCTTCATCTGAATTCACATGTTATACTTCATTAGGTTTTAAACCTAGATATTTTTTATCCTTTGGCCTAGTAGGATTGAAAACAGGGTTGAGGTATTCATATAGATTAGCCACATCTTTCAACCATTCCCTTTTCTAAGGGTTCCAATTTATCCTCATACACTTGCAAATAATTTTGGTAATACAGAAGATGTCCTTTACAACTATGGTTTCTTATTTATTTCTAGAAACACCTTTCACTTTCAACATCAAAGATATCAACATGGCATGAAACAAAGAATTTGAATTGAAACCATGCCTAGTCATATCCTCTAACTAAACCTTTAAAAATATGAAAAGGTTTACCCTTTTTTCCATTCTTCAAAAAATTCAACAAAAATATTTCATGATATTTCAAACTAGAAAAATATCTTCCCCTAGGACTCAAGACATGTTTGATAAACATAAACAATTATCTATTTACCCCATCCATCTAAGAAGCAATTACCTCTCTAGGGATTCTACTCCCCATCAGTTCGGACAGAGCCTCTTTATAGCAGAAAAGATCACTAGTAGGAGGCACCACTCCAGAATAATAGTCAAATATGCCTTCATGTGGTACTCTTAAACATTCATCTCATTCAATAGAAGAGAAGATCACACTAATTTTATTTACCTTTTAAAGCATTCGGTTCTCATCCTTAAGTTTTATAAACTTCAGAAACTCATAAAAATACTTTACTAGCTTTGGGTAATAGGGTCCATTGTTGTTTGCGAAGCATTCTACCCAGTCTTGAGATTCAAGTGCCTTAAACACTATAGACATGCTCGACCACATCCAATATGAACTTAATTCTTTCTCGACCATGATTTCCCTTTATGACAAATGAGGATTGATCAAATTTTCCATAACATTTCTTCCACCACTAGACTCAGTGTGATGTCTCTTAGGGTTCGGTGCACCCCTTCATCACAAATTGTTAGTCTCTTTACTCTTTCCATTGCAATATGATGCGGTTCGAGGGTTTTAGCAGTAGGTTAGGTTTAAGGCTTCAGGAGAAAAAGGTTCGATAGATAATTGAAGTGGATCAGAATGTGACTTAGCACATTATTTTTATCATTTAGGGATCAAAAAACCAATCCAGTAAATGAAATGAATAAAATTAAAATTCTTTAGATTCCAGAAGAAAAAATGAAGTCCATGACCTATCATTAAGGTCGACTAGCGGTAAGGTACCAACAGTAAGGTCTATCAGTGAGGTCCAACAGTAAGGTGTTCTAACGGTGAGGTCCAATGGTGAGATGTACTTACGGTGAGTTCCAACGGTGATGTGTCTTAACACTGAGGTCCAATGGTGAGGTGTCTTAATGGTGAGGTCCAATGGTGAGGTGTCTTAAAGTTGAGGTCCAAATATGAGGTTCCCTAATAGCGAGGTCCCATGGTGAGGTGTCCTAAAGGTGAGGTCCAATAGTGAGGTGTCCTAATGGTGAGGTCCAATGGTTAGGTTTCCTAACAGTGATGTCCAATGGTAAGGTGTCCTAACGGTGAGGTCCAACAGTGAGGTGTCAAAATAGTAAGGTCCAACAGTAAGGTGTCCTAATGGTGAGGTCCAATAGTGTGGTGTCCTAACAGTGAGGTGTTCTAATTGTGATGTGTCCTTAACTAAAATTAATCAAACCTAACTCATGTTTGATGTAATTTAACCTCTCATAATTTAAAGGCTTTGTGAATTTATCAGCCAATTGAGGTTCAGTGCCAATGAATTCAAGAGTGATATCACCTCTTTAATAATGATCTCTCATAAATTGATGTCTCATATCAATGTGATTTTTCTTAGCATGAGATAATGGATTTTTAGAGATTTTAATAGCTCTTTTATTATCACAATTTATAGATACATGTTTTAATTGATATCTATAGTCTAGTAAAGTGTGCTTAATCTATAGAATTTGAGCACAATGACTACTAACAGTTATATATTCATATTCAATAGTGGATAATGAAACGAAATTTTGTTTATTACTGCACCATGATACTAGTGACTTGAACAAAATGTGACATGTTCTAGAGGTGATCTTTATATCTAATTTGAATTTAGAAAAGTCATCATCTAAAAAACATATCAAATCAAATTATTATCCTCTTAGATAAAATAGTCCTAAGTTGGTAGTGTACTTAAGATATTTAAAAATCCTTTTAACCGCAATTAATTGAGATTATTTGGGATTGGAATGAAAACAAGCACACATACATACACTGGAAATAATATCAGGTTGGCTATAAGTAAGTTAGATATGACACCCAATCATACCTCTATCATTGGTTTGATCCACTGGTTTACCAGTTTCATCAGCATCCAACTTACAAGTGGTACTCATAGGTGTATCACTACCTTTATTACTATCCAAACCAGAATGTTTCAAAAGATCCATAGTATATTTACATTGATTTAAAACAATATCATTTTTATTTTGAAATATTTGAAATCCATGGAAAAATTTAATTTCCCCCATTAGACTCATTTCAAATTCATTTTTCATCATCTTTGAAAAACCATCACATAAAGAATTATTTGAGGATCCAAATATATTGTAATCTATATAAATTTGTACTATTAAAACATATTTGGAGATCCTTTTAATAAAAAGAGTAGGATCAACTATCACTTTAGTAAATCATTTGGAAATAATAAAAGAACTGAGTCTATCATACCAAGCTCTAGGAGATTGTTTTTGACCATATAAATCTTTATAATGTTTAAAAACATGATTTTAAAAAATGACGATTTGTGAAGCCAGGGGGTTGTTCAACAAACACATCCTCAAATATATACCCATTTTGAAATACCCTTTTAACATACATTTGATAAAGTTTGAAATTCAGATGATCTGAATAAGAAAGTAGTATCCTAATAGCTTCTAGTCTAGCTACAGGTGCAAAGGTTTCCTCATAGTCTATTCCTTCTTCTTGATTATATCCTTGTGTAACTAATCTATCCTTGTTTCTATCTAAATTTCCAGATTCATCAAATATTTTTTAAACACCCTTTTAGTTCCTATGGTCAAAGTGTCATTAGGTCTTTATACTAATTCTCAAAGTTTGTTTCTTTCAAACATATTTAATTTTTCTTGCATAGCTATCACCCAAAATTCATCATTGATAGAATCATTAATATTTTTGGGTTCAAGCCGTTAAAGAAAATCTTGATGTTCAAATAGGGTTTTCAGAGAAGCTCTAGTTTGTGTTATTATATTTAGATAACCTACTAAAACATCTAATGGATGATTATTGAGAGTTATAATGCCTCTATAAAGGGTTGGACTAGACTCCTCAAGGTTGTATATAGGTTCAAATTCAACTGGCTCAGATTCTGGAAAATTTCCAGAACTAGTTGTTTTCGCTGGGGTTTCAATGTTTTTATCATCAAGGTCTTAAATTGACATATCATCCTCATGATATTCAAGAGAGGTTTTAGGTTCATGTAGATTAGTCTCATCAAATTTTACATGAACTGAATATTCAACACATTTGGTTCTCTTATTGAATACTCTATAGTCTTTACTAGAGATTGAGTAACCTAGGAAAATTCCTTTATCACTTTTGGAAGAATTTTTTTTGATATTATCCGTAGTGTTAAGGATAAATACTTTTCAACCAAAAACACTAAATTAATTAACCTTAGGCTTCCTATTGTTCCATAGCTCATAAGGGGTATTTTTAAGAATAGATCTAATTAAAACTCTATTGATGATGTAACAAGTAGTATTAACAGCTACAACCCAAAAATAGATAGGCAGGTTATACTCATTAAGAATAGTCTAGGAAATCTCTTAAAGTGTCCTATTTCATATTTCTACAACTCCATTTTGATTAGGTGTTCTAGGGAAGAGAAATCGTGATTTATCCATTATGTGAGCAAAAATATTCGAAATCCTGATTTTCAAACTCAAGGCCATGATGACTTCTCAAGGTCTTAATTCTAAGTCCACTAAGATTTTCCACAGACTTGGAATATTTAATGTTGTAATAACATTATTCACTTTTGTGAGATAGAAATTATAACCAAGTGTATCTACAAAAATCATCTACAAGAACATAGACATAGTTCTTCCCATTTAAACTTGGAACTCTAGATGGTCCAAAAAACCCATGTGAACCCACTCAAGCGGTTGAGAAGTTGAATCTTATTTCTTTAGTTTGAAAGAAACTTTGTGATGTTATCCCCTTTGAAAAGGATTACAAAAATTGTTAAGTGGGAATTCTAATTTATGTATGTCTCTAACTAAACCATTCCTGTATAGTTTCCTAAGTGGATGCACATTGCAATTTCCTAATCATCAATTCTATAACAAAGATTCCTTATAAAAAACATTTAAAAAATAAACATTTTTCTTAGCTAAAGAGTTTAAATAAAAAACATATACATTTTCATTTCTAAGATTAGTGAATATTAAATCATTTTTATAATTAAAAGAATTGCATGCATCAGTTTCAAACTTAATATTAAAACCATCATCACACAACTAAGAGATACTAAGTAGATTGTACTTTAACCCATCAACAAAAATTACTTTTGAAATTAATATAGTACTAGGGTTACCAATTAGGCCTAAGACGATGATATTTCACTTATCATTATCACCAAATGTAATATGTCAACCATAAATATTGACTATGCTCTTGAAGAATGAATAGTCTCCTATCATATGTACTGAACATACATTGTCCAAGTACCATATGGATTTATAGGAACTCTTTATGCAATTTTCCTACAAAAAAATTAAGCATAGAGTAACTTTGGTACCCCAATTTTCATTGGTCAAGAAAGGTTAGCAAGCAAAGATTTGGGAACCCATATTTGTATTATAGGTTTCTTATAATCAACAGGCATGTTTTGATACATAAAAAATTTAATAGGTCCTTTAGAAAATTGTTTTTCAAGAGATCATCTAGAACTTGAACTAGTAGTGGGTTGTCTAGATTTTGGAACAAATTTGTTATTAATAATCCTTCTCTGTCCTGGTTGATATCCTAGACCATTTGTGTTTTTTGGATCAATTTTTTTCCCTATAAAATGAGTCAAGGTATCCCTACCAGTAGTAAACTTCTCAATATCTCTTTTTATTTTTCATTTGATAATTTCAGTTCATTATTTTCTTTTATTTTCTAAAGAAAATTTTCCTTTTCTATATCCAAATTGGACTATTTGTTAGAATTTAAATATTGTTTTATTTTCAATGATTTATATTTATCCTTGAGTTCATTAAAGGTTTCCTCAAGTATTCCAAAATATTTAATTAGTTCATCCTTAGTCATATTTTCATCATTATTTGATTCACTTTCATTCCCAGAATAGTAAGAATTATGTATAGGAGAATTAAGTGTTACCTCAGATGTTTCTGTCATGAAACATAAGTTTGCATGGTTTTTCTCTTCAGTATCAGATGTGTCAGATCCAAGATAGTTTTTTTGAAGCACTCCAAGTAGCTTTTATAGCCTTTTTATATCCCTCACTATTGTCTCCATATTTCTTCTTAAATATCAGATTGGGGAAATCAACCTTCACATGACCTTTTCTTTTACACTCATAACATATTATCTCATTTGTGTTTTCATTACATTTTCTATCTTTTTTCCAATGTACTTTACAATCACACCTTCCTCTATAGTTTTACATTCTATAGAACTTCATATTTTGGTAGAACTTTTAGAATCTTCTAGCAAGATGAGCCATCTCCTCATCACTGTTAGAATCTGAATCTTCACTGGTGGAACTATCTATAGGAACATCAACATTTTCCTTGTGTTTTCTCTTCGAGGTAGCAGTCTTGAAGTATACAAATTTATTTATTGGTTCTTCATCTGCTTCTTGATTTACATTAACATCTTATTCATACATCATGAGTTTTACAATTATTTCCTTCACTGGTAGATCTCTTATGTCACAAGATTCTATGATAGAAATAGAAGTTCCTCTCCATCTGTCAGGTAGGCATTGAAGCAATCTCATAATCTGATCCTTTCTGTCCACTTGTTTCCCATGCAGACTCGTGGTATTACTATTTCATTGTACCTGAGATACATTTCAGAGATAGGTTGATCATGCTTCATTTTAAAATTAGCACATTTAATAGTATAAGTATTTAATCTTATTTATTTAACATTGGTTTTTCCCTCATGGGAAACAACCAATGTATCCCAAATATCATATACAATTTTACAGGAAGATATTATATTTAATTATTCATCACCTAAATCACATTACAATGCATTCATTACTTCACAATTATTATTATATGTATCTTTGTTCAACTAAGACCATGTGTCCCTAATAGTAGCAGGTAATGCTTGTTGTTCTTCAATTATGTCCTAGATTTAAGGACCCATACTCTCTAGATATATTTTCATTTTCAACTTCCACTGAGTATAATTATTACCATTAAATAAAGGTGGCCTGTAAGTTTCCACACCCTCAACTCAGTTATCCATTTCTGACTAGAATTTAAAGAACTGAAAATTTAGATATGAAAGAAATTTTAAGATCTTTAAGATACAACTAAAATCACAGTTGAAAATAATTTGAAAATCTTGAAAAATAGTTTTGAAGATATACATAAACACATCTCTGATACCAAAATGTTGGTTGAGGTGGAATCTCAAGAGGGGGGGTGAATTGAGTTCATACTTAAAATTTCTGTTAAAAACATTATGATAAAATCCCTCAATTTAAAACATCCAAGTTAATAAAGGCAGTAGAGATATAAATTTTAAATTTCTCAAAATGTATTTCAAAGTTTGATTAGTCCTCAGTTAAATCATGTAAAAACTTGTCCAACTTTGTAATAGGTTTACTGAATTAAACACATATACACACCAACCAAAACAAACTATCATAATTAATGTAAAATAGTTTTATCTCTTTGAAATTATAAGCATCAAAAATAGAAAAAACGAGTATTACAATATAAAGTACACATCAGAAATAAACTAGAGGTTCCGTCTCAAGCTGATACTTAATCCTATTCACTTGGTGATCACCTACCAGCAAGCTATTTATATTAATTAACATGATACATAGAATGTATAAGGATTTGAATAGTTTTCACAAACTGTCCAGGTCTCACAACCTCTACCACAGTTCTTCATGGAAAAAACAAACAACTAGGATAGACACAGCCTCTTCCAAAGTTATACGTGGGAAACAAAAACGTAAGGATTTTTTGGTGTGAGTATTTTCAGTATCCTCTAGTTCAAGCACATGAGGAAATGTGTGAGTAACGGAAAAATAAACACTACTAAAAAATATATGATAAAGAACAGAATAGATATAATGTTATGAGGATTCATTTTGGAAGGATATATGTGTTTTCAGTTCATCTTTGGAGTCCTTGGTGTGAAAAAATTGCAGTTTGAGTCCTTCTCTAGAAGTTGTCTCCAAAATAGAGTGCAGTAACTTCAGGTTATGGCTTCCAGGTACTGAGGTGTTCAGATTATTGGTTTGAATTTGATTCGATGAAGCACAACAAGGCAACCTTGAATTTTTTCTCCCAAATGATCTTAGTGAAGATCTTGGGTTCATAATGTAAGTGCTGGTATGTTCTCTTTATTCTTTAGGTATGTTGTGTAACATATCTCACCTCGCATAGTCTTTTCTAGCTCGATCATCTATTTTATTCTTGAGACCCAGCAGAAGGAATGATCAAGGCATTTGCGGTCTTTCTCGTACCTCATACGGTCTCTAGATATGTCTACAACCAATATTAATTAAATCTAGAAGCATTAAATTTAGAAAATATGACTGTAAGAATAATATTATGAAAGTTGACACTAGTGCAGAAACCATTTTTTACGGTGGCTATTTTTTATTTTTTACGTCAGCTTTTGGCCGATGTTATTACGGGAGGTGTTATAAACAATTTTTTTACATCGGTTATTTTATAACTGATGTAAAAAACCCAAATCCGAAGCATTTTCACCTCGGTTGATAAAAACCCAACCTGGAAATCGCTTCAGAGTCATGGTTTGTTATGTCAGTTATTTAATAAATGTTGTGGTATATAACCTTTCACGTCGGTTATATAATAACCGAAGTCATAAATCACTCCTCCGAAGCATGTATCAGATCAGTTATTTTTATAACTAACATGATAAACCTGTCTGGAAAGCGGTTCCCAACATCAGTTATATAATAACCGATGTGAAAACATATCTATGACGTTTGTTATAAAATAACCGATGTAAAAAACTATCCATTTCCATTTATTAAATTGGTTATGAAAAAACTGATATAAAAACCATTTCCCATGAATTTATAATGTCAGTTTCTAAATAACCGATGTTAAAACTAATCCCAATGCATTTTTTACGTCGGTTATGAAATAACCAACGTAAAAAACAAAATTTTTAATAAAACTGATCAACCACTACTATGCACAAGAAAAATACATGAAACAGACCAAAAAGTTACCAAAAACATACCAAAACAGACCAGACCCCCCCCCCACTGGACAACCCCCACCACACCCCTAGACACCCCCCACACCACTGGACTGCCCCCACCCCTGACACAGCCCCCCACACCCCGGGACAACCCCCCACCCTCCTGGACACCCCACCCCCTGGACGGAACTCGCACACCCCTGTACAACCCTCCCACACCCCTAGAAACCCCACCCTCCTGGACACCCCCACCTCACTGGACAACCCCCACACCCCTGGATAACCCCCACCCTCCTGGACACCCCCCACACCCCTGGACTGCCCCCACCCCTGGACATCCCCCACACCCCTGGACAACCCCCACCCTCCTGGGCACCCCCACCCACTGGACAACACTCCCACACCCCTGGACACCCACCCCACTAGACACCCCACACCAAAAACAAACCAAAACCCAACTAGAACCCCCACCCCACTAGACAGCACCCACCACACCCTTGGACACCCCCACACCCCTAGACTGCCCCCACATCACTGGACACCCCCAGACCAAAATAAGACAAAAAACAGACTAAAAAATGACCAAAACTAGACCAGACCCCCCCCCACAATACAGACGCCCCCACACCCCTGGACACCCCCCACACCCCTAGACTACCCCAACCCCTGGACACCCCCATACCTCTGAAAACCCCCCCACCCTCCTGGACACCCCCACCCCCTAGACAACACCCCCACACCCCTGGACATCCCTCCCACACCCCTAGAAACCCCCACCCTCCTGGATTACCCCACCCCACTGGACAACACTACGCTAGAAAACCCTCCCACACCCCTAGAAACCAACCCACCCCACTAGACTGCCCCCCACACCCCTAGACACCCTGGACATCCCCCCACTCACCTGGACATCCCTCCCACCCTCCCACACTCCCACCCCATTGGACAGCCTGCACCACACCCCTGGACACCCCCAATCTCTCTGGACACCCCTAGACAAAAAACAGACCAAAACCCAACATAAACCAAACCAGAACCCCCACCCCACTGGACAACCCCCACCACACCCCTGGAAACCCCCACACCCCTGGACTACCCCCACCCCCGAGACAACCCCCCCACACCCCTGTACATCCCACCACCCTCATGGACACCCCCCTGGACAGCAATCCCAAACCACTGGATAGCCCTCCCACACCCCTAGAAACCCCCACCCTCCTGGACACCCCCACCCCACTGGAAAACACTCCCCTAGACAGCCTTCCCACACCCCTTAGAACCCCCCACCCCACTAGACTGCCCCCACACCCCTGGACACCCCCTGAAAATCCCCCCACTCGTCTGGACATTCCTCCCACCCTCCTGGACACCCTCTCACCCCACCGGACATCCCCCACCACACCCCTGGACACCCCCACCTCACTGGACACCCCCAGACCAAAAACAGACCAAAACCCGACCAAAACCAGACCCGACCCCCCCCCCCCCCCCCCCCACTGGATAGCCCCCACCACACCCCTGGACACCCCACACCCCTGGACTTCCCCCACCCCCCTAGAATGCCCCTGGACAGCTGGTGTTGGGAGAGGAGGTGCCACCATCCCTTGGGGGGATGAACGCCTCTGGAAGGTACTCATCACTCTCACATGCGAAACTTGAGCTCTCAAAATGTTTCACCAATGCTTTATTCCTCTGTAAACTTCATTAATTCTATCACTTTGATGCCAATATAACCAAGGGAAATGAGGTTTAGTCACACATGATGACATTTTCCTTGGTTATACTGGCATAAAAGTGAAAGAATGAATGATTTTTATAGGGGAAGAAAGCATTGGTGAAGCATTTTGAGAGATCAGACTTCGCATGTGAGAGTGATGAGTACCTTCCAGCGGCGTTCATCCCCCCCGATGGATGACAGAGCCTCATCTACCACCCCCTGGACTACACCCCATCCCCGTGGACACCCTGGACACCCCCACCCCATTAGACAGCCCGCCCACACCCCTAGAACCCCCCTCACCCCACAGTACACCCCTACGCCCCTGGACACCCCCTGGACAACCCCCCACTCCCCTAAACAGCCCTCACACCCCCTTGTAAATGATCCCACCCACCTGGACTGCCCCCGACTCTCATGGACACCAAGGACACCCCCACCCCACCAGACAGCCCTCCCACACCCCTGGATACCCCCACCCCACTGGACACCCGCACACCCTTGGAACCCCCCCAGACCAGAATCCATACCAGAAAAACCATCATAAGTAGACCAAAACAAGAAGTAGATCAAAATTAAACATTCACATATATAACATTCAAAACTTACAATTTCAACTTAAAAAAACTAAATCCAACCTAAACTACTACCAAATACACAATTACAATGATAATATTCAAAATTAAATTTTACAATACAAACAACTAAAATTCAATCAAACCTATAAAATAATTTTACCATTCCAATAGTAAGTGTATGAAATCTTGATAACTATAGGGTTTAGGGTCATAAAATAGCTAAAAATTAAAAGGATAGTAGTTAACATGTATAATGAATAAATCAAATGAAATATTATGGAAAATTTTAAAAGGAAATCTTACCAGGTCAAAGTTCACAACTATTCTAGTTGTTTTTATTTCATACATAAATCGTAACATATAATATCCACATTCTATGATGTGTTGTTGTTCATGAAAATTCTGTTTGAATGAGTGTAAATTCAATATATTATTTTTATTTAATAAATCAAAAGGTACAAATTATAAATGGATATTTACCTTTACATTTACATATTTGATCTTCACACTCCTTTTCTTTGTGTTTTTTCAAAAGAAGACACATGCCCTGTTATAAAATAATATGAATGGGATAAATTTAAAATTAATTATAATATATAAAACTATTGAGAAATTTAAACTTACTTTTACAATATTTTCTTAAAACTTTCCCGCACATCGCCATGTACAGAGCATATCCAATAAAGTGTTTTCTACCTTGGGAAAAAACCCCTAACATCCAATGATCACAGATAAAGGAAAATTTAAGGTTTTTGGTTTTTTATGTTAAAAGATAATGAAATATTTGAGAGAGATGTGTTTCATACCTCTCACAAAAATGCATCATCCAACATTGTGTAACTATATTCTGTTCAAGTCTTTCAGCAATATAAAGCATTCTTTATTCCTCATCCAATGTACATTTTTCAGGGGAAATCAAATGCAGGTCCATGAATCCATATACATCTGTCCGCTGATTCTTCTCACAAATGTTATAAAGATACCTAATACAAAATAGACATAATTATACATTTTTAGTAAATATAATGCAGGGAAAAGGTGTTACAACTTACATGGAAAAAATTTGCACCATGTTTATGCCCAACTTATCTCCAGTAACAAGCACCATGATATCTGTTTTCACAATCCCCACAATTATTTTACATCCACAAACATGAGCTTCTATTGGAAACTCATAATGATCTTCCAAAAAATATGAATATCTTGACAATATTTCAAGACTACTAGAATCTATATATGATGTCAGATCTATTTGTATTTGTTGTTTTCTATACAATATTTATTTACCTTTGAAGTATTCCTATATAAATAAATAGAAAAATATATTATTTTTTAAAAGATAAAACAACTTTAATAAAAAATAAAATAGAATATATAACATACATACCTCTATGATAATGAGTCGTAGAAGTCTAGATGACCAAATTAAAAAATGGATGATACTATGTCCAACTGTAGTCACCTCATCTGTAGGTAATGGTACTTGAGATGATCTATCTATAATATCTTGTACAGTGACCCTATGATTCTCTACCTCTAATTGTTGATGATGAACTGTATCTCCTATACAATATACCAACCCATATGAAACTATATGATGTTGAGGATCATCAACATACAACTCGCAATAAGTAAGAAGCTGCAGCAGAGGACTAGGATAAAATATGGGGTCTGCAGGCTATGGTGGGGGAGTGGGAGCTACTGGCGGAGGTGGAGGATAAATAATGGGGTCTACAGGGGGAGGTGGAGGAGTGGGAACTACAGAATGAAATTGTCTTTACTTGTCTACAAACATAGACCGTACCGACACTATAATATTTTCCTCCATCGTCGTATTAATATTATGAACTTAAGCCTCCAATGATTCTATTTTTTTATAAACACCATCAACATAAGAAGTTGAAGAATGTGGAAACACTTTTCTTACCGATACACCTTCCAGATATCCTTGTACACGACCAGGATGTTTGGGCTTTCCCAATGCTGCAGATAAAATATCTTTCCTCCCAGTAGCTGTAAATACACCCTGTGAGCACTACTCCTCAAGAGAATTATGTATTAATTAATTGAACGTTTCTGTAATGATTGAAATTATATGAAGAAAATAGTTAACTTAAATAAATAAAATTGATATCTTATAATCTTCTCAGCTATGATTCTCAAATATTCCGAAACATATTACCCTCTTTTCCCATTCGAGTTCTCTTCCATTTTTCATGTCTAGATGGAGGGGATGGAGGGGCCACCTCTCCAGAGCTTGAAGACTGAGCTCTTAGTTTTTGTAATTTTTTCGCCATAATTTTTTGTTCCAATAATGTATACCCACCCCGAGATAATCTATGAGGGTATACATTTTTAGATTGGATCTCCTGATGAGATTTCCTTGTTTGCTATAAATTAAGAATAAGAAATCATTAACAAAACATTAATAAGATCATTTATATAAGAAATCTTATAAAAGTTTACATTTCCCTTACCAAAAATGAATCTTTTCTTCTACTTTAAACAAACTGTCTCCATGTGTCTTCTTCTATGAAAGGATATATATGACATGGATTGTCATGACTCCTATAACCAAAAATGAAATCAGATGAGAGGGTTGATTTGAAATCCCTCCATCTTCTAGCAGCCATCGATAAGCATTTCTTCCTGACTCCTACAGTTTCAGGAATATCAAAGGTCATCTAATAAAGAAGAGGTTAAACATATTATATATACTAGAAACATTTAATGAATAGGCAAACAATATCAAAAGATCTTACCAAAATCATCTCACAAAACTGAGATATTATATCTTTTTCCACACTTCTCCAGTCATCATACAAAATGATTACTTTGATCTTACCCTAAGTTGATACAAGACACTTAAAATCTTTTGCATTTGGACCTATAGGAATATCATCCTCATCAAACTGAATGTATGACATCCCGTCTTTTTATAACATAATTTTCATTCCATTACACGAAACTGAGGATCGTTAAGGTTTAGTGTCTTGGAAACAAGGATCATAATACAAAAAAATAAAAAAATAAAATAAAAAATTCTTCTTAAACACTTGAAAGGCTTCTCCTTTAGTTCATCCTATGTTCATTATGCATCTCATAACCTGGGGACATACATCAAAAGAAAGGGTGAGCAGAAGGCCCAGTAAGGGAAACAAGAGAAACATTTTACATGTGAACTTGAGATACTTCAATAAGGACATGAAAAGAACTTTAAGGCATGGGAAAGAAATCATGAGATACATCATAATAAAATAACATTTTTCATAACTTGAAGATGTGGCTGCAACATTTAATATTGAAAATCGTTTCGTTTCACCAAGGTCCATCCCCAAGGTGTCGTTAAAAATTACCAAGGTTATTCACCAAGGCGTCGTTAAAATGGTCATCTCTAGAGATTAAGTCTTTACCCAATGCATTGGAGCGCTATCAGGGCGCACCCTTAAATTTACCTTTATTATCATGTGAGCCACATATATCATCATCAAACATTTCATAAATAACCCATATAGCATAAAATAAATGGGTTTCATTTCATAATCATAACGTTTTAAAAACTGCTTTAAAGACATGATCTTTACGTTACTTTAAACCCACGGAAAGGGAAAGCGGGTATCATGTATGTAAATCCCAGAATTTAAAATAGAACATTTTTATATATATTTGAATACCCCTGTAGAAATAGGAGCTTTGAGTATTCACTTTATAACATAAAATAATTTTGAGAAAAGAGAGGCATTTTGAGACGAAAATTCTGCAGCATAATGGCTATGTTACAAGGTTTTAGAAAACTTTGAAAAGAGAGGGAACATGGGTCGAACAATAATAATTGACCCATAAAATAGTAGAGGGACAGAATAAGAAGTATATATGGACATGGTGATGCAATTTCAAGGACATACCATTTGAAATGAAAAACATGGAAGGAAGACAAAAGTTTGATTTCTCTTATGAAAATTCGGCAGCCTAACAGCGTCACTTAAACTTCAACAAAAATGAATTGAACAGATAAAATAGGTTCTCTCATCATATGATCATTAGAGATCAGTATGATAGATATAGAGATCATACCCCAACATAATAAAAAGGAACTTGAAATATTTGACATGAAAATCGAACTTGAAAAATGAGAAGGGTGAAAGAATCACTTAAACATTCGGCAGCCTAACAGCGTCACTTAAACTTTCATAAAACGAAATGATGAGAGTAAGAGGGGATATCTCATAATATAAACATGAAAGGGGCAGTAAGAGGAATATAAAATAACATCCTCTCACATAATAACATGGTGCATAAAAGGAATGACATAAAAGAGATTACATGAAAAGAAAGAGAGGGGTCAGATCCCTTACCTTAAAACGTGACTCTTGAAACTCAATGTTTTGGACCTTGAGGGCTTGGGGGCACCTTGGGAGGACTCCTTGGGAGGTAAGGAGACCAGAACTTCGTTGGGGGAGAGTTGGGAGTGGAAACTAAAGGAGGAAAGGATGGGTATTTATAGGGAAAGTGAGAGGACAAGGCATTAATGGCCAAGGGACACCTCACTAGTGGTTTTGGCAAAACCATGGGCTTGCCCATGGTATTTGACCATGGTATTGGCCACTTGGGACACCTCACACCTTATCTTACTATTCATAATTCGACCATATTGAATATATACTTAATACACCATTTAATGATGTCATTAAACACCCGTAACTTAAAAACTATATTTTCACTATTCATCGAAAATTCAACTTTCTCAGAATAATCCCAAAATTTCACCTTAACCAAATATAGATTATCTAAATAAATTTATGAACTCAATTTTATAAAAATAATTTTCTAAATAATTTTAATTTAATTTTTAAATAAAACACTATTCATCAAAAATTCGTTTTTTTCAGAAAAATCCCAAAAATTACCATAACATAATATCGATGCTCTGAGTTCAAAAATAAAGTCATTTTTATAAAAATAATTTTCTAATTATTTTTAATTAAATTTTTAATTAAAAAAACACTATTCATCCAAAAAAACTAATACTTTACTAATAATTTATGAAACCGTTATTTACCCATTTTATTGAATCACATTACTTAATCTAGGTGTCTGAATTATATTAAAACTTTCTTTGAGTGAAAATACTAATCCATTTGGTCACATTACTAGTCCTAAGCATAAAATCACTATTCATAATTTACTATTCATCAAAAATTAAGTTGATCGTATTAGAATCCAAATTCCTTACTGAACACTTTTGTAGAAGACCATTTTTTGAAAATCATTACACATCATTAGTTATTCAGGGTTTACATAAATATTTTAAAATATCCATTTTTCAAAATTCATCAATAAAATACATTCTAAAATTATCTAGACATTTGAAATTTCACAAACATCACTAAAGGAAGAAATCTCAATTTATTCACCAGAAAGGATTACACAAGGAAGCTAGGGTCTCGTCACATAGCCCCTTATAACACCGGCATAATACCTAAGTGTAAGGTGTGCTATGGTGAGAGAATCTGAGGGAGGCTCAGATAAAATTGCCCTAGTAGTAATCTCTACTAACTTGAACTTCTCCCGTAGGCGTTTCCGTTCAAGATTGACACGCTGGAGTTCATCTTGGGCTTGGTCCAAAGCGAAGCCCACAGATGCTACCTCCTTCCCAAGCTCTGATAAGTGGGCTTCATAAGGGTCGAGTCTACTGGATGAAGCCATCGACTCCTCTTTCTGCATTAACCATTAACATCTTATTAAATCATTAAGAGTAAGTTAATATACTACTCAAAAAGATTGGGTCGTTACATTCTTCCCCCCTTAATAAATTTCGTCCCCGAAATTTATACTTGAGGCCTAGTCGAAAAGGTGAGGGTACTTTTGCTTCATTGTTTCCTCTGGCTCCCAAGTCACCTCTTCATATTTATGATTCCTCCACAACACTTTCACAAGGTGGGTAGTCTTGTTTCATAGGACCTTGTCTCTACGGTCCAAGATCTCCACTGGCTGCTCCTCGTAAGAGAGGTCATGTTCTAGTTGTACCACCTCTGGGTTCAGTACATGCGAAGGGTTGGGTATGTACTTCCTCAAGAGAGATACATGGAAGACATCATGAACTTGAGCTAGGTTCGGTGGAAGTGCTAGATGATAGGCCACTGCTCTTATGCGATCAAGGATTTCATAGGGGCCAATGTACCTAGGGCTGAGCTTCCCTTTCTTCCCAAACCGCATGACACTCTTTCATGGAGAAATTCGAAGGAAGACTTTGTCAACAACACCAAACTCCAAGTCCCTTCGACGATTGTCAGCATAGCTCTTTTGCCGACTCTGTGCAGCCTTTATGTGTTGTTGGATGGCATGAACCTGTTCCGTCATCTCTTGCATGAGATCAAGCTCAAGAAGCTTCCTCTCACCAGTTTCATCCCAACAAGTAGGAGTTCTACACCGTTTACCATATAGAGCTTCATAGGGTTCCATCTGAATACTCGAATGGAAGCTGTTGTTATAGGAGAACTCAACTAATGGGAGGTGTTGATCCCATCCACCTTTAAATTCCATTGAGCATAATCTCAACATGTCTTCGAGTGTCTGAATAGTCCTTTCAGATTGGCCATCAGTTTGAGGATGATAGGCCGTACTAAAATTCAATTCAGTATTCAGAGCATGTTGAAGACTTCTCCAGAATTTTGATGTGAATCTTGGGTCACGATCAGATACTATGGATAGTGGTACCCCATGAAGCCTTACCACTTCCTTCACGTATATCTTGGAAAGCTGATCCAGAGAGAAATCTTCCTGAATAGAGATAAAATGGGCTGTCTTGGTGAGACGGTCCACAATAACCCATATTGCATTGTTTCCTTTGGATGTTTTCGGGAGACCAGTTACAAAGTCCATTGTGATATTATCCCACTTCCATACTGGTATGGGTAGCAGTTGTAATACCCCTTTAGGAAGTTGTCATTCTGCCTTTACATGCTGACACACCAGGCACCTTGTAGTGTAATCAGCAATCTCCCTCTTCATGTTATCCCACCAATAATGATCACGAAGGTCTCTATACATCTTAGTGCTTCCCGGGTGTATAGAGAATGTAGAGCTATGAGCTTTATCCATCAGTTCTTTCTTTATCTCCGGAATAGATGGAACACATAGTCTTGTACAAAATTTCAATACACCTTCTTGATCAATATTGAAATCAGGGAACTTCCCATCCTTTACAGCCTCAAACTTCTCCTGTAGTAAAGGATCTTCTTTTTGAGCCTTCTTGATCCTCTCTAGTAATGAAGGTTGAGAAATCATTTGGAATAGGGTTGATGATGTCCCTTTCCTTATAATTCCCATGTCCAGTTTTACTAGATCTTTAATCAAGGGATCTCCTATGATCCTCATTGTTGCCAGAACAACATGATCTTTCCTTCTTAACGCATCCGTGACTTTGTTTGCTCTTCCAGGGTGATAATGAATTGAACAATCATAGTCTTTAATAAGCTCCAACCATCTTCTTTGTCTCATGTTCAATTATTTCTGTGTGAAAATATACTTTAGACTTTGGTGGTCAGTGTATATATCACATTTCTCCCCATAAAGATAGTGCCACCATATCTTTAGAGCAAAAACAACTGCCTCCAGCTCTAGATCATGCGTAGGATAATTCTGCTCATGAATCTTCAACTGTCGAGATGCATAAGCAATTACTTTGTCATTTTACATGAGGACGCACCCAAGCCCTTTCAGAGATGCATCGCTAAAAATAACGAATCCTTCTCCGATAGAGGGTAGTGTTAACACAGGTGCAGTAACCAATCTCTTCTTCAGCTCTTGGAAACTTTCCTCGCATTCCTTTGTCCAGATGAACATAACCCCTTTTCGAGTCAACTTGGTTAGTGGATTAGAAAGCTGTGAAAAGTTTTTCACAAACCACCTATAATATCTTGCTAAACCAAGGAAACTACGAATCTCAGTTACTGTTGTGGGTTGAGGCCACTCCTCCACAACCATTGTCTTTGCAGGGTTAACCGAGATTCCTTCATTGGTTACGATGTGCCCCAAGAAAGCCACCTGTTGTAACCAAAACTCACACTAGCTGAACTTCCCAAAGAGCCTCTCCTTCCGCAGAGTTTTGAATATAACCCTTAGATGATCTTCATGCTCCTCACGACTTTTTGAATATATCAAAATATCATCAATAAAAACTACCAAAAAGTTATCAAGGTAGTCCTTAAAGACTCTATTCATCAAATCCATGAAAATAGCAGGGGCATTAGTCAAGACGAAGGGCATAACAGTAAACTCATAATGCCCATATGTTGATCGGAAGGCAGTGTTTGGAATATCTTCCTTCTTCACCCTCAGTTGATGATAACCAGATCGAAGGTCAATCTTAGAGAAGAATTGAGCCCCACGAAGTTGGTCAAATAAATCATCAATTCTTGGAAGAGGATATCTGTTCTTCACCGTGATCCTGTTCAGTTCTCTATAATCGATGCATAGCCGCATTGATCCATCCTTCTTCTTCACAAAGAGAACTGGTGCTCCCCAAGGAGACACACTCGGTCGGATAAACCCCTTCTCCAACAAGTCTTGGATTTGTTTCTTTAACTCTTCTAGCTCCACATTTTCCATTCTATATGGAGTCTTTGATATCGGTTGAGACCCAGGTACGAGTTCAATGGAGAACTCTACCTCTCTTTCTGGGGGAGGTCCAAGTAACTCCTCAGGAAATACATCCATGTATTCCTGAACAATTGAAACATATTCTATTTGTATGCTCCCTTTTCCTTCTTCATCATCACCGATTAACTCCATAAAGAATGCTATAGGAGGTGCTTCTATATAGGGATCAGTTCGAGATATATCTCCTTGGAAGATAACTATAGGTCGTTCATTCAAGACTACTGACATTTCCTTACTTCTGCATTTGATCTTAGCATTATACTTTGAGAGCCAGTCCATCCCTAGTATAATGTCGAATTCCATCATGGGAATTACTACTAGATTTGCGATAAGATTTTGCTCACCAAAGTAAACACTACTGTTGATGCAAGGATAATCCCACTTGGAGTCTTGACAGACAACTCTACCTCTAGCAGTTCGGGGATTGATTCTATATTCCTTGCAAACTTGGAGGAAATAAAGGAATGCGTAGAACCAGAATCAAATAAAGTACTTGCTAGTTTTGAGAGGATGACAAGAGTACCTTCTAACACATCGTTCGGGACTTCAACTTCAGCTGTTGTGATAGCGAAAGCATGACCTTGCTCTCTTGGCCTCTCCTGAGGTTGATGGTGATTCTCCTCCACCGCCCTCGGATTTGGACATTGGTTAGCAAAGTGCCCAAGCTGTCCACACTTAAAGCATGTGACTTCGGGTAGGGCCAGAACCATCTTTCCTCTGTCGTTAGTGTTGGGAAGCTGAGGCTTCACCTCACTATGACAATTCCGAGCAATATGGCCTCCTCTTCCACACTTGTAGCACTTTCCACTTCCGTTCAAGCAGTTCCCCAGATGATTCTTCCCACATTTATTGCATGTGGTAAGTTGCATTTGCTTTCCACCTCTTCCCTGATCCAAAGACTTCCCTAAACTGGGATCCAACGATCTCTTCTTTTCATTTGGTTTATGAGACCACTGTGTCTCACCAAACTCCAGCTCGACTTTCATAGCACTTCGAACTATTTCTTCATAGCTATCATAGTCCCTGTTGGCTAGATTCTTCCGCAGATGAGGTCGTAGTCCACCAAAGAATATATCAACCTTCCCATTAGGGTCCATTACAAAGCTTGAGGTATAACGGGAAAGCCTTGTGAAGTTCATCTCATAGCTTCCGATAGATTCGTTCTCCTTCTGCTTCAGCTCAAGAAACTCTTTCTCCATTCTCGTTCTCATGGAACGAGGGAAATACTTGTTAAGGAAAATTCCCCAAAATTCTTCCCACTCCATAGCTTCTATCTCTCCTCGTGACTTCATGTTTTTGATCAGTGACCACCACTGATCAGCTTCTCCCTCTAGGCGGTAAATAGCAGGGGTGACTTTTTCTTGTTCCGAACAATGAAGTACAAGAAAAGATCTTTTCAATGGAGCTTATCCATTTTTCCACAACCAATGGGTCAGTAGATCCACTGAATGTTGGCGGTCGTTGACGCATGATGGACTCAACAGAGTGTTGTTCCCTTCGTGGTGAGGTCGGCCTCTCAGCTTGATTCAAGTTATTACTCATAACTTGAGTCAGTTGGTTCATCATTCGCATGAATGTTTCCATTCCGACTTCCATTGGAGGGCCGTCAGCACATGGTGCATTGCGGTCACCATCGGCACGGTTCCTCCTATTGCCCTCCATTTTCTAAAAGAATAAAACCTTAGTAATAAACTTATCTCATTTATGAATCTTTTAACTAAGACTTCATTCTTTCATAATGATTCATAAAAAGCTTATGATTAACCAAACATATCCCCTGGGAGTGTCGTAACCAAGAGTGCAGCAATGCCCGTTATCGTGCACCAGTTCCCATTCGAGTCTAGCTCAAAGTGGTGTTTTTGGGTTTTACCCCTATGTACATCTGTGCCAGAGCCGCCTCTACCTGCTCGTATCCAGACAGGGATGTATTTGTTTGATAAACCACTTACTCAATACTTACCAAAATACCAGGAAGTTTTCCTATATTTAAACTTTTCTATAGGGTTCTTCCTAAAGTTTTTATATCCTAATTTACACAAATAACTAAACCTTACTTTGATACCAACTATGACACCCCGTCTTTTTATAACATAACTTTCATTCCATTACACGAAACTGAGGATCGTTAAGGTTTAGTGTCTTGGAAACAAGGATCATAATACAAAAAAAAACATTCTTATTAAACACTTGAAAGGATTCTCCTTTAGTTCATCCTATGTTCATTATGCATCTAATAACCTGGGGACATACATCAAAAGAAAGGGTGAGCAGAAGGCCCAGTAAGGGAAACAAGAGAAACATTTTACATGTGAACTTGAGATACTTCAATAAGGACATGAAAATAACTTTAAGTCATGGGAAAGAAATCATGAGATACATCATAATAAAATAACATTTTTAATAACTTGAAGATGTGGCTGCAACATTTAATATTGACAATCATTTCGTTTCACCAAGGTCCATCCCCAAGGTGTCATTAAAAATTACCAAGGTTATTCACCAAGGCGTCGTTAAAATGGTCATCTCTAGAGATTAAGTCTTTACCCAATGAATTGGAGCGCTATCAGGGCGCACCATTAAATTTGCCTTTATTATCATGCGAGCCACATATATCATCATCAAACATTTCATAAATAACCCATATAGCATAAAATAAATGGGTTTCATTTCATAATCATAACGTTTTAAAAACTGCTTTAAAGACATGATCTTTATGTTACTTTAAACACACAGAAAGGGAAAGCGGGTATCATGTATGTAAATCCCAGAATTTAAAATAGAACATTTTTATATATATGTGAATACCCCTGTAGAAATAGGAGCTTTGATTATTCACTTTATAACATAAAATAATTTTGAGAAAAGAGAGGCATTTTGAGACGAAAATTCTGCAGCATAACAGCTATGTTACAAGGTTTTAGAAAACTTTGAAAAGAGAGGGAACATGGGTCGAAAAATCATAATTGACCCATAAAATAGTATAGGGACAGAATAAGATGTATATATGGAAATGGTGATGCAATTTCAAGGACATACCATTTGAAATGAAAAACATGTAAGGAAGACAAAAGTTTGATTTCTCTTATGAAAATTCGGCAGCCTAACGGCGTCACTTAAACTTCAACAAAAATGAATTGAACAGATCAAATAGGGTCTCTCATCATATGATCATTAGATATCAGTATGATAGATATAGAGATCATACCCCAACATAATAAAAAGGAACTTGAAATATTTGACATGAAAATCGAACTTGAAAAATAAGAAGGGTGAAAGAATCACTTAAACATTCGGCAGCCTAACAGCGTCACTTAAACTTTCATAAAACGAAATGATGAGAGTAAGAGGGGATCTATCATCATATAAACATGAAAGGGGAAGTAAGAGGAATATAAAAGAACATCCTCTCACATAATAACATGGAGCATAAAAGGAATGACATAAAAGAGATTACATGAAAAGAAAGAGAGGGGTCGGATCCCTTACCTTAAAACGTGACTCTTCAAACTCAAAGTTTTGGACCTTGAGGGCTTGGGGGCACCTTGGGAGGACTCCTTGGGAGGTAAGGAGACCAGAACTTCGTTGGGGGAGAGTTGGGAGTGGAAACTAAAGGAGGAAAGGGTGGGTATTTATAGGGAAAGTGAGGGGACAAGGCATTAATGGCCAAGGGACACCTCACTAGTGGTTTTGGCAAAACCATGGGCTTGCCCATGGTATTTGCCCGTGGTATTGGCCACTTGGGACACCTCAAACCTTATCTTACTATTCATAATTTGACCATATTGAATATATACTTAATACATCATTTAATGATGTCATTAAACACCCGTAACTTAAAAACTATATTTTCACTATTCATCGAAAATTCAACTTTCTCAGAATAATCCCAAAATTTCACCTTAACCAAATATCGATGCTCTAAATACATTTATGAACTCAATTTTATAAAAATAATTTTCTAAATAATTTTAATTTAATTTTTAAATAAAACACTATTCATCAAAAAATCGTTTTTTTCAGAAAAATCCCAAAAATTACCATAACATAATATCGATGCTCTGAGTTAAAAAATAAAGTCATTTTTATAAAAATAATTTTCTAATTATTTTTAATTAAATTTTTAATTAAAAAAACACTATTCATCCGAAAAAACTAATACTTGACTAATAATTTATGAAACCGTTATTTACCCATTTTATTGAATCACATTACTTAATCTAGGTGTCTGAATTATATTAAAACTTTCTTTGAGTGAAAATACAAATCCATTTGGTCACATTACTAATCCTAAGCATAAAATCACTATTCATAATTTACTATTCATCAAAAATTAAGTTGATCTTATTAGACTCCAAATTCCTTACTGAACACTTTTGTAGAAGACAATTTTTTGAAAATCATTACACATCATTAGTTATTTAGGGTTTACATAAATATTTTAAAATATCACTTTTTCAAAATTCATCAATAAAATACATTCTAAAATTATCTAGACATTTGAAATTTCACAAACATCACTAAAGGAATAAATCTCAATTTATTCACCCGAAAGGATTACACAAGGAAGCTAGGGTCTCGTCACATAGCCCCTTATAACACCGACATAAGACCTAAGTGTAAGGTGTGCTATGGTGAGAGAATCTGAGGGAGGCTCAGATAACATTTCCCTAGTAGTAATCACTACTAACTTGAACTTCTCCCGTAGGCGTTTCCGTTCAAGCTTGACACGCTGGAGTTCGGCTTGGGCTTGGTCCAAAGCAAATCCCACAGATGCTACCTCCTTCCCAAGATCTGATAAGTGGGCTTCATAAGGGTCGAGTCTACTGGATGAAGCCATCGACTCCTCTTTCTGCATTAACCATTAACATCTTATTAAATCATTAAGAGTAAGTTAATATACTACTCAAAAATATTGGGTCATTACCGAATGGGTATCCTCTGATCCTATGTATGGGCAAGTGATAATTTCGATAAATGTGTGCACCCACATTTACTAACCCTTGAACTCTTTGTCATAATGGGAGCACATGAGGAAGATTGGGGAACCTCAAGAGGGTCATGGGAATGTTCCTACCTAGAGGTATGACCAATATGCTCATCTCCAGAATCATGTGGTTGATCAACTGATTGATCTTTCATTATCCTTCAAATCAAAAAAACAAACATTAGTTCACAAAAATAAAAATTCAAATATTACAATACTAATGTAAACAGAAAATATAAAATTGTACTAAGTTATGTAATAGTAAACCTGGTTAATATGGTAAGCATGTTAAATAATGGTAAAGATGGTAATTATGGTAAAGATGGTATGTAAACATGGTAAACCTAGTAAACATAGTAAACATGGTAAAGTAATTGTCATTGAAAAATAATAATAGATATATAATTTATGTAATGGTAAACATGATAAAGTAAACTAAATAAAATTAAAACATACAAAAACTTATAATTATTTATTTTAATACATTTTTTAATAAAGAAAAAACTTACAATATCTAACATTTTATGAAAATAATAAATGTAAAAAAGAAATAAACAAATGTTACCAGTAATTTTTGGAATGTACAAATGAATTATTTTCCCAAATTATTTCATCGTGATCATTCCTTATGGCACAAACCATGTCTTCAACATGGTCATCATTATGTTCTATTAATCTTTCCATGGAAGTAGGGATCTCACATAAATCAGCATCTTTATCAAGTTCATCCTCACCAACATATTGTTTTTTACCTTGTAAAATAACAACCCACTACATATCTGATTGATCTACTACATAGAAAATTTGTTTTGCATGTGTTTCCATTATAAAAGAATCAACTGTGTCTTCCAATCTATTCATATTAACAACTGTCATTCCAAATTCATTATGTCTGACACTGTTTTTACCGATAAACCATTTATAGTTAAAAACATGAACTTTAATTTTAAAGTAATCAACCTCCCATATTTTTTTAATCACTCCATAATATTCACTTGATGCAGAAATTGGGTTTTTTCCTTTAGCACTCGAAAAATGCATTGCTTCTACAAACACCAATACACCACTATTCTGAACTGCACCTCTATTGTCTAAGATTTCATATGAAATGTATAGCCATTAATGTCAAAATAGGACAATGTTATCACATTTAAACATGGATCACCCACTAACCATTTTAATGTCTCTAATACATCTGATCTACCAAACAAGGTTTTTTTTAAACCTTGAAAAAAATGTTTTTTTGTGATCATTCAAAATCAACATTTCTTTCTTCTTTGGATGACATTGTTTCAACTCATTAATATGCAATGTGATATACGCTTGAGCATCAATTATGTTATTCAAGATGTATAATTATAACTTCTTCATCTGTTCAGCTGACAATGATTTGACTTTCAATCCACGAATCCCATTTCCCTCATTATTAACTTGTTCATGGCGTGATGGAGGCAAACCTATGTACTGCGCCACAACCAAGTAGCTCATACAAAACTCTGCGACCTCCTCAAAAATATACTTTTCAGTAATGGAGGCTTCAGGTCGATATGGATTCTTAACATACCCCTTAAATATTTTCATATAACTTTCAAAAGGATACATCTAACAAAGATATACAGGTCTACAAAGCTTTATTTCTCGAACCAGATGAATTATTAAATGCACCATTATATCAAAAAAAGTTGTAGGAAAATACATTTCCAATTGACAAAGTATACAAATTGCATCCTCGTCCAAAATGTTCAAAGCATTCACATCAATCACCTTATTACAAATTTAATTGAAAAAATAACACAACTTCATTATAGCCTTTTTGACATGGATGGGCAATATTCCATGTAATGCAACTGGTAGAAGTCGTTGCATCATGATGTGACAATCATGATATTTCATACCTATCAAATTCAAGTCCTTTAATAAGACAAAATTTTTTACATTTGAAGAATATCCTTGAGGCACTTTGATATCATGAAGACACTGACAAAAGATAATTTTCTCCCTCTTGGATTATGTATGATAAGTTAGGGGAATAAATGTTCATCTTCCATTAGGAGTGGGAGCTAACTCCAAATGTATTCCTATTGATAGTAAGTCTAATCTTGCATTCAACCCATCTTTTGTCTTTCCTTTAATATCTAACAATGTTCCAATAAAAACTATCACATATAATCTTCTCCACATTCATGACATCAATATTATGTTTAACTTCATGATATCTCCAATATGGTAGCTTAAAAAATATTTACCTTTTCGTCCAAATATGTCTATCATTACCAGATTTCTGTGTCTTTCCCAATGTCACATCAAGCTTTTCCACCCTCTCAAAATTCATATCATGGGATAAAGGTTTTGGAGAAATATCAAATTCTTGTGAGCCATTGAATGCCTTTTTTAGTCTTATATAAGAGTGATCTATAGGAAAAAACATTCGATGACCCATGTACACTATTTTCCTCTAATGATGAAATTGACAATATGAAGTCTATTGTTCGCAAATTAGACATGCTTTATGCCCTTTAACACTATATCTAGAAAAATTTCCATATGCTGGAAAGTCATTTATAGTGAACATAAGCACTGCATGCAGTTGAAAATATTTCATTTTATAAGAATCATACACCATAATTCCATCCTCCCATAAAAGTTTCAAATCATCAATCAATGGTGGCAAGAAAACATCAATATCATTGTCGGGTTGCTTCGAAACATAGATTATTATACTCAACATGACATATCTGTGCTTCATACAATCTTCATGAGAGAGGTTGTAAATTTCTAGTAAAATAGTCCATAAACTATGTGTTCTACTAAGGGTTCTGTATGGATTCATTCCATCTGTGCACAACCCTAGTATGAGGTTTCTAATTTCATTTCCAAATGTAGGATACTGCTCATTAATTTTCTTCCATTATAGAAAATCAGCTGGATGACATATTTTTCCATCACATATCCACTCATCAGCATGCCATCTTAAACTTTTTTTTATCATGTGAATTAGCAAATAAACATTTGAAATGATGAACTATAGTAAGATACCAAAATACCTTTGAAGGGATCTTTGTAATCTCTACACCAGCCTATGATTTTTCTTTCACCTTATACCGTGATGTCCCACATTTAGGACACTCTAAGATAAATTCATATTACTTCCTATATATCATATAGTTATTCTGGCAGGCATGTATTTTCTTATATCCCAATCCCATCGGGCGTAATATTTTCTTGGCCTTATAATGTGAATCTGGAAGATTGTTATATTTTTGAAGAATGTATTTCATCAATTGTAGTAACTCTGTAAAAATTATGTCACTCCATCCATGTTTTTCCTTCTAGTTAATCAATCTTAACACCACTGACAAAACTGTAAAATCTGTACAACCAGGATACAGTGGTTTTTTAGCATCACTAAATAGATGCACAACTGTCGGTTCTATATCAATTTGTTTTGATGCAATATCACAAATCATTTCTTCAATTACATCGGAGTTACTGTCTTGTGAATCATCATCATTAATAGATCTGACATTCTGCCCAGTTTTACCATGACAAATCCAAGGGCTGTAACTCAGATTAAAACCATGAAAAATCAGATGATCTTTTATCTCTCTACTTTTCAACTTCTTCATATTCAAACATTTTAGGCATGGACAGAAAAAAATGTCACTAATTGGAACATTTCATTTAGAAAATTCCAAAAATGCATCAACACCTTCCTCATATTCATTGTTCATTCGATATGTCTTAATCCAACTTTGACTCATTATTACCTATAACAAACATCAAAATTATACATCTTTTTAAGTTAAAAAAAATATATGTTTATGTGAAAAATATCATAATTCAAATGCAAAACAATTTTGAAATATAAAAAAATCTATGTGTATTTAAAAAAATATGCTTGAAAATGATTTTAAAAAGAAAATATAGTTAGATATAAAAGTTTTAAATTCATCTTGGATCCTTTATTCTTAAGGTTCACAAATAATACATAATGGTGAAACTAGATACCAAATTCACCCTTCCGTAAAAAATTAATATGAAGTATAAATATTAAAATATGTATACATTCACTTCTGAAAATTACACAGATCCTAACAATTTGAAACCCCTGGACAGCCACCCCCACCCTTCTAGACAGCTCCCACCCCCTGGACACCACCCCCACCTGCTTGGACACCACCCCCACCCCCTGGACACCCCTACCCCCTTGGACAACACCCCCACCAACTTGGACACCACCCCCACCCCCTTGGACACCACACCCACCCCTTGGACACCCCCTGGACACCACCACCCCCTTGGACATGCCCCCACCCCCTGGACACCACCCCCCACACCCTTGGACACCCCATGGACACCACCTCCCCCTTGGATAGCCCCCCACCCCTCTGGACAACCCCCACCCCCTGGACAGGCCCCACCCCTCTAGATAACCCCCACCCCCTTGGACACCCCACCCCTCTTGGACACCACCCCACCCCCTACCCCTTGGAAACCCCCCTAGATACCCCCAAACCCCATGGACACCCCACCCCCTTGGACACCACCCCCACCCCCTTGGACACCCCCAGGACACCACCACCCCCTTGGACAGCCCCCCACCCCTCTGGCCAACCCCACCCCCTGGACAACCCCCACCCCTCTAGATAGCCCCCCACCCCCTTGGACACCCCCACCCCTCCTAGTAACCCTAGAACACATCAATTACTATAAAAAAATAAATTTAAAAATGACCAAACATCCCTAATAATAGAAGGAATTAAGTAGAAGAAGAAGTGGATGAAGAAGAAAAAAAGAATAAAAGAATAAAGGAAAAAGAACATGGAATAAGTAACTTATTTAAGGAAATTAGATGGAATCCAAGAAAACCATGGGCCCACCAATGGTTGATAGAAAATTGTAGAAAATGGAGTAAACCTGAGAATCAAATCAAATTTAAAATAAAAACTCAGATAGAGAAAATCACAGTGTAAAGCCTATCATCATGGAACAATGGGGTCAGGATAACTGCGCATCTTTGAAAACCATGACATGGTCTGCCCCATAACCCATAATTTTATCATAGTCAATGACTGGTCAAATTATATATAACCAAATAGAATCATATTCCAAAACCCTCTCATCTTCTCATAATGCTTGAATCCCTAAAAATCATAGTGGAAACCTCAAACATAGACTGTACTGACCCCCTTGGACACCACCCCCACCCCCTTGGACACCACCCCCACCCCCTTAAACAACAATAATAAATTATAGCCTAATATCCATGAAACAATAAAATCATAATGTCATAATCTCACAAACCACGATACAATAGTCAATCCCAACTGACACTTATCCCCCACCCACTTGGACACCACCCCCACCCACTTGGACACCCCCTAGACACCACCACCCCCTTGGACACCCCCACCCCTTAGACACCACCCCACCCCCTTGGAAACCCCCTGGACACCAACACCCCCTTGGAAAGCCCCCCCAACACTCTAGATAGCCACCACCCCCTGGATAGCCTCCCACCCCTCTAGACAGCCCCCACCCCCTTGGACACCCCCACCCCTCCTGGACTCCACCCCAACCCCTACCCCCTTGGACACCCCCTACTCTCTAGAAACCCCTCCTCGGACAACCCCCCAAACCCTCTAGAAAGGCCCCCACCCCCTTGGATATCCCCCACCCCCTTCGACACCCCCACCCACTTGGAACCCCCCACCCCCCACACACACCCCTGGACTGCCCCCCCCACCTCTATGGACACCCTAGACACTCCCAACCCTCTAGACAACCCCCCGAACCCTCTAGACAGCCCCTCCCCCTTCAACAGCCCCCACACCCTCTTGAACACCACCCCCACCCCCTTTGACATCCCCCGCACTCCCCTGGACACCCCCAACCCCCTTGGACAACCCCCACACCCTTGGACACCCCCACACCCCCTTTGACATCCCCCACACCCCCTTGGACACCCCCAAACCCCTTGGATAGCTCTCGTACCCCCTGGACACCACCCTCAGCCTCTTTGACACCCCCCTGGACACCCCCACCCCACTAGGCAGCCCACCCAACCCCCATGGACACCCCCACCCACTTGCACAGCCCCCACCCCCTTGGAAATCCCCTGTACGCCCAAACACACATGATAAAACACACAAAAATCATAAACTTGCATGATATCACATCCATAGGTTTATTTTATTAGAAAATAATTTAGCATGGTATAGATAAACACTATGAAACTTACCATGATAGCAAGAACAAAGAAAAATAACCTCTCAAAAATTAGTTTAGGGCATCGCGGAAAATAAAAACTGAAAAGGAGTCGTGTGAGGCTTACTTGAGTGTTGTGAGTCGACCTAATAGATCTGATGATAATAAATATGAAGAATGATGTTGGAAAAATGAGGCTGGAGGGCACAAATTCGATGAATTGTTTCTAGGTTCTCTGTGTGAGAGAGATGAGTCTTAGGTTGCCCGATCGAAGAAAACAGAATGACTGAATACAGGGTGCGATAAATCATTTAAAAGATTTATCACATCGGTTATTTAATAACGGACATGGTAAACTATTTTTTTAATGTTTATAACTTTGGTTATTTAATAACTAACATAGAACACACTTTATCACACCATTTATAAAATAACCGATGTGATATATATTGCTTTATACCGACATGCTAAATTGCTGAGATTAGTTTTACCACGTCGGTTTTTTATAATCGACGTGGTAAAGCACTAAGATTTCCTTTATCATGTCGATTATAACATAATCGACATGATAAAGTGCCAAGATTTCCTTTATCATGTCGATTATAACATAACTGATGTGATAAAGCATGCCAGATTCAATTTTTACGTTGGTTATACAATAATCGACGTAAAAAAGCTAATCTTCGTATATTTTACGTCCATTATAAAATAACCAATATAAAAAATGGATCCTGATTGATATATCACATCAGTTATAAAATAACCGACGTGATATATATATCATTAAATCTTTTCATGTCAATTATATAGAACAGAAGTGAAAAATTCCGACGTGTTAAACGTTTTTTCCACTAGTGTGAAAAACTAAACAGTAGAAGAGTACTGGTATCGGTAGACTAGTAGTTGTAGCCTTCTCAATGGTAGCTTCTCAATGGTAGGCTTATCAGTGGTAGACATGTGAACTAAATATTTTTCATGTAGTAACCATTCATCAGTAGACTTCCAGTGGTAACTTCATAGTTGTAACCTTATAGCAGCAAGCTTAAAATGGTAACCTTCTAACAGTAACCTTTTAGCGGTGACTTTAGAATGATTTTAGCAGTAGGATTCCCATCAGAGACCTTGTACTAGTAACCTCTAGTGGTATCTATACAACAGTATCCCTTGAGCGGTAGACTTGTAGTAGTGAACTTGAATTGGTAACTCGGTGGTAAGGTTCCTCTATGGTAACCTTTTAGTGGCAACCTTCTAGCGGTAACCTTCTTGTGGTAACCTTCTAGTGGTAACCTTATAGTGGTAACCTTCTAGTGGTAACCTTATAGTGGTAACATTCTAGTGGTAAACTTATAGTAGTACCCTTATAGTGGTAACCTTTTAGTGGTAACCTTCTAGAGGTAACCTTATGGTAGTAACCTTCTAGAAGTAACCTTCTAGTAGTAACCTCTCAAAGAGTAGCCTCAACTGGTGACTTAAATAGAAGACTCCTAATAGAGACCTTTATATCGGTGACCTTTTAATAAGAAAAATTTACACTGTAAACTTAATCATAAAATTAGTGAGAATAAAAATACATAATTGTTAAATCATAAAAACTATAAAAACTAATTAAACATGATTATCATATAAATGAAACATGATTTGGGATTTTCAAAATAGGTGAGTCCAACACTGATTCCTTCAAAAAAAAAAATTTGAATCAATCATGAAATATCATATTCATCCATAAAATTCATGGATGACATAAATTATGTCAAATAATATTTATTTCAATATTTATAATATTATTTATTTGAATTATTGGTTAATGAAGCAATCAGTGCATCATCATTATGTCATAATTAAATTTATTTATTTAATGACTAAAAATTATAAAAAAAATACTACGATGTTGGAAATATTTTTATCTTTTTAATAAGTATTTATATTCAAAGTGATCATTTATATAACCCTATATTAAAATTGTTCTAGTAAAATATACATTTTTATGTTATATTTCTCTTTACATTAAATTAATTCTTATAACATGTCAATATCACACCCAAGTGGATCCATGAGGTCCTAAAATCGACCCAAGAATGACCATAGACAAAAATATACCATCCAATAGGATTTGGATATGTGTTATGGTAGTTTTATATTATTATAATAATATTTTTCCCTTATTTACTTTATTTACTCTTTAACCATGGTAAATAAAAATAATTACTTAAGTTACTATTCATAATTTCCAAAAATAAGATGTAATTATTTACACAATTTATACCTTATGATTCCAAATATGGAATCCATTTTTACAAATTGAAAACATATAACTTTAAGAAATTAATTTAAAATTAATTCTCATCTTCAAAATTGAAAAGTGGGGTTTTAAGAAATAAAGACTATCAAAAGATTGACATGTGTTTATGTCCAATTTAAAAGTAAAATTATTTCCAATAACCACAATTAGATTAAATGATAAATAATTAATCCAGTTACACTATAAAACCAATTAAAAGGAAAATATATCTATATAAATAAATTAGATGAAAAGGCAATTTTGAATTAAAATGCAGTATTTTTCACTATTCATAAAAAATAAATTTTATCAGAATATACAAAAATATCATCCAAAGTAAATTTTGATTTCAAAATTCTAAATAGGAATTTTATTTTTTCAAATAAGACATATAAATTTGAGAAAAACTATATTTAAAAAGGGTTCTCTTTCTAAAGGTAGTAAAAGATTATTTTTAGAAAAATACTTCTTTTAAACAAAAAATTGAATTTGTTTTTATATCATATCTAGAAAACATTTATGATGAATTTAAAATAATAAATTTAATATATAACATATATTTTTAATTAAATAAAAATATATAAAGAGTGATATTATTTTATAAACACAATTATTCACTTTTAAATAGGTTTTCATAAAAACACATCCTTTATACTCAATTTGTTTTTATTTCAATTTTTAATAAATTTGGTAACTAATGAATAATTATTTTAAACATGAGTGAACCATATTTTAAAATTTATTGGGTACTATTCATTCCCTCTATTCCAATGTCTAGATGTTAAATACCATTTAAAATAATAGTAATATTGTTGTATTATTTTTTGGTATAACTCAATGTTGTGTGCTACATAAGATTTTGGAGAAACCTATTATTTTGTGTTGAGTGCGTTATCGGAAAAAGTGTCTCCTTTAATGGAAAATTAATATCTTATTCATAAATATTATTATAAATGAAAAGGTATGATTCTATAAATACCTAGGTCATTACATCACTCCCCCTATTGAAAATTGCTTCTTAGAAATTTTAAAATTGGGATTGGAAAATTCATTGAAAATCCCACATCAAAAAAAGAGTCAATAAAACTATTACTTTAAAAGAAAAAATGATAGGTAAAAAGGTCACTCGAGATAACATATACTAGGATTTTATGTAGGAAAACACGAATATGGAAGAAAATATAACCATCAAGTTCTGATGGAGAGTGATAGAAAACATGATTAGGAGAAAGTTAACAACCAGAAAACCATAAACTTGTGATGGGTTAAATGAACATTGATTTAATAGTTGGAAAAGTAAATGGGAATTTTTTTATTTTAAGATCCTTTTCATAAAGTTGAGGAATTCTTTTTTTACTTATAATAAAAACATTTGGAAATATACTTACATGGTAGGTAGAGTTTAATCCTATAATATTTTTTTACCACACACTCATATTTTCTCTAGAGAATCACATAATCCACAAAATATAAACTATATATTTCCTATATCTTTAGACATTAACCAAAAAAAAGGTTAGTACAAGATCAAATTATCCCCAAAAAAAAATAATCCTTTATAAAAAGAGGGACTAGTTTTAATCTCCAAAATTCAATAGTAATACCCAAGTTCTACATAGACAATTAAATAAACAAAATTACTTATAATTAAACAAAATAATATAATTAATATTGAAACCCAAAACTCAGAAAGAATTGATCACTCAGTTTTACAAGATAAATTTTAACATTTATCTCAAAATAACATCATCCACTCTTAATGTCTCACACCAAAAGTAATTAACCTAATCATGTTTTCTCCCTGATAGGTTAATAATCTCCTTAAATAATCTAATTCCATATAAGTACATAGTTAAAATCATATATATTCACAAAATATAACTAAACCATAACTCCTAAATTAAATCCAATATTATTCTATTTACCTCAATCATATAATGTTACCAAAATAAAGAACGTCTTCCAAAATAACATTTATCACTTAATCACCAACTCATTTCCTATACTAAGAATATACATTTGATAAAACATAAGTTCCCAAAATCAACTTATTCTTAATCCATAAAATAATTTAACTACTACAAACAATTCATACTAACCATGTACTTCACGTAGTCTAGTGGTAGGTTATAAATCCCAGTCTCACTTTGGTTGTGGGTTTGATTCCTGTAGTTTTGTCCAATGCGATGGGTAGACACACAGTCATCATGTTATCCTTTTTAAAAAAATTTATAATTATAATAACACTAACAAAATGAGATAAAATTACCAAAAATATCCATTAAATGTTTTAACCTCAAAGTTTATTTCATACCTCACATTTTTCATCCCAAAAATTAATAACCTCTAATTTCCTCAAAGGTGAATGTCTCCAAAAATACCGTTAATCACCTTGAAAAAACATAAACCTCAAAATGGGTTTCTAAGTCACTGAACTTATAATATACCTTAAAATTATATACCTATGATCATATCCCAAACCCATAAGAAAACATCATAATCTCAAAAGTTTTCTAAACCTTTCCTCTGATACCAACTATAAGGCCCCAACCTTAAACAATAAATAATATTGAGATAAGTCAACAATTCACATTGGGTATATTTTCTATTTTATAGTTTTGGGGAATTATATCATAACTCAAACATAAAAACCTAAATCTTAAAATTAGACACTTCTACTAACTATCCATTTTTTTATAAAACAAAAAATATTTAAAAACATCATCGTATCATTTCATGTTTTAACATCACAACATTCCCTTAATCCCATCCTTAACTATATTCTTCTTTAAGTCATATGAAAAAAATTTCAAAACATCAGATTAGGTTAAAAATATCAATAAGAAATATAAAATAAGGAATAAAATTTTTAGTCCATGAATATTAAAAACCCATGAAAACATTTTAAAAAAATCTTACTTTCACCGATAAAACATAAACTACTTATCTAACATATTTTAATAAAAATATTCCTACAAAAATTCATAGAAATCATAAAACATAAAGGTAACATGTGTCATACATATCATACATTCTTTGTATCTTTCATGGCTACATAGGGAGTGACTTTCACGGTTACGTTTGGAATACCCATCATAGTATATTACCTAAATATCTTAGGAGAAACATTATTGTTTACCTCTATCATGTTACCCAATTCATTGAAGAGCGATCATGGGATCAACCTCCCTAGGTTTATCATAGAACTACCCATATTTAGTTTATTACATAACCACCTATCAAATTTCCTTGTACCATTACATAATTATAACACATAAAAGATTGAAATTATCAACATTTCACTCATCAATCACAAGAAATCAATTCATGATATTGAAATATTCAAACCATTTCCAAAACCATTTAAAACATCTAATAAAGATATTTTTAAATCAGAGTGTCCCATACCAATTTGAAACTTTCAAAAGATATTTATATTTAAAATTTTTAATGTCTATATAAATAAATCCTTAAAACCATTTTGAAAATGTGGACATTAATGAGAAATATTTAGAAGAATAAATATTTAAAACATTTAAAATTATATTTTAGTTAATATGTCTTGTAACACTTGAGAGACACTTGAATAAAAATAATCAAAAAATAACATCAAAAGAAACATTAAATATCATTAAAATTTAGAAACTCATGATATAAAATTTCAAAAATGTTGTATAAACACCTTTTAGGATATTAAAGGTACACAATATCAATATATGACTCAATGAAAAGAGATTGAGATGTAGTCCCTTATAAAGATCATATCATTATATTAAGGATAAATCAATGACATAATTTTGTGTGAAAAATATAAATACAACCAATATTATTGGATATTAAGTGTAAAACAATCAAAGGTCATTAATACATATTCTTGAAAAAAACCCAATGACATAGATATTTAACTCAACATATAGAGATTGAGATATGATTTCCCTCTCAAAGACCATTTTGTTAATAAAATAGATAGATTATGTGTATTAAAAATAAATAAAAATAAATCAAGAATAAATAAAATATTGGATAAAAAATGTTATTTATCACATAATCATATCACAACATAATCATGAATTGGATGATTAACCCAAATAATGGAAATTGGGTTAAGAAGTTCCCTTACAAAGTTTGTATAAATGACGTAAGAATTTATCAATGGGGTGATTGTGTGTAGAAACAATATATCCACACAAATGTAAGTGTAAATTACAACATTAGTAAATAAACAGTTATTTGAAACTTAATCTTGGAAGAATATAATCAAAGAAGTATGCGTAAAACCCTATGAGAGGAAATTTAGTTTAAAAATCCCCTTACCTTGAAACCGACTTGTCCCGTTCATTCTTTAAATTATTGAATAATAAATTTATGTTTATTTATACCTTCTTTATAGATTTTTTAATATTTATTATTTACTTTATATCACTAATTATCATGAGAGGTGGTAGGATAAAATTTAACAATCATCATTTCGTGAGGCAGTAGTTCGCCGTACAAAGAAATCGTATGTTCGTATCCATTAGATGGAGGTGTATGTAAGTGTAGTTCGAATAATTCAAATAAAAAATTCTAGAATATTGAGTATAATGGTGTTTTTATGTAATAAAATAAAAATTATAGCCTAGGTAGTGTAGAAGGAAATAAAGTAAAGGAACTTGAGAGAAGACATTACCTCAAAATTGGGTAACTTCTTCTGATTTGAGCCAAAAGGCTTTCTTGAATTGCCTTATTTCCAACGTAAAGATTATAAGATGAAGGGAGGGATTATAGAAACAGTATAAGGGAGAGATTTTATGAACTAAAAGGCTTTGTGAGTGTGATATAATGAGAAGAAGAAGTTCCCTTTTATAGAAGAGGTTAGGGGCAATTTAGGAAAGTCTTGGAATATTACTTTATTATAAATTCAGTTTTGATTAAATATGGTCCAAAACTCATTTAATTCGAATACAAGATAATTTTGGTTTGAATACCCATAATCCAATAATTTTTAGAGACATTTTTATTATTTTTTATCCTTATCTTTTTGGTTTAACCATCATTTTACCCTTTTTAATCTTATTATGATATCATGTTATTTACACATTGTGGGTTAATGTAATTACCATATCAAGTCAAAAGATCCATAATAAATCCATTAATGATATATTTGGACTTATAGTAACTATTTGGTCGAATATTATATTTTTAGGAATTTAATAACATTTAATAAACTATTTTATATTTTAGGTTATAAATTATGTCAATTTTGGTCACAATTCATACCTGCCTTTTTTACAAATCCTAACAACCTTATTCCTACTGAAAAAATATTAAATCTATATTAAAAAGTCATAAGAATCCAAAAAATTCATTGATGACATAAATTATGTCAAATAATATTTATTTTAATATTTATAATACCATTTATATGAATCCTTTATTAATGAATCAAACACTACATTATCATTATGTCATAGTTAAATTTATTTATTTAAAATATAAAAATTATAAATAAAATAACATGATGTAGGAAATATTTGTAGATTTATAATTAATATTTATAGTCAAAGATATCAGATATATGACCCTATATTAAAATTGTTTTAGTAAAAGATACATTTTTATGTAATATTTCTCTTTACTTTAAATTAATTCTTTTAACATGTCATTATCACACCCATGTGGCTCCATGGGGTCCCCAAACCGACCCAAGGATTCCCATGGTTGGAAATATCTCATCCAATAGGATTTGGAGATGTGTTAGGCTAGTTTTATAATATTATATTATTATTTTAAACCCTTATCAAGCTAATTTACCCTTCAACCATGATAAATAAAAATAATTACTGACATTTTTATTCATAAAGTCCAAAAATAAAAGGTAATTATTTAAAAAATTTGGACCTTACGATTCCAAATATGGAATCCATTTTTCCAAATTCAAAAAACATAATTTTCATAAATTAATTAATAATTAATTTCTATGGTCAAAACCAAAAAACGGGTTTTTAAGAAGTAAATGCTATCAAAAGATTGACATGTGTTTATGTCCAATTTAAAAGTGAAATTACTTAAAATGAACATAATTGGATGGAATTATAAAAAATTAATCCAATTACACTTTAATACAAATTAAAATTTATAATATTCTAGATAATGACTCATTAAGGAGTTTTCCAAAAACTCAGTTCAATCAAACAATTCCATCAAAATGGTGGCATCGATCACTGTCACATACCGAAATGGTGGCACTACTTATGGTGTCCTGCCGAACTGATGGCACCGTGACGGTGGAACTTTAATGGTCTCACCATCATAGTCTCTCACTAAAACAGTGGCATCGTGAGGGTGGAACCATGATGGTTGCACCGTGAGGGTGGCACAATGACGGTGGCACCATGAGGGTGAACCGTGAGGGTGGCACTATAAGGGTGCATCGTGAGGGTGGCACCGTGATGGTGGCACCATGAGGGTGGCAACATGAGCCTGACACTGTTTATGGTGTCTCACCAAACAGTGTCCCACCTTTGTTTCTTTTTTCAGTTCCACCCCTGTTACATGTTTTCCTCTAATTAAAGGAAATATTTTAACGCACAGCTGTTATGGCCACCTCTCAAGTGAGAATTATTAAATAACAATTAATTCCATCATTTGTAACCGTCCAACCATTTGGTGAAACCACAATCCACCTTTAAATCCATTCAAGATATCATATCCTATAACTCCTGGATCTCACCTTTTTATCACACGAGAATTATTTATTCTTATTAGATGGTCTCTTTTCCGTTACTTGGTATGTTTGGAGTCCCCCTTCCTGACGCTTATGGTGCACCTGAATTGGAGCCTTTCATACTGACCCTTGAAGTCCCCAAAGTTCCTCCCCTACACGTCACACATCCCTAGTTCTTGGAGTGTGGAGAAAAACTTTGATCAGTGATCATCCATGTAGGGTTCTTCCTTCAAATTTCTTTACTTTGTATCATGCGCGGTGGGTATACTAATGTTTCTATGGGGATGGATGAAACTAGACCTTAATGAAGATAATAATCATACTTTTAAAGAATGATGGGGTATGTTTGATGATGTTGTTGTACTCTTTTAACCTTTTTTATATGTTGTGAATTGTATGGGCTTATGTCCACTAAAAATCATCGTCATTGGTGGTATTTACATGCACACTAATAGACCCATGTCTTCTGTGATGATTGAATGGATGTAACATGGAAATTTTTTTATCACGTAAACTCAGTTGATTAAATGGATGCCCAGTGAATAAGAATCCTTTTGTGATCACACCAATTAACCAAACAGAAGGAACTCAATGAATAAGTGGGTTTGAATATGAAAAATCCCTTGCTCTGTCATGGTAACATGTGTGGTTGTTCTGCTTATTGCTTGTGGGTGACGTGGATGGGGATTAGATCCCCTGTTGTTGTATAGTTGTTGGTTTGTGAATCTAAGGCTGTGTAGGGATGTATGTTGGAGCTTGGTTTGGTTCCAGTACTTAGAGGGATCTCACAGATCCATTCTTGTTTTTGTGACTTTACAAGTGAATCAGGTGTGAATGCTTAAATTTTTGTTTGGCTATTTTTCCTTCCTTGGATTGTGGCAATGCCTCTTAGTTTCCCAAAAATGAATAATTATTTAAAAGGAACCACTTGAATGTGATAACAAGAATGGGTTCAATGGGGAATTGTTTTCTGGGAATTAGTTATGACTTGGTTGTGGCTGTTGTGCCTTTTATGAATGAATAATAATGAGGGTGTTTTTCTATTGGCTAACTTTGGAACCCCTAGTCTAGGATGTGTGCTTGTTACCTATATGTGTAATCTACTTCTTATATTTCTTATTCACACCCCACCCAAGTTTAAAACTTCGTGTCGAATACCCCCATTCCATGGGGGATGGTGTTTTCCCCAACACTCCTATGAGTGGATGGTTATTAGCTCTTTTCTTCTCCCTTTCCCGAGTAACCCAAGACTCTTCGGGTAGACTATGGAGGCCTGAGGTCCATTATAGCCCAATATTCTTCGGGTAGGGGATGTTGTGGTGGTTGGTTGAGTGTGTGCGGGTAGGTTGTTTCATAAGTGTTTTTGGGATGAGGACCAAGTGTCTTCAGGCATGGTGGTATTTTTTCTGGCCCAAGTGTCTACGAACATGGTTATGTATGGTGGTAGTTGTTCTGTCTTAGGTGTGTACGGGCGTTGTTACATATGGTTGTTGTGGCCCAGGTGTTTGCGGGCGGGATGTGTGGTTGTGGTAGCCTAGGTGTGTGTGGGTGGGGTATTATAGTGGGACTGTGGTGAGAATAGCGGGATAGGTCTAACGCATAGGATGTCTTCAATAACCATAGGGAAAGTGGTGCAGGGTACCCAAATATCGATGTGAAATTACTATTACTTAACTTGACTTGTGTTATTTGGGGAGTGTTCCTTGGTGAGGTTGGGTGGATAGTTTCCTTGCTAGGTGCTTTGGTAATCTCTTTTTTCTCCTAGAGCATTAGAATGCCACCCACTTGTGCATGAGAGGTTTTGGGTTTCCCTACTGAGTATACATGTATACTCAATGTACATATATAAAACTGCTTTCAGGTTTCTAGGAGGACTTCGAGGACCGTGCGGGACCATACTAGTTCGGATGTTGGGACAATTATTGTTGCTGTTTTTCTTTTCTTTGGTACTTCCCTTTAGAATTTTCTTTTATTTTAGAACTTATTATTGAAAGATGCATATGGGAATAGATTGTTCATGATTTAATTTTACTTCAAGTTTTGGTGTTGTTTGGGACTTACTATCTTATCTCCCGATCCTACTAAATAAAAAGGGTAATGCCTTATATTTTTCTAGAGATTCTATACCCTTGGTGATAGTCTCCACTCTAGGGCCTATTGAATACAGGTCTCAGGGGTCATTATCTCTCCTTTCAACTTGAAGAAGGAAGGGTTTGGAAATCTGTTGTCCCTTCCCTCGTCTTGGCGAAGGTAGGTTGAGACATAATAGAATCAGAGGTGAGGTTGAGAGATAAGATGGAGTTCGAAGTTAGGCATTGAATATTGGATGGGATGGTAGGGAAACAATGTTAGGCAATCTTGGAACGTGAAATAGTACAGGGAATACTAGCTAATACATGGGATATTAGCCCCCCTCCCCATGATCCAATGCAAGTATTCTTGACCTACTGAACGACCCAGTGAGGCTACACTAATTGAAGGTTAAAGACCCTAGGAAAGGTACATGCATCATAATGACTTGTGTTTTTGTGTGTCTTGGGTACTTTGGGGATCTAAAACAAATGACACATTTATGAAAAAATTAGAATCAATATTCTTTACTACTCAGGCTTAGGCATTCCTTGTTTACCTTATAGATATGGCACCCAAACAATGACCATGAGTAGTGTGGGTAATCAAGGCCTAGGAGGTTGATTTGGCTGATCAGCAGAGGGATGATCAAGAGGAGTAGGATGACCAATGGAAGAGGATGCTTCATGCCTTTCAGCGGCAGACACTCGGGATGTATGAGGGTAACATCTCAGACATGGAGATTTAGAGATGGCTTGAGGAGCTGGTGATAGATTTTATCTTGATTCAGGGTCCGATAGAGTACTAGGTTCCTTTTGATATAAGCCATATGCGGGGAGCAATGTCTCAGTGGTGGACGCTCTATCTTGGGGAGAAGAGGGAGGCTGAGGTTTCATGGACTGACTTTGAGAGGGTGTTATGGGAAGAATTCATCTCATCCACAATGAATGCAGAGAAGGGGCATGAGCTATTCTCCGTTCAACAAGGTAATATGTTAGTGAAGGAGCTTGGGATCAAGTTTAAGGATCTCCTTAATTTTTCTCCAGAACTCTATCCAGATGAGAAGTCTCGGGTGAGACACTTAGAGGAGGAACTCTGACCTTCTATCCAGTATGATGTTACTCCCTTCACTCAACTAACATACTTAGAGGTGTAGAAGAAGGATGAGGTGTTATATAGGATTCAAATGCTGGGAGGTGTTCCCTGGGAAGTGATCTAGTTGGGATCATCAAAGGGGAAGGCCGTCCGCAGCAAGCCTCCAACATTGGGGCCTTCTAGGTTTCGGCTAGTGGGGAGCAGGCCCCAGCAGTCCCAGTTTTGATCTCCTGGTCCTCTCCCTTTCTTTGTGGGCCCAGGATAGAGATGATTCATATGTGGAATCCATGAGAATCTTCAGAATCAGTTCCTGGACCGAGTGTAGTACAATGGGGGTGTGCAAGTTCAATACCCACCTCAGCATTACTAGATTCCAGCCAGGACCTTTCAACAGTAGCATCAGGGACAACGATCTCCCACTCATCTAAGAGTAGACATTGCAGAAGGAGCCCAACCTCATGGTGATCCTCAGAGACCTCGACTAGGGACTGGTCAGAGAGGTAGTAGAAAGTCGAGGGGAAAAGGAACTAGGCATGGGCAATTGCACGCCGTAGAGGCAGTAGTTCCAATAGGGCTAGAAGTCGTTCGATGTACGATAAACTTGTTTTGTACTCTTTTATGAAAATTATTTGATTCCGTAGCTTCACACTCCTTTTTTGAACCTAGTCTAGCCCATGATTTGGGTGTAGACATAGAGAGACTTTCCATACCCCTGGTTTTGAGTTTGCCAGTTGGAGGTCAGACCAGCTTGTCTCATGTTTTTCGGGGATGTAGACTGATGTTGGGACCACATCAGTCCATCAGGGACCTTCTTTTTCTAAAAATGCAGTAGTATGATGTCATTCTAGGAATCTAATAGATGTTCTCAGTTTGTTCTGTAATCGAATTCTCCTAGAGAAGGGTTGTGTTTTCAGATATGGGATTTAGGCGTGTGACTTTCGTCAGTGAGTGGCGTTTCCATGAGGGCAGCTGGCGAGTAGAGACCTTTATTTCCTTGTTATCCGAGCTATTAGTGGAGTCAACGGTCTCAAATATGGTTGATGAATCGGGAATTTTCATTGAGTTCATGGACTTCTTCCTTGAAGAGGTGGTGACTCTACCCCCTTGACATGATGTTGAGTTTAGGATAGACCTGCAAACCAGTGTGGATTAGATTTTGATGGATCCCTATCGGATGGAACCTTCTGAGTTGCAGGAGTTAAAGATTCAGATTGATGATCTGAGGAAGAAGGGTGTTGTCTGACCAAGCGCATCACCATGGGGTGCTCCTGTCTTGTTCATGAAGAAGGCAGATAATGGTCTCAGGCTGTGCATAGACTATTAGAGAATGAATTAGGTAACGGTCAAGAACCATTACCATCTCCCAAGGATAGAAGACCTTTTTGATCTGTTGAAGGGGGCAGGATGGTTCTCCAAGATCGACCTACAGTTAGGATATCACTAGTTGAGGGTAAAGTAGGGTGACATCTCGAAGACTGCATTCAGGTGCCGGTATGTTCACTTTGAGTTCATGGTCAAGCCATTCGGCGTTATGAACGCACTTGTCGTGTTCAAGGGGATTATAAACTCTATCTTCCAGGAATATATGGACCGTTTCATAGTCGTTTTTATTGAAAACATCCTAATCTACTAAAAATCTGAAGATGATCATGTTGAGCATCTGGGGATGGTTTTAGAGGTCCTCTAGCAGCACTAGCTCTATGGGAAGTTGTCCAAGTGTATGTTCTGGACATGATAAGTGAACTTCATTGGAAACGTGGTGTCTGAGCAGGGGATAACAGCGGACCCATCAAAGGTTGAGGTGTTTGTTTCTTAAGAAACACCCAATAATGTGATGGGGGTTTGTAGTTTCATGGGTCTAGCAGGATATTACTGAAGGTTCATGTCTGACTTATCTCGAGTTGCAGCTCCTTTGACATTTTTGACTAGAAAGGACCAAGCCTTCATGTAGAGTGAGAAGTGTCGAGTATCCTTTAGTTATCTGAATGGGAATAGGGTTAGTGCCCCAGTACTGAGGTTTCTAGAAAAAGGAGTGACATTTGACATGTCCTATGATGCATCGGGCCAAGGATTGGGGTGTGTGCTGAGGCAAAAACATGGGGTGATCTCTTATGGGTCTAAGAAGTTATTCCTTCATGAGCATAACTATGCCACCCACGATCTAAAGTTTATAATGGTTGTGTTTTTGCTAAAGTTGTGGCAGAATTACCTCATTGGGGAGCACTTCATGCTCTTCATGGATCACAAGAGCTTGAGGTATATCTTCTCCCAGCGGGACATGAACATGTGACAACAGAGGTGGATGGAGTTTCTTCAGGACTACGACTTTGAAATTTCCTACACCTCAGGAAACGAGAATGTGGTGGTGGATTTCTTGAGCAGGAAGACTCAGAAGGATGTGGTTCAAGAATTGGAAAATGCTTGGAGAGCGATAGAATAGTTGGCCACCCTACACCTGGATGCAAGGGTGTAGGATAGAAGAGGCTTCCTGTTCCAGATGAAAGTGTAGTCCTATCTATTGCGGAAGGTGGGGGAGTCTCAATGGGGGGTCTTAGAGGCTAAAGTGATGCACGATCGTGTTATCCAGGGTGATTTACCAGGTGGATGGTTGGAATATGGGCATAATCAGATGTTGTTTCATGGAAATTTGTTCATCTTGGTGGAAATACATGAGAGAGTTATTGGTGAGTTCCCCAACTCGCCCCTGGCGGTACATCTAGGAGTTTCCATGATGTACCAAGGCTTGAGGGGTCAGTTTTGGTGGCCCAGGGTGAAGTGGGAAGTGACAGAGTTTGTGGAAAAGTGCCTCATGTGTCAACCGATGAAGGCTGAACACTACAACCCAGGGGGTTTGTTACAACCTTTAGATGTCCCCGAGTGGAACTGGGATGACCTCTCGATTGATTTTCTAAAAGGACTACGCATAATTCAAGGGGGTTTCGATGCTCTCTGGGTAGTGGTGGACCGTTTGATGAAATCAGGTTAATTTCTTACAATCAAGGAGTCGAGTGTGGTGGATTCCCTAGCACAATGGTACATGGACAAAGTGGAGCAATTACATGGAGTTACGAGGTCCATAGTCTCTGATCAGGATACCCATTTTACCTCATGGGTTTGGAATGGTTTGAAACATGATTTTGGAACCCAGCTATGACTCAACACTACTTTCCACCCCCAGACATATGGGTAGATAGAGCGCACCATCCAGACGTTGGAGGATATGCTACAGGCATGTATTTTGGACTTTGGGTTATCATGGGTAAGTCATTTGACACTGGTAGAGTTTTCCTACAATAATAGCTATCACTATACCATTTGTATGCCTCCGTTTGAAGACTTGTATAGAAGGATGTTTCGCTCACCCGTGTGTTGGAAAGAGGTTGGGGAAGTAGGTGTTCTTAGCCTGGAGGTAGTGCATAGCATGACGAAGAAGGTTTAGCTTATATGGGAGAGGATGATGGTGGATCAGGACCGGCAAAAGTCATATGCCCACCATAGGAGGAGACCTTTGGAGTTTGAGGTTGGGGACCACGTGTTCTTGAAGGTCTCCCATCGATGTGGGAAGTAAAGGTTCGACAGGGAGAGTAAGCTTTCTCCCAGGTTTTTCGGACCCTTCGAGGTGTTGTGGCAGGTCGGCGAAGTGGAATATCAGCTGGTGCTACCACCGTCGCTACTGAGGGTGCACGACATATTCCAAGTGTCTCAGCTCTGTCGGTATCTACAAGATGATTCACACATCCTAGACTGGGGGGAGCAGGATATCAAAGATGGTGACACGTTTGTAGAGCGACTAGTGAGGATCGAGGATCATGAGGATAAGGAGCTTCATGGATGAACAACTATTTTGGTTCCTTTGATATGGAGGCATGGTGGGCTGGAGGAGAGTACTTGGGAAGGGGAGGAACAGATGCACGCTCAGTACCTAGAGTTGTTTTGAGTTTTGTTCTATTCTGTTTTGTACTTGTCTGTGATGTAGTGTTTGACCTTGTTAATAATGAAATGGACTATTTCCATTGTTCTCTGGATGTGTGTTAAGAGTCCTAACTATGGGGCAGGGAGGATCAGATCCCTAATAAAGATGCATTAATGTGGATGCGGTTAAACCTATGCAGGCGAGTCAGTGATGCCCAAATAGAATAGTATCTTGACATAGAGGATGGGACTCCCTAAAACATATGTCTAGATGGTATCACCATTACATTTTCCTATGTATACTTGAGGTAGAGGTGTTTCTAGATGTCAAAGAGGTTTACTCTTGAGAGGTATCTCCTGAGGTGGTTTTTTGAACCCCTCCCTTTTCTTCGAGTATTGTTTTTATTCTCTAGGGTGAGAATAGTTTGAGAGTTATCTAATGTAATGGACTTGAAAATGACTCATTAAAGAGTTTTCCAAAAGCTCAGTTACATAAAACGGTTCCACCGAAAACAGTGGAACCGATCAGAGTCACACACAGAAACAGTGGAATCGCTTACAGTATCCCACTGAACTGATGGAATCATGAAATTTCACGGTAACAGTCACACCCTCATGGTAACTCACTAAAATGTTGTCACCATGAGGGTGGCACAATGACGGTGGCACTGTGAGGATGCATCGTGATCATTGCACCATGAGGGTGCACCGTGTGGGTGGCACCATGAGGGTGGAACCATGAAGGTGGCACCATCACCATGGAACCATTTATGGTGTCTCACCAAATGGTGTCCCACATTTTTTTTGTTTTCCAGTTCCGCCTCCGTTATGCGTTTTCCTCTAATTAAAGGAAATCCATTAATGCACAGCTGTTATGGCCACCTCTCTGATGAGAATTATTAAATAACAATTAATTCCATCATGTGTAACCATCCAACCACACGGTGAAATGATGATCCTCCTTTAAATCCATTCAATATTTCCTATCCCATAACTCTAGGATCTCACCTTTTTATCGCACGATAATTCTTTCTTCTTCTTGACTGGTCTCTTTTACTTTACTTGAAGCATTTGGAGTCCCCCTTCCTGATGCTAGTGTTGTGCCTGTACTAGATCCTTTTCTACTCACCCTTGGAGTCCCCGAAGTTCTTCCCCTACATGTCGGGAATTCCTAGTTCTTGGAACCTGGAGAAAAACATCGATCGTCGATAATCCTGGTAGGGTTATTCCTTCTTCTTTCTTTACTATGTATCATGCGGGGTGGAAATTCTAATGTTTATGTGGGGATGGATGAATCCAGACCTTAACGAAGATATTAAACATAATTTTAAATAATGAAGGGGGTGTTTTATGATGTTGACGTACTCTTTTACCTTGCTCATATGTTGTTAATTCTATGGGATTCTGTCCACTAAAAATCATGGCTGTTGGTGGTCTTTTCTTGCACACTAACGAACCCTATCTTCTGTGATGATTGAATGGATGTAACATGGAAATTTGTTAATCACGTAAACTCGATTGATTGAATGGATTCCCAATGAACAAAATCCTTGTTTTATCACCCTGATCAGTCAAACAGAAAGAAGGAAATCAATGAATATGTGAGTTTGAATATGAAAACTCCCTTTTTATACCATGGTAACATGTGTGGTTGTTCTGATTTTTTCTTGTGGGGTGACGTGGATGGGGATGGAATCCACTATTGTTGTGCAATTGTTGGTTTGTGAATCTGAGGTCGTGTGGGGCTGTATGTTAGATCTTGGTTTGGTTCCAGTACATCAAGGGATCACACAGATCCTTTTTTTTGTGACATTACAAGAGAATCGTGTGTGAATGTTTAAATTGTTGTTTGGCTGTTTTTCCTTCCTTGGCTTGAGGCTATGCCTTTTAGTTGATCAGTAGTGAATAATTATTTAAATGGAACCATTTGAATGTGATAACAATAATGGATTCAATGGGTATTGTTTTCCGGGAATGAGTTGTGAGTGGGTTGGGGCTTTTGTGCTTTTTTTGAATGAATAGTAATGAGGGTGTTTGTGTGTGGGTGGATTTTGGAACCCCTAAGCTAGGATGAATTCTTGTTACCTATATGTGTAAGTTAGTTCTTATGTTTCTTATTCTCTCCCCACCCAAGTTGATCACTACGTGCCGATCACCCCCATTTCATGGGGGGTGCTTTTCCCAACACTCCTATGAGTGGATGGTTATTAGCTCCTTTCAGATCCTTTTTGTAAGGACCCGAATTCGGAGCCCTTCCACTGGTACCCCGTACCCGGTTCACCACATGACCTCAAGAACATTTCCCCAAACGCCAGAGGATGCCAACTAGTAGCGAGGGACTTGGTAAGTTATCGGGGAAACTATGCCCTCATTTGTTAAGGTATACAAGGTAAGAAAACAACAATCAATAGCGGAAGCAGTAAGCAGCATACAAACACTGAAACTAAATAGTGGAATCAATGAACATATAATGATAATGATAATGATGCAGCAGGTACAAGTATCTAAGGGAAAGCAGAAAACAAAAAAACGTGCTGAAATACAACTAAAAACAAAGTACAAAAGTAAACAACAACTCCAGCAGCATCGCAAGCCTAAGCTCCGTCCAATGATCTCCAGCTCCAACCAGCAATCTTGCACCTGAAGTAGAAGGGCCACAATTCCTATCCACACCTGCAACCATATAACCTATTTGGGCTGAAAAGTGGGACCCAAACAGGGTGTGAGACTAATCCCAGTAGGCAATCACCACGAGATCCGTGCCCTACTGTCAGTGAGTAAAATAACAAAAGTAAAGGAAATAAATGCAGCAGAGAAACAAAAATACACTAAATTAAACAATCCTACAAATCTCCATTCACATTTATTACTAGTTTAGTACAATCATTTAGCTATCAACCAAGGAAACTAGAAACAACTCTATACTCCCAGGGCAAGCAAGTAATCACAACAGGTAACTCAGCAGTCTACCTAAATAGCAGGCAGTACAAACCCAAGCTTGTTCTTTGGCTTGGTGGACTTGTCACAACCAACCAACCAACAAAATAAATATTGGATCTCTGGGTGGCTCCTTCTAGCAAACCCCTGGAGTCAAGTAAACATACAAAGGCACAGACACTCTGGGAAGCTGTCACCATCAATTCCCCTGTGGTCTTTCAAAAAAAAGACATAGAATCTATAAGGAAGCACTTACGTCTAATTCCCCCTATAGTCTCACTACGTAACTAAGGACACTCTGAGGAAGCACAAAGTCCCATTCCCATAGGTCCTGCGATCGATACTAATTATAATAGACTCTTTAGGGAAGCCCTAATTCTCAATTCCCCCTTTAGTCTACCACACCAGGTTCACTCAGCCCTGAGCAGTTTAGTCGTACGTAATCGATTGTTAGCAGCCTAAGTAAGTTCATCAAATACTTGGATAATAGCTTCATCCACAAGCATATAAACAGTAGGCAATACATGCAATCAAGTCAACATGCATACTAGCAATGTGAAAAAGGGTTGCCTCGTAGGAAAACCGTGCCAAACGGCAATCAACAGCCAAAACAAGGGAAACACCCATGGGGTGATCCTCAAACATGCTAACAAGCAATTATTAATCATCTAATAACCTCAAGCACACAAGAAATATAAGGAATATAACAAAATAGGATCAAAACCCTAAGCCGAGATACCCGATACATGGGTATCCGACACTTTTTCACAAAAAAACTCAGAGACATTCAACGTAGGGAAACAAACCACCTACCTCAATCCTAAGAGATTGATATTATTGAACCTCGGCCTATGAATCAGCCTATAATGGAGTAAATCTGCAAAACGTCTAAAACTTTCAACCTCAGATAACTCTCACAAGAGGAGGAATCAGGAATCATGGCCAAAGAAGAACTGAGAACTCACCGCTGCGATTCTATTGCACCCGACGACGTTCGATTCGTACAACTGGTGAAGAATCGGTGGCTTGGAGAAGAATCGGCTCTCTAGGTCACTCTGGATGTAATTAGGCAGAGAAGAAGATGAAAAAAGGGATTAGGCGTGACCCCGACCCAATTAATGAAAAAAAGACAGTACACGGCGTGTACTTTTAGAGTACACGACGTGTACTATGACTTTTCCGTACTCTGCCAAAATCGGCCTCCACGTCACCCTTACACACTGTGTGTGTGGCCCAGACACAACCATCACACGGCTTCGGCGGGAAAAGATTACACGGCATGTACTCAAAAAGTACACGGCGTGTACTTCAAAAATTTCTAGAAAGTTCATTTTTCTCAAAAAATCCAGAAAAAGGAAAAGCGTACCTGAAAAGAAGATCTGGGTTCTTAAAAACTTCCCCACATAAAGAAATTTTTCCCCGAATTTCCCTAACGAGGTTGAGAAGAAGAAACCCCGAACAGCTCCGGCCACTGCGATCATACATCGTCCTCCCTTTCCCAAGTCTCATCCTTTACTCGCCCATGCTGCCATATCACCCATACCAGAGGAATAGACCGCCCGTGGAGAACCTTCGTACTGCGATCGACAATTCGGATAAGATGCTCCTCGAATGATGCATCCGCTTAAAGCTTGACTTCCTCAGGCTGAAAGACGTGAGATGAGACTGAAAAGTAGATTCAGAGCTGCGAGATGTGGAAGACGTCGTGCATGGCCTGATACCTCTGAGGTAGCTGCAACCGATAGGCAACCGGCCCAACTCTCTCCAAGGCCTCAAACGGCCCGACGTACTGCCGTGAAAGTTTACCCTATCTCCGAATCCTCTTGTGTCCCAACCTCGGGGTAACACGTAGGAAAACCTGGTCACCGACCTCAAACTCTAGAGGCCATCTCCGGTGATCAGCATAAGAATTTTGTCGAGACGGCGCTGTAGCCATCCTCTTCCAAATCAGCTCTATCTGCTCTGAAGTCTCCTGAATAAGACAAGGTCCCAGCAAAGCTGTCTCTCCTGCCTCCAGCCAGCATAAAGCTGATCGGCATGGCCTACCGTATAAAGCCTCATATGGTGCCATTTGAATGGTCGCTTGAAAACTATTGTTGTAGGCGAATTCCACCAGATGAATATGCTTCTCCCAAGAACCGCCAAAGTCTAAGATGAAAGCTTGGAGCATATCCTCAAGCACCTGGATCGTGCACTCAAACTGGCCATCAGTCTGGGGATGGTATGCTGTATTCAAAAGTACCTGTGTACCCAAGGCCTTCTGGAGTCCCTACCAGAACCGAGAGGTAAAGCGCACATCCCTGTCTGAAACAATGAAGTGTGGAACTCCATGCAGACGAACGATCTCCCGGATGTAAATTCGTCCCAGATCATCGACACTGAAAGTCTACTTGATTTTCAAGAGGTGAGAAACCATTGTAAGCCTGTCGACGATGACCCAAACAACATTGTTTCCTCGAGGTGACATCGGAAAACCATTCACGAAGTCCATCGCGACATCGTTCCACTTTCACTCTGGTATGGGTAACTACTGCAAAAGCCCCGTTGGTCGCTGATGCTCTACTTTCACCTACTGACAAGTAGAACATCTCATGATGAAACCAACAACATCTTTCTTCATACCTGGACACCAGTACTGGCAATGAATATCCCGATACATCTTGGTGATGCCAGGATGAACTACCCAAACTGAGGAATGGAAGTCTCTCATCAGCTCCTCACGTATATCTTCTGGCACCCATACGTGTCCCTGGAAACGCAAGATCTCATCCTCGCCAACGGTCCACCCAGGAAGAGGGTCCTCTCCTGACATGCTTTACCGTAGGACTATCCCTTATGAATCTGCCAGCTGCCTCATTTGAACTCGGTCCAAAAGTGAAGAGGTAACAGCCATAGAAGATAGGAAAGTCTGCGCCAGCCTGTAGTGCACCTCCAAATGCACCTCTGAGAACAATGCCATCAGTTTCCACTCACTACTGGCCTCCTGAACTGTCTTTGTCTGAGTTTTCCTGATCAGTGCATCATCCACTGCGTTGCCTTTCCCAGGTTTATAGGCAAGCTCGAAATCAAAGGACTGGAGATACTCAACCCACCTCCACTGTCTCAGATTCAGGTCACGCTGTGTGAAGATGTACTTAAGACTTTTGTGGTCAGTGTATACCACAAAATGTTCTCTCAGAAGGTAATGTCTCCAGCAACGTAAGGCATGAACAACCACAACCAACTCTAGGTCATGCATAGGATAATTCCTCTGATGCGGCCTCAAATTCCAAGATCCATATGCAACCACTCGATCCTCCTACATAAGAACTGCTCCAAGTCTGATGCCAGATGCATCATAGAAAACAGCATAGCTCTTGCCCGGCTCCGGAAAAACTAGGATCGGTGCTGAATGAAATCTTCCCTTCATCTTCTGGAAGGCTGAGACACAGGATTATGACCAAGAAAACTTCAACACCTTCTTAGTCAAGCCCATCAATGGTGCTGCTAGGCATGAGAAGTCCTGTATAAACCACCTGTTTTAACCATCCAGCCCCAAGAAGCTCCGTACCTCGAAGAAATTTATTGGCTGCTCCCAGGTAACTACTGCTATCACCTTCTCTAGGTCTACTGATACTCCTGTCTCTGAGATGACATAACCCCGAAAGTGAATCTCGTCCATCCAAAAGTGGCACTTCGAGAGTTTAGAATAGAGCCGATGCTCCCTCAGTGTACTCAAAATGATCTCAAGATGGGTTGCATGGTCGTGTCGAGTGTGAGAGTACACCAAGATATTGTCCACGAAGACCATGAAGAAGGAATCCAAGTAAGGATGGAACACTCGGTTTATCAGCGCCATGAAAAATGCTGGCGCATTCGTAAGACCGAACAACATAACCATATACTCATGGAGTCCATACCTGCTCCTGAAGGTTATCAGAGGTATATCTGAGGGTATAACGCGTAGCTGATGATAGCCGGACCTTAATTTGATCTTCGAGAACACCATAGATCCTCGAAGTTGGTCAAAGAGGTCATCAATCTTTGGCAAGGGATATCGGTTCTTGACCATCAACTGGTTCAACTTCTGATAATCCACGCAAAGCCTAAGGGTACCATTTGCCTTCTTCATGAACAGGACAAGAAAACCCCAAGGAGAAGTACTGGGTCTAATGAAACCCTTTTTCTGCAACTCCTCCAACTGCTTATTGAGCTCCTGCAACTCAGGTGTAGCCATCCAATAAGGAGGAATTGACACCGATTCTGCTCCTGGCACAAGCTCAATCGAGAAGTCTACCTCACGCTCTAGAGGAAAACCTAAAAAGTCTTCTAGAAAGACATATGGAAAGTGATCAACCACTGGAGGAAAATCTAACTGTGAAGTCCCCTGGTCATCCAGATAAAGACTGGAAATCTGGGCCGTAACTTCTCCTAGACCATGATGCTCGAGTCTGGCTCGACTCGCCTGAACATCCCACTCACCTTTATGAAGGAAATATTCACCCTCTGGTGATACGAAACTCACCCTACGGTGATAGAAATCGACAACTACCTGGAAAAGAACCAACAAGTCCATACCGAGAATGTAGTCATAGCCCGTCATCTCCAGGACATCGAGGTACCATAGGAAACGATACCCTGTAAATTTGATAGGGCACTTCTCGCACTGACGTACGCTAGATGTCCTCGTTCCCAAGGGCGTGTTGAGAGTCAATATGTCAGCAGACACAAATACACAGAGCTCAAGGGTTTCCATGACAGTAAAAAAGATAAAGCTATGTGAAGCACCAGTATCAAAAATGGATAAAGATAAAACTGAGGCTACTAAGATCGCACGTCTAACTGTAGAGGGTCTGGGATCCTACTCTTGATGAATCTGCTCTATAGCAAAAGTCTGGCCTGTACTGTGGCCCTGTGTAGCAGCCTGAAAACCCTGAGCTGCTCCTCCCTAAGCCTGTCCACTGTATCCATGGACTCTACCCTGACCTGAACGTCCTTCAGAACTCCCGCCCCCAGTCTTCTTCAGAGCGGGTAACCTTGCTCCTGCACGCGGGGTCGAAACTGATCCTCCTTCACTAGCTGCTGTAAGGGAAACCTTGCAGAAACACTGGAAATGACCCATCTTGCCGCTGGATCAGCACTCCACTGGGTCCCTCAGGCACTGGGGCTTCTTATGAATGATCCTCCCACACTGATAACACATCACTTGGGTGCCATAATGGGTATCTTGTCTACTGGAAGGAATACCTCGCTTCCTCGGGTCGCCTCGGGTAGACTCTCGGTGGCACTTCCTGCTGTCTATCTGGAGGGAGTCAGCCTTGGATGCTGTACCGCCCTGGTCCACAACTCTAGTCTCTCTCAGGTTCCTTTACGTTATGAGTTCTTGGATGACTATCAGAGAAATAAAAGTCAACTGAAAGACATTCACCTGCGATCTGATCTCCAGTCTGAGGCCTTCCTCAAACTTCGTCGCTAGAAACAGCTCGTCATTCCCTAGGATGGGAGTGAATCGCTGTAACTCAGTGAAGCGGGAGGAATACTCCATAACTGAGAGAGTACCTTACTACAGGCTCATGAACTCCCTGGCTCTTTTAGCCCTCAGCATCGCTGGGGAGAAGTAGTCGTAAAATGTACGCTAAAACTCATCCCAATCCATAGCCTGCTGGCACCCCGTCTAAGAGACCACGTCCCACCAACTCTTGGCGGAATCTCGCATCATATACGTTGAGAGATTCACCCTCCTCTCTGGAGGAATCTCCAGATGCTTGAAGATGGATAGCATGGCTTCCATCCATGACTCTGCAGCCTGAGATCCTCCATCCCCTGTGAAATTGGGAGGATGCTGTTGTTGGAAGACCCGCATTAGCTCTGCCATAGTCGGGGCAGGATGATGAACTCCCTAGAAGGTCTACATGAATCTCATGAAACCCTCTCTGAACTAAGAGTCGGAACCCGTGTCTGGAATCACTGCAGTATCCATGTCCGAAACGATGGACGGAACTACTGGAAGTCCCTGATCGGTCGTATCAGGCGTACGATCGCTGCCTGGTTCTTGATGTGCAACAGGAGGACGTCTCGGTGCCATAGCTCTGAAATACCAAAACACACCATCATTAAAGATGAACACAGTTGCAACATAAGAGAGTAAAATAGAACAGGAGGGAAAACCTTTAAATCTGTGAAAAACATGACTACACGGCATGTAGTACCACTACACGGCGTGTGTCTTAAAAGTTTACCCAGAGCGTGTACCTTGGACTTACATGGCTGTGTAAACTACCTAGCTACACGACATGTTCTTAAACTAAACAGCGTGTACTTAACCCTTTTTCCCTGCCCAGTTACTCCTACACAACTAAGTCACATAGACTGTCCTAGATGAAGACTACAAAGTGTGCTTTGAGTCAGACACGGCGTGTACTGGACATGCCTTACCTGGCCCGTGATGTTAGTGACACAACCTGACACACGGTCGACACTACAAGACGCGTTCCTAAGAGACACATCGTGCACTTGAAGGGAAAACTCAGCCCGTGTTGTTTGTGACACGGCCGGGTACTCGACCGATCCTTACACGGTGTGTTCCGAACAAACACGGCATGTATAGAAGAAGATGACACCGACCTGTGTTTCTCAAGACACGTCCGGATACCTGGGAAAAGATACACGGTGTGTGCATACCGAACACGGCGTGTACTAAACATGAATTAACTGGTCCGTGTTGTTAGTTACACGGCCAGGCTCTTAGTTAACCTCTACATAGGCTGTACCTACCGTACACGACGTGTTCCCGAAAACCATTTATAGCTCCGTGTCCCTATCCTCACGGTCAGTGACACAGCCAAAAACTACACGGCGTGTATCTATAAAGTACACACCGTGTATTCTGGCCCATAACACCTCTAAGATCAAAGTTTGGAATCCATGATAACAAATCATGAACCACCAAATTACGATCCTTGAGGGCCCATAACACCTCTAAGATCAAAGTTTGGAATCCATGATAAGAAAGCTCCAAACAACAATACCCTATGAACATATCAGGTATTCTATCATAGCAGCTATCACAACAGCATGCACTGCTTATCACAAATCGTATCACAACAACATGCAATCTCTAATGCAACCTAGATGGCATGAAAAAATGCATGGCATGTGATCTTATAACATGTTCCTATATGATGCATGAGATGGCATACCCTCATCTCATCAGGTTGTAACAAAATAGAACCAAAATAATATAAATAGTAACAACACAAAACAAGTGCATCACCCAACGGTGAAATCAATTAAACTGTAACATTCGCAAAACTCAAAATTTTTAATATTCGAGGTAATCTGGCTTTTTCCCTGTACATGGGTTCTAGAATGCCTGGGCATAGCTATTTACCATTTACCTATTCCGTCCTATCCCTGTCTAATGTCGCTAAACAGTAAGTCAATAGAAAAAGGAAAGAACTCCTCTGATACCACTTTGTAACGACCCAAATCCGGAGCCCTTCCACTGGTGCCCCGTACCTGGTTCGCCACATGACCACAAGAGCATTTCCCTAAACACCAGAGGTTTCCAACTAGCAGTGAGGGCCTTGGTAAGTTATTAGGGAAACTATGCCCTCATTTGGTAAGGTATACAAGGCAAGATAACAACATTTAATAGCGAAAGCAATAAGCAGCATACAAACACTGAAACTAAACAGTGGAAGTAATGAACATATAATGATAATGATAATGATGTAGTAGGTACAAGTATCTAAGGGAAAGCATAAAACACAAAAACGTGCTAAAATACAACTGAAAACAAAGTACGAAAGTAAAGATCAACTCCAGCAGCATCACAAGCCTAAGCTCGGTCCTATGCTCTTGAGCTCCAACCAGCAATCATGCACCTGAAGTAGAAGGGCCACAATCCCTATCCACACCTGCAACCATATAACCTATTTGGGCCAAAAATCAGGACCCAAACATGGTGTGAGACTAATCCCAGTAGGAAATCACCATGAGATCCGTGCCCTTCTGTCAGTGAGTAATATAGCAAAAGTAAAGGAAATAAATGAAGCAGTGAAATAGAAATACACTAAAGAAAACAATCCTACAAATCTCCATTCACATTTATTTAGCAGTTCAGTACAATCATTTAGCTATCAACCAAGGAACCTTGAAACATCTCTATACTCCCAGGGCAAGAAAGTAATCACAACAGGTAACTCAGCAGTCTACCTAAACAGAAAGCAGTGCAAACCCAAGATTGTTCTTTGGCTCGGTGGACTCGTCACAACCAACCAACCAACAAATAAAACACAGACTCTTTGGGTGGCTCCTACTATCAAACCCCTCTAGTCAAGTAAACATACAAAGGAACATACACTCTGGGAATCTCTCAACGTCAATTCCCCTGTGGTCTTTCAAAAAAATATATAGACTCTCTGAGGAAGCACTTACGTCTAATTCCCCCTATAGTATCGCTACGTAACTAAGGACACTCTGAGGAAGCACAAAGTCCCATTCCCATAGGTCTTGCGATCGATACTAATTATAACAGACTCTCTAGGGAAGCCCTAATCATCAATTCCCCCTTTAGTCTACCACACTAGGTTCACTCAGCCCTGGGCAGTTTAGTCGTGCGTAATCGACTGTTATTATCCTATGTAAGTTCAGAAACTACTTGGCTAATAGCTACAAATTCATCCAAAAGCATATAAATATCAGGCAATACATGCAATAAAGTCAACAGGCATATAGCAATGTGCAAAAGGGTTGCCTCATAGGCCAACCGTGCCAAACGACAATCAACAGCCAAAACAATGGAAACAACCATGGGGTGATCCTCAAACATGATAACAAGCAATTATTAATCATCTAATAACCTCAAGAATACAAGAAATCTAATGTAGATAAAAAAATAGGAACAAAACCCTAACCCGAGATACCTAATACATGGGTATCTGGTACTTTTTCACCAAAAACTCAAAGAAATTCAACGTAGGGAAAGAAACCACCTACCTCAATCCCAGGAGATTTATATTCTTGAACCTCGGCCTGTGAATCGGTCTAGAAAGGTGTAAATCTGCAAAAACATATAAAACATTCAACCTCAGATAACTCTCACAACAGAAGGAATCAGGAAACATGGCCAAAGAAGAACATAGAACTCACCGCTGTGATTCTATTGCACCCGACGACGTTCGATTCAGACAACCGGTGAAGAATCGGTGGCTCGGATAATAATCGTCTCTCTAGGTCGCTCTGAACATAATTAGGCAGAGAAGAAGATGAAAACAGGGATTAGGCATGACCCCAGTCCAATTAATGAAAAAAAGACAGTACACGGCGTGTACTTTTAGAGTACACGGCGTGTACTAGGTCTTTTCCGTACTCCGCCAAAATCGGCCAACATGTCACTCTTACACACCGTGCGTGTGGCCTGGACGCGGCCAGTACACGACTTCAATGGGAAAAGAGTACACTGCGTGTACTCAGAAAGTACACGGCATGTACTTCAAAAATTTACAGAAAGTTCATTTTTCTCAAAAACTCTAGAAAAAGGAAAAGCGTATCTGAAAAGAAGACCCATGTTCTTACACTTTTACTGAGCAAACAAAGACTCTTAGAGAAGGCTATGAAGGCCTGAGGTCTATTATAGACCAAGATTCTTTGGGCAGGGGATGCTTTAGTGGTTTTCCTAGGTGTGTGTGGGTAGGTTGTTTCCCAAGTATCTTTGGGATGAGGCCCAATTATCCTCTGGCAGTGTGGTAGTTGTTCTGGACCAAGTGTCTGCAGGCGTGGATATGTGTGGTGGTAGTTGTTCTAGCCCATATATCTTCGGGAGTGGTTATGTGTGGTTGTTGTGGCCCATGTGTTTGTGGGTGAGATGTGTGGTTGTCGTATCCCAGGTGTGTGCGGGCAGGGTACGACAGTGGGACCTTCGGTGAGAATGGCGGGAGAGGTCTGACACATAGGATGTCTTTAATAACCAGTGGGAAAGTGGTGTGGCATACCCAAATATCTATGTTCTATTAATATTAATTTACATGACTTGTGATATTTTGGGAGTGTTCCTTGGTGAGGTTGGGTGGATAGTTTCATTGCTAGGTTCTTTGGTTAACTCCTTTTTCTCACAGGGCATTATAATGCCTCCCCACTTATGAACGAGAGATTTTGGTTGTCCCTACTGAGTATACCTGTATAATCAACCTATGTATACAAAACTACTTCAAGGTTTCCATGAGGACTTCAAGGACCACATGGGACCGTAATTGTTCAGATGTTGGGATAGTTTCTGTTGCTGTTTTTCTTTTAATTGTTACTTCCCTTTGGAATTTTCTTATATTGTTGCACTTATTATTAAAACATGCATATGAGAATGGATTGTTTGGGCTTTACTTTTACTTCCAGTTTTGATGTTGTTTGGGACATACTATCTTATCACCCAATCCTACTAAATAAAAGGGCAATGCATTTCATTTTTCATGTGATTCTATACCCTTGGGGCTAGTCGCCACTCTGGGACCTATTAAAGGCTGGTCTCAGGGGTCATTATCTCTCCTTCAACGTGAATAAGGAAGAGTTTGGAAATCTATTGTCCCTTCCCTCATCTTGTTGAAGGTTTCTCGTGAAAAAATTTTAATCTTAGTATATAAATAAATTATATGTAATGGCAGTTTTGAATTATAATGCAGTATTTTTCACTATTCATAAAAATATGAATTTTATCAGAAAAATACTAAAATTTCATCCAAAGTAAATTTTTATATCCCAATTCTAAATAAAAAGTTTATTTTTTCAAATAAAACATATAAAAGTGACAAAAACTAGATTTAAAAAGGATTCATAATCAAAAGGTGGTAAAACTGATTTTTTAGAAAAATACATCTTCTATCCGAAAAATTGAATTTGTTCTTATATCATATTTAGAAAACATATAAGGTGAATTTAAAACACTACATTTAATATATAAAATATATTTTTCCTTAAATAAAAATCCATAAAGAGTGATATGATTTTATAAAAACAATTATTCTCTTTTAAATAGGTTTTCATAAAGACACATCCTTTATATTCAATTGGTTTTTATTTCCACTTCTAATAAATTTGGCGGATAATGAATCGTTATTTTAAACATGTGAAAACAATATTTCAAAATTTAGTTGATACTATTCATTCTCATTATTCGAACAACTACTTTTAACGACCATTTAAAACAATAATAATAATAATAATGAATTATTATTTGGTTGAACTAAATGTTGTGTGAAACATAAGATTTTAGAGAAACCCATTTTTGCTTATCGAGTGCGTTATCAGAAAAAGAATCCCCTTTAATGTAAAATTAATATCTTATTGATAAATACTAATATAAATAAAAAAAGTATTATTCTATAAATACATGGGTTGTTACATCATTACCCCTTTTGGAAATTTCATCCTCACAATTTTAAAATTGGGATTGGAAACTTCATTGAAAATCCCGCATCAGAAGAATAATAAATAAAGCTATCACTTTAAAATAAAGAAATATAAGTACAAAGGTAACCCGTGATAAAACATACTAGGATTCCATGTAGGAAAACACAGATATGAAAGAAAAAATAACCATCAAGTTCTCATGGAGAGTGATAGAAAAATTGATCAATAGAAATTTTACTACAAGAAAAACATAAATTTGTGATGAGTTAAACAATCACTGATTTCACAGTAGGAAAAGTAAATGAAAAACGTTTTTGTTTTATGGACCCTTTTATAATGTTTTGGAATTATTTTACTACTTAGAATAAGAACATATGGAAATATACTTACATGACAAGTATATTTTCATCCTTTAATAAATTTCTACCTCAAAATTATATTTTCTCTAGAGAAGCACATCACCCCCAAAGATGAACTATATATTTCCCCCATCTTTAGACATTAACCAAATCCAAAATGGTTAGTTCAAGATCATATAATCCCCAAAAAATAATAATACTTTACAAGGATAATGACTAATTTTAATCAACAAAATCCCACAATAATATCCAATTTCTATATAGACCATTCAATAAACAAAAGTCCTCAAAATAATCCAACTAATATTGAAACAGAAAACCCATAAATATTTGATCACATATTTTTCCAAGATAAATTTTAACATTTATCTCCACATAACATCAACCACTCTTAATGCATCATACCAAAAGTAAGGAACCTAATCAAATTTTATTTGTGACAGATTAATCATCTCTTTAAATACTCCAATTCTCCATAAGTGTAGAGTTAAAAACATAGATTATTCCCAAAATATAATTCAACCATTAATATTTAATTAAAACCCATAGTATTATATTTAACTTAATCATATAATGTTTCCAAAATAGGGAACGTATTCCAAAAAAACATTTTTCATTTAATCACCAAATCATTTTTTCTATACTAAGGATATCCATTTGATAAAACATAAGTTACAATAGTCAACTTATTCTTAATCTATAAAATCATTTAACAATAAAAAATAAGTCATAATAACCAGGGACTTCACATAGGCTAGTGGTAGGTGTTAAATCCCAGTCACACATTGGTTGTGGGTTCGATTCCCACAACTTTGTCCAATGCGACGAGTTTTCACACAATCTGCGTGTTGTCCTTTTTCCAAAATAGTATAATTCTAATAACATTAAAAAAATGGGATAAAATGCTAAAAAATAACCATAACATGTTTTAACCTCAAATATTATTTCATACCTCAAATTATGCATCCCAAAAACTAATAACTCATAATTTATACAAAGGTGAATGTCTCTAAAAATACCATTAATCACCATGAAATAACATAAACCTAAAAGGGGTTTCTAATTAATTTAACATAAAATATAAATTAAAATTATAAACACATTATCATATCCCTAACCCTTAAGAAAACATCTTAATCTCCAAATTTTTCTAAACCTTTCCTCGGATACCAATTGTAAGGCCACATCATTAAATGTTACATAATATTGAGAAAGTCAATAATTCACATTGAGAATATTTTTATGTTTAGTGTTTTAGTTAATTAGGTCATAAATTATAAGTAAGAACCTAAATATTACAAGTAGACACTTCTACTCACTATCAATTTTTTTCTTAAAACAAAAACACTTTAAAAATATATATGGTATCATTTCATGTTTTAACATAATAACTTTCCCTTGATCCCATACTTGACTCTATTATTCTTTAAGTCCTAAGAAAAAAATTGAAAACATGGTATGACCATAAAAATCTTTGTAAGGAATCTAAAATAAGGAATAAAACCGCCAGCCCATCAATATTTAAAACCCATGAAAATATTTTCGTAAAATCATATTTTCACCCATAAAACATAAACTACATAACTTACATCATGTAATCATAAGATTCCTACAAAACATCATATAAATAAAAAAACATAAAGGTAACTTATGTCATCCATATCATACATACATTGTATCTTTCACAGCTATATAAGGAGTAACCATCATGGTTTCATTTGGAATACCCATCACAATATATTCCCTAAATCTCTATAGAGAAACTTTATCATGTACCTCTTTCACGTTACACAATGCATTAGAGAGAATTCATGGGATCAACCACCCTAGGTTTATCCTGGAACAACCCATATTTGGTTTATCATGTAACAAAACCTCAAATGTCCAAGTACCATTACATAATAACAACATATAAAAGATTGAAATTATCAACATATCACTCATCAATCACAAGTAATCAATTCAAGATATTAAAATATTCAATCCATTTCCAAAACCATTTAAAACATTTAATAAAGTTATTTTTGAATCCAAGTGTCCCATACTACTTTGAAGCTTTTAAAAGAAATTAAAATTTAAAAAATTTAATGTACATATAAATAAATCATTAAAGAAATTTCAAAAACATGTAAATTAATGAGAAAGATTTTGAATAATAAATCTTTAAAACATTTAAAATGATATTTTTGTTATAGAGTCTCGAAACACTTGAGAAACAGTTTAATAAAAAAAATTAAAGAATAAAATCAAAATAATCTTTAAATGTAATAAGAATATAAAAATTCGTGATATAAAATGTTGAAAGTGCTGTATATACACCTTATAGGATATTAAAGGTTCACAATATCGAGATATTCCTCAATGAAAGGATATTGGGACATAGACCCTTACAAAAATCATATCATTAGATTAAGGATAAATCAATGACATAATTATGTGTGAAAAATATAAATACATTCAATATAATTGAATATTAAGTGTAAAACAATTAGTGGTAATTCACACATATTATTGGAAAAACAAAACCAATAACATAGATATTTAGCTCCATGAATGGAGATTGAGATAAGATTTCTCTTACAAAGATATTATTTAATAAAATTGATCGATTATATGTATTCATAATAAATACACATAAAGGAATTATAAATACAATATAGGATATCAAAATTTATTTCTCACATAATCACAGCGGGACATAATCATGAAGTGGAAGATTAACCCAAAGAATTGAAATTGGGTTAAGAAGTTCCCGTACAAAGTTCATATAATTGACGTAATAATTTATCAATGGGGTGATTATTTGTGGAAACAATATATCCACACAAAGGCAAGTGTAAATTACAACATTAATAAATAAACAGTTCTTCCACACATATTCTTGGCATAATATAATCAACGAAGTATGCGTAAAACCCAATAAGAGGAAATTGAGTTTAGAAATTCCCTTACCTTGAATCCGACTTCTCATGTTTGTTATTTAATATTATTAACACTAAACTTAGGTTAATTTATACTTTCTTTAGAACTGTTTTAATGATTATTATTCATTTTATATCACTTATTACCATTTTAGAGTAATTAGTTAATTATTTGAGTTCATATCAGATATTTTGTCGATATTCGGTACTTAAGTCGAAAATGAACTTGTTTTGATGTAAATTGTCAATGAAGTCAAAAGTCCATCATCTCTAGAATGATATTAATGATTTAAATATCATATATATCCATTATATATGTATTTTTAATAGTGCATAACATTTGGAGATAGGAAACAAAATGCATCATTCATGGAGTCGTTAGGTCGTACGTACGTATGAACGCTAATTTCATTTCTTTGACATATTAAAGGAATGAAAACTAAATGATACAAAGGTATGTTATAATTATAGTATAATATATATGTTATATATGTTACATAATTTCATTAATTCCATATTTTATACATTCCATGTATGGAATGAATGATTCATATCTCTTTGAGGTGGCGATAGTCTGCTCTTCCTCAAATAAAATTACCGTATTCACACATTATGGAAAGAAAAAGGTATGCATTAAATAAAAATTACAGAAGCATAGGGAAAATATAAATATAATATATATCATCTATAATTGAAGTTCCATCATAATGGCCACCATGAGAGGTGGTATTAGAAAATTGAATAATAATCATTTCGTGAGGAAGTAGTTCGCCGAACAAAGAAACAATATGTTCGTTTCCATTAGATGAAGGTGTGTGTAAGTGTAGTTAGAATATTTATCATAAAAATATCCTAGAATATTTAGGATACTAGTTTTGTTATGTAATAAAATAATAAGAAGATAATAGGGAGTGGAGAAGGAAAATAAAATAAGGGAACTTAAGAGAAGAAGTTACCTCTAAATCGGGTAACTTATTTTGATTTGAGCCAAAAGGCGTTTTTGAATTTCTTATACCCAAGGTAATGATTATATAAGGATGGGGGGATTCTAGAAAGAGTATTAGACAGAGATTTTTAAAACTAAAAAACTTTTTATGTGTGAGATAATGAGAAGAAGTTTCCTTTTATAGAAGAGGTGAGTGGGACTTTAGGAAAGTCTTGAAATATTAGTTTATTATAAATTCAATTTTGATTAAAAATGGTCATAAACTCATTTAATTTTAAGATAAGATAATTTTTGTTCTAATACCAATCATTAAATATTTTTTAGATAAGTTTTAAATATTTTTTTTATCTTTATCTTTTTGGTTTAACCCTTATTTTTCCTTTTTAATGTTATAGTGATATAATGTTATTTACACATTGTGGGTTAATGTAATTACCATATCTTGTACAATTTACCACAAAAATTACAAATATTTGGTATAATATTAAAAATTTGGACTAATATTATATTTTTAGAAATTTAATACCATTTAATAAAATATTTAATATTTTAAGTTACGAATTATGTCAATTTTGGTCAGTATTAATACTTGACTTTTTTACAAATTCATATCTACCTGATTCGTAAAAAAAATTGAATCAATCCTAACATGTCATGGTTATTTAGAAAATTCTTGGATGACAAAAATTATGTCAAATTATATTTATTTTAATATTTATAATATCATTTTTTGGAATCTTTTATTAATGAAGCAATCACTACATCATCATTATGTCATAATTAAATTTATTTATTTAATGTATAAAAATTATAAATATAATAAAATTATGTAGGAAATATTTTTACATTTATAATAACTATTTATAGTCAAAGGGATCAGCTATATAACCCTATATTAAATTTTTTTTATTAAAAGATACATGTTTATGTTATATTTCTCTATAATTTAAATTAATTCTTATAATATGTTATTATTATACCTAGGTTGCTACATGGGGTACCAAAATCGATCCATGGATTCCCATGGTCGGAAATATCTCATTCAATAGAATTAGGACACATGTTAGGGTAGTTTTATATTATTATAATTTTATTTTTTACCCCTATTTACCTAATTTACCCATTAACCATGGTAAATAAAAATAATTACTGAAGTTACAATTCATAATGTACAAAAATAAATGTTATATTTACATGATTTGTACCTTATAATTAAAAATATGGAATTAATTTCTCCAAATTCAAAACACAAAATATTTATAAATTAAATTAAAATTAATTCCCGTTGTCAAAACCAAAAAGCGGGTTTTTAAGAAGTAAAAACTATCAAAATATTGACATGTGTTTATGTATAATTTACTACTAAAATTACATCTAATGCCAAATATTGGAATAAATGAAAAAAATTAATCCAATTACAATTTAAAACCAATTAAAATTGCAATATAACTATATAAATAAATTAGATGAAAAAATAGTTTTGAATTAAGATGCAGTATTTTTCATTATTCATGAAAATATGAATTTTATCATAATAATACTAAAATTTCATAAAAATTAAATTTTTATGTCATTCTTATAAATAATAAGTTTATTTCATAAAATAAAACATATAAAAGTGACAAAAACAAGATTTAAAAATGGTTCTCCATCAAAAGGTATTAAAAATGCATTTTTAGAAATATAATTCTTTTATCTGAAAAATTGAATTTGTTCTTATATCATATCTAAAAAAATATAATATGAATTTAAAACATTAAATTGAATATATAAAATATATTTTACATCAAATAAAAATCCATAAAGGGTGATATAATTTTATAAACACAAGTTTTCTCTTTTAAATAGGTTTTTATAAAAACGTATCCTTTATATTCAATTGGTTTTTATTTTCATTTCTAATAAATTTGGTAACCAATGAATCGTTATTTAAACATGTGTAAATACTATTTCAAAATTCAGTTAATACTATTTATTCTCTCCATTCCAATGGCTAGGCGTTAACTACCATTTAAAATAATAATACTATTATTGTATTATTTTTAGGTATAACTCAATGTTGTGTGAAACGTAATATTTCAGAGAAACCCATTGTTTTGAGTTGAGTTTGCTATCAAAAAATAGTACCCTTTAATGAAAAATTAATACCTTATTCATAATATTAATAGATTAAAAAGTATTATTATATAAATACCTGGTTCATTACATCTATTATTTCAAGTATAGTGGTAGATGCTTGTCGGCCCAAGTTGGAGATATAGTCGGTGCTTCTCTATTGTGGTATACCATTTCTTGCTGCGCTGGCTTTTGGTTTAAGAGTTTACCTCCTAGTTGGACAATGATAGTGGTTTCATGGATGATTTGGGATTTTTGGGTTGATAGGTTGTTAGTATTTTGAGAGAAGCGACATACTAGCTTTAATTCAGTCTGTGATGGTGTTATTGTTCACTGTGTTTATTGATTTGTAGGGAGTTAGTGTGGGATGTTCGTGGTCATATTTGACTTTATCAATTTCAAGATAGAATTTTTTTCTTTTTGTCTATTACATGGAGTAGTTTTGGCTGTAGTGAAGAAGGTTGTTTGTTGGTGAGCCCTTGGCTATTTCCTTAGATCTGACCTCTCATTCTATGGAACCTCTCGAAGTCGAAGCTGGAGTAGTGGTTTTTTATGTGGTTTTGGGTTTGTTGGATGGTAGTCGACTAGATCCCAGACATTTCCTGAGTTTTATTCATCCTAGTGAATGATATTTTTTATGGTGTCAGCTCACCATGTAGATTAGGGTGAGTGGAATAGGTAATTTTTAAGGGGTTGAATGGTTCTTTGATGGTTTGTTTGTTCTGGTTACCAACTCCTGTGATGGGCAGCAGTGATAAGGTGTTGATTTTGGCATTTTATTGATGATACAGTAGTGGTTATGGAATCAGGGGTGTGGATAGAGGAATCAATGACTAATGATTCATTTTCTAAGGAGGTTCGCTGACCATGATTTTGAATTTTGGATCATTAGTAAATTTCATCTATGATTTTTTTTTTGTATTCGGTGACTTAGTAATTTCATTTATGGTCCGGTTCCCACTCACCCAAAAATCGATTTCCAAAAATCAAATAAAAATAAAATTTTCTATCAGTTAGATATGATGTTATCACCAAATAACTCCCACTCAAGATAAATAACATATCCTAATACATGCATATAATTTCATACAAACAGAACAATTATAAAAGAAACAAAAAGTTCCAAAAGGAAATCATCAATAGTGACCTATAACCCCAAAAAACTCTCATCCACTAGCTAGAAATGTCTAGAATAATCACCAAACAAATACTATGGACATGAAAATAGTTTATGTATATGTAGGGTGAGTATAATAGGTATACTAAGTAGGATCCTTATTAGATCCTCTCACCCAAAAGAAAAATAAATCATACTAAAGCCTAGTGAATAAAATACTATAACTAACTCATAAAAATACATGTATGATATTATCTTAGCATCAAACTAGATCAATCACCATGTATCACATATAAGTAATAATATAATAACTAATATGATATCAAATGAATGTATAACGACCCAAACTTTTATAAATAAAATTCCCTATATGATTGAATTAAATTCCCTATTTTGTATTATGGTTATAGGATACCCATGAACTTATTTGGTTGTATTATATTATATTGTATTTTAAAGTATGTTAAGCATAGTATCCATAGATTATATATCCATTGAACAATGATCATATGAATAGTATAAATATGGGGTTTGGATAAATATAATTGACATATTAAAAGGACATGATGACCTCAACCAATAGGATCATGCCCTATGAAGCCAATTTATCATAGATTATGGGGGAGATCACATCACTGGGATTTTACCTTGACCAATCCTAGGCCAAAATCCAACAACTAAATCAAAATTCAAACCATTTATAGGAAAATTTCAAGCTCATCAATATTTCTACCCAAACCATGTACATCGAACCGCCCCATTAAAATCTCACAATTACACACCTTACCCATATGGTGTTTACTAATATAAAAAATGTATATGTTTCAAGACCCTAATAATATAAATATAAATATTTTATAAAATAATTATTATATTTAATTCTTATTATTGTTACTTTACAAATGATTTTGATTTTGATACGATAAAACACGAATTGTATTTTTGGGTAATATAAAATTTCAACTAGGAAATTGATTTTGATAAATTAATGGATTTTTGAACTAAATTATATTATTATAATTTTTTATTAAATATAAATCATTACATAATTTTTATGAATTCAATTTTAATTTTTATAAGGGTTTGAAAAATGTTATTTTCAAAGAAACCATAATTTCTCAATAAATGTCAATTATTGATTAAAATTTAAAATTCCCATATTTTGAGAATTATTTTGATAAAATTAATATTATTTTTGGAATTATTATGTCAAGATTATCCAATAGTTAAATTTTCATAATTTTATGAGACAATCAAATTTTCGGATAAATATTTAATACGGTATAAATATACAGTGGGTATTATGACATCATAATGACCTAAAAGTTATGTAGTAAATTATATAAAAGGTATAAACGACAAAATATATTTTTAACCTTTAGTATAATTATATTTTGAGTTTATTTTATTAATTTAATAAATATTTTTTGAATTCTCCAATACCTATATTATATTTCAAGGTTTTAAAACCATTTCTTTAAGTACATTACCCACTTCCAAATCACCAAGGGTAATATTTTAATGAGTTTAATCATTATAATTATAAAATAATGAAAACCAATACTATTTGGAATAAAACATTTTAAAAAACCATAGTATAGTTTTTGATTTTTATTATTTTATTATATAGATTAAAAAACCTAAGTTTGAGAAATAATAAGGAACTACCTTGTATTTTATTATATAAACCCACTAAAGATCCCAATCCTATTCATTCAAAAATCATGATGAACATCATTAATCATACTTATGATCTCTAGAGTCCTCCCTTGGTTCCTCCAAGATCTTAATAATATCATCCCATGCTTTTGGAATTACCCTGCCATGGTAATGGAACATTTCCTTGTCCTCTTTATTCAAGAATGTTCTTTATTTTATGCCTTTTATTTATAATTCCTAATGTTGGGATATGCTTTTCCACATCCATATGACTTTACATTTGATTTTAAAATTATGAGATACCCCTTTCAATCTAATTAAAACATTTTATGAATATTAAAGTATTGCTGTTATGCTGCCAAAACATTATTGTGATTTTTTTTCTTTCCAAACCATTGAATTTTGGATACCATCTCTATTTCCACTCAAAGGTATTCACATATATATAACTATAATAAATTTTTAGGTAAATACATGCATTTATTACACACACATTGATTGTGCAACTGATTTTTTTGAAATATGATCCTATGTCGAATGATCTACGAGGCACACTTATACATGTACATGATATGAAAGTGACAAGTACACCTAGAATTATATAGTGCTCCATTACATTAAGTAATGTTTTAATATCATGAAACATCATGAAATGGATTAGGGAATGAACCTAGTCCATCATGAGACTTGTTTTACCATGTTATGATTCCTTGGTGGTTATCCTAGACCTATGTTTATGATTTCATGTTTAATGTTTTTCCACGTTCCCATGTTGCCTTTAGGTTATCATGCTATGCCATTCTAAATTTTTCATGTTTATGATTCTTACACCTTTTATGCCCCATTGAAATGCCTATTGTCTATAATGAAATAATTTCTTCATGTTATACTTTTTTTATTCCATTACTAGGCTTTATGTTTCAGCTCTTTATTATGAAATTCCCTAGGTTATCCCATGTAGGTTTAAGAATGATGGAATAATATGAGAATGTTAAGGATGTTTTCAATAAGGTTGATTTACCCATATTTTAAGTTGTTATGTAATTGACATAATTAACAAATACACTATAGTTATTGATCTTATAGGTTTTATAATGTGTATTCTTATGTAATAAATCATGAATTAATGAGTAATATAGACATGGGATTTCATATTTTGTATCAAAGGAAAGTATAGTAATTTTTATATCTAGGATTATAAAACTCTTGAAAAATTATGAGAGATATGACTGAACATAATAAAAAATACCTAAAATTTAGTTATTTATTTACTCATTGGTTTTCAAGAAAATAGATCCCTATTTGGATAATACAAGTGGATGAGGATCTTATATAGATATGACTTAGGGTAACACTTGAAAACACTGTATTGAGCCAGACTCAATCAAGAATTGGTGCATGAAAATGGGCCTTAATGAACACCTATTTTGACAATCCAAGGGTATATTCTTTGATGAATTTTCAAGTTCTTTATGAACCATTATTAAGGAAAAAACTACCATAAGAATATACGTTGGAAATATATCATGGATAACTTATATTGAAGCCCAAAATTTTATTAGTTAAGGAAATACATGTCATTTATATGTTATAAATTAAATATTATTAGTTTCCCATTTATGTGTTTAATATTTTAAAAATTCTCATCCCTATGTATGTTTTGGATGAAATAAATGGTTAGAACTAGAATAAAAAATATTAATGGTAGGGTTAACATTCCTATTTCAACACATTCCTCCATATCACACAAGGTTAGTGTAACTATTGAAACAACACCCCAAATCAAGTAAATAGAGCTGTCTGTGAAAATAGAAAATGGTGAAATTATTTCATCATAATTATATAACTCATCCCCTATCAAATTTGTTGTTCCAAAAATCCCATAAAACCTTATGATACATCCTATCATGGAATTTTATGCAATTATGGGTAAGTATTAGCTTTCCTTATTTAGGTCCAACATAAATTTCCAAGAGAATTAAATCACTCTCTGTATAATGAATCATCCAGTAATTATTTACCCGTGCAAGGAGGTGGATGAATCTTATTTTTCACCAACATTTCATGTATGAATATTATTTAACTATGAGTAAGAATATCGATATCAAATTACTGAGTCTAAGGAAAATATCATCCTTGATGACATTCCCATTGTAATGGAATACACTGATGTTTTTCCTATTTTTTTTCAATTTTTCCTCTTAGATGAGAGGTTGGATTTTTAATCGAGCATATGCCTAGGACATTTAAAATATACAAGAATTCATATTGAATAAATATTTTAGAACATTACGATATTATGATAAAACTATAGTATAATATAAATAATGGGTTTCTACACCCAAGTTCTTCACCATGTGTTGCACCGGTTCCCTTCATCAAGAAGAAGGATGAGTGAATTTTTCTTTGCATTGAATATAATGAGATAAAAAAGATCATGATAAAGAACAAGTATACTTTTACTCAGATTTCTGACTTTATTAATCAAATATGAGGAGCCTAATACTTCTTCAAATTGGATCTTTGGTTGGGTATTTTCAATTAAGGGTGAAAATGGAGGATATCCCCAAGACTGCTTTCTATACAAGTTATGGACACTATGAGTTCATAGTAATTCCATTTGGACTCACTAATGCTCTATAAATATTCTTGGAATTGATGAATATATTATTTAAATATTACCTCAACAATTTTTTGGAACTTTTTATATAGGATATTATTATATACTCCAAAATAAAAGAGTATCATGAGGCACATATTATAATGACTCAAAGAAATAATGAAAGGAAAAGGTTTATGAAAAGTACAAAAAATATGAGTTATAATCGAATAAAGTCTCATTATTGGGGAATATTATCATAAGAAATGGGATATTCACATACCCTTCAAATACAGAGTCAAGTTAAGGATGTTTAAGACCAATCACTATGATGAAAATCCATGGTTTCCTTGGATTAACTACATGCTATAGTGAATTTATGAGAAATTCTTCATGATTGTAAGAAATATCTGAAGAAAATAAATTAGAAGGGATTAAATTTTGTTTGGAATAATGATTGTGAATAGAGATTCAAGGAGTTGAATAGAAATCTTATCACTACATCTGTACTTATTCTACCCATAAGTGGGGAACTTTTCATGGTATACAATGATAATTTGAAGAAGGGGTTTGTATGTGTACTAATGAAGAATGAAAAATTGATAGCCTATGATGCAGTGCAGTTGAAACTTCATGAATAGAAATACCCCACAGATGATATGGAGTTGGTCATAATAATCTTCACATTAAAAATCTAGCGGCATTATATATTTGTGGAGAAGTGTGAAGTATATACAGATCATAAGATGATCAAGTATATATTCACTTAGAAATAGATGAATATGAACCAATGTATTTGTTTAGAGATTATTAAGGACAATGACTTCTCAATACACTACCATAATAGGAATGAAAATAAATTGGTAGATGATCTAAGTAGAAAGGATATTACAATTTTATCATTGATGAAAATTGAGAAGGATATGATGTTATTAGACTTGAAAAAGACTGACATGGGAATCATAAAGGAAGGAACATTATCATTATTTTAACAAATAATTTCTCAACCATACCTTTTAGATAATATATTGATTTATTAGAGATATAATGTAGAAATTTATATGAAGGTGTAATTTATAAGAATATATAAATCCTCAGAGTACAAAATTAATGAAGAAAGAGTTATATGATTTCGGTAATGACTCTTTATACCAACAAATATTTTGTTAAAGATGTACTTATTGGATGGTTCACATAGTTCAAACTTATTCATACCGACAGGGAGCTCATAGATTTATTAAGATATCTAAGATCACTATTGGAGAAAAAATTTGAATAAGGAGAGTATATAATATACATCAAGGTGTCTTGTATGTCTATAAGTAAAGGATGAAAAGAAAAAATAGAGGATGATGCAACCATTACACACACCTACATGGAAATGGGAAAACATAACCATGGACATTATCATTGGTCTTTTGAAGACATCAATTGTAAATAATTCTATATGGGTTGTGGTGTATTATCTTATAAAGACTGATCAATTCATTATAATTTTGGAGGACTTATCACTTGATCAAATTGTAAGGATATACATTAAAGAAGTGGTGAGACTCCATGAAACACCACTATCAATTATAAATGATTGAGTTCCAAGATTTACTACCTTGTTCTGGAATATTCTCCAACATGATATAAATATTTATTCAGACATTAAAATGACTAATCACCATAAATATGATGGCCAATATGAGTGGACTATCTAGAAACTTGAGGATATATTGAGAGCATGATCAATGGACTTCAAAGGAGGAAGGGATACAAATATTCCTCTAGTAAAATTCTCAAACAATAATAGTTTCCACTCAAGAATCCAAATACACCATATAAATCCCTTTATGGAAATAGGTAAATAATGAATGCATTCTAGGAATAATTTGGTGAAAAAAAACTACCAGGTCACAAAATGGTTGTGGAAATGGTGGAAAAATTAAAGACCATTTAGTAGAACATCAGGGATGCCTAGAGTTGATGGAAGAGATATGATGAATATCATTAATGAGAAATATAGTTTGAGTTTGGAGATAATATTTTCATACACATACCTATATGGAATAAATTAATGAGATTTATGAAGAAGGGAAAGACTATTCCAAGATATATTCATCCCTTTAATATCCTTGATCACATTAGAGCAGTGACTTATCAATTAGAATTCCCACATGACCTATCTCAAGCACATGATGTAATCCATATATCCCTCTTGAGGAAGTACATACTAGAACCCTTACATGCGATGAATCCAGTGGTGGTACTACTGGAGAATGATTTTTTATATGAATAGAATTTTAGGATCATTGATCATATAGATAATGTTTTTTGAAATTAGATAATGCACCTGGTTTAAAGTGCTATAGATAAACCACAAGTTTGAAGAACCAACCTGAGAACTGGAGTAGATGATAACATATAATTACCCTCATTTGTTTTAACATGTGAAATGAAAATTTGTAGGGTGAAATTTCTAATGGGGGGATATTATAATGACCTGAAATTTTATAAATAAAATTCTTTTTGTGTTTGAATTAAATTACCAATTATGTATTACGGTTATAAAAAATTTATACTTATTTGGTTTTTATTATATATTATTATATTTAAAAGACCATTAATAATCATAACTATTGATGATATAACCCTTGAACATTGATAATATGATAATTATAAATATAGGGTTTTGATGAATACAATTAACACAGACAAAGGAAGTGATGAAATTATCCAACAGAATCACGCCCTATAAAGCCCATTCATCCGATATTTTGAGGGAGATGACATCACTAATATTTTCTCTTTACCAAACCCATATTGATATCCAACAACTAAAGCATTATAGAAACCATCTACAAGATATTGTTAAGATTTTTGATATTTCAACCCAAACCATGTATGCAAAACCACCCCATGAAAATCTCACGATTGCAAACCTTACCATGAGGGAGTTGTATGGTGTAATAAAGGGATATATTTGAAGATCCAAGTAATATAAAGATGTATATTGTATATAATAATTATTATATTTATTATTTTTGTTGTTACTTTACAAATGAGTTTGATTTTGATACAATAAAAAATAAATTGTATATTTAGGTAATAAATAATTTCAATTTAGAAATTACTTCTGATGAATTAATGAATTTTTTAACTAAATGATATTTAAAAAAAATATTAATTGTAAATAATTTTTATCAAATACAAATGATAAAATAATTTTTATGAAGTCAAATAAAATTTTTATAAGCATTCGAAAACTTTTATTATCAACGAAACCAACATTTCTCAATAAATGTTGATTATTTTTTTAAAGTTAAAATTAAAATATTTAGAAAATTATCTTGATAAAATAAATATTATTTTTATAATCAGTGTGTTGAAATTATCTAATAGTTAATTTATGAAATTTTTCTTAGGCAATTGATTTCTTCAGTAAAAATTAAATATGATATAAAAATACTATATGTATCATGACATTATAATGACCGTAAATCAATTTAATAAATTCTATAAAAGGTATCTAAGACAAAATATACGATTACCCTTTAAATTAATGTGTTTTTGATGTTATTTTATAAATTTTATAAAGCCTTTATGAATCATCTCAAAGCAATATTGTATTTTAATATTTTAAAATCATTTTTTAAGTACATGACTCACTTACACATCACCAAGGGTAATATTTTAATGATTTAAGAACTTGGAATTATAAAATAATGAAAACCACTACTCTTTGGAAGAAACTATGGGAAAAAACATGGGAAGTTTTTTGGTTTTGATTATTTTATAGTATAGAGTCTAAAACCTATTAATAAAGAGCTCCCCTATAATTTCCTACATAAACCCACCCAATATCCACTTACTATTCACTAAAATAACATAGATAATGTCTTTAATCTTCCCTAACCTCTGTATAGTCCACCAAAGGTTCTGGGAATATCAGAAGAAGCTCCTCCCATGCTTTTGGAATCACCCTCTCTTAGTAAGGCATATTTTCCTCCTTCTCTTTATTCAACCATATTATTTATTTTATGATTTTTATTTCCCATTCCTAATGTTAGGATATGTTTTTACACATCCATATTAATTTAAATATTATGTAAAAATGATGATATACCACTCTATATCTCATTAAAACATTTTATGAATCCTTTAGTACTGATGTTATGCTGCCGAAATTTCACTGCAATTTTTTCCCGCCAAACATTTATATTGTGAGTACCATATCTATATCCACTTAAGGGTATTCACCTAGACATACCTATACTCATTTTATTTGATAAATAAATGCTTGTATTAAAAAATCCATTATTTTGGAATGAAATGTGAGGAAATATGACCCATGTTTAATTACCTATGTGGCACAATTATGCATGTACATGATATGAAAGCGATGGATGCACCCATAATTACACAGTTATAAAATAAATTGTGTAATATTTTAGTTTCATAAAAAGTCATGAAAGGGTAAGGGAGTGATCGTAATTCATCAGTGGAATTTTTCACCATGTTATGATGTCTCAGAGGTTTACATTGACTTTTGTTTATGATGTCATGTTTAAATTTGTTTCCACTTTCTCATGTTTCCTTTATGTTATCATGCTATATCATTACCCATTGTTAATGTTTATGATTATCACAAATTTTATCTCCCATTTAAATTCATATTTTCTAACATGTAATACTTTTTATCATGTTATGCTTTGTTTATTCCCTTATTGGGATTTGTATCTCACCCATTTCCTGTGTATGTACCTAGGTTATCCCATGAAGTTATAAAAATGATGAAATAACATGAGAATGTTATGGTTTTTTTCAATAAGGTCAATGTACCACCTATTTTAGGTTGTTATGTAATGTAAATAATTACCAAAATAAACAATACTTATTGATATTCTGGGCTGTATTATGTGTATTCTTATGTAATAAATCATGAATTAATATGTAATAAAGAAAAGGGTTTCCAAAGAATGTACCCCGCTACCACTTTCCCACTTTCTTTCCACTCTACCCCAATGTTTCAAATCCTAGGAAATATCTCTCTAAATAAATAATCATACTTTAAAACTCCTAGGAAATTATAAAAGATCATGAACCACATGTATCACATCATCTAATATTCATCATCCACATCTCTATATAGAAACCAAGTACTTTTTAGGAGCTACCACAGCCTATACATTGTGTATTATACAACAATCCATCACACCACATACAAAAAATAACTATCATAGTACTTATGAAATTATATACCGTGATACATTTTTATGTGATAACCACATTCCATAAAAACATATACACACATATATGTCAAAGAAACCATTGTGCATACCATCATATAATACTAACAGGAGAAGAGGGCATTGAAGTAAGGGGTAGTCAAATATCTATTCATAACAAACCTGTATATTGGGGAAAATTCACTCCAAAGTTCACAGGTGTCAGTTTCCCTACTGACATGGGCGGGGTAGCCTATAAAGTCATATAACATATTGAGTAAATATTGCTGACAAACAGATTAAGGGAAACTACCAAGCCTTAACGTCAACTACAAGTATCATCTCTCAGACACCCATCTATCACAACTAAGGAATAGATATCCAATTTTCATAAAATAATTTCAAGATAATTTTCAATTAACTCTTCAAATAATCACTCATAATTAAATCAATTACAAATAAAATTCTATTCCCTCCAAGCACAATCGTACCTCTTCAAAAGTTCCACAAAATTTATCATTATTGTGGATTTTTTAAGCCTTTAACCACATAGGTAATAACATTAATTATCATTCCATAACTCTAGGCACTCTAAGACTCATCCTAAGATACCATAAAATATGCATAAACCCGAAAAAACCACCTGTGTCATGTACTGGGAAAAGGAAATAAAAAACAAGCAACCTAAACATATGAACTATAAGAAAATTCATTTACCAACAAGAGTATATAATATCTTTCATCACAAAAAATGGTAATTCCCCCCCTTCAACATGTTTTATCAGTCCCAGTGCCATACCTGACTCCACCATGCACCATAATATTCACCCTTCCATCATAGGCACCGACTATTTCTATAACACCTAGACATTGCACCCATTTCTATCCAAACCACCATCCATTATCGGATCACATCACATAGTATAACAAGGATAATAATCCAAAGTAATCACACAAGTCAACATGAAAACAAAAAATAGTCAACATGGAATCAGATCCCTAGAATCAAGACATACATACTTCCTAAGAAAATGAGATCTCTTGGCTATAAAAAATTATCTTTGGAAAAAAACTCCTTTATTAACATCTTTAATTATCATAGGTTACGACATTAAGTAATTTAATACAATATGAATCAAACACTATAATATATATTTAAACATAATTCATCATGAATTTGATTTTCATTATGTAATAAGGAATAATGATTATAAAATAAACATGACTCTTCATTATTTTAACCCTCAATAATTACTAGATTTATGTTATTTATCCAATTTTTAAACACAAAAGACATGATAATCCATAACATAAAAAATAAATATCATACTATCAATAAAATCAAGATGGAAACCACTAACATTACATAAACACATGTGATTTATACAACCCAAATAACTAATTATTTACTTAATTTTGATTTTATATTCATTAAAATTAATTATACCATTACCAAAAGTGATAAATCATTATAACTTTATGATTTCACATAAAAAAGTAGAAGTAATGAATACCCGAACACGATTTATAAGTTCAATTTTCTTTAAGATGAAATGATCAATCATGGGTAAACTACTAATAAAATAGTGGAAAGATTCACCAGAAGATGTCGATAGAAATCCTCCATTGACCATGCTCAAATATCATCCCATAATAGAAGGTCTGGAACAATAACCATCTAGAAAAATGGAGGAATATAAGGATAAGGGTAAGAGTAAGGTAAATTAAATAAATTGTGCTCGATCCTTTATGATCCAAGAGTTATAATACTCAAGGTGATAACAAAAAGGATCCAAGGGGTAAAACTAACAGTTACCATGTGACAATTTCCATTAATATAACCTCAATGTGAGAAAATAACCCAAACATAGTCTAGGTTCACCTAAATAATTTGGAAATCAAAGGAACCTTCAAGAAGTGGAGCATTGATCGATTTATAGAGGAAATAAGGAATTTAAACCTCATTTAACATCCCAAATAACATCACATATGTACTATCATTTTAATCTATAAATATCCATGAATAATAGATTCCATTTCATAAATTTAAATCCCATATTGAATTTCACTATATAATCCACTATAGATGTGTTTTCTTTGAACATTCCAACCCGACACAACATCTTATAGGGCATGTTTCTAAATTATATCCCATTTTACCTCACCATGGGCATAATGAGGTTACTATGGAAATAAACTATAGGATCTCCCAGAAATATCCTTTACCATGTCCATGACCTAGACTAACAGTCTTATGAAGCCTGTTTTTATAGGGTCTCACTAGGGGATAAGACTCCCTACACCGCACCCCCACCATGGGAATGGTGACCCTTAACCAAAACAAATCTATAACCACCAAGAATCATCCAAACACCCTATTGGTTTCAATTAAACATAGAAACAACAAATATAGGGTCTGTGGAAAATTGGTCCCTTAAATTTTAAAACTAATAAATTATTAATATCCAGCTTTATTCATAAAAAAAATAGAAACAAGAATGTTCTTGATTTCATCTTGGAGAACCAAACCCGAAACTCCCATGGAATGAAACTTTAACATTGCAACTCATTATGGAGATTCAATTCTTGAAATTTTTTTATTATTGGGATGTTGATCTCACAAACATAGAATTAAACCTAATATTTTTATATCAAAAGTGTAAAGGAATGATTAAAACTAATAACCACTGATGATCAATATTAATTGAAAATAAGTAATAACTATGTTATAAATGGATATTAAATATTAATATTGAAGTTTATACATATGAATTAGGTTAGGAAATAATTTATTAATTAGTATTAGTTTATAATATATGTAGACTGAATAGGACTAGCCAAGAGGGAGTATGAGGAAAGGGTTCTTTTTCTAAATTTAAATTCCTTGAAACATGTTTCATTTTTTGTATGTGTTTTATTTTATATGGCATAATTACTACCCTATTATCATTATGTTAGTAAAAACATATTATTTCATGATATTTAAATTTCAAAATCACGTTCCCAATTTGTTTCTTTTTTAATTAACACAATACCAAATTTGTAAGGGTTTTGTTGGCTTAACTTCCCTTCCATTATCTTAATAACATTATTGTAATAATATTCTATTTTATGTGTTTTTATTATGCCATTTATCTATTATATATATTTTATTTTCACTTCCTAACTGGGAAAAAGTATATATTTACAATAAAAGATTCCTGTTTTATGTATTTACTTCTTTATAATAATATGATATTATTAAATATTATTACCAACCCTTCTAATGCTTCTCCCCTTGGTCCATATTCTTTTCTAATGAAAATTATTTTTTATTATTTTATGAAATAAAAATATTTATTATCTTATATATTATTTTTATTTATCATTCGGTTTTTAAAAAAATAAAATTTCTAACTCTTTATTTGATGTGAGTTTTTCTTTAAACCTTCTAAAAGATAGAAAACATATTTTCTGATTATAGGTTTTTTATCTTCCGTTCCAATTTTATTTAAATTTAATTTATTTATTTCCAAGGATAAATTATTAGAAATAATTTTAAATTGTTTTTTTAATTATTACATTCACTTTCTTGAAATTGTATTTTTAATGTTAATTCTAACTTTGACTTTGATGGACATGATAAAAATGATTTCTAAAAACTATTTTTCAAGAATTCTCTTCAATTTTACTTGATACCTATAAATGATCTATACCTTATAAAATATCATTAATGATCACCATATAAATTCTTTTATAATATTTTTGGGTGATTGGATATTGGTTATGAACCGATCTACTCTTGATTTCATGTTTTGTAATACCATTTGGATATGAAAATGAAACCCATTTTCATTCCATGAGTTTTTCATAATATATTGTACGATTGATTTCAATTATCACATGTATTTATTATTAATTTTAATGTGATGGTTGGTATATTAATATACCTCTAATCTATTGTTTAATTTGTTATATCACTTGAGATAATTATTGGGGTTACTTAGATTTCTTTGTACGAATATGATTGTGGTTAGCTACATTCACATATCTATGCATGGGTATGATCACAACAAGCTATGTTCATAACTTTTTGTGTGGACATGATTATGGTTATTGATGTTTACATTTTTTATGGGTATGATTATGGTTAGTTGTGTTCACATGTTTATGCATGATAATTGCTGCAGTTAACTATGTTCTCAATGTTATGATTTTCTATTCTTATGCTTATGAAAAATTTATATGTTATACTATATTTTTATGCTTTGTTCTATAGATCATGATTATTGTCTTATGTTTCTAAATTCTTATTACATGGTATAAGTTTGATTTATTTTCAGGATATATGTTCTTTGATCATGTCTTATAGAAAACTCTTATAATTCCATGATCATATGATATCTACCAATTTATGCTAAAGTCTTATATTATAATCTATGAGTCATGATCCATTTTTTATTGGGAATTAATTACTTATGATGTATTTGTGTACCTTTATTGTGTTCTCCAAACCACATGTTTATCTTATAATTATGATATTTGGTTGTTATATCTTATGTTTACCCTTGTTGAGCATTTGAGTTTACTCTCCTTATGATTCAATTTCCACTAGTTATAGAGAATATTATTGTGAAAGATATTTCTAGATGGGTATCATGTGTGGATAATTGTTTTGAGATATTAAAGAATTATTATAAAGTATAGAATGCTTGTTTAAACACATATTTTTTTTAATTTTATGTGAAAGATATAGGTTTTATTAGTTAATGTTTTTTCCAACACTCTAAAAATAAAAACCAAAAAAGTCTTAGTTATGTAAGTGACTCAATATTTGTTAATGATATAGTAATTATGCATAGTTATGTTTGGGTAGCTTTTGTTGGTATAGAGGTTGGTATATAAAGGTTATGTTTTGAGCTCTAGATCTGGGAGGGTGGGTCGTGGTTGATTTAGTCAGTATCAGAGTAAGGTTTAGATAAATTTAAATATTAAGATTTCATCATATGATTATATTTTAAATGTTTTGGATACAATAATTTGTTCACAATATTTTGGTTGGGTATAAGTTGAATGAAAAATATTCCCTTTTGAGGTATTATATGATTGTATTTTAATGTGATTAATGAAATTTAGAATATTATTATTGGGTTTTTTGGATAAATAACTAATTAAGGTATAGATAAAACTTTGGTTTGATATGTGGTATGATGTTGAGGAAATTATGGTAAACATAGAGAACGAGTTAAGTTATTTTTGAAATATAAGTTGAAAAGCATAGATAAACTTTATGAATGAGAATTTATTTGTTGATAAGGTGATTCATGTTATTTTTAGATAGTGTTAATATATATTTTTGGAGTATTTACGATAATTTCAATACTGATTGATATTTGATTTTATGTTTTTTGGATATAAATTGTTATGTTGATTTCTGGGATCTTATATTTCCAAGATTCATGGGAATAGAATATAGTTTGAACGATCATGGTAAATTCAGGTTAATAATTTCTATGGATTTAGCTATTGGTATCACGAGGATGAAGCTTATAAAAACTTGAGTTAAACTAAGTGAGTTATATTTTGAATTAATAGTTTCATATTTGAATCGAATGTATCATGAGTTAAAATAACGGTTTCGTAGGATAATACATTTTTGATGGATTTTTTATATTAAAATGTTTATTTACTCTGATTTAATTGGATATTATCATAAAAATATTGGTTTCAATATTTGGTTATGTATAGGATCATGAACATGAAGTTATAAAAAGGTATGTCTTTATAAAATCATATAACCAACTAAAAAGTCATATTGGGTACAAATGTTTATGAAAAATGAAAATCTAAACAAATGTTTATTATGGGGGAAAATCAACTAGTTAGTTTCATGGAATATAGTGAGGTTCATTTATTATTTGAAATTATATCACGTGTCATTAAGATATTAAGAATACCCATATGTATTTTCATTGATGAGAAAAATTACAATTATGAGGACACAATTTATTTTTGGAGGTATACTATAACTCGCTAATATTTTAGAATGTATTTTTCCTTTAAATAATTATGATTTTGAATATATTTTATCATATGAAACACCAATATAAAACAAATGATGATATATTTTATTATAATTCAAGATGAATATTAATACAATATCAGAATACGGTGTCAAACATCATTATGAAAATTACCAGAAGAGTAAAACCTTTGGTAAAATAAAAGACAATGATAAAATTAAATGATTCATTATAAAATAGATATTTTAATTCATCAAATATTTTTTTAATGAATGATTTGATGTTTTATCATAGCAATTAATTGATAAAGAATAAATTTTAATGGTACATGATTAAAATAATTTAATGTAAAAAAATGTATATTTTTTGATGAACTATTATAAATGAGTTGTGTATTTTTTAACAAAAATTAAAATTTTTAATTTAAATGATCTTTATAATAATAATTTTCAATGTTAAAATAATAAAAATAGTTCTTATATTACTAAAAATTTATAAAAAAATTGATTAACAATGCTTATTGTTTAAAAATTCATTTCCCTATTAAAATGGGTTTTTATTATATATCATGTTTGTGATTAAAAGTTAAATTTCTAAATTTTATAAATTGAATTTAAAAAATTTAAATTAATTTTTTGATTTATAATTAAAAAATTAGATTACGGTTAATATTTTTGGATTTCTCTAAAAAGGCTATTTTTAGCATATAATTAAAAATACATTTTTTCCAATACCGATACTTTTATGAAATCATCATGATATAAGAATGACATACAAATTTATTAAACATTTAAAAAAAAGATGTATTTAATGATTAAAATAATGAATTTAAAAATATTATGTTAAATTTATAAAGCTATGCTTGATATTTTGGAACCTAAGATATATATTTTTGTAATAAAAATCTATTTTTTGTCTTTTTTCCTCAAATTAGGTATTCATATGTGAAAATTTAGTTATTTATTTATTTTAATATCAAATAACCTTATGTTGTTATATCATAAAATAATAAAAAACATGGGTTTCCATATTGTTAGCCTAAAAAAGTGTAAATTTATAATATTTCTTTAAAATACTTGTTCCTAAAAATTGTTTTTTTCATCTTCTATATAATTATATTGACAATAATTTTTATCAAAATTTGAAATTGAATTAAATAAAATTGATTTTATATTTGGAATAATCAAATAAAAATATTTTAAGGTTTTAAATTTAATTTTAGAGCGCAAAGTAAATCAGCAACATAAAAGTTATTCACCACAGTAAAAGCTAAAATGAGGTAAACAGGTTAAATTAATGGTTAAAGTTATGAAATAACTAAAAAAATATAATTAAATTGATTGGTGATGGTAATATTTCTTTAAAAAGTAATCTTATCATCCTTAATTTTCAATTTTAGATCCAATTTACTTGAATAAGACTTTCCAATTTTATTAGTGAATAAGTAATTACAAAAATTCCATCTCTCTCACTTATAAATTACCCATCCTCCACCCTTTCTAAGACAGAAGTAAAATTATTATTTCTATATATAATCTACCATTTTTCCTTCCAAAATAATCCTACACATTTTTTATCCCATATTATCAATATAATTCTCTAATTCCTTCAAAACAAAAAATGTTTCCACGAGCAAATACAATTTCTTCTTTATAACTAATAGTTTTTTATCATAATTTTTTATTTATCTTCTTCATAATGGTCTTATAAATTCTAATTTATCTGTTTAAATACATCTCAATAATTGCATTATAATTTGGTAATTATAATATAATAATAGAATCACTTTTTAATAATACACATCCACAAATTATAGTATGTTTTTGTTTGGGTTAGTTTAACCACCTTCATGAATGATAAAATACATTTTATCAAGGATTGTTATGTAGATTTAATTACTATTATGATATTTCATTAATCACTAACGGTTTTTAGTTTCTAGTTCTTTAATGGTAATATTAAGATTTAATGCATTGTTAATATACCACCCTTTATTGATTACATGTTTCTGAAAATAACATGATATGGATTTAAACTTATAGAACTATACTAAAAAATCATGTGGAATGAACCTAGAACTTTATTAATCATTATAGAACATATATTATAGTTCCTTGAATATTCTAGTGATACTAAACTCATGGAAATGGAATGATATATAAAACCATTGTACTGAAATAAACAATGATAAATTGACCCTACTAACTATAAATGATCAAAATTAATTAAAAATAAGTAATATATGTGTATCAAATTGATATAAAATATTAATTTAGAAGTTAACAAACAAGAATGAGATTACTAGATAAATTATTAATGTGTCTTAGTTTATTATACACGGAGATAAAACTTGTCTGAACAATTAGAGGTCTATAGTAAGGGTTCTTTATCTCAATTTCAATTCATTGAGACTTTTTTCATATGGCTCCCCATGTTTTATTTTATAAGGTGTAGTTAGTTCCCTAAATTTTTGATGTATAACTAGTATTATTTTATTTCATGATATTCTAAGGTTATTATCATGATATAAATTTAAACTTATTTTTTTTATGAAAATACCAAAGCCCTAAAGTTTTTCTCATCTCAGTATTATTTTCATTAGGTCATAAATGTTCTTCAATGACTACTTTGAAGACAATGAACTCCTAAATTTGGAATGATATCTGAAACCATTATACCAGAACAAAAAAGGAAAAAATGAAACTTCAAACCATCAATGATCAACATTAACTGATAATAAGTAATAAATATGTATCAAATTTATATAAAAGATTAATATAGAAGGTAATTCACATGAATGTGGTTATTAAATAAATTATTAATGAGTTTTAGTTTATTATACAGTGAGATAGAATGTGTCCGACCATGTAGAAGTCTATGGTAAGGGTTTTTTGTCTCAATTTAAATTAATCGAGACATGTAAAATATTATTCCCCATGATTTATTTTCTAAAGAGTAATTAATCCTATATTATTTATATATATACAAATTATTTTATTTTATGATATTTTATTGTCATTACCATGACCTCACTTTCATGTTCTTTTAATTCAAACAATACCAAAGACCTAATGTTTTTTTCAACTCAAATTCCCTTTCATTTGGTCTAAAACATTTTTCTTTTACAACTATCTTTTATGTTTACTTTACTCTACAGTTTATCAATTCTATGTTGTAATTCAGCTTTCTACATGGGAAAAAATAAATCATTAGATATTTTTTTATTTATATTATTCTCTATAAAAACATGATGTGGTAAAGAATAATTTCTATCTTTTCTAATAGATACTTTCCATCCATATCTATATTATATCTTTACAAAAATATTTTCTTATCTTTTTATGAAATAAATGTTTGTATTAAGATTTTTATTACTCATATTTCTCTTTATATCTTTTCAAAAATTTATTTTTCATCTATTTCATCAATGTGGGATTTTATTAAAATGTTCTAAAATCAAAAAAGGTATTTCTTTTTTGTGATCATACATTTTTATCCTCTATAGAAAATTTATTTTCGTAAACATTATTTACATCCAAGGTTTCATTATGGGGGATTATTTTATGGTGGTGTTTTATAAATTCATTCTTTCACATTCCTATAAATGAATTTTGGAAGTGACTTATAACTTTGAATTTTATAAGAATAATAATTTTTTTTATAAAAACTATTTTTCAGGACTTCACATCTATTTTAATCTATGACTATAAAGAATACATCTCTTATGGAGTAATGTTCCTGATCATATTATAATTCTTTTATAATTTTTATAGGATATTGATATTTATGTATTAATGGATCCACTATTGATGGCATGTTATGATATGCCTTTTAAAAATAACATGAATCCCATTTTTATTCCATCTATTTTTAATTATATATTGATTTATTGATTTCATGTGGGACACATATACAATGAACTATACTTTTCATACATAGATATTACATATTGATAGATGAATATTCATTATATATCATAAATATACATTCCAAAATTCTATAGGTATAGTATCATTGGAAATAAGAAGACATAAAAAACAAGATCTTAAGAGTCTCCCATTAATTACTTCATAAGTAATACCCTTCTTGGACGTATCATTCCAAAAAAACTTTCTTCACAACCTGGGTAAAGTAAACATAACAAATGGTGACATCAGATGCTTAGTAAGGATAAAAAAGGTATACACTAGTGATCACATGAGTATAATATGAGAATAAGGGTATGAGGATATCATTGTAACATTTTAAATTCATAAAATTCCTATAATAAACTATAATCTAGAGTCATGTAATGATTATTGGTAGTTCTTAAGACAAGAATCATAATAGAATAAAAGGGAATGATCCATGAGAGCATCAAATTGCCATAATACATGAGTTTATGGATAACACATAATCTTATAACATTATTAACAAGTATAAATAGAAACAAGTTCACTCATATAGTCAAGGAGAAAAATTAGGACCTTGTATAAGATCATAGACATGGAACTAGGTGCATACATAATATTATGGAAATAAAATCTTGGTACATTTCAAAAATTATGTATATGAAATCCTTGTCTATACATAATATTTTGGAAATAAATTCCTGGTCTACACTTAATCTTATGGACATGAAATCTACGTCTATGCTTAATATTATTTATAAGAAAACCAAGTCCATTCCTGAAATTATGAACATGAAATCAGATCCACAGATATCATATTTACCTCATGAGTTATCCTTATTTACTTAATGCATTGAAGGGAGATATAGGTACTAACCATAACATAATGAAAATTATACATTTGTGTTACACAAGATCATAAAACATTCATCATATCATAACCCATGAAAATAAATTTATTTCATAAACATTTCATCATAGTATAATCCATTGAAAAGAAACAAGTTTCACAAACTTCTTGTCATTATAAACTTAAACCATCCCAAAAAAGAATAAGGATGGTATCCCTAGATCATATCATTATAAAATCATATATAATATCAACGATTTTTATCTTTGAGTAATTTAAATAGCATTTAAAGATCATTAAAAAATTCTCGAGGAAACTAACCTTTCTATTTTGAAATCGTTTTTTTAAAATCTATTTTTTAGAAAATATTAACGATTTTTTTTTAAGAAAGTAATGAAAAAAACATGTAAAGTAATATTTGAACCATTGATCAATAATAATGGTTGGAAATTATTTTAATTATATACATGTGAAAAAACCATTTCATAATTTTATATAAATTAAAAAAATACCTCATTCAGAAAACAATACGAATATTTATTTTAAATACATTTTTTTTGAAACTAAAAAATAAATATAAATTAATTTAAACCATAATAGTATAATAGTAAACATATTCCAAAAAACCTTCTTTAAAAAACAATTACATGGAAGAAAAAATCATGGAAAGTATATAACCCATATATAAGAAACAAGTGTTGAATATGACATGTGTCTCACAGAAATAAAAGTAAAACTAAAATCCCTCACCTTATGTCCATCTTCGTTATTACATGTTGGAACCTCTAGTATAATAAATATAAGTCTTTAATACACATATTAAATAATCATAATATATATATATATATATATAATACCATATAACATTTACATATAACCTTTTATCACATGTTTATTAATCATTCTTTATTAAAATCAGTATTTTGGGTGATATCTACTTCATTTTTCATGTTTTTTTGGTACGGTAGATTTGATATTTTTATTTTTATCATGGTTAAAGCATGTATAGAATTTTAATAGTGATTTATATAATATATATATATATATATATTCATTTCAAACATGTTTAGAGTCAATCATAATAGATTGATATCGAAAAATGAATGACACCGTTCATGGAGACGATAGGTCGTATGTACTCATGAATGATGTTTTCATTTTTCAATGGATGGAACAGATAATTTTAAATACTAAATAACTTTCTCATAATAATTATTATATAATAATATAATATATATTCATTAAATAAATCCTTATTACCATCCTTTTAAAACCAAAATGAAAAATGAATCCCATCGCTTCGTAGAGGTGGTAGTCCACAAGCATGCATGGGAAACACTATCATTTTCCAACGGTTTGGAAGGTAAGAAGGTAGATATGATATTATAATTACTGAAGTATAATAATATCATAAATAAAATATATAATCACTAATCCCATCATAAAAACAAACTTTGAAAATGGTGATGGAAAATTAATTGTATCGCTACATGGAGATGGTAAGCCATACCACACAATCAATAATTTCAGTTCCCATTTGATTGAAAGAGGGTGAATAAAACCGGTTTAATAATAATAATAAAATTTCAATAAATTTATGATAATTAAGTTATTATTTTATTAATAATATTATATATTTTGAGTATATAAAAAATATTTAAAAAGAAAACAATTGGTTAAGGAGATTACCTATTCATTGAAATAACTCCTTTAGATCTCCTCTTAAGGACTCTTGTGTTGGTATTTTGAGATGAAAAACACCTATGTAATGTGGATATGGTATTGTATAGGATAATTTTCCAGAAAATTTATTGTTATATAAGGATTAATGTTTTTTAAGAATAGAAATAAGGGGTACCTTTTATAATTGAGGGGGGGGGGCATGCTTGGAATTACTTAAATGATTAAAATATATTAAATCTATTATCAATAAAAATGTTTCCAAATGATCTATAAATGGTAAGGGGATGATATTTTAGACCATATATTAATCCTATCCTCATTTAATATTTTTGTGAATTTAAGTAATTTAATAAAATATTACTTTTATAAAATATCATTACGGACAATTTAGACAAAATTCACTAAATTTGGAATAAAAGACATAAAGAAAAAATTATAATTAAAATAATATCCTTAAAAAAATCAAAAACATTACATAAATATCTAATTTTTTTTAAACTTTCATTCACCATATTTATATTACTTTTAAAATTTTTAAAATCAATTTTTTCAATTGATGAAATACCACATTGGAATTGTATAATATTTTAAGGTGATTATATAATTAATAAAAATTAGAAATAAATTTATATAATTAAAATAATTTCATTATAATCCAAATATATATTTATATTTATTCATATTTTTTAATTTTTCCTATGTGGACACATAAGCGGTATCTAAAACAAAGGGAGTCATATTTTGTAAATTTATTTGATTTAAATATTATATAGTTCATTCTCATGGAAAATATTCCATTAAAAAAACCATTTAGGTACTAAGGTGATAAGTGTATAATTAAATTCATACAATAAGTAATATGGAGAAGAATTATGGCCTCATCACTTATCTTTAACCTAGATTTACCTGATTTATGCTTTGTTAAGGTGAAAAATTTATCCACGGTAAATAATCATATTTAAAAAAAATTAAAAGGGATAGATTAAAAAAATTTGAACGTTAATATTAAAAATATGGAATTTTTTTTATCATATTAATATTTTAAATTTGGTATAAATTAATTTCTAAATAAGCATACTGTGCATGATGAAAATAGCTTTTAAGAAACCTACATTTTATGCGTAAAACATGGTTTGTTTTTATTTTATGCTTAGAAAAATAAAGAATGAATGTTTAATAATTTTAAAAAAATATAATATATATAAATTTTATTAAAATAATTCAATGATAAATATTAATTTTTTTATTAAGACAAAAACACATTGTGTGCATAAATACAGTTTTTCAGAAAAATGCGTTTTTACTTATAAAATGTTTTTATACCAAATTAAAATATAAATTTATTAAAATAAACTTAATTAGATTATAAAAAATATATTATAATCAATTTTACTTTTAATCCATTTTTAAACAAAATTTATGTTTTTATATGCTTGAAACAAAAAATATAATATTTAATAAAAATCACTATTTTTCACAATTCATTGGAAAATCCATATTTTTTAGAAAAATATCAAAAATTCACTATAATTTAAATTTGATATTATAATTTTAAAAAAGAATTAAATTTTATGAAAAATAATTTTTCAAAGTTTTAAAATTAAAATATAATACTTTCTCACACAATGAAATAAAAATCATTTTGATGAGAATCTATTTTTTAAAGTGTAACATAACTTTGCTAAAAACAAGATTCTTATTTCCTTAACTATAATCAATAAATATATATTTTGTGTAATATTTTTATTTATTTAATGAATTATTTAATCCTATTCATACCTGTTAATTTAATCTATTGGTTATAAAAGACATATTTAAATAATAATATTTCATGGTTCATTTAAGTTTTGTGTTATATGTCTTATACACTATTGAACATAATGTTATTATATTTTAAATAATATCACCGTGTTAAATTTTCCCCCTGTAATAAATTTCATCCTCTCCATTTGAACTTGTTCTTGATAATCATGATTTCGACTTTTACAAATTTACTTTGTTGAAATATCACATTGTAAAAAGGGTTAATGACACAACATCTTGAAAAGGGGGAAAAGAAAATAAAAAGATCATCTAGAATAACATATAAATCTATTTCCAAATAGGAAAAAAATTATAGGGAAGTGAAAATATAGACATGGAATAAAATTTATGTCCTTAGATCATTGATCATAAGAAATTTAATCATAATGAGGTGGTTAACAGTCACTTAACCATAAAAAAAGTGGTGGGAAAAAAGATAATCAATTCATCATAAATGAAGGTAATGGGACAACATTTTTGTTTCAAGATCAATTTTCCTATATTTGAGGGATTCTTTCACCCTCAATATTGAAAACATAAGGAAATATACTTGAAATGTAGAATCTCATCATTTAATTGAATTTCACCATAAAATCATATTTTCTCCAAATGGTGATTATTCAAGATGTTTTTTATTCAGGAAGTACTAAACATAACTTTTAATGGATCTTAAGATCCATTAAAGTATGAAAAATCAATCCTTCAATATCAATATTTAAGAAAAAAAATTATTAGTACATGTCATCCAATATTATAAATCATACCCTAAACTAAAACAAAAACACCTAAATTTCAACATAATCTATTCCATAAATAGTTAACCTTAATACGTTTAAAAAATATGTGTGGAAAATATAGAAACTGAAAGATGACATGATCTCATATCCTACCATGATTTTCTTAACATTAATTTTAATCACTCATAATATATCACACAAAAATGTATATAACTTGATCGTATATACTAATAATTTCCCAAAATAAATTCACAATAAAATCATATATTCTTCCAAATGATAATACACTCTTTATTACATAAATAAGTTTTTATATAATCAAAAAGAATTTCTTTTAGAGTTTTGGGTTTATCTTTGCATTAATATATGATAATAGGTTTATTTAGAATATAAAATATTACATCCTTACTCAATAATTTATAAGGAATCTTTTTAGGGAGAGTTAATCAATTGTAATAATCATAGAAAATTTCAATAAAGGATAAGATTATCATAGGCATTATTAATAAAAACATCATCATGGAATCCCAAATTCCAGAGTGGAGGATATGAATCACCCAACTATCATTATTCGCTTATACTATTATAATTTCATAATATTTACCTTTTTTCATTTTAATTTAGAGGTTTTTTTGGCTTATTAATGTAAGAACGAGGATCTTCGTTTCAGGTATGTTTTTTCTTTTTCTGGAGTTTTAGAGAAAAATGGAGTTTTTGGAAATTTTTGAAGTACACACCGTGTACTATTCTCCTGCTAGAAGCCGTGTGCTGGCCATGTCCAGGCCACACACACAGTGTGTAGGGGTGATGTGGAGGCCGATTTTTGCGGAGTACGGAAAAACCCACTACACGCCGTGTACTTTAAAAGGACACACCATGTACTTTATTTTTTATTTCATTAATCGGACCGAGTTCGTGCCCAATGCTCATAAACGTCTTCTTCTCCGCCTAATTATATCCAGAGCATTCTAGGAGGCCAATTCTTCTCCGAGCCACCGATCCATCACTGGTTGTCCGAATCGAACTCCGTTGATTGCAGAAGAATCGCAAATGTGAGTTATTGGTTCTTCTTTGGCCTCGTTTCTTGATTCTTCCTCTCATGTGAGTTATCTGAGGTTGAATGTTTTATAAGTTTTTACAGATCAACTCTATTCTAGGCCGATTCAAGGGATGAGGTTCAAGTATATCGATCTTCAAGGATCAAGGTAGGTGGTTTGTTTCCCTACGTTGAATTTCTTTGAGTTTTGGTTGCAAAAGTGCCGGATACCCATGTATTGGGTATCCCGGGTTGAGGATTTTGATCCTATTGTTTATTTTCCCTATATTTCTTATTATCCTATGATTAATTTCTCTTAATATATGCTTGGTTTCATGTTTGGGGATCACCCCATGGGTGTTTTCTCCCTCTTTGGCTGCTTATCGCCATTTGACACCGTTTTCCTGTGAGGAAAACCCTATTACAATTGTTAGTTTTCTTGTTATAACTATTTTCATGTGTTGCCTACTGTTTAAATGTTTTGATGCATGGTAGCTGTTATCCAATTAGTTATTGAACTTACTTAGGGCTGCTGACAGTCGATTACGCATGACTGGAAAGCTCAGGGCTGCGAGAACCTGGTGCGGGAGATCAAAGAGGGAATAAATGATTAAGTGCTTCCCTAGAGGGTCTGTTGGTTTTATTTTCATACGCAGGACCTATGGGAATGTGACTTTATGCTTCCCAAGAGTGTTCTTAGTTTACACACGCATTGAGACCATAGGTGGAATTAGACGTAAGTGCTTCCTCAGAGAGTCTATAGCTATCTTTGCAAGACCATAGGGGAATTGAGACCAAAGTGTCTGTGCCTTGTTTGATTACTGGACTATAGGGGTCTGCTAGTTTGAGCCTCCCAGAGAGTCAGTGTGAATTTTGATGGTTGGTTGTGACGATTCTACCAAGACAAAGAACAAGCTTTGGTTTTGCACTGTTTGTGTTTAGGTAGTCTTTTGAGATACCTGCTATGTTACTTGATTTACCTTGGAATAGAAAGCTTTGATAGTTTTTCCTGGTTGTTTAATTAAATGAATGTGAATGGTAATTGGTAGGATTATTTAATGGTGTACTCTTATTCCATTACTATAATTATTTTCCTTTACTTTTTCTATATTACTCACTGATAGTAGGGCACAAATCTTATGGTGGCTGCCTACTGGGATTATTCTCACACCCTGTTTGGGTCCTACCTTTCGGCCTAAACAGATTATATAGTTGCAGGTGTAGATAGGGATTGTGACCCTTCTACCTCAGGTACTTGATAGATGGTTGGAGCTGCAGAGCATGGGACCCGGCTTTGGCTCGTGATGCTGCTGGAGTTTCTGTTCACGTTTAGTACTAGTTTTCAGTTGTATTTCAGCACATTGTTTTGTTTACTGCTTTCCATAGATACATGTACCATTCTGCATCATTATTATATCAGGCATTGCTTCGACTCTTAGTTTAGTTGTTTAATGTCGTTTACTGCTTTCACTATTGTTTATGTTTATTCTTCCGCTGTATACTTTACCAAATGAGGGCATAGTTTTCCCACAAACTCACTAAGGCCCTCACTGCTAGTCAGAAACCTCTGGAATTTGGGGAAATGCACTTGAGGTCATGTGGCGAACCGGGTACGGGGCACCAGTTATGTGGCTCTGGATTCGGGTCATTACAAAGTGGTATCAGAGGAGGTTTTCTTTATTTTCTACTGCCTTACTGTTTTGCAACAATAGACAGGGATATGAAGAAATGTGTAGTTAGTACTTAACTGTTCCCGGGAGTAATTAAACAGTGTACAAGGAAAATCTATATTACCTCGTAATTGCAATTTTCAGTTTTTGCAAGCGTTACAGTTTATTATATTTTACCATTGGGTGATGCACATGTTTTGTGTTGTTACAGTTTATATGATTGTGGTTTAATTTTGTTTCAACCCGATGATTTGAGGGTGTGCCATCTCATGCATCATATAGGCACTGGGTAGGAAATCACATGTCAGGAATTTTACCATGCCATCTAGGGTGCATTAGAATTTCATGCTGTTGTGATAGATGCCGTGATAAATTATGCATTTTGTTGTGATAGTTGCTGTGACAGACATACTTGTTATTCTGTTTTACTTGTTATATGCATTTTTATGATGCCAAGATTTGATTCGTGGGGAGTATGGGCCCCCACAGGTCGGAATTTGGAACATAGATGTTGTTTTTCAGTGTTTCTGGCGTTCGGTGCAGTTTCTGAGCTACTGCCCAGAAAAACCCAGAATACACGACATGTAATTTATTCATACACACTGTGTAGTTTTTAAACCATGTTAATAACTATGTGAACAGAGACACAGGGTGTTAGAAAGTCTCTGGGGAACACACCGTGTACTAAAAGTACACGCCGTGTAGTGGTCAACCATGTACCCGGCCGTGTCACTAACAACACGGGTCAGGGAAACTCAGGTAGAACATGTCGTGTTTTGTACGAACACACCGTGTAGTTTTCTTCTAGGTACCCAGACGTGTCACAAACAACATGGGTTAGTGTTATCTATTATTATACACACTGTGTTTGTTCGGAACATGCCGTGTAGGGGTCATCCGTGTATCCGGCCGTGTAACCGCTACACAGGTCACCAAAACCTTTCTGGTACATGCCGTGTCTTTAGTGAACATGCCGTGTAGTTTAGGATTAGGAGGACCGTATAGGTTAGCCGTGTAAAGAGACTCGGGCAGGGGAGTGGAGTTCAAGTACACGCCGTGTTTTGTGACAACATGCCGTGTAGTCTGGGATATTACACGGCCAGTGGGGGAAGAGTTATACGCCCATGTGGAAGGCTTAGAAAACACGCCGTGTAGTTTAAATACATGCCATGTAGTCTTTTTTTGCAAACTTAAGAGTTTCTCTATCTTGTTCCTGTTTTGTACTATTGTGTTTTATATCCTTGTTAATCCTAAATCTGAGGTGTGATTTTGACCTTTCAGGGCTATGGTACCAAGACGTCCTCCCGTTGCACGTCAGGAACAAGGCAGTGACCGTACGCCTGATATGGTAGACCAGTGACTACCAGTAGTTCCATCGATCATTCCAGACATGGCACCTGCAGTGATTCCATACATTGGTGCTGACGCTCAGTTCATATAGGGTTTCATGAGGTTCATGCAGACCTTCCAGGGAGCTCAGCATCCTGCCCCGTCTATGGAAGAGCTGACGTGAGTCTTCTAGAAGAAAAATCCTCCCACTTTCACCGGGGATGGAGGACCTCAGGCTGTAGAGTCATGGCTAGAAACCATGATTTCCATCTTCGAGCATCTGGAGACACCCCCAGACAGAAGGGTGAATCTCGCGACCTACATGCTACAAGATTCTTCCATGATGTGGTGGGATATAGTCTCGCAGGTAGGGTGCCAGCGGACTATGGCTTTGGAAAAATTTCAGCGTACATTCTACGACTACTTCTATCTGGCGATGATGAGGGCTGACAGAGCCAGAGAGTTCATGAACCTGCAGCAGGGTACTCTTTCGGTTATGGAGTATTCCTCCCATTTCACTGAGTTACAGCGATTCACTCCCGTTCTGGGAAATGACGAGCTATTTTTGGCAAGGAAGTTTGAGGAATGCCTCAAGCCAGAGATCAGATCATAGGTGAACGTCTTCCAGTTGACTTCTATTACCCTAATAGTCAACCAGGCGCTGATCACCGTATAGAATCTGAGGGAGGCTGGAGCAATTGACCATGGTGGTTCAGCACCCAAGGCTGATTCATTTCATACTGATAGCAGGAAGTGCCACCGAGAGTCTACTCTAGGTGACTCGAGGAAGAAAGGTATTTCTTCTAGAAGACGAGACCTTCCATCTAGCAATCGGGTGGTGTGCTATCAGTGTGGAAAGAGTGGGAATAAGAAGCTTCAGTGCTCGAGAGATCCAGTGGAGTGCCGATCTTGCGGTAAGATGGGTCATCTGCAACATTTTTGCAGGGTTCTTATTCCAGCAGCTAGTGAAGGAGGATCAGTTTCTACTCCTCGTACAGGGGAAGGATTACCAGTTCCACAGTAGACTGGGGGATGGAGTTATTTAGGTCATTAAGGATACGGTAGAGGTCACAGACATGGTGGTCAGGCTCAGGGAGGACTAGCTTATGGATATCAGGCTGCTACACAGGGCCACAGTACTGGCCAGACGTTTGCGGTAGAGCAGATCCATCTGGAGAAGGATCCTGGACCTTCCAAAGTACGAGGTACGATCTTAGTAGCCTTAGTTTTATCTTCTACACTTTTCAATACTGGAGCTTCCCATAGCTTTTATTCTGTGCACACTGTGGAGATCCTTAGACTTACTGTCTTTACTTCTGTGGATACGTTGGCACTAGACACTCCTTTGGGACATAGAACTACTAGTGTACGTCTGTGCAAGGAGTGCCCCCTTGAGGTTGGTGGGTGTCACTTCTTGTGGGATCTTTATGTCCTTGAGATGACGGGTTATGATGTCATTCTCAGAATGGACTGGCTAGTTCCTTTTCAGGCCTTTGTCGATTTTTATCGCCACAGGGTGAGTTTCACGTCACCAGAGGGTGGGTCCTTTCTTCACAAGGGCGAATGGGATGTCCAGGCAAGGAGAGCTGGACAAGAGCATCATGGGTTAGGCAGTGTTATAAACTAGATTTCTAGTTTATATCTGGATGATCAGGGGACTTCTTAGATGGACTTCCCTCTGGTAGTTGACCATTTTTCGGATGTCTTTCCAGAATACTTTTCAGGGTTGCCTCCAGAGCGTGAGGTAGACTCCTCTATTGAACTTATTCCAGGAGCTGCACCAGTATCCATGCCTACTTATAGGATGGCTACGCCTGATTGGAAAGAACTCAAGAAGCAGTTGGAGGAGTTGCATGCAAGGGGTTTTATCTGACCTAGTACTTCCCCTTGGGGTTCGCCTGTGTTGTTTGCGAAGAAGGCGAATGGTACCTTACCACTTTGTCTGGACTATAGAAAGCTGAACCAGTTGACGGTCAAGAACCGATATCCATTGATGTGGATTGATGATATTTTTGATGAGCTTCGAGGAGCCAAGTTATTCTCGAAGATCGAATTGAGATCCGGCTATCATCAGTTGTGGGTCAGACCATCTGATATACCTCTCACAGCTTTCTGAAGCAAGTATGGTCTATACGAGTATCTGGTTATGCCGTTCGGTATCACGAACACGCCTGTAGTTTTTATGGCACTGGTTAACATATTTTTCCATCTTTACTTGGACTCTTTCGTCATTGTCTTTGTAGATGATATCTTGATGTACTCTCACACTCGACATGACCGTGCTTCCCATCATGAGATCGTATTGAGTACACTGAGAGAGTATCAGTTATATGCTAAGTTCTCAAAGTTCCACTTCTGGATGGACGAGATCCACTTCCTGGGCCATGTCATCTCAGAGACATGAGTATCAGTAGACCCAGAGAAGGTGAGAGCAGTAGTTACTTGGGAGCAGCCGAAGAATGTCTTTGAGGTACGAAGTTTCTTGGGACTGACTGGTTATTACACGTGGTTTATACAAGACTTATCATGCTTTGCAGCACCATTTATGGGCTTGACTAAGATGGGTGTGAAGTACGTTTGGTTAGAAGTTTACGATTCATCCTTCCAGGAGCTGAAGGGGAGATTGACTTTAGCACCGATTCTAGTTATGCCAGAGCCGAGAAAGAGTTATACAGTTTTCTGTGATGCATCCGGCATCGGGCTTGGAGCAGTGCTTATGCAGAAGGATCATGTTGTTGCGTATGGATCTCGTCAGTTGAGTCCCCATGAGAAGAACTATCCTACGCAAGACCTGGAGTTATCTGTGGCTGTTCATGCTTTGCGTTGTTGGAGGCACTATCTCATGGGAGAGCATTTTGTGGTATATACTGACCACAAGATCCTCAGGTATATATTCAAACAGTGTGACTTGAATCTAAGACAGCGGAGGTGGGTCGAGTACCTACAGTCTTTCGACTTAGAGATTGCTTATATACTTGGGAAAGGCAATGTTGTGGCTGACACACTATGCAGGTAGACTCAGTTGCAGGCAGTTCAGGAGTCCAGTAGTAAGTGGCAGCTTGTGGCTCTGTTCTCTGGGATGCATTTGGAGGTGCACGACAGACAGAGACAAACTGTTCTTTCTTCTGTAGCTGTTACCTATACTCTTTTAGATCGAGTTTGAATGAGGCAGCTATCAGACCCAGAAGGCCTAGTCCTACAGGAGGGTGTGTCAGTTGGAGACCCTACTCTGGGGTGGACAGTGGGTGATGATGAGGTGATACATTTTCATGGCTGCATATGTGTTTCAGAAGACTTACGTGAGGAGATGATGCAGGAGTTTCATGTTTCAGCTTGGGCAGTTTATCCTGGTGTCACCAAGATGTACTGAGACTTACACCATCAGTATTGGTGGCCAGGTATGAAGAAGGATGTGGCTGGTTTTGTCATGAGATGTTCGACTTGTCAGTAGGTGAAAGCAGAGCATCAGCGACCCGCAATTACCCATTCATAAGTGGAAATGGAATGATATCGTGATGGAATTCGTGACAGGATTACCGAGATCACCTTGAGGAAATGATTCAGTTTGGGTTGTAATGGATAGGCTCACGAAGGCTGCACACTTCTTGCCGATCAAGGAGACCTTCAGTGTTGATGAGATGGGATGGTTGTACATCTGAGAGATTGTACGTCTGTATGGAGTTCCACACTCTATTGTTTCAGACAGAGATGTGCGTTTTACTTCACACTTTTGGCAGGGGCTACAGAGGGATTTGGGTACATAGATACTTTTGAGTACAACATACCATCCCCAGACTGATGGCCTGTCCGAGCATACAATCCAGGTGCTTGAGGATATGCTCCGATATTGTATTCTAGACTTTGGAGGCACTTAGGAAAAGCATATCCCTCTGGTGGAGTTCACATACAACAATAATTTTTAGGTGAATATTCAGATGGAACCTTATGAGGATTTGTACGGTAGGCCATGCCGATCATCTTTATACTGGCTAGAGGTAGGAGAGGCAGCCTTGCTGGGACCTCGTCTCATTCAGGAGACCACAGAGTAGGTAGAGTTGATTCAGAAGAGAATGGCGACTGCACAGTCTCGGGAGAAGTCTTATTCTGATAAGCGGAGAAGACCTTTGGAGTTCAAGGTTGGAGACCAGGTTTTCCTGCGTGTTATCCCGAGGTTGGGACATAAGTGGATTAGGGGACAGGGGAAACTCTCACCGAGATATGTCGGGCCGTTTGAGATTCTGGAGAAAGTCAGGCTGGTTGCTTACAGGTTACAGTTACCTCAGAGGTACCAGGCCATGGATGGCGTCTTTCATGTTTCCCAGCTTCGACGGTATTTCTCAGACCCATATCATGTTTTTCAACTCGAGGAACTTGAGTTGGAGTATGGTGCATCTTTCACGGAGCATCTTATCAGGATTGTTAATCATAGTGAAAAGGTACTCCGTGGCCAGTCTGTTCCTCTAGTACGGGTGCTATGGCAGCACAACTGTATACAAGATGAGACTTGGGAGAGGTAGGATGATATGCGATCACAGTGGCCAGAGTTGTTCGACGTTTCTTCTTCTAAACATCTTTAGGGAAATTTGAGGATGAATTTATTTAAGGGGTGAAGTTTTTAAGAACCCGGATCTTTGTTTCAAGTATTTTTTTCCTTTTTCTGGAGTTTTAGGGAAAAATTGATTTTCTGGAAATTTTTTAAGTACACGCCATGTAATTTCTGAGTACATGCCGTGTACTCTTCTCCTGCTTGAAGCCATGTGCTGGCCATGTCCGGGCCACACACACGGTGTGTAGGGGTGATTTGGAGGCTGATTTTGGCGGAGTACGGAAAAACACACTACACAGTGTGTACTTTAAAAGTACACGCCATGTAATTTCTTTTTTATTTCATTAATCAGACCGAGGTCGCGCCTACTACTCATAAACGTCTTCTTATCTGCCTAATTCCATCTAGAGCATTCGAGGAGGCCGATTCTTTTCCGAGCCACCGATCCATCACCGGTTGTCCGAATCGAACTCTGTCGATTGCAGAAGAATCGCAGTGGTGAGTTCTTGGTTCTTCTTTGGCCTTGTTTCCTGATTCTTCCCCTCGTGTGAGTTATCTGAGGTTGAACGTTTTAGACGTTTTTGTAGATCTACTCTATTCTAGGATGATTCACAGACCAAGGTTCAAGAATATCAATCATCAAGGATCGAGGTATGTGGTTTTTTTCCCTACGTTGAAGTTCTTTTAGTTTTGGTTGAAAAAGTTCCGGATACCCATGTATCGGGTATCCCAGGTTGAGGATTTTGATCCTATTGTTTATTTGAACTAGATTTCTTGTTAGACTATGATTAATTGATGCTAATATATGCTTGGTTTCATGTTTGGGGATCACCCCATGGGTGGTTTCTCCCTGTTTGTCTGTTTATCGTCGTTGGACACCGTTTTCCTATGAGGCAAACCCTATTGCAATTACTAGTTTACTTGTTATAACTGTTTTCATGTGTTTCATACTATTTAAATATTTTGATTCATGGTAGCTATTAGCCAAGTAGTTGTTGAACTTACTTCGGGCTGCTGACAGTCGATTACGCATGACTGGACTGCTCAGGGCTGTGAGAACCTGGTGCGGGAGATCAAAGAGGGAATAAACGATTAAGTGCTTCCCTAGAGGGACTGTTGGTTTTAGTTTCATACACATGACCTATAGGAATAATACTTTTTTCTTCCCAAGAGTGTTCTTAGTTTATACACGCATTGAGACCACAAGAGGAATTAGACGTAAGTGCTTCCTCAGAGAGTCTGTAGCTATCATTGCAAGACCATATGGGAATTGACTTGAGATCTTCCCAGAGTGTTTGTGCCTTGTTTGATTACTGGACTATAGGGGTCTGCTAGTTTGAGCCACCTAGAGAGTTATTTTTAATTTTTATGGTTGGTTGTGACGAGTTCACCAAGCCAAAGAACAAACTTGGGTTTTTAATTGCTTGTGTTTAGGTAGTCTTTTGAGATACCTGCTGTATTACTTGCTTTACCTTGGAATATAAATATTTGCTAGTTTTTCCTGGTTGTTTAATTAAATTAATGTGAACGGTAATTGTTAGGATTATTTAATGGTGTACTCTTATTCCATTACTGTACTTATTTTCCTTTACCTTTTCTATATTACTCACTGACAGTAGGGCACAAATCTTGTGGTGGTTGCCTACTGGGATTATTCTCACACCTTGTTTGGGTCCTGCCTTTCGGCCCAAACAGATTATATGGTTGCAGGTGTAGATAGGGATTGTGGCCCTTCTACCTCAGGTACTTGATAGCTGGTTGGACCTGGAGAGCATGGGACCAGGCTTTGGCTCGTGATGCTACTGGAGTTGTTGTTCACGTTTAGTACTTGGTTTTAGTTGTATTTCAGCACATTGTTTTGTTTACTACTTTCCATAGATACATGTACCATTCTGCATCATTATTATATCAGGCATTGCTTCGACACTTAGTTCAGTTGTTGTATGTTGTTTAATGCTTCCACTATTGTTTATGTTTAATCTTCTGCTGTATAATTTACCGAATGAGGGCATAGTTTTCCCACAGACTCACCAAGTCCCTCACTGCTAGTCGGTATCCTCTGGCGTTTGGGGAAACACGCTTGAGGTCATGTGGCGAACCAGGTATAGGGCACCAGTTATGTGGCTCCAGATTCGGTTCGTTACAATTAACTTCATTATCCAATGGATTAGTGAATTAATTCACATAATACCCAAAATCTTTTCATTTATAGCACGAGTGGTGTATTTTATTAAGGAATCTATTCATTCATTTCATTTACTGGCCTCTTAACATCACTTAACCATTATATTACTCACTGTACAAGCATCCCACACTTGAAACATATTATTGTTCTAATGGATTCATCATCCATCTACTTAATCTTAAGTAATTCATTCTATATTTTTGTACATAGAATACAAGGGAAGTACTTATTAAAAAATATTCTCCTAAACTCTTCCCATTCCATGAATTCAATTTTCTCCTCTTTCACCATATTCATAATAATATTCTACCATTGATTTACTTCTCTTTATAAATAAAAAATATTTAGGATAGTTTTTTATGGCTACGATCACTGATGAATAAAAAATATATTTTCCATTACATTAATCCATATATCAACAAACGATGGATTAGAAGAACCACAAAAAGAGGGAGGATGTTTTCACATAAATTATTCAATAACAAGACGCTCCCTCTTAAGTGAATTTAGAAGTTCAACATGACATGTGTCACCACCAGTAGCTTAAGAGAGTTGCGTGTGCATAATCCAAAAATATTACATCATAACACTTAATCCATTTGGTTTCTTATGTGGATGGTTATTTCATTGGATAAAACATTAATTATTTACATGATTCATTTGGGTTCCAATCATGGACTAAAAATAGTAATCATAGTTTGATAAAAGATAATCATAGTGGAGACCTCTTAATAATGAAAAATCATTCATAGGAAATCAAAATCAAAACTCCTTGTTTTTAATTTAATACACCTTAAGTTTATCCTAGGTCACCCATGATCATTACCAAAACATTAGTATGTTATCCTAAACATTGAGATATCCCCATGTTTCTCAGTAATGTATTCTCATCCTAGTTTCAAAAGGTTAACTAATCCTTGATATGATTCAAAAAAAAACCCATAACTTTTATACATAGATATTACATATTGTTAGATGAATATTCAATAAATATCATAATGATCCATGATTGAATCATATAGGTCTATTATATTGGGAACATAAAAAAATTAACAATTTGATCATAAGAGTATCCCATCATGTCCTTCATAATAAGAACCCTTATTAGAAATATCATTCCTAAAACCTTTCTTCCTAACATATGGAGAGGAAAAATAGGAAATGGTGAGCTCAGATGCTCAGTAATGGTAAAAAAGGGAGATAATAGTGATCACTTGAGTATAACATGAGCATAAGGGTATGAGAACATGATGATAACATTTTAAATTCTTACCCTGAGTATCATATACTATAATATAGAGTTATGGAATAAATCATGGAAGTCTATTAGATAAAAATCATAACAAAATCAATGAACATGCACCATGAGAGCATAAAATTTTCATAAGACCTGATATTTTGGAATACACATAAGTTTATGACTTTTTGAACATATATTAATAGAAACTAGGTCACTCATAAGGTTACAGAGATGAAATCCATCTCTCACTTAAACATATGAACATGAAATTAGGTCTATGAATAATATTATAGACATAAAATAGTGATCTATTCATAAACTTATGGATATGAAATCCAGGTATATTAATAATATTCTGAATATTAAATCCTAATCCATACATAATCTTATGGACATGGAAACTAGGTCCAGGCTTAATCTTATGGTCTTGAAAACTAGGTCCACATATAAATTGTGAACATGAAAGTAGGTTTATACATATCAAATATACCTCAAGATTTATCCATATTAACACAATTAATTAGAGAGAGATATAGGTCCCACCCATAACATAACGAAAATAGTGAATATGAATTTCACATAACCATAAAACATTAATCATATTAGCACCCATGGAGTGAAATGTGTTTCATAAACATTTTATCATAGCATAACCCATGGAAAAGAAACAGGTTTCCTAAAAATATTTTCATCATAAACATAAAAAATATTTAAAAAGAATAAGGTTTTTATCTTAGGATCATATCCCCAAAAATCGTAAGTGACATCAAGGGATGTTATCTTTGATGAATAGAAATACCATTAAAATATCATTAACACGTTTTTTAAGTAAACATCCTTTCCATTTTTAAATGAATTTTTAAAAATATAATAATTATGAAATTGTTATGGAAAACACATTATTTAAAAATAAATATGAAAAATTGTGAATTAATATTTAAATAATTCATCATTCATGACATAAGGACATTCTGTTGATGTTGTATAAGTTAAGAAAATTCCTTTCATACTTTTAAAAAAAGTCAAAAACTACCTCATTAAAAAAAATACATTTAAAAAAATTTAAGAGTTAAAACAAGGTTAAATATGAATTTAAACAATAATAGTATAATATTAAAAAAATTTCTGAAAAAATTTCTAAAAAACATGGATATGGAAGAGAAAATATATTTGACCGAAGATAGAAATGAAGTCCATTTTTCCTTGAAAACATATTTTTAGTCACTTGAGTAATTATGGTTACTAAAATGAAACTAAAACATGAATTTTCAAGAAATAACTATACGAGATGAAAATTTATTATTTAATTTAGTATTAGATTATAGTAATTTGTCATTGGAAACTTAATCACAAACAATCTTTATAAACAATGAGATTGTAACATAAAACACATTACCTATTTGGTAACAATTTAGTCATATAAACCACGAAAAAATATCCTTATATGGATATGAAAAAACCCATAAATATCATTATAATAATTATAAAAAACATTTTTTTTATGTATATACACCACATTAATGAAACAAGTTGTGAATATGGCATGTGTCTCATAAAATAAAAGTGAGATGAAAATCCCTTACCTTAGGTATGAATTCCTTCATATACAAGTGAAAATCCTGTATAATAAATATAAATTTATTGAAAATATATTAGAAAAATATAATAATATATATCATACTATATAAAATTTACTTATAACCTTTTATCACATGTTTGTTAACTATTCTTTATTAATATTAGTATTTCGGGTGATGTCTTCTTCGTTTTTCTGGTATGTTTTGGTTCAGTAGTTTTGGAACTCATATTTTTATTTTTTTTCCAATGTATAAATAATTTTATTCATGTTATAAATATCATATATATTTATTATATACACATTTACATTTATTTATAGAATATATAGTTAGAAAAATGAATTACATTATTCATGGAGATGGTAGGCCGTATATACAGATGAACAAGGATTTCATTTTTTGATGGAAGGAATTAAAGAAAGGTAAATAATAACTCACTATTATATAATCACTATTATATCTTATATATCACATATATATTCATTAAATACATCATTATTACCATTTTATTAAAATAAAAATGAAAAATGAATCACATCACTTCGTAGAGGTGGTTGTATACATGTATTCATGAGCAACGATGTCGTTTTCCAATGGTTTGGAGGGAAAAAGGTTGATATGATATTATAATTATTGAATTATAATTATTTCATAAATATCATATATAAATATTAAATCCATCATAATAACCATATTTGAAATATAGTGATGGAAATTTAATTGTATCGCTATGTGGACACTGTAAGCAATATGTACACACGAGCAATACTTTCACTACTTATATTATTGATGTAGGGTGAATAAATGTGGTTTTATAATAATAATAAAATGTTAGTACATTTATGATACCTTTATTATTATTATATTAATAATACAATATAATTCGTAGAGGTAATAGAAGAATTAAATAGAAAGTGATTCATTAAAGTGATTACCTCTTCTTTAAAATAATTCCTTTTAAATCCATTCTTATGGGTTATAGGGATGGTATTTTTGGAAGAAAATAACCTCTATAATGATTATTTTTGAGTTTATAAGAGAATTTAAAAGAGGCTGGTTGATATGTAAGGCTCAAAGTTTGTTGGGAAGGGAATGGAGGGGTTCCCTTTTATAATTAAAGGGAGGGGACTCTTGGAATTTCTTAAAAGAATATAATATATTAAAGTAATATTCATGCAAAATAGTTAAAAATTTATTATAAATGAGAAAGAGATGAAATTTTAGACCAATATTATCCTCCTTATCCTCATTTAATTTTATTATTTTAATTAGTTTAATAAAATATTACTTTTATAAAATATCATTATTTCCAATTTTGACCCTTTTCACTTAATTTGGATTAAAAGACATAAGAAAATTTTTGGGACTTGAATAAAATTCTTTAAAACCTATAAAATATGCCATAAATAGCTAAAAAATTAGTGAAACACTATAAATAACCCAATTTATATAACTTTTAATATTTTTTAAATCATTTATTATATTTTTTATTAGTTGATGAGATATTGCGTCAACATTTCATAGACATTTAAAGTAATTATATAATTACTAAAAATTATAAATAAATTTATATCTTGAAAATAATTTAATTATTCTAAAAATTTACATTTATATTCATTCGTATCTTTCTTTTTTCCCTACGTGGATACATAAGTGATAATTAAAAATAAGAGAGTGACATTTTGTAACTTTCATTAATTTAAATATTATATAAGTCATTTAATTGAAAAGTGTCCATTAAAAAAAATACATTTATAAAATAAGGTTATAATGGTAGAATTATTTTCATACAATAAGAATTAGGATGATAAATTGTGGCCTTATCATTATTTATTTACATATATTAACCGGATTTACTCTTTACAGAGGTGATAAATTTTACAACAGTTAGTATTCATATTAACAAAAAATAAAAGGGGAATATTTACAAAATATAGTAAAAAATTGAAAATATGGAATCAGTTTTATTAAATTAAATTTATAAAATTTGAATAAATTAAATTTAAAGTTAGTGCACATTACGCAATGAAAACTACTTTTTAGAAAAATACAATTCTAAGGATACAATTTGGTTTATTCTTTTCCTATGCTTATAAAAATAATAAATGAATTTTAAAAAAGTTTATTGAATATATATTATATATATAAATTCAATTTAAATAATTAATAAATATTTATTAATTTAATTTATTACGGTCAAAACCCCATTGCGCGCATAAAAGTTATAATTTAAGAAAATCTTTTTTACATATAAAAATGCTTTTGTACCAAATAAAAACATATAATTGGTTATAATGAACTCAATTGGATTATTTAAAATATAGGAAAATAATTTTACATTAAAAACATATAAAAAAATGGACCTTTTTACATGCTTGAAACAAAAATACAGTTTTCAATAAAAATCAATATTTTTTACTATTCACTAAAAATTCAATATTTTCATAAAAATACAAAAACATCACCCAAAGATAAATTTGATACGATGATTTAAAAAATATATAAATTTTTAAAAATAAAATTTTTAAGTGTATAAATATTTAAATATAATATTTTCTCACAAAAATAAATAAAAATCAATTTGAAGGGAATCTTTTTTTAAGTATAATATAACTTTGCTAAAAAGTGGATTCTTATTTCTTAAGAACTAATAAATAAATTTATATTAACTGGGATATTATTATATTTTTGATAAAGCATTTAATCTTATCCACACCCTCCAACTTAATTTCTCGGTTATAATGGTCATATTTAAATAATAACATTTCATGTTTCTTTTAAGTACGGTGTTTTGAGTCATATATGATATTAGAAAAAATGTTTTTATTTTAAAAAAATCATTGGTTGTTACAAAATATGTATAATTTATCATTGTAAGACAAGTGGGTCCATTATATCCCTCTAATTAATTGGAAAAATATTTATATCTCATGGGATAATAATGTTATGCATGGGAATAATTGGGTTCACTCACAGCATTATTCACAGAAAATATTATGGATAGCTATGTTCACATATTTATGTGTTGGTATTATCATGTTTATTTATGATTAAAACATTATGTGCGAATGTGATTTTAGTTAGTTTTTTTCACGTATTTATGCATGGGAATGTTTGTGGGTAGTTATGCTCCCAAATTAATACGAGTACATGATTATGGTTATCTATCATCACAATATTATTATTTCATGTTCCTGTGATTTTTCTACAGTTAAATATTATTAAAAATTAATATGTTATATTACCTAGATTATGATTATTTTCTTACGTTTTTTCATTATTATCCCTTTGTGTACATTTTATTTTATATAGGTTATATATTCTTCAAACGCGACACCTCAATTCAAATCGCTAGGTATGAAAAATTATTCCACATGACCTCAAGCATTCGTCTCCATACACAAGATAGAAGTAATGGTATAGTTACTCCATTGGGGATAATATAACCTTAGTATCATGTCATATAATAATAATAATGAAATCTATTAATAAATAATAAGAGTAACATATGTAAACTAAAGATGGCATACATGAAATATAATAAATAGATAAATGGGATACCAAGGTGGAAAGTCATTCCAAATTATATTTAGAAGATACTTAAATAAAAAAAACTTTGGATTACTCAAAAGTATATCCTAGTCTTCCATTGGAAAAATTATTCTCTACTCAACCATTATCCATGGGCCCATTTCCCTTACTCGGATCCTATACATGATGTCTACATGCATTTTGAGATGCATGTGTAGGGTGTGAGTTGTAAAACTCATCAATAAATCAGAAATTATTCTATAAAATATATATACATGTATAATAATCATATTCCATGATATTAATAAATATAAAAATAGACACATGAAACATACAATCATCTATTGAGTGATCATGCACTAACCAAGTCACCAGAAACCCTCAATCATGCCTGGTTCGGCTCGATGCTAGAATGATAATAAAGATATTTCAGAAGTAACCAAAACTAGCTACAAGGCTAGTGAATATTTTAGCTAAAAACCTTATTGTAATGACTCGAACTGTTATAAATAAAATCCCCATTTTTAATTTATTTAAATATCTTATTATATAAAATGGTTATTGAAAACACAATCACTTTGGTTTTATTAAATCCAATTTTAATGACCATTAAGTATCATTACCATTGATAATATATCCATTTAATAATGATCATTTTATTAGTATAAATATAGGGTTTTATCAAATCTAATTGACACATGAAAGAATAGTGATGGCCTCAACAAGTAGGATTGTAACCTTTTAATGCCTCTTATCTAATATTCTAAGTGATATAACATATTTGTTATTTTTCTTTGACCAAGCCCCATCTGAGATCAAATAACTTAAACCTAAATGAAATCATTTATGGGATAAGTTCATGCTCATCGAGATCACGACCCAAACTCTGTACGCCAAACTACCCGATGAAAGTCCCACCATCTCTCACCTTACCCATAGGTAATTTTCTATTGTATTTAAGGGATATTTATTAATACCCAAGAAATATGAGTTTGTACATTATGTTCTATAGAATAATGAATATATTTTCATCATAATATTGTTACATTATAAATGATTTTAAAATTTCAATAAAACACACATTATATTTTTGGTTAATATTCAAATTCAATTAAGAAAATTATTTTGATGAATTAATAAATAATATTTTAATATAATATTACTATTAAATAAATTTTATAAAATATAAATGATCATATAATTTTTATAAAGTCAAATGAAATTTTTATAGGGGTTGAAAAATAGTAATTGTCAAAAAACCTATCATTTCCAAATAAATTTCGATTTATATTATAAAAGTAAATATTAAAATATTTAGTAAATTATTTAGATAAAATGAATATTCTTATGAAATGATAATTTTGAAATTATCCAATGTTGAATTTTTCATAATTTTATCAGACAGTCGAATTTTTGGGTAAAAATTAAATACCTTATATATAGGTATATAATTTGTGTATTATGACATCATAATGACACAAAAGTGATTTAATATGTACTATAAAAGGTATAAAATACCAAATATATATTTTTTATTTAAAATAATGTTATTTTAAGTATATTTTATTAATTTTATAATGCTGTTATGAATCCTCTAAAACCATTAATATATTTTAGGGTTTTAAAATCATTTGTTTAAAAGTGTTACTCACCTCCACATAAGCAAGGGAATTATTTTATTAAGATTTGATATTGGCATTATTAAATAGTCATAACCAATCCCATTTGATATAAACCATGGAAAAAACTGAGGGATGGTTTTTGGTTTTGGTTATTTTATTATATAGAGTTCAAAACCTAAATAACAAAGAAACCATCTTCATTTCCTATATAAACCCACCAAATCCCCCATTTTACATAGCTAAAACACCTCTTAAAACATCCATACTCTTCCCTCCACTCTATAGAGTCCTCTTAAGGTTTTCCCAAGATCTCAATAAGCCCATACTGTGCATTTGGATTCACACACTCAAGAAAGGGATCTCCCCCTCTCTATTTTTCTTCAAGCCCCTCTTTTATTTTATGATTTTTAATTAACTATTGCTGATATTTTGATATGTTATTACATATCCCCGTTAATTCCAATTTTTTTTATAAATTAGTATATAAACCTTTTTCTCTCATCAAATCCCTCCCATGAACTATTATGTACACCCGTTACCATGCTGAAATTTATTAAGGAATCCTTTTCCCAATAATATTTAATTCAAGTTTCTTTATTCTATTATTTATTCTATTTCCAATTCCTTATATTGGGGTATTTATTTCCATGTCCCTATTAATTAGTATATGATGTACAAATTATGAGATACCTAATTTTCTCACATCAACCCATTTTATGGATTTTTGAGTGACACTGTTTTGATGCTGAAATTTGACCTTGATTTTCCATGCCAAAACAATTGTGTTGTGAATACCATAACCATTTACAATCAAGGGTGTTAAACTTTATACAATTATAACTATTTTAATTAGGACTTAAATTTATGTATTCCACACTCCATGTTTAGTGAATTGAATTTAATGATAAATGATTCCATGTTTTATGATCTATGTGAAAAACATAAGCATGAGAATGAAATGAATGTGACAGGTGAACCCATAATTATATAGAGCTCCAATGTATTGTGTATTTTTTAGTATCATAATATGCCATGTTGGGTAAAAAATTGAACCATATTTCATTATGGTACTTTTTCCTACATTATGTCTCAGTGGTTTAGCCTTGACAAATGTTTATGATGTAGTATTTTATTTTTTTGCCCCGTATCCTGTGTTACGTTTATCATGATATATGATGAATTGTTATTCATGTTATTTTTATTTCCCACTGATATGTCTATTATCTAACATGTATCACCATATTCATGTTATTCCATTTTTATTCCCTTACTAGGATTTATAGCTCACCCCTTTCTTATGTATTTTCCTAGGTTATCCCATGCAGCTTTAAAAGCCATGGACTTTTAGAAGAATGTTAAGGATGATTTTAATAATGTTGTTGTATCCAATGTGAAAATGTTTTTCTATGAACCTAATTACCAAAAAACAATAATTATATATCATTTTGTTTGTATTATGAGTACTATAATGTAATAAATCATCTAATAATGTGAAAGAAAAAGTAAGGTTTGTATTGTTTCCATCAATGGAAAAGTTTAGTCATTTTTGGGGTTAGGATTTGAAAAATATAGCGAAAGCATTGAGGTTAAGAATAAGTTTAATAAAAACATACATAAATTTTAGTATGTATAGAGTAAGTGGTTTATTAATAAAATATATCCCTGTCTGGATACTACAAGTGGATGTTGTGGCATCCCGCCTTTTTAAAACATTAATTTTCATTACATTTTACATATAGAGGATATTTAAAGTCTAGTGTCTTGGAAATTAGGAACAATAAAACTTGAATACAACAAAAAAATTCTTCTAAACCACTTGTAAGGATTCATCAATATCATCTTAAGTACAAAAACTACCTTTAATATCCTGGAGACATACATCAAAGGAAAGGGTGAGTAGAAGGAACTATAAGGGTAAACAAGGGAATCAGTGGACTTATGATATCAATAAGAACTTGAATAACAACATAAAGATATGATCAATGGAAGTATAGGCATATAATAATTAAAAGAACATGAAACATAACATGAATATGTTGCTCAAACATTTCATTTAGACATTCATGAACATATCACCAAGGTCCATCCCCAATGTATCATAAAAATTACTAAGGTTATTCACCAAGGTATTGTGAAAGTTGTCATATATAGAGATTAAATCTTTACCCAATTAATTGGATAAATATTAGGGAGAACCCTTAATATGTCTTTAATTACATGTGATCCAAATAGATCATAATAAAACATTTCATAAATAACCCATAGAGAACAAAAGGAATGGGTTTCATTTCAAAATCGTGACATTTTAAAAGCTCTTAAAAATAAGATCATTATATCATTTATAACCCATGGTAAGGGAGTGAGGGTTATATGTATGTAAATTACAGAATCAAATATCTAATTTTTAAATATTTATGAACACCCATAGAAATGAAGTTGGTCTGGGTATTCACAAAAATAAACAAGGGGATTTCTTGAGAGAAAGTGGTTGAAATTTTGAGATGAAATATCGGCAGCCTAACGGCTATATAACATGGTTTTAGAAAACATTTAAAATAGAGGGGAAAAGCGTCACCCACTCATAAATAATTCATAATAAAGTATGGGTACTGAATAAGATCATGGTATGGATATTTTAATGACATACCACATGAAAAGGAAACATGAATGAAAATAGAAGATGCGATTTCTTTTACGAGAAATTCAGCAGCCTAACGGCGTCACAAAAAAATTCAGAAAACAAATTGTCGATCATCATTTGGAAATGAAATGGGAAGTAATAAGAACATATAAGAACATACCCTAAACATAATGATATGGAAAATCTAAGACACAACATAAAGGAAGTCATGACATAAAAGAGGAGGGTGAAAGAATCCCTTACCTTGAAGAGTAACTTGAAAAGCTTGAAGGTCGGGACCTTGGGAGGACTCCTTGGGAGGTAAGGAGACCAGAACTTCATTGAGGAGGATTTTTAAATGAAAGGAATGAGGGAAAGTCTTGGTATTTATAGGAGAAGTGAGGGGACAAGTCAGTAATGGCCAATGGACATCTCATCGGTGGTATTGGAAAAACCATGGGCTTTGCCATGGTATTTTCCAATTGTATTGGCCACTTGGGACACCTCATACATTATATTTCTAATCATAAGTTTAACAGAATTATTTCATAAATATTAAATCCTTAATGATGTCATTAAACACCTGAAACTAAAAACTGTATTTTCTCTATTCACTGAAAATTCATTTTTTTCTGAAAAATCCCCCAAAATCACCTTAACTTAATATCGATGCTCTGAATTCAAAAATGAAATCCATTTTATTAAAATAATTTTGTAAATATTTTTAATTAAATTTTTATTTAAAAAACGCTATTCACACGAAAAAACTAATACTTGACTAATAATTCCCGAAACAGTTATTTACCTATTTTATTGAATCACATTACTTAATCAAGGTGCCTAAATTATATTAATACTTTCTTTAAGTGAGATTATTAATCCATTTGGCCACATTACTACTCTTAAGTGTAAAATCACTATTCATAATTTACTATTCACAAAAATTTAAGTTGATCTTTATAACGACCCATGCTTTACATACATTGTTAATACTTCAAAATTAAAGCTTACTTATTACAACATATAACAAAACCATGAAAGGACCATATAGGTATAGTGTCTTTAGAAACTGGGAAACATAAACAACTGGTTCATAAGGCGTCCACACTGTCTCCCATTTATTTCATCATATCTATAGTCCCTTTTGGCATATCTTAATTAATAACCTTCTTCCTGACCTGGGGAAATAAAACATACAAAAGGGTGAGCTCAAATGCTCAGTAAGGGTAAACAAAAGAAATATCAATCACATCATATACATAAGAACATAACTTTTGGAAATCTTAACCTGCAAAAGAAATCATAATTTCATAACATGGGATAAATCATAGAAGTGAAATATAATCCCAATAATTATAACTTAAAACATGAAACTTTGTGGCATACACAAATAATCATAGAGAATCATTTCTTATTAGTCAAGACTCATTTCCAAGACTATCTTAGTGGACAAAGTCCATTTCTGAACCGAGTTCACTCCTCATTTCAGTCCTGTTTCACTGAATCGGTTTAACTTTCCGTTCCAGCCATGTCTATCTCATGAGAAATAAAATATTTACCCAATGCATTGGAGGGAGATATAGGTCCCACCCATCTCATAATGATACCATTCTTATGTGTGCCACATAATCATAAATCATACATCATTGCATAACCCATGTAATAAAAATGGGATTCTTAAACATCGTGACATCATAAAATAATTCATATAAGATAAATGAATTCATAAAAATAATTCCATCACAACATAATCAAATATATTTAATAATAGGGATTTAAACAGAACACTATATTATCTTAGATGGAAAATAATTTTGATAAAACACTTGAACTCCATTCTTGATGAAAATATCCTTTCTACTTCAAAAACAATTTTCCTTTCGTAACATGTCATACAATTCTAAACTAAAAGAAGTTGATTAAAAATAAACTTGAAAACTTGTAAAGGAATCTTCTTGGAAATAATGTTTTAAAAATCCATTCTTTCCGTATAAGTTAAAAAAACATTCTTCTCGTACTTTTGTCGGAAAAGTCAAAAAGTACCTCGTACGAAAAACGACAAAAGATTCCTTTCATATCTTTTACTAAAAAATCACCGAAGGGTAAAATTGTATTTAAAAAATTGTAGGTGTATGGAAATAATATTACATATTGAGGAAACATGGATGTGGATGATAAAATACACCCCAGTAAATACCAAAGTATAAACAATCTCAGATAAAAATGAGATTGTGATATTTCCCTTACCTTAGGTCCAATTTGCTTCGTAAGTGTCCGAACCTCCTGTATAATGATTTAAATAATGTTATTGACTTATTCCATAATCATAATTATTTTTATGATATCATATATGGTCATATTCTTATATTCTTATTTGTAATATTTCATTACTACTTGTTACTCGGGTGTTTATTACTTTTTGTTCTTATGCGTGTTTTGTCGAATAAATTCTTATTTTTATTTTTAGGTTATAGATACCTCATTTCCAGAATTGAATTAGTTTAATATATATTATATTCATTCATTCAATTCATTTATATAATCATTATGCAATGAAGATCATGTAGAACGAGTCGCATCACATCGTGGAGACGGTATTCCGTACGTACACACGAGCGATGATATCATTCCCATAACTGTGGAATTGTATTGGAGTGTATATATACTATTTCAGAATCAATATCACTTTACAATAATCATATATAGTCATTATTTACACCATTATACCCATCCAAGTAAGGTGGTGGTGGAAAATAGATTATACCACGGCGTGGAGACGGTATTCCGTACGTACACACGCGCAGTGATTTCGTTTTCCGTAGGATGGATAGATGGTGAAATAGGGTTGTTTCATACTTATAATAACATATCAGTATATGAGTTATATTGATGTTATTACGTCATAATGAAACAACTAAAGAAGAATAAGTGGAAGAAGAAATAAAGATGAAAGAATCGGTAACGGACATTACCTCTTCTTTGAAGAGCTTCTTTGAGACCTCCTTTTAGGGCACTAAAATTGGTCTTTAAAGAAGACCAGGAGCTCTAGGATGTCTATAGGGAAGTGGAGAGAAGAAATTGGCAGGGTTTTTCCGATATTGAAGGCTCAAAGTGGTGTGAGGAAGAGAGGGAGGAGGTGCCCTTTTATAAGGGAGGAGAGGGGCACCTTTGGAATAACGAAAAATATTATTTTATTATAAAGTCAAATTCGGTTTTTAATAGCTCAAAATTGATATATTTCTAAGATAAGGTGGGTATGGGTCTAAATCCTCTCATATAATATAATTTAGACAAGTTTAGGTATCAATTTTAACCTATCATTTAGATTTAACTTTAAGTTAGATAATTTAACTTTTACCGTGTCTTCTTGTTTTCTTACACTATAATGTTAATAAACTTACTATATAAAGCTAAAAGAACCCCAAGTTTTTTATTATTAATATATATAACCTTATCTAAGTCATTTGGCTGAAACTTAGATTTTTATGAATAAAATAACAATTAATAATATAATATTTGTTTTAAAAACTATTTTATGTCAATTTTGACACTATTTAGTAATTGATTTTTGTGAAAATCATAACAGAATGATTAGTTCAAACCAAGTTAATTAACTCAATACTAGAATGTAATATTAACCTAGAAAATTAGTTTAATTCATAAAAAGTCTGAAATTACATTTAATTGGGTATTTATGACATCAATTATGTCAATATTTCATTAATATGATAATTACTGCATCATCGTTGTGTCATAAATAAATTAACTTATTTAATGTCTAAAAATTAAAAATAAAATACAATTATATAGGAAATGTTTTTAGATTTCTAATGAATATTTATAGTCGAATTTATCTTATGTATAACCCCATATTAAAAATGATTTACTTTTTAAACATTGATTTTAACTATTTTAACCCTTCATTAAATAAATTAATAATAAATGTCCTAATCTAATCCAAGTGGGCCTAAATGGTCATATTTTATTACTAAGGTTTTTTTTGGTCGAATTACACTTATACAATATAATTAGGACATGTTTTAGGGTAATAATAATAACACTTTTACCCTTAATTACCCTATTTACTTTTAACCGTGGTAAAAAAAGTAAAGAGTTACTATTCATCAAAAATTATTTTCATCTCATTGAACCACATTTTAGTCCTTAATATTAACCGTGTCTCTCGGATTTTCGAAATTCCACTCATAGAAGCGGTAAAATTAAGTTTTATAAAAATTCAGTTTTTTTAACTTCCACTTAGTGGTTTCACTATTCATCAAAAATTGAAAGTTTTCAGAAAAATACCAAAATTTCACCCTAGGCTAATTTCGATATTCCAAATCCAAAAATGAAGTCCATTTTGAAAAATAAAATTTATAAAATTTCAAAAATTGGTTATTACTATTCATAACGGCTAGTTTTAATAATATTTTAATAGCATATCATTGTTTACTGAAACTCAGTATTGCGTATGATGCAAGCTACCGAGGAAGTATGCGATTGCGTGTAATGAAATCCAATATATTGTTGTGTGTAGTGAAAGATTCTTTTGATGATTTAAAAACAAAATATTTCTCATAAAATTCTCGGGTTTTACATTCTACCCCCCTTAAAATGAATTTTGCTCTCGAAATTCGTCACTTTGTAACAAAAAGAGGAGGATACCTCTCCCTCATCATATCCTCAAGATCCCATGTAGATTCTTATAATTGGTGTTTCCTCCATAAAACTTTCACCAATTGAGTGGTCTTGTTTCGTAGGACTTTTTCGCTACGATCCAGAATCTCTATCGGCTGTTCTTCATAAGAAAGATCTTGCTCCAGCGGTACAAATTCTGAGCTGAGTACATGTGAAGGATCAGGTACGTACTTTCTCAGGAGAGATACATGGAACACATCGTGAACTTGAGAGAGATTCGGTGGAAGCACCAACCGGTAAGCTACCTTTCCAACACGATCCAGTATTTCGAATGGACCGATATATCTTGGGCTCAACTTCCCCTTCTTTCCAAATCTCGTGATCCTTTTCCAGGGAGATATTCGTAAGAACAATTTATCACCCACTTCAAACTCTAGGTCTTTTCTTTAGTTGTCGGCATAAGTTTTCTGTCGACTCTGAGCTGCTCTTATGTGTTGTTGAATAGATCGGACCTTTTCTGCCATCTCATCAACAAGATCAGGTCCTAATAGCTTTCTTTCCCCAACTTCATCCCAGCAAGTTGGAGTCCTAAATTTCTTTCCATAGAGAGCTTCATAAGGAGTCATCTGAATACTAGAGTGAAAGCTATTATTATATGAAAATTCCACCAAAGGTAGGTGTTGATCCCAACCACCTTTGAAATCCATAGAGCAAGCTCTCAACATATCTTCTAGAGTTTGAATTGTTCTCTCAGATTGACCGTCTGTCTGAGGATGATAAGCAATGCTGAAACTCAACTCTGTATCCAGAATATGCTAAAGACTTCGCCAGAACTTCGAGGTAAATCTTGGATCCTGATGAGATATAATATAAAGTGGTACTCCATGAAATCTTACCACTTCCTTTATATATATCCTAGCAAGCTGATCCAGAGAGAAATCCTCTCTAATAGCAATGAAGTGTGCAGACTTTGTAAGACGATCAACTATGAACCAGATAGCATTATTGCCTTTGGATGTTTTAGGAAGTCCTGTGAGAAAGTCCATAGTGATGTTTTCCCATTTCCATTCAGGTATGGGTAATGGTTGTAACATCCCCTTGGACTTCTGTCTCTCAGCTTTAACTTGCTGACAAACCAAGCATCGAGAGGCATATTCAGCAACATCTCTTTTCATGCCATCCCACCAGAAGTACTCTTTCAGGTCCCTATACATCTTTGTGCTTCCCGGATGAATAGAGAATGAAGAACTATGAGCCTCATCCAGTAGATCCTTCTTTAATTTGGGGATGGTAGGAACACAAACCCGATTCCGGAACTTTATTATCCCATCACAATCAAGGTTGAATTCAGAAACATTTCTCACCTTTTTTTGTAACTCGACATCTTCTTTCTATGCCTCTTTAATCTTCACATGTATAGATGGTTGAACATTCATTTAAGAAATATAAGATTTTCCCCCTTCCATTATAATTCCAAGATCCATCCTTTGTAAATCCATAAATATTGGATCTTTTGTGATCATCATCATGGATAAACTGGCATAGTCTTGTCGACTTAATGCATCTGCCACCTTGTTTGCTTTCCCAGGGTGGTAATGAATTGAGCAGTCGTAATCCTTAATCAGCTCCAACCATCTTCTTTGGGGCATATTCATCTCCTTTTGTGTGAAAATATAATATAAAATTTTATGATCAATATAAATGTCACACCTTTCACCATAAAGGTAATGCCTCCAAATATTTAATGCAAATATTACCGCAGCTAACTCCAAATCATGAGTTGGGTAATTTTGCTCATGGGTTTTCAACTGTCGTGAGGCATAAGCTATCAACATATCATTTTGCATGAGAATACATCCCAGTCCCTTCTTGGATGCATCACTGTATATCACAAACCTTTCTCCACTACAAGGAAGTGTGAGTATAGGTGCACTAGATAACCTTCTTTTTCAACTCCTTGAAATTCTCTTCACATTCATCCATCCACACGAACTTAACTCCTTTTCGAGTCAACCTGGTGAGTGGATTAGATAATCGTGAAAAATATTTCACAAAACGTCGATAATATACAGCCAAACCAAGAAAAATTTGGATATCAGTTACTGTTGTTGGTCTCGACCATCTTTCGATAACCTCTGTTTTTTCTAGATCCACAGATATCCCCTCTTTTGAGATTATGTGACCCAAAAATGAAACTCTTTGAAGCCAAAATTCACCCTTGGTAAATTTGGCATAAAGCTTCTCCTTTCTCAGGGTCTTCAATATAATTCTCAAGTGATCTTTATGTTCTTCCTTGCTCTTTGAATAGACAAGAATATTGTCTATAAATACTACCACAAATTGATCAAGTTAGTCTCTAAAGACTCTATTCATCAGATCCATGAAGATAGCAGGGGCATTAGTAAGACCAAATGGCATCACTATAAATTCATAGTGTCCATACCTTGTACGGAAAGCCGTCTTTGGTATATCCTCCCTTATGACCCTTAATTGGTGATACCCAGAACGAATATCAATCTTGGAAAAGTATTGAGCTCCTCGTAGTTGGTCAAATAAGTCATCAATGCGTGGGAGAGGATATTTTTTCTTGATAGTGATCTTTTTAAGTTCTCAATAATCAATGAAGAGTCTCGTTGATCCATCTTTCTTCTTAAAAAACAGAACAGGTGCTCCCCAAGGTGATGTACTAGGGCGTATGAATCCCTTATCAAGATTCTCTTGGAGTTTCTTCTTCAATTCCTGCAACTCAATTGGGGCCATTCTATAAGGTGTCTTTGAACTAGGCAAAGCACCCGGTACGAGTTCTATTGAAAACTCAACATCATGATTTGGTTGAAGACCCAACAATTCCTCTGGAAAGACATCATCAAAATCCCGTACAACAGGACTATTCTTAATCGTGAGTTTCTCACCAACCATTTTTGATAAATAACCCTCATTTAGTGGAATCAAGACCCATAAGATGGAAGAAATTTCCACTGGAAGGTTATGTTCATCCTTGAAGCGATAGACAATCATAGATTGATCTGGAATATGAAATGTGACTTACCTTATTTGGAAATTGATATGAGCTCCATATAGAGAAAGCCAATCCAGGCCAAGAATCACATCAAATTCCACTATAGGAAGGATCACAAGATTTTCAGGAAGCACTTTCCCACAAACTTCAATCGGAGAAGAATTATAAGCTTTTGATGCGACTGTTGTGCCATTAGGGGTTGTCACAGCTAACTCAACATCTAATTGTTGCGTTAATACGGTGATACCCTTAGAAAATTCTTCAGAAATAAAAGAGTTGGTGGATCCAGAATCAAATAAAACATTTTCTACTTTAGAGTGGATGGTAAGTGTACCTTTCACCACATCGTTATCGTACTCCACATCGCTGATAGAAATTGCATGTGACTTTCCTTTGTCTTTAGCCTTAAGATTTTGTTGATGTCGATCATCATCAACAACCCTTGGATTAGGGAATTTATTGGCATAATGCCCCATCTCCTTGCACTTAAAACATTGAAGTATAGTAGGTTCATTCTGTGTGTCCCTTCCTTTGTTTGCATCATTAGACATCTTCTTCCCATCATTGCGGCATTCAAATGCCCGATGACCTTCCTATCCACATTTGAAACATTTACTTGTCCCTTTAAGACAACTCCCTCCATGTTTCTTTCCACACTTTGAGCATAAGGGAAAGCTCATCTTCTTTTCAGTGTGCTCTTTAGATTTTCCTTTGAATTCCATTTTACTCTTCTTTTCAAACCCATATGACTGATGGTTTACTCCAATCTCCATCTCAAATTTGAGATCACATCGAACGATTTCCTCATAGCTATTAAAGTCCCTTATGGCTAAGGCCCTTCGAAGACTTGGTTTTAAGCCTCTAAAGAATCGATCGATCTTACTCTCAGGTTGGATAATAATACCAGAAGCGTACCTTGCAAGTCTTGTAAAATTTTCTTCATAGGTACCAACAGATTCATCATCCTTTTGCTTCAGTTCAAGAAACTCTTTCTCCATCTTTGTTCAGAGAATATGAGGGAAGTACTTATTGAAAAATAAGTTCTTGAACTCGTCCCATTCCATGGACTCAATTTCATCTCTTTGCCTCGAATTCCTAATAAGATTCCACCATTGATCAACATATACTTCCAAACGATACACTGCTAGGATGAATTCATCATGTTCAAAACATTGAAGAACTGAAAATATCTTTTTAGTAGTACTGATCCGTTGTTCAGCAACTAATGGATTAGTAGACCCGCTAAATGAAGGTGGACGCTGCCTCATAAAGGATTCAACAGAATGTTGCTCCTTCATTTTCTTGTTTGGAAGTCCAGCATGATTCATAGATTGAGAAAGTTGTGTGAGCACGGCTACAAGATTTTTCATTCCAGCTCCCATAACGTTTGGTTGCTCAGGGGGACAATCATTGCATTGCCCGTCGCATTCTGCATTAACATGGTTCCTTCGGGTTCTAGCCATTGACTAAAACCAAGAAGAATAGTGTGTGCAACACTAATTATAATAGAAAAAACACATAATCAAGAATAAAATTTCACACTTAAGGATTATCCTATCTTATTCATGGTCATTTCTAAAACACTAAGATTGTGTTCTATGCTTAGAATTATCCTTAGGGTTCTTACTAAGGCTTCCACATCCTAGTTTCCAAAGGTTGTCTATACCTTTCCTCTGATACCAACTATAATGACCCATGATTTACATACATTGTTAATACTTTAAAATTAAAGCATACTTATTACAACATATAACAAAACCATGAAAGGACCGTATAGGTATAGTGTCTTTAGAAACTGGGAAACATAAACAACTGGTTCATAAGTCGTCTACACTGTCTCCCATTTATTTCATCATATCTATAGTCCCTTTTGGCATATCTTACTTAATAACCTTCTTCCTAACCTAGGGAAATAAAACATACAAAAGGGTGAGCTCAAATGCTCAGTAAGGGTAAACAAAAGAAATATAAATCACATCATATACATAAGAACATAACTTTTGGAAATCTTAACCTGCAAAAGAAATCATAAGTTCATAACATGGGATAAATCATAGAAGTGAAATGTGATCCCAATAATCATAACTTAAAACATGAAACTTTGTGGCATACACACATAATTATAGAGAATAATTTCTTATTAGTCAAGACTCATTTCCAAGACTATCTTAGTGGACAAAGTCCATTTCTGAACCGAGTTCACTCCTCGTTTCAGTCCTGTTTCACTGAACCGGTTTAACCTGCCGTTCCCGCCATGTCTATCTCATGAGATATAAAATCTTTACCCAATGCATTGGAGGGAGATATAGGTCCCACCCATCTCATAATGATACCATTCTTATGTGTGCCACAAAATCATAAATCATACATCATTGCATAACCCATATAATAAAAACGGGATTCTTAAAAATCGTGACATCATAAAATAATTCATATAAGATAAATGAATTCATAAAAATAATTCCATAACAACATAATCAAATCAATGTAATAATAGGGATAGAAACAAAACCCTATATTATCTTATATGGAAATTGTTTTTGATAAAACACTTGAACTCCATTCTTGAGGAAAATATCCTTTCTACTTCAAAAACACTTTTCCTTTCTTAACATGTCATACAATTCTAAACTAAAAGAAGTTGATTAAAAATAAACTTGAAAACTTGTAATGGAAGCTTCTTGGAAATAATGTTTTAAAAATCCATTCATGCCGTATAAGTTAAAAAAATATTCTTCTCGTACTTTTGTCGGAAATGTCAAAAAGTACCTCGTACGAAAAACGACAAAAGATTCCTTTCATATCTTTTACTAAAAACTCACCAAAGGGTAAAATTTGATTTAAAAAATTGTATATGGATGGAAATAATATTACATATTGAGGAAACATGGATGTGGATGATAAAATACACCCTAGTAAATACCAATGTATAAACAATCTCGGATAAAAATGAGATTGTGATATTTCCCTTAACTTAGGTCTAATTTGCTTCGTTAGTGTCTAAACCTCCTGTATAATGATTTAAATAATGTTATTGACTTATTACAGAATCATACTTATTTTTATGATATCATATATGGTCATATTCTTATCTTCTTATTAGTAATATTTCATTACTACTTGTTATTCGGGTGTTTATTACTTTTTGTTCTTATGCGTGTTTTGTCGAATAAACTCTTATTTTTCATTTTAGGTTATAGATACCTCATTTCCAGAATGTTATTAGTGTAATATATATCATATTCATTCATTCAATTCATTTATATAATCATTATGCAATGAAGATCATGTAGAACGAGTTGCATCACATCGTGGAGACGGTATTCCGTACGTACGCACGAGCGATGATATCATTCCCATGATTGTGGAATTGTATTGGAGTGTATATATACTATTTCAGAATCAATATCACTTTACAATAATCATATATAGTCATTATTTACACCATTATACCCATCCAAGTAAGGTGGTGGTGGAAAATAGATTACACCACGACGTGGAGACGGTATTCCGTACATACGCACGGGCCGTGATTTCGTTTTCCGTAGGATGGATAGATGGTGAAATAGGGTTGTTTCATACTTATAATAACATATCAGTATATGAGTGATACTGATTTTATTACTTCATAATGAAACAACTAAATAATAAGAAGTGGAAGAAGAAATAAAGATGAAAGAATCAGAAACAGACATTACCTCTTCTTTGAAGCGCTTCTTTGAGACCTCCTTTTAGGGCACTAAAATTGGTCTTTGAAGAATACCAGGACCTCTAGGATGTCTCTATGGAAGTGGAGAGAAGAAATTGGAAGGGGTTGGCTGAGCTTGAATTCTCAAAGTGGTGTGAGGAAGAGAGGGAGGATGTGCCATTTTATAAGGGAGGAGAGGGCCACCTTTGGAATAACTAAAAATATTATTTTATTATAAAGTCAAATTTTATTTTTAATAGCTCCAAATTGATATATTTCTAAGATAAGGTGGGTATGGGTCTAAATCCTCTCATCCAATAGAATTTAGACAAGTTTAGGTATCAATTTTAACCTTATCATTTAGATTTAACTTTAAGTTAGATAATTTAACTTTTACCGTGTCTTCTTGTTTTCTTACACTATAAGGTTAATAAACTTACTATATCAAGACAAACGAACCCCAAGTTGTTTGTTATTAATATATATAACCTTATCTAAGTCATTTTGCCGAACCTTAGATTTTTAGGAATAAAATAACAATTAATAATATAATATTTGTTTTAAAAACTATTTTATGTCAATTTTGACACTATTTAGTAATTGATTTTTGTGAAAATAATAACAGAATGATTAGTTCGAACCAATTTAATTAAATCAATACCAGCATGTCATATTAACCTATAAAATTAGTGTAATTAATAAAAATTCTCAAATTACATTTATTTGGGTATTTATGACATCAATTGTGTCAATATTTCATTAATAAGATAATTACTGCATCATCGTTGTGTCATAAATAAATTAAATTATTTAATTTCTAAAAATTAAAAATAAAATACCATTATGTAGGAATTTTATTTAGCTTTATAATGAATATTTACAGTCGAATTTATCTTATGTATAACCCCATATTAAAAATTATTTACTTATTAAACTTTGATTTTAACTATTTTAACCCTTCTTTAAATAAATTAATAATAAATGTCCTAATCTAATCCAAGTGGGACTAAATGGTCATATTTTATTCCTAAGGTTGTTTTTGGTCGAATTACACTTATCCAATAGAATTAGGACATGTGTTAGGGTAATAATAATAACACTTCTACCCTTAATTACCCTATTTACTTTTAACCGTGGTAAAAAAAGTAAAAAGTTACTATTCACCATAAATTATTTTCATCTCATTGAACCAAATTTTAGTCATTGATATTAACCATGTCTCTTGGATTTTTGAAATTCCACTCACAGAAGTGGTAAAATTAAGTTTTATAAAAAATTCAGTTTTTTTAACTACCACTTAGTGGTTTCACTATTCATCATAAATTGATGGTTTTTAGAAAAATACCAAAATTTTACCCTAGGCTAATTTCGATAATCCGAATCCAAAAATGAAGTCCATTTTGAAAAATAAAATTTATAAAATTTCAAAAAGTGGTTATTACTATTCATAACAGCTAGTTTTAATAATATTTTAATAGCATATCATTGTTTAGTGAAACTCGGTATTGCGTACGATGCAAGCTATCGAGGAAGGCCGTGATTGCATGTAAAGCAAGCCAATCTAGTATTGTGTGTAGTGAAAGATTTCTTTGATGAGTTAAAAGCAAAATATTTCTCATAAAAGTCTCGGGTGTTAGAATCTTATTAGATTATAAATTTTTTACTGAACACATTTCCAGAAGACCATTTTTTGAATATCATTACACACCATTAGTTATTTAAGGTTTACATAAATATTTTAAAATATCCCATTTTTCCAAAATTCATCAATATACATCCCATATTTATTCGAACATCTAAAAAAAACAAACTTCACCGTAGGAAGAAATCACAATTTTATTTATCTCAAAGGATTACACAAAGTATCTACAGTCTAATTACATAGCCCCTTATAACCCCAGCATAGGATCTAAGTGTAAGGTGTACTAAGGTGAGAGAATCTGAGGGTGGCTCGGCCAACTTTGCCCAAGTAGTGATTTCTATAATCTTGAACTTCTCCCGAAGGCAATTCCGTTTCAGATTCACACGATGATGTTCGGCTTGGGTTTGGTCTAGAGCAAAGCCCAGTGGTGCTAACTCCTTCCCAAGTTTCGTCAGATGGGCTTCGATCGGCCCGAGACTACTGGATGTGGCCATCAAATCTTCTTTTTGTATTAATTAACCAAGATCACTTGTACATAGAGACAATAATCACAACATTTAGTTTCCAATGGTCATATTTACCAATGGTCATATAACAGTTGAAACCCAATGGTCTCATTTAAATTATTCTCGTATCATTAATTAAAGAATATAGTTTTTTTGAGTATAAACTAAAATAACACACAAAATTAGGAAACAAAAATTCATTCAAAATTTTGGGTTGTTACATTATTCCCCCCTTAGGAAATTTCGTCCCTGAAATTTTAACTCGTATCCTTAGAAAATAAAATTTGTGGGTATTTCTACCTCAAAGACTCCTCTGGTTACCACGTGGCTTCTTCATATTTGTGGTTTCCCCACAACACCTTAATAAGGTGGGTATTCTTACTCTATAGATCCTTGTCTCTATAATCCAAGATCTCCACTGGCTGCTCCTCACAAGAGAGGTCATGTTCTAGTTGTATCACATCTGGGTTTAGTACATGTGAATGGTTAGGTATGTACTTTCTCAAGAGGGATACATGGAAGACATCATGAACTTTTTCTAGATTTGGTGGAAGTGCAAGCCGATAAGCCACTACTTCCATGGGATCAAGGATTTCATAAGGGCCAATGTACCTAGGGCTGGGCTTCCCTTTCTTCCCAAACCTCATGACTCTCTCCCAAGGTGAAATTAGAAGAAAGACCTTGTCACCGACATCAAACTCCATGTCCCTTTGATGGTTGTTGTCATAAATATTTTTCGGACTCTGGGAAGCCTTAATGTGTTGTTGGATGGCATGGACTTTTTCTGTCATCTCTTGCACAAGATTAGGCCCAAGAAGCTTTCTCTCACATGATTCATCCCAAAAAATAGAAGTTCTACATCGCTTCCCATATAGAGCTTCATAGGGTGCCATTTGAATTCTCGAGTGGAAACTGTTTTTGTAAGAGAACTCAACTAAAGGGAGATGTTGGTCCCATCCACCCTTAAATTCCATTGAGCACATTCTCAGAATGTCCTCGAGTGTTTGAATAGTCCTTTTAGATTGTCCATTAATTTGGGGGTGATAGTCCGTAATGAAATTCAATTCAGTGATCAGAGCTTGTTGAAGACTTCTCCAGAATTTTGATGTGAACCTTGGATCACGATCAGATATGATAGAAAGTGGAACTCCATGCAGCATTAAAACTTCCTTCACGTAAATCCTGGAAAGTTGATCAAGAGTGAAATATTCCTAGATAGAGTTATAATGGGAATTCTTGGTGAGACAGTCCACAATAACACATATCGTATTGTTTCCTTTGGAAGTTCTCGAAAGACCAGTGACGAAGTCCATAGTGATATTGTCACACTTCCATGCTGGTATGGGTAGTGGTTACAATACCCTTTTAGGACGTTGTTTCTCTACCTTCACTTGCTGACATACTAGTCACCTTGAAGTGTATTCAACAATATCCCTTTTCATATTATCCCACCAATAATGATCACAAAGGTCCCTATACATTTTTGTTCTTCCAGGATGTATAGAGAAAGTAAAGCTATGAGCTTCATCCATCAGCTCCTTCTTTATTTTCGAAATAGATGGAACACATAGTCTTGTATGATATCTCAGTACACCTTCTTGATCAATATTGAAATCAGGAAACTTTCCATCCTTTATAGCCTCAAACTTCTCTTATAACAAAGGATCTTCTTTATGAGCCTTCTTGATCTTCTCTAGTAATGACGGTTGAGAAATCATTTGGGTTAGGGTTGATGATGTCCCTTTTCTTATAATTCCCATGTCCAGCTTTACTAGGTCATTGATCAAAGGATCTTTTTGAATCCTCATCATGGAAATAACAACTGGGTCTTTCCTGCTTAATGCATCAACAACTTTTTTCACTCTTCCATGGTGATAATGAATTGAACAATCATAGTCTTTAAGAAGTTCTAACCATCTCCTTTGTCTCATTTTCAATTCCTTTTGTGTGAAAATATAATTCAAAATTTGAGGGTCTGTGTAAATATCACATTTCTCTTCATAAAGATAGTGCCTCCATATATTCAGAGAAAAAACGACTACAACCATCTCTAAATCATGCGTAGGATAATTCTGCTCATGAATCATCAACTGTCGAGATGCATAAGCAATTACCTTGTCATTTTTCATGAGGACGTACCCAAGCCCTTTTAGAGATTCATCACTAAAAATAATGAATCCTTCTCCACATGAGGGTAGAGTTAACATGGGTGTTTTAACCAATCTCTTCTTCAGCTCTTGGAAACTTTCCTCACACTCCTTTTTCCAGATGAACTTGACCCCTTTTTGAGTTAACTTGGTTAATAGATTAGAATGTCGTGAAAAGTTTTTCACAAACCTTCTATAATATCCTACTAATCCAAGAAAACTATGAATCTCAGTTATTGTTGTAGGTTGAGGCCACTCCTCTACAACTTTTGTCTTTGCAGGGTCAACTGTGATTCCTTCATTGGTTACAATGTTCCCTAAAAAAGTGACTTGTTGTATCCAAAAATCATATTTACTGAACTTTCAAAAAATCCTCTCCTTCCGCTGAGTTTTCAAAATAACCCTTAGATAATCTTCATGCTCCTCGTGACTTTTGGAATATATCAGAATATCATCAATAAAAACTACCACAAAGTTATCAAGGTAGTACTTAAAGACTCTATTCATCAAATCCATAAAAATAGTAGGTGTATTAGTCAGTCCGAAGGGCATAACAACAAAATCATAATGCTCATATCTTGATCGGAAGGTATTTTTTGAAATATCTTATTTCTTCACCCTCAATTCATGATAACTAGATCGAATATCAATCTTAGAGATGAATTGAACCCCATGAAGTTTATCAAATAAGTCATCAATTCTTGGAAGAGGGTATTTGTTCTTCACTATGATCCCATTCAGTTCTCTATAATCAATGCATAGCCGCATTGATCCATCCTTCTTCTTCACAAAGAGAACAGGTGCTCCCCAAGTAGACACACTTGGTTGGATAAACCCCTTATTCAAAAGATCTTGGAGTTATTTCTTTAATTCCTCTAGCTCCACATTTTCCATCCTATATGGGGTCTTTGTTATCGGATGAGATCTATGTACGAGTTAGATGGAGAACTCTACCTCTATTTCTGGGGGAGATCCAGGAAACTCCTCTGGAAATACATCAATATATTCCTAGATGATAGGGACATTTCCTATCATCGAACTCTCATCTCCTTCTTCTTCTTCACTGATCAACTCCATAGAGAAGGATATAGGGGGTTCTTTTAGACAAAGATGAGGTTAAGATATATCTCCTTGGATGATAACTGTAGGTTTTCCATTCAAGACTACTGATATTTCCTTGCTTCTGCAATTGATCTTAGAATTATACTTTGAGAGCTAGTCCATCCCTAGTATAATGTCAAATTCCAGCATGGGAATGACTACTAGATTTGCGATAAGATTATGCTCACTAAAGTAAATAATAGAGTTTATAAACACTAACGATGCTTGGATAGTCCCACCAGGAGTCTTGACTAACAACTCTACTTTTAGAAATTTGGGGGTTGATTCTAAATTTCTTGCAAACTTGGATGAAATTAAGGAATACATAGAACTAGAATCACACAAAGTACTTGATAGCTTTGAGAGGACAACAAGAGTACATGCTACCACATAATTCGAAGCATCGACTTCTGCTGTCGTGATAAAAAAAGCACGGACTTGATCCCTTAACCTTTTCTAAGGCTGATGGTGGTTCCCCTCCATAGCCCTCAGATATGGAAAATGATTGGAAAAGTGCCCCTGTTGCCCACACTTGAAGCACTGGACATCAGGTAGGGTTTGCACCATCTTCCCCTTGTCGTTTGTGTTTGGAAGTTGAGTTTTCACCTCACCATGACAATTCCTCGCAATGTGTCCATCTCTACCACACTTGTATCACTTCCCACTCCCAAGCAGGCAGTTCCCAGAATGCTTATTCCCACATTTATTACAAATCGGAAGTTGCACTTTCTTTCCTCCTCTTCCATGATCAAAAGTCATCCCTAGGCTGAGCTCCATCGATCTATTATTGTCATTGGATTTATGATACCACAACGTCTCACCAAACTCTAGCTCGACTTTCATATCACTCCACACGATCTCCACGTAGCTACCATAATCTCGGTTGGCTAGATTCTTCCGCAGATGTGGTCTTAGTCCACTGAAGAATCTATCAACCTTACCGTATGGATCCATGACAAATCTAGAAATATATTGTGAAAGCCTTGTGAATTTCATCTCGTAGCTTCCCACAGATTCATTCTCCTTCTGCTTCAGCTCAAGAAACTCCTTCTCCATTCTTGTTCTCATGGAACGAGGGAAATACTTACTGAAAAATAACCCTATGAACTCTTCCCACTCCATATCTTCAACTTCCACTCTTTGCCTCATGTTTTTGATCTATTCCCACCACTGATCAGCTTCTCCCTCTAAGAGATAGACAGCCAGGGTGACCTTATCTTGCTCTAAAAAATGCAGCATAGAAAATATCTTCTCAATAGAGCTGATCAATTGCTCAACAATCAATGGGTCAGTCGATCCACTGAAGGTTGGTCATCGTTTGCACATAAAGGACTCAACAGAATGTTGTTTTCTTCATGGTGAGATTGGCCTCTCAGCTTGATTCAAGTTATTACTCATAACTTGAGTCAATTGGTTTATCATTCGCATGAATGTTTCCATTCCAGTTTCCATCAGATGCTCGTCAACTCATGGTCCATTGTAGTCACCATTTTCACAGTTCCTCCTATTTCCCTCCATTTTCTAAAAGAATAAAATCTTAGTGAGAAAATTATTTCATTTACGAATCTTTTAACTATAAAGGATTATACATCTTAAAACTTCTTGCTTAAACAATTATATTTCTCTATAATTCCTTCATAATGATTTATAAAAAGCTTGTGATTAACCAAAAATATCCCCCAGGAGTGTCGTCACCAAGAGTGGAGCAAGACCTATTGTCATGCACCAGTTCCCATTCGAGTATAGCTCAAAGCGGTGTTTTCGGGTTTTAACCCTATGTACATCTCTACCATAGCCGCCTCTACCTGCTCATATCTAGACAGGGATGCATTTGTTTGATAAGCCATTTACTCAATACTCACCCAAATACCAGGAAGTTTTCCCTATATTTAAACTTTTCTATAGGGTTCTTCCTAAAGTTTTCATAGCCTAATTTCTATAAATAACTAAACTATATTTTGATACCAATTGTGTCATCCCACCTTTTAAAAACATAACTTTTCATTACATTTTACATACAGAGGATCTTTAAAGTCTAGTGTCTTGGAAATCAGGAACAATAAAACTTGAATACAACAAAAAAAATTATTCTAAACCACTTTTAAGGCTTCATCAAGATCATCCTAAGTACAAAAACTTAATTTCATATCCTGGAGACATACATCAATGGAAAGGGTGAGCAGAAGGCCCAGTAAGGGTAAACAAGAGAATCAGCGTACTTGTGATACCAATAAGAACTTGGATAACAACATAAAGATATGAGCAATGAATATATAGGCATATCATAATGCAAATAACTTGAAACATAACTTGAATATGTGGCTATAACATTTCATTTAGACATTCATGAACATATCACCAAGGTCCATCCCCAAGGTGTCATAAAAATTACCAAGGTTATTCACGGAGGTATCATGAAACTTGTCATCTCTAGAGATTAAATCTTTACCCAATGCATTGGGGCGCTATCAAGGAACACCCTTAATATGTCTTTACGTACATGTGATCCGCAAATATCATAATCAAACATTTCATAAATAACCCATAGAGAATAAAAGGAATGGGTTTCATTTCAAAATCGTGACGTTTTAAAAGCTCTTAAAAATAAGATCATTATATCATTTATAACCCATGATAAGGGATTCAGGGTCATATGTATGTCAATTACAGAATCAAATATATCATCTTTATATATTTATGAATTCCCATAGAAATAAAATAGGTATGGGTATTCACATAAAGAAACAAGGGGATTTCTTGAGAGAAATAGATAGAATTTTTGAGACGAAATTTCGGTAGCCTAACAACTATATAACATGGTTTTAGAAAACATTGAAAAGATAGGGGACAAGAGTCACCCACTCATAAATAATTCATAATACAGTATGGGTACTGAATAAGATCATGGTATGAATATTTGAATGACATTAAACATGAAAAAGAAACATGATAGAAAAGAGAAGATGTGATTTCTTTTACAAGAAATTCTGCAGCCTAACGACATCACATAAAAATTCAGAAAAAAAATTGATGAGAGAAGAAAGGGTATATCATCATTTGGAAATGAAATGGGCAGTAATAAGAACATATAATAACATACCCTCAACATAAAGAGATGAAAAATATAAGACACAACATAAAGGAAGTCATGACTTAAAAGAGGAGGGTGAAAGAATCCCCTACCTTAAAGAGTTACTTTGAAATCTTGAAGGTCGGGACCTTGGGAGGCTTGAGGGAACCTTGGGAGGACTCCTTGGGAGGTAAGGAGAACAGAAATTCGTTGAGGATTATTTTTAAATGAAAAAAATGGGGGAAAGTCTTGTTATTTATAGGAGAAGTGTGGGGATAAGTCATTAATGGCCAAGGGACACCTCATCGGTTGTATTGGAAAAACCATGGGCTTGCCCATGGTATTTTCTCATGGTATTGGCCACTTGGGAAGCCTCATACCTTATATTACTATTCATAATTATAAAAGACAGATTACATAATTATTACATCCTTAATGATGTCATTAAACACCCGAAACTAAAAACTGTATTTTCACTATTCACTGAAAATTCATTTGTTTCAGAAAAATCCCCCAAAACCACCTTAACCTAATATCGACACTCTGAATTCAAAAATGAACTCCATTTTATAAAAATAATTTTCTAAATATTTTTAATTAAAGAACTCTATTCACCTGTAAAAACTATTACTTGACTAATAATTTTCAATATAGCTATTTACCTATTTTATTGAATCATATTACTAATCCTAAGTGTAAAATCACTATTCATAATTTACTATTCACAAAAATTTTAGTTTATCTTATTAGATTCTAAATTTCTTACTGAACACACTTTCAGAAGACCATTTTTGGAAAATCATTACATATCATTAATTATTTTAAGGTTTACATAAATATTTTAAAATATCTCCTTTTTCCAAAATTCATCAATATAAATCCTATATTTATTTGAACATCTGAAAAAAACACAAACATAACCATAGGAAAAAATCACAATTTTATTTATCTCGAAGGATTAAACAAAGTAGCTATAGTCTCATTACATAGCCCCTTATAACCCCAGCATAGGACCTAAGTGTAAGGTGTGCTAAGGTGAGATTATCTGAGGGTGGCTCGGCCAACTTTACCCGAGTAGTGATTTATATAAGCTTGAACTTCTCCTGAAGGTGATTAGGCTTCAGCTTCACATGATGAAGTTCTGCTTTGGTTTGGTGTAGAGCAAAGCCTAGTGGTGCTACCTGCCTCCCAAGTTTCGTCAAATGGGTTTCGATCGGCCCAAGACTGCTGGATGAGGCCATAAAATCTTATTTCTGTTTTAATTAACCAAGATCACTTGTACATTGAGACAAAAATTGTAACATTTAGTTTCCAACGGTCATATTTAGTAACAGTCATATAACAGTTGAAACCCAACAATATCATTTTATTTATACTCACATCATTAATTAACAAATATAGTTTTGTTGAGTATAAACTAAAATAACACACAAAATCAAGAAACAAAAATTTATTCAAAATTTCAAGTCATTACAGATGTGGTTCTAGCACACATGTATATAGGGGTAATAAATCTGATAAGGTTTGATGAGAGTGACTCAGTGTAACCCTTTACACAAAAATGGTCCTTAATGCACACCTAGTTTGATACTCCTGGGGAATATGATTTTGTAAATTCATAAGGTCATCATGAATCATTATTAAGGGAACAAAAAAAATACCATAAGAATATATATTAGGAAATATATCACGGATAACCTATATTGAAGCTTATAAATTCATATGTTATGAAAATATGTCTAATTTATAAGTTACCTCTTTAATGTCATTAAATTTACATTTATATGTTTAATAGTTTAAAAATACTCTTCCATAGTTTGCCTTTTTTCCTATCCAATTTCCATAAATTGGAGGAATCAGGTAAAACATCAATGTGAAGGGAAATTTGATGACTGCCCCATGTTGATGACCAACCCGATGAGAGAAGGAATTGTGAACTTTATAACGATAATCTCTCAGATGACTCAGTTTACAAATATAAACCTAGACCATGAGGATAATCTAAATACCTCTAGTAGAGAAAAAACTATGATTGAGGCCTTAATGTGACAAAGGCCTAAAACATTCACTGCATCATCTAATCCCTTAATTGCAGAAAAGTGGATCAACTCCATTGAGAAGAAATTATCCATCCTTCAATATTAATAAAAATAGAACGTTCTGCTATATTCTTATGATATGGAAGGAGAATTTGATCAGCGGTGGACATTGATCTAGAACCCAAAGCCCGAGGAAGACATCAAATCGATGGAGTGGCAGAAATTTCATAAAATATTTTTCGATAAATATTTTTCTTTCAATATCCAACTTAAAATGGAAAGTGATTTACTTTCCCTCAAGAAAAAAGACAATGAATCTCTCAGGGTTTATGAGGAAAAATTCAAATTACATTCACTATAATCCTCTGGCTTTGTTATTATCCCTTGAATAAATGTTTTAATACTTTTTTGTTGGGTAAAAAAATTCTTCGAAAATACCTTACGATCCAAGACGTTGATAATAATAAAGAAATACTATGATCTTTCCTCAAAGTCAAAATTGGGATTAGAAAATCTCAAGGGTATCATAAGGATAAGAAGAGGAAAGTGGAGTTTAATTATGGTAGTTCTACATATAAAAATAATGTTGCTAAGATATTTCAACATCCCACTATCCAATGGTGTGGAAAGAAGAACCCTGGAAATTTACCAAGGGGAATGTAGAAATGATTTAGGTGTGGGAAGGAAGGTTTCATAACTAATGACTACCAACATTAGAAAACCTCTAATGAAATGGAGGAAAGGAATGATCAGGTCAACCCACAGTGCATTATTCATTGGATCGACTACAAGGAATTATGACACTTTGAAAATCACTAAGACAAGGGTTTTCAGAGATAACCAACAACACCCAAGGAGGAAAGGTAGAGATTTTTCCATCACAAATGCTAAGGTGGATCTTGAAAATGAAGTGGTGACAGGTACTATAGCTATTCATTTATTTATAGAAAACATGCTTCTTGATTCTGGTTCTGCACATTCCATCATATCATGAAGGTTTAGAAGAAGTATTCATACACTACCACAAAGCATGGAAGTAAATCTGTCAATGAGAATAAAAAATTGGGAAATTATTACATCCAGAGTATATAACTCCTCCCCTATCACAATTTGTGGGATGAACTTCCTAGAAAACCTTTTCACACTCCCTTTTCTTAAATTTGATGAAATTATAGGCATGGATTGGATTTCCCTATATATATCCAACATAAATTGATGCCATAAGTTAATCACTCTCTGTACTAGGAATCAACCCATAATTCTGTACAAGTGTAAGGAGAAGGATGAATGTTTATTAGCACCAATATCTCAAGAATGGATATTATTTCCCTATGAGTATGGATATATTTCTCAAATTATTGATTTTGAGGAAAGAACCATCCTTGAAGATATTCATATTGAGGGATAATATACTGATGTGTATCTTAAGGAATTTCTTAGTCTTCCTACTATACTAGAGGTTGAATCATCAATCAAGTTCATACCTGGGGAATTGCCAGTATCCAATACTCTATATATAATGGATTTTGTGGAACAGGAGGATATGAAGATACAACTATAGGTGAATCTAGATAAATGGTTTATAAAACCAAGTGATTAACTATGGGGTGAATCTGTCCTCTTTGTCAAGAAGAATGATGGGTTAATGTGCATTTTAATTTTTTATCGTGAGCTCAACAAGATCATGATAAAGAACAAGTATCCTCTATCAAGGATTGAGAACATGTTAGATCAACTACATGGATCAAAATACCTCTCCAAGGTGTATATTTTTTTGGGATATAAAAAATTAGGGTGAAAAATAAGGATATCCCAATACTTATTTTCGTATAAGGTACGAGCACTATGAGTTCATAGTGATGTCTTTAGAGCTCATTAATTCTCTAGCAGTCTTCATGGAATTTATGAATAGAGTATTTATAGGTTACCATGACAAATTAATTGTTGTCTTGATAGATAATATTATAATATACTCTAAAACCGAGGATAATGAGGATTATCTGAGAATTGTGCTAAAGACCTTATGAAAGAAGAAGCATTATGAAAGTATGGAAAATCTGAGTTTTGGTTGGAGGAAATCTTATTCTTAGGGAATATCATCACAAGCAATGGGATATATATGGACCATTAAAATACACATGAAACTTAAAGATGATCGAGACCAACATATGTGATAGATATCCATAGTTTCCATGGATTAGCAGGGTACTATCATAGATTTGTGGTAAAATTTTCATGATTGTCAAACCCTCTAACAAATATTACTCAGAAGGGAGTCAAGTTTTCATGGAATTATGAATTTGAAGAGATATTCAAGGAACTGAAATGAAGGCTTATCAATGCACCTATTATCAAAATACCCACACATGGAAAAGTTTTTGTGGTATTCAAAGATTATTCAAAGATGGGATTGGATTTAGTATTAATTCAGAATGATCAATTCATAACCTATTATTCAAGGCAGTTGAAGGATATTGAGAAGAACTACCCAACACATGATCTAGAGTTGGATGTGGTGATATTATCTTTGAAAATATAGAGGCATTATCTCTTTGGGAAGAAGTCTGAAATATATATTGATCACAAATCCATCAAGTATATATTCACATAGAAAGGTATGAATATGTTCCAATTAATATGGTTAGAGATGATCATGGACTATGGCTACTCAATTCACTACCATCCTGGTAATGAAAATAATGTTGCGGATTCTATAAGTATAAATGAATAACCAATTATATCATTAATGTGAATTTTGAGGGATATGATCTTATTATATTTGGAATAGATTGAACTGAGAATAAAAAAAAGAACATCATCAATACCTTCATAAATTATTTCTCATCCGTCTCTTATGGAGAGGTTAAAGGATTCTCAGAGAAATTCTGTGGGAGTTTAGAAGAAAGTGGAAACTATAATAAAAGGAAATACATGGATTCCAATGTTAATGATGAAGGTTTTTTGAGATTTAAGTCATGAATTTATGTAACGTCAAATCAAGAGTTAATAAAGGTGACGTTGGATGATGCACATAGCTCAACCTTATCCATCCACCCAAGAATCAAAATGATGTATCCAGATCTCCAAGAACACTATTAGGGGGAAAGTATGAATTATGAGATCATGGAGTAGACATCAAGATGTCTTGTATGCCAACAACTGAAAGTGGAAAGGAAAAAATCCAAGGGAATGATGCAACCATTACTCATTCCTATATTGAAATGGGAAAACATCACTATAGAATTTTTCACGGGAATTCTAATGAAATTAAGAGGGAATAATTCTATATGGGTTGTGGGGGATTTTCTTACAAATACTACACACTTCATTGTGATTTATGATGATTTCTCAGCGGATCAACTTGCAAAAATATAAATCAAATATGTTGCGAGGTCGCATGGAGTACCATTTTTTATTATCTTAAATTCTGTAAACACATAGCTGAACTTTAGTAAAACCTATCATCCTCAAACTGATGGCCAATTTGAGAAGAATATTTATAAATTGGAATAAATATTGTGAGCATGATTTATGGACTTCGAGGGAGTAAGGGACCACCATCTTCCTCTGGTTGAGTTCTCTTACAAAAAAAGTTTCAACTAGTGTATCAAAATGGATCCCTATTAATATCTTTATTGAATATGGTGTAGAACACCTACATGTAGGGTTGAATTTGGGGAATTAAAACATTTAGGTTCTAAAATTGTTGAGGAAATGGCTGAAAAGGTCAAGACCATTCAACAATACATCAAGTCTTCTCAGAGTCAAAAAAATTGCCATGCTGATAGTAATCGACAATACCTAGAGTTTGATGTTGGAGATATGGTATTCCTATGCAAATAACTATGGAAGATAATAATTAGTTTTGGGAATAATGAAATGCTTAGTCTAAGATACATCAGCCCTGTTGAGATCCTTGATTGCATTAGAGTGGTGAATTATCGACTAGTACTCCCACCAACCCTATCTCAAGTACATGATGTATTCCATGTATGTCTATTGATAAAGTATATACCAAACCCCTAACATGTACTTAATCCAATGGTGGTACCATTGGAGAATGACCTTTTCTAGGAGGATCAAGAGGTGCAGATCTTTGATCATAGAGACAAAGTTCTATGGAATAAGACAATGCCCCTTGCCAATGTGTTTTGGAGAAACCAAATGTTTAAAGAAGAAATGTGGTAACTAGGGGAGGTGATGAAATAAAGTTACCCTAATTTTTATTAGTGCGGGGAAATAATAATTTGAGGGAAACTTTTCTTAAGGGGATATGATTATTACTTTATGAACTTTTATAAATAAAATTCCCATTTTTGATGTATTTGATTGTCTTATTATGTAATAGGGTTATAGAAAACTCATGAACATATTTGGTTTAATTATATCCCATTTAAGTTACCATTAATTATAATTACCATTGATAATATATATATTGAAGAGTGATCACTTGATTAGTATAAATATAGGGTTTTAACAAATCCCATTGAAAAAAATGAAGTGATAGCCTCAAACAATAAGATCATACCCTTTAAAGTCCATTTATTGGAGCTTCTGAGGGCGATAAATTTTTTGGATTTTCCCATGTCCAAGTTCAGGCTAATATCCAACAACATAAAGAATGATAGAAACCTTTTATGGGAGATGTTCAAGCCCATCGAGATCACAAACCGAACTATGTATGTCGAACCACCCCATGAAACTCACACCATTGAAAACCTTACCCTTAGAGAGTTTTCTGGTGTATTAAAGGTATATATATCAAGAACATAGAAATATGAGTATGTACATTAATTTTTAGAGAATAATAAATATATCTTTATCTGACTATTGTTAGATTATAAATTTTATTTTACTTTTCAATACAATGTAAATAGTATTTTAGGTGAAATTTCAAATTGAATTAAAGAATTTATTTTGATGAATTATTAAATAATATTTTAATAATATATTATTATTAAATAATTTTTATTAAATATTAATGATCATATAATTTTCATAAATTCAAAAGTAATTTTTATAGGTGTTCAAAAACTGTTATTGTCAAAAAAACCTAGCATTTCCCAATAAATGTTGATTACTATTTCAAAAGTGAAAATTCATATATTTTCAAAATAATTCTTATAAAATGAATATTTTTATTATAATTAGAGTATCAAAATTATCCAATGGCGGATTTTTAATAATTTTCTATGATAGTCACATTTTCGGGTTAAAATTAAATATCGTATAAATACACTGTGTATTATGACATCATAAAGACCAAAAGTGATGTAATAAATACTATAAAAGGTATCCAAGAACAAATATATGTTTTCCATTTAAAAAATATTTGATTTTAGGTTTATTTTATTAATTTTATAATGCCATTATGAATCCTCAAATTACATTAATATATTTTAAGGTTTTGAAATCATTTCTTTGAGAGTTTGTCTCACCTCCACATAAGCAAGGTAATTATTTTATTAAGTTTCTCCCTTGGACTTATAATAATGAGAACCATTACCATTTGGAATAAACCGTGGGAGATAATGGCAATGACCTAGGATTCTATCAATGGAATTTCCTTTATTATGTTTATTTCATATAGTATAAATCACATAAATTTAATTAGAGAACATAATACAAATATTATAAATTAAGAATGAATTAAATAATAGGTATTTATAGAAGTTAAGGAAACTATACTGATGAACTAGTAACTTGACCTTAGGAATTGTAATACAACCCTTATGAATAGTAAATTAGATGAATGAATAGTAACCTCACCCATGTTTGTATACATAAAATTTTGGCAACTTATAAATGAAAATATGATATAATTTTATCATAGTATAAGTAAACTAATATTTTAAAAATAATTAATTAACTGTTAGTATTTTCTTGTGAGTCATAAATATTTAATTTTGATATTATAATTAATAAAATGTTTTAAAATAAAATTAATTATCATAAAATTTATTCATAAATATATATTTTTGTTGTTTTTTATTTTAGGACAATTTTATTAGACCTTATTAATTTTTTCAAAGTGTAATAAAATCAGGTATAATTTAAAAATCTGTATTTTTTGAGTAAATGATAATTTAAATTAAATATTAAATTTCTAGAATTTAGAAAATTATATTCATAAAATACGATTAATTTTTAAATTCTTCACACCGAAAAATGGTTAGGGTGAATTTTTGGTATTTTTCAAATAGACTTGAATTTTCAATGAATTGTAAAATACAATAATTTACGATTGTTGGACTCCTCATGTGTTAATCAGGTTTTAATGATCCCAAATCATATACATTATTTAAATCTTGTTAAATATTTTTAATTTATTTAAAATCATGTGTATAGATGATTATTTTCTTTATTCCTTAAGTAATTATTGTAAAATATTTTGTTCATAATAAAGTTCTCTTATGAGTGATTAGGTTTAATTCATTCTATGAATATCACTATTTATGTCTGTATATAGATATTTGAAAAAGTCTAACACTCCGTAACCATCCAGACGACGTAACCATCCAGACATCGTAACCATCCAGACACTGTGACCATCCATACACCGTAACCATCCAGACACCGTTTCAATGAGACACTATTTCAAGGAGACACCATTTTAAAGAGACACCGTTTCAAGGAGACACCATTTTAATGAGACTCTATTTCAAGGAGACTCTATTTCATGGATACATCATTGAAGGGAGACACTGTTTCAAGGAGACACTGTTTTAAGGAGACACCATTTCAAGGAGACATCATTTCTAAGAGACACCATTTCAGGGGGACACCATTTACAGACAGACTGTGACATCGTTTCTTAATCTATTTTTTCATTTTTCAATTTAATTTCTAATTGTCATATTTGAAGTTTTTAAATGATCTAATATAATTAATGTTTCTTTGTAGGCATGTCACCAGACATTATGAGGTATGAGGTATAGAATACATGCATCTTGTTGACTCCAACACAAGCATTCAAAGAATAAAAATAATAATGTGATTGTGGTGACTTCAGTGATGATAGTGTAATAGAAAAACAATTGTGTACGTGATAACAAAGAAGCATGATCCTTCAGAAAACCTGACACAACTTAATAACACACCAAGCATACACGAATCTAGAGTCCGGAACATTTTCTGCACTATCAACTCTGCAAAGAACAAGAGATAGATCTAGATGACTTACGATACTCTATTTTCCACAAGAGGACCCAATTTCTGCATCTGCTTCATCCCAAAACTCTAGAGTTGCATATACTGACACTCATTGCACTTCTAACCTTATCTCATAATTTATTCTCTATTGTGTATTATTTTTATCTTTCGAGCTGTGTCTGTGTCTGTATAAAAAACACGCACTGTCTTCTTTATCAAAACAAAGGATACAAGAGATCCTTTCTCTTACATATTTTTACACTTATGTATTCCCACAGATAAGTGTGGGAGAGGACCCTGTGTGACCTGATAGTTCATACCCACAAAGAACTATGGAAGAGGTTGTGTGACCAAGATAGTCTTGTGTACTATTGTTAACCCCGATCATGGGTGTAGATCAAGATTATTTATATAAACTACTTACTAGTAGATGATCACCATGTGGAGTGGATTAAGTCTCAGCTTGAGGCCAAACCACCTATTTTATATCCACTCTGTTGTTTATTTAGGTTTTCTCTATTTTACTATTTAATATAGAAATCACTAAATTTACATTGATAATTAATCTTTGAAAGATGTTATAATTGTTTTTATTTATTATAATAGCTTCAAAAGTAATGTTAATAACTGATATTCAGATTACTGATAATTAATCAGTCTTCTAAGAAGTTATTTAAATAGTCAAACTTTCATAACCGTATAACCTAGATTGACTAGGATGTATTTAAATTTATTGGGGAACATTTTTTAAGAATAATTTTTAAATTGAAATTTTTATAGATACTCAATTCACCCCCCCTCTTGAGTACTCTACTCTAACCAACATTTGGTATCATAGGATTGTTTCTAAAGACTCTATTTTTGACCCTATTCTACTGTGATTGTAGTTGTACTTTAAAGATTTTGAAAATTTTGTTAATTCTAAATTCCTAGCTCTTTTAAATTATTTCTTTATTATGGATATTAGATTGGAAGGTGTTGTAACAAACATACCACCATTCTTTAATGAAACCAATTATGCTCAATGTAAAATGAAAATGAAAATGCATTTAGAATGTATGAGTTTAGAAATCTGGTCTTCAATTATAGATGAGTATAAGATTCATACTAATGATAGAATAACTTGGTATAAACCTAAAAATACTTCCTAAAATAAAAATTGCAATGCTATGAATGATTTATACTACACTTTAGGATAAGAGGATTTTAATATGATATCTACATGTAAAACTTCCCACAAAATATGGGATTCCTAGTCTGTTTCACAAGAAGGAACTTCTAGTGTAAAATAAATGCAACTTAACACTTATAATATTAAATATGATAACTTTAGAATGAATCATAATGAGCCTATTTTTGATATGTATCTTAGGTTCAACGAAATTTTAAACACAATGATTTTTATTGGGAGAGAAGTCACTACTAAAGAACTGATCATGAGTATTCTTATATGTCTACCTGACAGATGGAGAGACACTTCTGTCTTTATTAGGGAGTGATGTGACATTAGCAAGATACCTGTAATAGAAGTCATTGTAAAATGGATGATGTATGAAGGGGAGATGAAAGTCAATAAGGAAGAGGATGATGAACCCAATTGAAAATCTGTTGCGTTCAAGACCACTACCTCTAAACATAAAGAAAAAGGAAAATTGGAAGTTTTTATAGAAAATTACCGCAGTTAATAATAATCACCTGAAATAAATGAAGATATGGATTAATTATCCATAAGGTTTAATAGATTTTACAAGAAGAATAAATTTTTCATAAATCCTAACTTCAAAGGAAGATATGATCCAAAAGGAAGTTGGAAGACATATTAGAATGGATGTGACAAGTCTGATGAGATTGTCTGCTATGAATGTTAATCAAAGGGACATATCAAGGTTGATTGTCCCAAGTTCATGTACAAAAATAAATAGGAGGAAAAAGATGGAAAGTATAAAAAGGTAATAAAATCAACATGGAGTTATTTTGAGGATAGTTCAAGTGACTCAAAATCTTCAAATGATGAATAGGCTAACAAATCCAATATGTGTTTTATGACAAACACATATGAGGTAACACTAGAATCTCTTGTACACAATTCCTATTATTCTAGAGATGCGAGTGACTATGAAAATATGTCTAATGAATAAATGTTTGAGTGCTATAATATGATTTAAGAGAAATGCAATGAATTAAAAGATAAATACAGGTCTTTAAACAAACATCATGCTCTTACCTCAACTTCTAAAACAAAACTCACTACAAAAAGGGAGAAAAATGCTCAATTACTCAAAGAGAACAATGAACTAAAACTATCTAATGAGAAATTGAAAAGGTTCAATAAAGTTTTACTAAGTTTAAAGATTCCTTGGTATAAATTATGGGTAAACAGATTGCTCCTAAATATACTACTAGCATTGGTTATCAACCTGGTAAATTTTTTTTTGGAAGAACTAATTCCATTTCAAAGTCTAGGACATATAGCTTTACTCCCAGTTCTAGAAAAAATTCAGCTAGTTCATGTTGTGGTACACTCTCTACTATTTCAATCTTACCTAGACCAAATAGTGTTTATTTTTCAAATACTTTACATAATGCTTATAAGAAACCTATGAGGCAGATATGGGTTCCTAAGGCACTAGTGAATAATATTACTAGACCCAAACAAGTATGGGTACCAAAATCTATTTTTACTTGAATTTTTTGTAGGAAAGATACTTAAAGAGTTCCTATAAAAGCTTATGGTACATGGATAGTGGGTGTTCAAGACACATGAAAGGAGGCTATTCATTCTTCAAGAACATAATAAAAATTGATGGATGACATGTCACCTTTGGTGACAATGCCAAAGGAAAAATTACTTTCCTTGGCCAAATCGGTAACTCTAGCTCAATTTTGATTTCCAAAGTAATTTTTGTTGATTGATTGAAATATAATATTCTTAGTATTTCAAAATTATGTGATGATAGATTTCTTTTCAAATTTGAAAATGATGTATGTAATTTTTTTAATTCTAAAAATGAATAAGTGTTTTCTGCATTAAGAAATGAAAATGTATATTATGTTAACATATATTCTTTATCTTCCCAAAATGCTTCATATTTATGTGTGTTTCACAAAGAGTCTTGGCTTTGGTATAGGATACTCGAACACTGTAACACTCACTCCCATATAATGTTAACTAGAAAAATCTTAGTCAAAGACCTACCCAAACATATGTTTCCAAATTATAAAGTGTGTAATCCTTGTCAAAAAGGAAACTACACAAGATTTCATTCAAACCAAAGAAAGAAGTATCAACCTCTCAACCACTTGAATTGGTTCACATGGATTTTTTTGGACTATCTAGATTTTCTAGTTTAAATAGGAAGCAGTATGTTTATGTTCTTGTAAATGACATTTCTAGATATACTTGGACCTTCTTTTTGACTCACAAAAGTGAAGTCTGCTCTCATTTCACCAAATATTCCTAAACTGTAGAAAATATTAGTGGACTTAGAATTAAATCCTTAAGAAGTGATCATGGCCCTAAGTTTGAAAATCAAGAGTTTGAATCCTTTTTCTCACAAAATGGATATAGTCCAATTTTATATACCCATAGAACACCTCAACAGAATGGATTTGTAGAAAGAAGAAATAGAACCCTGCAAGAGATTTCTAGAACCATGCTTAGTGAATATGACTTACCTATTTACTTTTGGGATAAATATGTAAATACAACATGTTATATTATAAATAGTGTGTTTATTAGAACTATTTTTAAAATAACTCCATATGAGTAGTGGAACAATAGAAAACCCAAAGTTAGCTACCTCAAAGTATTTGGTTTCAAATTCTATATCCTTAATACTAATGACAATTTTGAAAAAATTTCATCCAAGAGTGATGAAGGAATTTTCGCAGAATATTCAATTTCTAGTAAAGACTATAGAGTGTTTAATAAAAGAACTAAATGTGTGGAATAATCTGTCCATGTAAAATTTGATGAAACGAATCCACATGAGCCTAAGGACACTCTAGAAAACTTGGAGGATGATGTATCAAATATGGACATTAATTCAAAATCCTCTAAACATCCTGTAAAGATTTCTATGAAAACTTCCAGTTCTGGAAATTCTTTAAACTCAATTCATAATGATCCTAAACCTATTGAAGAACCTGAAATAATCAGTCCTTCTTTTTCTAGAGCTATTAGAACTCTATAAAACCATCCTTTAGATGCAATTGTAGGAGACTTAGACAAAGGAACTCAAACTAGAGCTTTTCATATAAATTAGGTTGAAAAACAAATCTTCTTGTAACAACTTGAACCTAAAACCATTAATGATGATATCAATGATGAATTTTGGGTAATGGCTATACAAGAATTAATAAATTTGAAAGGAAAAATGTTAGTAAATTGGTTGACAGACCCAAAGACACATTCACCATAGGCACTAAATGGGTGTTTAGAAATAAGTTAGATGAAGCTGGTAATATAGTTAGAAACAAGACTAGATTGGTTTCACAAGGCTATAGTCAATAATATGGAATTGACTATGAAGAGACCTTTGCACCAATAGCTAGAATTTAAACCATCAGAATTCTACCTGCTTATACTGCAAATATGAATTTCAAACTATATCACATGGATGTCAAAAGTGCATTTCGAAAATGGGTATATAGCCGAGAATGTCTTTGTTGAGAAACCACCTGGTTTTACAAACCTTAATTTTCCAAACCATATATTTAAATTATTAAAAGCTTTAAACGGTTTAAAAAAATCTCTAAGAGCATGGTATGATAGATTAAGTACTTTTCTAAATTCCAATGGTTTTACAAAAGGTATAGATGAACCTAAACTTTTTATAAAATGAATTTCCAATGTGTTTTAGTTGTTCAAATATATGTATATGACATTATATTTGGATATTCCAAAAAAAATTTATGCATTAAATTTTCTAAAATAATGAAAAATGAATTTTTAATGATTTTAATGGGTGAACTCAAATTCTTTCTTGGATTTAAAATCTTTCAAAATAATGATGGTATTATATTAAATCAATGTAAATATCATAGATATCTTCTAAAACGTTTTGGATTGGATAGCACTAAAGGATGTGAGACTTTAATGGGTACTACGTGTAAGTTGGATCTTGATGAAGATGGAAAATCTATTTATCAAACCACTTACAGAGGAGTGATTGGATACTTACTCTATTTAACTGCAAGTCGACCTGACATTATGTTTAGTGTGTGTATGTGTGCTCATTTTCAAGTAAATCATAAGGAATATCATTTAAAAGTTTTTAAGAGAATTTTCAAATACCTCAAGAATACACCCAATCTAGGATTGTTCAATTTCAGAGGATAATAATTTGAGTTAGTGAGCTATTCTGATGCTGAATTCAGTGCTTGTAAGTCAGATAGAAAAAGAACCTCTTGAACATGACACTTTTTAGGAAATTCACTAGTATCATGGTGTTGTATGAAACAAAACTCTGTTGCATTATCCACTGTAATTGTCAAATACATAGCTGATGACAGTTGTTGTGCACAAATTTTTATGGATGAAACACACATTAGAAGATTATGGATACCAATTTAGGCATGCACTTATAAATTTTGACAATACAAGTGCTATTAACATCTCAGAAAATCCTGTTTCACACTCTAGGGAAAAACATATTGATGCAAGACATAAATTTTTTAGAGATCATAATAAAAAAGGTGACATCACTTTGGAATTCATTGGAACTTAATATCCGCTAGCTAATATATTCACCAAACCACTAAATTCTAAAATTATAGATTACAACATACATGAATTGGGAATGATAAATCTTATGTAGTAAGTATACTATTTCACATTTTATGGTTTCCAAAGTCACTATCTAAAGATTACTATTTAATTCTATCAGGTCTATAGTTTTACTATCTTAAGAGTTGATGTTTCATGTTTACGGTCTCACAATTGCTTTTTCTTGGTCACTATCTAGAACTTACTGTCTCGAACAATAAATTCGTACAATTTAGAAATCACACTGCTATGGCCTCACCATGAATGCTTGTTACGGTATCACTATGAATGCTTGTTACGATCTCACCATGATCCCTTGTTATGGTCTCACCTTAAAAATGATTTATTGTTTTATATATACTTTATAACCAATATCCCAATAATTCATTGTTTTATTCATTTTATTTTCCTATGATTTTGATGCCGCAATGCTTGATATCCCTAAGTGATAAAATAAATAAAGTTTCACTCATTTTTCACTCGATCCCTCTTCTCTCAAACCATAACCCCTCTTTCAGCCCTTCTCTCTCTCTCAAAACATTGGTGAATTCCCAGGATGTACCTCCCTTCTTGGTGAAGCGCAGTTCAAAGAATAAGTTGAAAATCACACTGAAGTTAGCACTTGAAGTCCCTCAGAATCCGAATCTAGTGAACATAATAGTGGTAACTGAAAAGGAGATATGCCCTAAGTGGATTCTGTCGAGTAAGTATTTGGTATTAAAAGTGATAATAGAGAAATGATGGCTGGATGGGTTCACAAAGTAGGATATGCCTATTTACACGAAGCTAGTTGAACAGTTTTACCAGTATGTTCAATTTTCTTTTGATTCCAAAGATGGCTATGTTGTGCGAAGTTGGATCAATGGCCAAAGTTGTAACTTTTCTTTGAGGTTATGGGATTCATGCATTAGGATACCTCATGAGGGTATTTGTGAGGACTACCAGAGTGGTTCTCCATATCAGTGTGAGTTCTTTGTTTTGGAAGAAGCTTTGAGGAGTTTTACTAGAAATGAAAATAATAGGAGGACCATAGCTGTCAAGCTAGATAGAGAAACCAGACCCCTATTTAAGTTTTTTCAGAATTATATTAGCTCCATAAAAGGTTATTTTTATGTACTAAAGTATCATGATTTATTTTTGATACTTCTCATGAAAAAATGGACATAATATGAACCTATGAAAGTATGTTATACACCATATGTTTGAGTTTATCAAGACAACCTCCATGTTAACCTCCCTATTTTATTCATGGTTTTTCTTAGCTATGCTTCATACAAAGGGATCAGTTAGACAAGATAAATAATCCATTAAGGATTATGAGTTCTGTCTTTTGAAAGTTATAGTAAATAGAATGAAAATCAATTGGAATCCATGGAGGAGAGAATGGGTGGAAGATAATGACAATGTTTATGAAAAGTTTAATCCGGTGGAACACCCTTAAAGACCTAAGGATATTTCTGATCCTAGTTTGGATCCAGATGAACTTTTTGAATATTCTGATGAGGAAGGGGAAGAATATGTTGTTATACCTGCAAAAAGAACTATTTTGGTTAAGGAAGATATCGAATCTTATTCTCAAGTCTTAGATTAGAAGGAAATTCCTGTTCCTAAAGAATTTGTTGATCTGGAAGAACAAATTGCTTCAAAAGAAGAATCTGTTGATTAGGAAATTGAAAATAATGTTGTATAAAAGCCTGTATGAGAAAATATTTCTGTTATAAAAGAAACAACTCTTGAGGAACACATTATTCCTGACGTTATTCTATCTACTGAAGAGAGAATGGAGCAAGCCTTTTAGTTGGATAGAAAGGAAATGGATGAGGAAATTTGGAATGAGTTTGTGGAAATAGATCAAGGATCTAAATCCCTTAGTCCTGAGAAAGATGCACTTGTTGAGGTGGAGAAACCCCCCAATCTGAAATCTGTTGAAGTCCCTAATATTATTGATCCACGATCAGTGGATACATGGTATAAATTCCCCTGTTATTTTGATGTGACTAATCCCGAGAAGTCTCGGTTAAAGGAATTGATATGTATACTATGTTTAATTTGAAAATGGCATCTACACTTGAAGCTATCTCTTCCAAAGAACCTGATCCTATCTCAGCTTCTATTCTTGAAACCTTACAAGAATCTCCAAACATAGTGAATAAAGATGATCTGAATGCTTTTGGAGATACCCTATTAGTTGGAGTTGAAAAGATATTGAATAATCAACATGCTCCAGTAACCAATATGAGTGAAAGAGATGATTCTCTATTGTTGGAAATGGTTATATGGAAGATTCAACCCAAGATGCTTCATGAGATTAAAGAAGTCAAAGTTAAGAACAAACAACATAGTTATTAATTAAAAAATCTCAGAGGTATGGTTGTATAAATGTAGAGAGTGATAATTTCAATACCAGAACCTATCTTTTATCCTATTATGTATATTTTTAATCATACCCCATAGGAAGTAGCCCCACTGCTTCAACCTCATCTTAATTACTTACCTGAGAAGGTAGCTGAATGAAACAAGAATATTGTTCAAGAGATGCGTGAGATTGTTATTGGTCTTAAAACATTAACTGATGTGTATAAGGTCTATCTCTAGAAAGTACTAAATCAACTAAAATCCTTAACCTCAATTGTCACTTTTTCTCATACTTTTGGAAATAATCTCCACCTTTTGTAGAAAGTGATATGCTCCGAACAGTTATCAAAGAAGAACTTCAATCTATGCTTAGTGGCTTGGCAAGGAATATCTATCCGAGGTTATCAAAATAGTGATAGAGTTATAGATTTGGTGTGAATTCATTCCAAGATTTCCAATGATTCTCAACAAGAAATTTCTTAGAAGGTGGACTTCAACTTCAATCAGATATTTTCTAAGAATTTCATGACCAAACACGTCACGTATCTTGTCAAGAATCTGAGGATTCCTCCTATCACTCAAGCCTTCAAAAAACAAGTCCAAAAGTTCAAAGATTTCACTCTTTTATTGGATAAGTTTATGGAGAACAAGTATGAATTGGAGAAATCCATGTAGTATGGTGGAGAGATAATTTCTGACTTTATCAAGGTTTTAAGGCCTTATCTTCATGTACAGAGTACTGCAATTGTCACTCCGACAGCTGGACCCCTGCGATCGGGTTCTCCTTTCGTCTCATCCTCTACCCTTGCCTCAATATATATGTCTATCTCTCAGGATCTGATTCAAATTACGCTTATTATCCTTTATCAATATATTCCTTGGTCTTCCACAAAACCTACCTAGGCCCATTCTATTTTTCAAGGACTTTCTTTACCTTATCTGTCAACAGGTTCACTCCATTCTTCCACTTCTACATCTGCTCCAATGGCTTCTTCTTCTAATGTTGCTACCAAGGGAAAAGAGAAGATAGGCCAGTGTTGAAGAATAGTGACTACTATCTTTTTATAGGGATGTTTTATGTAGTCTTGTTCTTTATTGTTTATAATGACACATTTTATCCATCAAGTAAATTGTGAACTTTTATTGTTTACTTCTTATTTACTCATTTTGAAAATCACAAAATGGGAAGAAATATTTATTCTATATGGACTAAATTCACATTAAAGAGAAATATTTATTCTATATTCACTAAATTCACATTAAAGAGAAATGTATATTCTATATGCACTAAATGCACATAAAATAAGAGATACATTACCTAAGAATAAATCTATCACTCACATGATTTGTGATCATCAAAAGGGGGAGATTATTGGACTCCTCATGAGTTAATCAGGTTTTAATAATCCAAAATCATATACATTCTATAAATCTTGTTAATCTTGTTTAATCTATTTAAAATCATGTTTACAAATGATTAGTTTCTTTATGACATAAGTAATTATTGTAACCTATTTTATTTATAATAAAGTTCTCTTATGAGTGACTATGTTTAATTCATTCTATGAATATCACTGTTCAAATCTATATATAGTTATTTGACTAAGTCTAAGACACTATAACCATCCAGACACCATGACCATCCAAACACCGTAATCATCCAGACACCGTAACCATCCAGACACCCTAACCCTCTAAACATCGTAACCATCCAGACACCATAACCATCTAGACACCATTTCAAGGAGACATCGTTTCAAGGAGACATTGTTTCAAGGGGACACCGTTTCTAGGAGACACTTTTTCAAGGATACACCATCTCAAGGGGATATCGTTTTAAGGATACATCATTTTATGGAGACACTTTTTCAAGGAGACACCATTTCCAGGAGACACTATTTCAAGGAGACACCATTTCATGGAGACACCATTTCATGGAGACAACATTTATAGACAGATTGTGACACCATTTTTGAATCTATTATGTGATTTTTCAATTTAATTTCTAAAAGTCATATTTGAAGTTTTTAAATGCACTGACATTATTATTGTTTCTTTGTAGAAATGTCACATGATAGTATGAGGTACGAGGTGCAAAATACATGCATCTTATCAGCTCCAACACATGTATTTGAAAAATAAATAGAACTAAGTGATCATGGTGACTTCAGTGTCAATAGTGTAACATAAAAACAAGTTTGTGTGAAATAACGAAGAAGAATGATATTTCATGAAACCCGACACTGTTGAAGAACACAGAAGCATACTCGAATATAGAGTGGAGAACATTTCCGCACTATCAACTTCGTAAAGAACATGATCCATATCTATCTGACTTATGAAACTTTGTTTTAAAGAAGAGGAATCTATTTATGAATCTTCTTCATCCTAGAAGTCAAGAGTTTCATATACTAACACTTAGATCACCTCTAACCTTATCTCATTATTTCTTCTATATTGTGTATCATTTTTATCTTTCAGGCAATGTGTGTGTCTGTATAAAAAACACGCACTGTCTCCTGCTTCAAACTGAAGGATACAAGATATCATTTATCTTACATCTTTTTAAACTTGTGTATTCCCCCTGATAAGTGTAGAATAGGTCCCTATGTGACCTGATAGTTTATACCCACTAAGAACTGTAGAAGTGGTCGTGTGACTTGGACAGTGTTGTGTACTTTTGTTAACCCCAATCCAGGGTGTGGATCAAGTTTATTTATATAAACTGTTTTGTGGCAGGTGATCACCAAGTGGAGTGGATTAGGTCTCAGCATGAGACTGAACCACTTGTTTTATATCCGCTGTGCTATTTATTTTAGTTTACTCCAACATAATTTTAGCTCAGAAATCACTAAATTTACTTTGATAGTTAATCATGGAAATAAGTTATAATTATTTTTCCATATTAGAGTAGCTTCAAATGTAATGTTAATAATTGATATTAGGATTACTGAGAATTAATCAATATTCTAATAAATATTTAAACAATCATTATTTCATAACCATATATCCTTGGTTAACTAGGCTGTATTTAAATTTATTGGGGATCCTTTTTTAAGAATACTTTTCAAACCAATTTTTTTATAGATACTCAATTCACCCCCCTCTTGAGTACTCTACTCCAACCAATAATTATAAATGTTAAATAAATTAATTATTGATTCATAGGTGATGTATGAATGATATAAGACCATAATCTAGAACTTTCATTCAGTATTTTTATATAAATGGTGATAATTCTTAAATTATTAATAGTCTTGAGGAAAAATAATATAAAAATGATTTCAATAATAAAAAACACCCGTTCTATACTATAAATACCACCCACATCACCCCTTATCCTCAAACCTTGAAAGCTTTGAGCCTTGTAAAATTTATACCCTATCCTCTTCCAAAGTACTTCCCCCATGTAGAGGAGCTCTTGGTTTAATAAAAAAACCAATACCATTTCTCTAAGGAGGTTCTCATGGAGGAGAATTCAAGATGTAAAATCCTCTTCCTTTTCCTTTTAATTTCATTTCGAGTTCCTTTATTTTATTATTATCTCATCACCTTCCCTCATCCTAATATCATGAAAATTCTTGTAACTAAAATTTATGGAAATATTATGATAATGTAATAATCCATCATCAAGCCCATTCTCCTCTCCCTTTTATTCATCAATATAGAAACACCATCCATGCGGTGTTTTTTCATCTCCTTCAAGGATGAAAAGTTTTCATTTCCCTTCACCATCTTTAAGGATATTTATGAAACAAGTTAAATGGTTGAAACAGATTGTAATTTTTTTTGTTATAACCATTTTTATCTTTTGAATGTGACATATTTACATAATACTAAATGATATAACAAAATGAGTTTGTTATGATCAATAACCGTCGAACAATCTAAACGATTATCACTAAATGTATTATATAATGATTCATATTCATTTCATATATACAAATAATATATATAACCATTTACTATTATATATATTAATAAATAACATATAATTACAATTCTATATAATTATACCCATTTTACATGAACTCCATTACATATAAATTAGTGAATCGATCATGAAAAATAAGGAAACAAATGCTGCTAAATGATAAAATTGTATCTCATAATTTATAAAAAAGACCATAAATTAACTTAATAAAATTATAACAAATAAATTACATATATACAAGGTTGTGAATTAATTATTTAATGATTTTAATTTTATTATCCATGAAATTAAGGTCGAGTGCATAACATGTTCGGATATAAGGTAAGGGTTTTCTTCTCAAACCTTCATTTTCATTTGGGTTATGCTTTCTCCCTCTATACACCAATGTAATTCTTCAATTTTTTATATATTTCTTCAAAATTATGTGTATATGTTCAAAAAACACAAAAACACACACACACACACACAAACACACACATATATCTATAATTTCATCTTTAATTGATGGAATAATACATGTTTTACAAGTCTCCCTTCTCAATTCTTTTTGATACGCATGCTCGATTAAAGAGAACGTCTCGATTTATTTCCCATTTTCATGTACCATCCATAATCTGTTTTAAGACACCATTATTTTTCTAGAATCACTAATTTTTTCATTAGAAACAATATATTTTTTCATCTCTAGTTTTATAAAAACAATCAGGACAAATAAAAATGATTTTCCAAAAGAACTATTCTTTGCAGGGTAATAGGGTTATTTCTCTCAAGAATTCCTCGATGACTTTATTGGAGTATTTTCATATATTTCCACACCTATGATGAATTTTATGATTTATTTATATTGATATAATATGATTATAATATACCATATCTTATTAAATGGTTTATGATAAGTGTGACTATAGATGTGCTATCTTGATACCATAAACCATGTTACTTAGAATGGTTAGTGATTATGTTTACAGATTGGGGAAAGTTGTTTACATTTCATTTGTATATGTTTTTTATCTATAAAACCATTAACACAAGGAATTAATTAGAATTATTAAGTGATGAGTGAGGTATGGTATAGCCCATTCATTCATCAGCATGTCTCATGAGACAAAAGTGATATGGACTTGGTCGAGGCATTGCCCATTTTTAGATATGGTTTCGGCTAAGGCCTTAATCACTTTCATATGTCTTGGCCAAGGCCTTGACATTATGTTTTAGATTTATGACATATTCATCCCATCATAATGATATTATTAATTGATTATCCATGTGAATATTTGTCTAGTATAATATCAATGGTTAAGGTTCTTTCTCATATGAATTATTATATGAAATTATTTATTCACCTTTTATCATTTCCATATCAAGTTCAAGATTATGATCTAAGGGAATGTGTTTTTATTCATTATTATTTATATTGACTTTTATTATTTTACTTACCCTTACCAAAAACCTGATACCACCCCTTTTTTATGTTTTATTTTTCCCCAGGATATGAAGATGAATATTATGAATGACTTTATGGGTTAATATAAGAGTTTTTTGGTGTTACAAATGGTATTTATATATTGTTTTTTCCTTCAAAGTTGAAATGTAATATTCTTGAATGTAATTCAGATTAAAAAACTTCTAAACTTATTGGTACTTTATTATTCGAGCTTGTATCTATGCCAATGTATTAATATAAGGCATCAACTCCGGTCAACTAGGGTCGGGGTCTTTACTATTTTCATTAGAGGAAGTTTAGTAGGAACCTTGGAAACTACGTTTAGAAGTAATATAATAGGGAACATAGACCTAAGATAGAATTTTATTATAAATATTGAATAAAATCCTAAAATTTTTGTCAAGTAGAGATTATGTACGTTTTCTTAGTAATACATTCATGTCTGGATATTACAAGTAGATGTGGTTCTGACACAAATTTTCTTTGGGGTAACAACTTTGACTAGGTGTCTTAGGGTTGACTTAGGGTAATATGGTACACATCAAAATGCGTTACTATGCACCTGGTTTGAAACTCCCAGGGGATATTATTAGGATAAGTCACATTTTCCTTATAAACCATTATGAAGGATTGTCCTCAAATAAACCATGTTTATGATGATGAGATTAACTATGCATAATATTTCAATTAATGTTACGTGTTTTTCTAGTTTGAGATTATTCCTTCTGATTTATAACATAATGTAGTGTTTGACATTATTTATAAATGGAACCTAGTATAAGGAATGGAAACCTTATCAATTCACGTATCCCATGTTGGGATTTACCTCATATATAAGATAATGATGTTGACATGAGAAATGTGATTGGTGATGAGAAAATTATAAATATACTGGGAAAACTAACTTATGTTGTGAAAAATAACCTTACCCATATAGAGAATCCTGATACACAACATGGAAGATCAATGTTAGTCTGCTTTATGCAACAAAAACCTCCTTCATTCAACTGGACTATAAACCCATTTATAGATGAGGAGAGGATAATTTCCTTATAGATGATATTTCTCGCTTTGAGAAGTAACAAAAGAGAGAAGGTTTTCATGGTAGTTTATCATCTATTAATAGATGCAGATCAATGATGGTCAATAATTCAAAATACAAAGGATGATGAAGAAAATAAAAATATTTAATGGAGGGATTTTAAGGAAATTTTCCTAGAAAAATATTTTTCTCACAAATAATGAGAATATATATAAATAATATTCATGACTTTGAAGTAAAAAGAGAATATAAATGTAGCTAAGTATGAATCCAGCTTTACAAGGTTAGCAAGTCATGTGTGGACTATATACATAATCCTAGGTAAAAGATTAGCTGATTCATTTATTGTTTAAAACTATTCTTCCAAGGGGAACTAGTCTCCCAAAATTTCTCATTGTATGAAGATATAGTATCATGTGCTATAAAGATAAAGAAATAATACTCTAATACTTATGAATATAAGTGAAAACAAGAGGAGAAGAGGTTGGCAGTAGAAATAATGGATAAAGGCAAGAATAGAAAGGTTAATTTTTTAACAACTGATACTTGTGGAAGGAAACACCCGGGTGTATTCTAAAAAAGAAAAGGATTTTTCTATAATTGTGGGTGAAAAAACCATTATGATTAAGATTGAAAAGGAAATAAATAAGCTACAAATGTTCAATGATACAATCTTAGGGAGATGTGACAATATGAAAATGCTTTTCTGAAGCATCAATTAAAGTTTCTTCAAAATAGGCCATGGGATCAAAGAAAAGCATATACAATCACAAAATCAGTGGTTGATGTTTATAATGACGTGGTTGCAGGTAAATTAATCATCTCCTCAAATTTAGTTAAATAATTATTTCATTCTATATCATCACATTCCTTCATATATTCTTAGTTTTCATAAAAAATTATATATTTACAATTATCCTTAACATGGGAGTTGCTAGTCAAAACCCCTAAAAGAAGCCTCATTGCAAAAAAGTTGTGTCAAGTAGTTCCCATTATGGAATATAAACATGATTTATCTAATGATTTTATCATCATACCTATGGTCTACTTTGATATAATCCTAGGAATAAAATGGATTTCAAAATATGATGCAAAAATATATTTCAAGTGGAAGGAAATTAAGATTTGTGAGGAAGGTGTAGAATACCTTATATTTAGTATAGATACATCACCATCTGATTCTCATATAAATCCACCCCCAGTATCTCTAATAAATGAAATTATTACTGAGGGAGAGAAAAAATATTATATGGATAAGAAAATAAATATTCAAATTAAATATTTATATATTGTGCAAGAATGTATAGATTTATTTCCAAAGGACTTACCTAGACATCCTCATGAACGGGAAGTTGAATTCTTTATTGATTTAATTCATGGTGGAAGACCGATATCAAAGAATATTTATAAAATGGACACTGTGGAATTAATATAACTAAATAAACCACTGGAGTAATTGAGTGATAAAGGATTAATTCACCCTAGTACTTCTCTATAGGGATACCCAATTCTCTTTATCAATAATAATTATGGACCCATGAGGCTGTGCATTGATTAAAGATAATTGAATGTTGTTCAAATAAAGAACAATTATCCCCTCACTCACATTTATTATTTATTTGATCAACCTCATGGAGATCAATACTTTTCAAATATTGACCTTTGATACAGATTTAATTTGTTTCATGTGAGAAGGTAAGATATTACAAAGAGATTATTTTGAACCAGGTATGGATATTTTAGTTTACAGTAATGCCATTTGGACTAACTTATTCAACCTCAATTTTCATGAATCTAATAAACAACATTTTGAAGGAATATCTTGATAAATGTTTTGAGGCATTTATTGAAAATCTACTAATATAATCTAAAATCTATTAATACCATGAGAATCACTTGAGGATTTTTATAAAGAATCTTAGAAGAAATGAATTATATGGGAAGTTCAGAATGTATGAAATTTGGATTCAATTAGCTTCTTTTCTTTTCCATATCATCTATAAGGATGTATTCTCAGTTGATCCTATGATGACACAAGCCATTAAAAAATGGCCTACACCAATAATCATAACCAAGGTACATATTTTTATTGGTTTAGAAAATTATTATCATCATTTTGTTCAGAAATTTACCCAGTTAGGTATCCCATTAACCAGGATTACCCGTAAAGGGGTTAATTTTGTATGGAAAAAATAATGTGAAGGATGTATTGAAGAATGGAAGAGGATGTTAATGAATGATCAGATCTTTAACTTACCATCATAAAATGGTGGGTTTGTGATATATAGTGAAACATCAAAGAAAGGACTTGGATGTGTCCTAATGAAAAATTATATAGTTATTGATTATGAATCAATGTAATTCAAAAATCTTGAAAATAACTATCCAACTCATGAACTTGAGTTAGAATCTATAATCTTTGATCTAAAAATTTAGAGACCCTATCTCTATTGTGAAATATGTTAGATATATAGAGATCAAAAGATATTGAAATATATATTATCACATAAAGAACTCAACATGAAGCAAAGGATATGGCTTGATCTACTTAGGGATTATGATTATTCAATACACTATCACATAGGAAAGGAAAATAAGGAAACTGATGCATTGATAAGGAGGAATCATGGAGTTCTGAACAAAATGAGGTTTGAAAAGGATCATGTGTACATGGATCTAGAAAACATGGATATGGTAATTATCATGGAAGGTGAAACATCAATAATTTTTCTATCAGTTTCCCAACCATATTTATTAGAAAGAATTAAAATAAATCAGTGTGATGATGAGAATCTTCAAAAGAAAATTAAATATGTGAATGATGGGAAGTAGTCAAAGTTTGTGTGTTAGGATAGAATTCTGAAATTTGGGAGGTGGTTATGTGTTCCCTCTATATCTAAGCTAAAAGGGAATTATTGGATAATGCCTATATTTATAATTTCTCTATACACCCTAGTGGAACTATGATATATAGATATTATAAGGAATATCTCTTGAGGGATAATATGTAGTAGGAAATTGCTGATTATGTGTTAAGATGTCTTGTCATTCAATCGTTTAAGGCAAAAAGACAACATCCTAGAGGTGTCACCCAATCACTTCCTATTCCTACGTGGAAATGGGATAAAATCACTAGGTATTTTTTCACTGGATTACCCAAAAACTCCAAGAAATAATTATTCAATATGGGTAAATGTTGATCAACTTACCAAATCATCACGTTTCCTCTCTATAAGGGAGGATTTTCCACTAGACCACCTTGCACAACTCTATATCATTGAAGTTGTAAGACTTTATGGAGAACCTATATCAATTTTTTATGATCATGATCCATTATTGACATAATTGTTTTTTGGAAATTTCTCTAGAAATATTTGGATACTGAACTTAATTTGAATTCTTCTTATCAACTTTAAACTAAATGGCCGTAAACAATAATGATCCAAACTTTATAAGACATTTCAAGATCATTATCACTTTATTTTGAAGGCATGTGGGGTCAGTATTTACCCTAGTAGAGTTTTCCTACAATAAAATTTTCCATTCAAGTATTCAAATGGAACTATATGAAGCATTTTATTGAAAGATATGTCATACGTGAATTTATTGGGATGAAGTTGGGGAAATGATGCTTATAGGAAAAAAGCTCACGAAGGAAACAAAAGCAAAGGCAAAGACTATTCAAACTCAAATCAAAATAGCTCAAATATGAAAAAGTTCTATACTAATTATCAAATGAAGGATTTTGAATTTCAAGTGGGAGATCACATTTTATTGAATGTATCTCCATGGAAGGGTGTTATAAAATTTGTAAGGAAAGTGAAACTAATCCCTAGGTATATTGGTAATTTTGAAATTTTGGATAGAATTGGAGCTATGTATTATGGGTTTTCTATGTCACTTAGACTTTGGAAATTACACAATTTGTTCCACATCTCTTTTTTAAGGAAGTACATGCCAGACCCAACACATGTCCTCACTTAACAATGAAAAGATTTGGAACCTGATTTATCTTGCTGTGAAGTGCCTATCAAGATTCTTGACACTAAAGATTTGGTGTCGAGAAATTAGATGACTCATCTGGTAAAGTTACATTGGAAAAACCATAAAATTAAAGAGGTGTCATGAGAACCAGAGGAAGATATGATGAAGATCTGTCCAAATATTTTCATGAGGTGATGTTATAGAAATTTCTAGGACAAATTTTTTATATGAGGGGAGAATGTAATGAACCAGGATTCTATCGGTGGATTTTACCTTATTTTGGTTATTTTATACAGTATAAATCACATAAAATCACTTATATAACTTAATACAATCCTTATAAATGAAGAATAAATGAAATAAAAGGTATTTTTAAAAATTAAGGAACCTATACCGATGAATTGATAAAATGACCTTAGGAATAGTAATATGACCCTTATGAATAGTAAATCAGTTGAATGAATAGTAACCTCACCCATGGTTGTATAAATAAAATAATGGAAACTTATAAATTAAAGTATGATATAATTATTTCATAGTATACATAAATGAATATTTTTAAAATTATTAATTAAGTGTTAGTATTTTTTGTCATAAATATTTATTTACAATTTTATAATTAATAAAATGATTTAAAATAAAATTAATTTTCATAAAATTTATTCATAAATCAATTTTTTTATCTTATTCATTTTGGATAATTTTATTACTCCTTAGTTAATTTTTCAAAGTGTTTTAAAATCAGTTATAATTTTAAAATCTATATTTTTCAAGTAAATGATGATTTTAGTTATAAATTAAAATTTTAATATTTAAGAAATTATGTTCATAAAATTGAGTTATTTTTTGAATTATACATGCCTAAAAATGGTTTTTGTTAATCTTTCATATTTTTCTAAAATAATTTAAATTTTGATCAATAACAAAATACAATAATTTACGATAAATGTTAAATACATGAATTATTGATTCATACGTGATGTATGATTTTTTTCAGCCCATAATATCAAACTATCCTTCAATATTTTAATATTTTTAGTAATAATGATCAAAATATTAATATTCTTGAGCCAAAATAAATAAACAAATGATTAAAATAATCAAAAAATACCCCACTCCTATACTATAAATACCACCCCCACCACCCCTTCTCTTTACACCTTCCAATATTTGAGACTTGAAAAATTTAATCCCAATACCCTTCCCAAGCCCCCCTATATCCATGAGCTCTTGGTCTCATCAAAATACCAAAACCATTTATCTAAGGAGGTTCTTAAGGGGAAGAATTGAAGAGGTAAAGTCCTCTTCCTCTTTCTTTTAATTTAATTTCAAGTTATTCCTTTTTATTATTATCTCCTCAAATACCCTAATACAAAAACCCTGAAAAATACAGTACCTAATATGTACTAGATTGTTTTTTATTCTAATGGAAAAAATCTATCATTGTGCTCCTTCTCCTATCCCATTTATTCTAAAAAATGGAAACGGTGACTGTGAGGTGTTGTTTCATCACCTTCAAGGTAGACAAGTTTTCATTTTCCTTCATCATATTAAAGGATATTATTGAAACCATTTTAATTGTTAAAAAATATTTTAAAATTTGTATTATAAACTTTTTTATGTTCTGGATGAAATATATTTACATAATACTAAATGATAAAACAAAATGACTTCGTTATGATCAATAACCACTGTAATAATCTAAATAATTATCACCAAATCTCTTCTCTAATGATTTATCATATTACCATACAAAAAAATGATATATATAACCATTTATACTTATTTTTTTTCATAAATAACTTATAATTCCAATTCTGTAGAGTTATATCCATTTTAAATTAACCCCATTACTTATATATAAGCGAACTAAGCACGAAAACCAAGCAAATGAATGCTCTTGAATGATAAAATTGTATCTTATAACTCATCTAAAACACCATAAATTAATATAATAAAAGTATTAAAAATCAATTATATGTGATAATGGTTCTTAATTAATTAATTAATTGATTTAATTTTATTATCTTGGAAATTGGGGTCAAGTGCAGAACACGTTCAGATAGAAGGTAAGAGTTTTGTTCTCAAACATCCATTTTTCATTTGGGTTATGATTTATACATCTATAAACCAATGTTATTATTAATTATTTTAATATACTTCTATTAAATTATAGTAATATTTTATAAACACATATATCGATATCACTTTAACTTTTCTGATGAGACTATACAAGTTTTACAAGGCTCCCTTATCAAATCTTTTTAATACACATGACTGTTGAAAGGGAACGCCTCGATTTCTTACACATTTTCTAGTACCATCCAAATACTATTTTAAGACACCATTATTTATATAAAATCGCCATTTTTATGAAAATATATATTTTTTCATCTATTTTTTATACATACAATAATGAAAAATAAAAATGAATTTCTCAAAAGATCTTTTCTTTGTAAAGTAAAAGGGTTATTTCTTCGAATAATTCCTCAATGATTTTGTTATAATATCTTCATATATTTCACCAACTATGTTTAATTTTATGATTTATTTAGATTTATCTCCTATCATTATCATTTATTATATTTTATTAAATTGTTTCTGAATAGTTTGACTCTGAATGTGCTATCTTGTACCATACACAATGTTACTCATAATGGTTAGTGATTATGTTTTCAAATTGGGGAAAGTTATTTAAAATTCATATATATATGTTGTTTTTTCATAAACCCATTTATACGAGGAATTAATTAGACTTATTAAGTGATTTTTCGGTCCTAATATATCCCCTTTATGTATCGGTAGGTCTAATGTGACAAAATAGATTTGTACTTGACTGAGGTCCTGCCCATTTTCAAATATAGTTTCAGCCGAGGCCTTAATCTTTTTCTAATATAATGAAAGAGGGATTGATAGTATGTTTAATATGACTATAATATGAATTCCCTCATAATAATATTAATAATTTATTATTCATGTGAATATTTGACTAGTAGAATATCCATTGTTAAGATTCTTTCTCATGTGAATTCTTATATGGAATTATTTATTTATCTTTTATCATTTCCATATCATTTTGAAGATTATATTCTAATGGCATGAGTTTTTATGCCTTATTGTTTATATTTTATTTCATTGAATTAATTACCCTTATTGAGCACCTGATCTCACCCCTATCTTATTTTTAAAATTTTCCCCAGATTATGAAGATGAATATTATGAATGAATTTTAGGGTTAATATAAGAGTTTTTGGGTGTTATAAATGGATTTTCTACATTGTTTTCCTTTAAATTTGTAATGTAATGTTCACGTATGTAATATAGATTCCAAAACTACTAAAATTATTGGTCATTTGTGATTATATACTTTTATCTATTCCAATGTATTAATATAAGGCACTAGCTCTAGGCAACTGGGGTCAGGATCTTTATAAAAACTCTGGGATGGTTTGTGGTTTTGGATATTTTATTATTTAGAGTCCAAAATCAAATTTATAAATAAATACCCTTCATTTACAATATAAAAACACCTAAGATACTATTTATATTCACTCAAAATTTTTATTATGTCGATACTCTTCCCTACAATCTTTAGAGTCATCCCAAGACACCCCAATCTCTCATGAAGCCCCTCTCAAGCATCTGGATTTGCACACTCAACTAAGGGATATCCTTCTCTACATTTTTTTTCAAGAACCTCTTTTATGTTATGGTTTTTAATTTCAATTTTTCATGTTGGGATATGATCATACATATCACCTTTACTATCCATTATATGTCTAAATGATGACAGACACCTTTCTCTCTCAACAAATCCCTCCCATGAACTATCATGTACACCTGTTACCGTACCAAAATTTAGCATGATATCCGTTTCCTACTCTTATTTAATTCATGTTTGTTTATTATCTAGTGCCTTCTATTTAAAATTCCTTATGTTGGGATTTGTCTATACATGTCCATATTACAACCTATTTGACGTAAAAATGACGAGAGACCTCGTTCACTTTCATCAACCCATTTTATGAATTTTTAAATGACACCATTATGTTGCTAGAATTTCCTCATGCTTTTCCATTCCAAAACAATTATATAGTCAATACCATACCCATTTTCTATCAATCTTGTTCAAATTTATACAATTATACCACTTATAATTAGGACATACATGTATGTATTCCACACTCTATATTCATATAATAAAATGTGATGATAAATGATTCGATGTTTTATGATATATTTGACACAATAAATCATGAGAATGAAATGATTGAAATAGGTGAGCCCAAAATTGTTTATCTCTCCAATGAATTGAATAATGTTTACTATGATGATACTTCCTACTGGGACAAGGATTGAACCTTATTATTTTATGGTAATTTGTCCACCACAATGTCTTGGTGGTTTAGCCTTGACCTATGTTTATGTTTAAGTGTTTTATGTTGTTTCCACATTACCCATGTTATGATTTTCATGCAATATCATGCCTTATTATTCATGTTATTTTTATTTTTCATTGATATGAATATTGTACGACATGTATTACCTTATTCATGTTATTCCATGTTTATTACCTTACAAGGCTTTACAGCACACCCATTTCTTATGTATGTCCACAGGTAATCTCAGTTAGTTTTAAATGACATGGAATTTTAGAAGCATGTTAAGGAAGTTTTTAATAATGTTGTTGTATCCCATGTTCATCATGTTATTCTATATACCTAATTCCAAAATACATAAGAATTTTCAATCTTATCGGTTGTATTATGTGTACTTTAATGTAATAAATCATGTATTAGTGTGAAATAAAGATCCAAGTTTTTATAATTTTGGCATCATGAATACAATAAATTTGGATTTCATGTGCCTCAAGTATAACATGCTGCTTCCAAATCACTAGGAATCAAGTATTCAACTCTTAAATAACTAAGAATTGAGAAACCCTATAATGGAAATTTGGGCATTGAGTTCATCCTCAATGTGATGTTTCATGGAATCATTATATATAAACCTTATGCTAAGGTCAATTATTTCCATCATCACAAGTCATGCACACTACCCCTATAAGGGGAAATCATTTTATGATGGTCCTAAAGTTCCGAGAACCTGGAATGATACCTCTAATGGAAAGGTACACACACAAAAAGTTAGAGAATACATGGAAAAAATATCATCCTGAGAATATGGTTGTAATGTATGTACTTGTGATCATCATCAAACATGGACAAATAAGCTACAAAAATACTAATGGCATAAATAATCATCAACACGTCTCATAGGATACCCAAACACTAACATGTGATCACAATCAACAACATTCATCAGGTTATGCTAATAAAATAATTATAACAAGGTATACATGTGTATATGATATCCCCAAATGGTATTTAACTTTCTAACTCAATGTTATCAATATTATCACCATGGTTCATGAAGTACTCATCACCCAAACCACATAAAAATGTTTACTAGAACAAACCAAATTCTATGGAACCATAGAACTAATTCTATTATTTTATATAAAAAGTAAATAAAACCCCACTTGTGATAGGAAATTCCAACCTGTTATTTTAATCCATATAATGAGCTAACAATTTCTTTGTTAGATAAAACTATGAATTAATAGAGATAATAACTCTCTCTATCTAGAATAATCCTAGACAAATGTAAGATTATATTTACTTATCAGTATTTGATAATTTTCTAAATTATTATCATTTAAGATTTTTATTTTCAATTTATCCTAAAGGAAAGGAATAAATATATTTATAGTCTCTGATGAAAGAAGAAAAAAGGAATATAAATTCATACCTATGCATTCTTCCTATCGTTAAAACTCCACAATTAATAGAGAATAAGAAAATAATAGGCTTTGATATTCCTTGAATCCATAAGACAACTTGGTTTGTATGAAGAATAATTTTCATATATCATGTACAAGAATTTTTAGACTACCCAAACATGAAGTAATAACAAAAAGAAAGATAATATATGGTTTCAGTATTTATTTATGGAAAAGAATGAGGGTGTCTCACAATAATAATAATACCAATTAAAATTCATCATTTAATTTGGTCTTTGAAATATTCTAGAATGAAAAGGATTTAAAATACTTTATAATGGTATTGAAACTTTTAAATGAGTAAAAAAACCAATTCTAATGATTTAAGTAAACTTAAATCATCAAAAAAAATTTATGGGTTAAAGAAGATTAATTTTTATCCTTATGTGTGGAGTATGCATTGTGTAAGGGTTATTGTGTCTAAACCATATGTGGATGGTTAAACTTACAAGGGATTTAGAAAAACCAGGGTACTATTAAGGGAGACTGAAATAACCCTTACACAACTCCACCCGCATGAGAATACCCTTACATAGGTTGATTATACTCTTATGTTCCCTATAAAAAAATAGGGTAACCTTACATAACAATTATATTACCCTTATAATATAAGGGAGAGTGTTTTATGACCTTTACAAAGGTATTGAAAACACATTATTACCCTTATATAAGGTGAGGTTTACCCTCACACATCAAGTTTCTAGGATACCTTCATAAAACCACCACTATCTACATAAAGGTAATCCCATTTACCTTCACATAGAAGTCAAAATCCAATGTTTCCCTTGCATAATCTTTGGAATAAGAGGATACCTTAATGTAACCTTTTTAATATTGAATCTATCCTAATAAAAACGTTGGACAATAAGATTTTCCATTATTCAAGGTATTTTTAGACCTATTTACCCTCACACAACCCCTGTAAATATAAATTTATCCTTACAAAACAACATAAAATAATAAGGTATAATATAAATGAAAAAATATTTCACATAAAAAACTTATAAAAAATATATAAAAGTAGGTTTTTAGAGTAATAAAAAATTTAAAATATTACAATTTTCCCCTTTTAAAAAATTATTTTCCCTGAGAAGTGTCTCCATAAGTCTTTCTTAAACAACTAAATCCACTAGACATGACCATCTGATTACCTCTCCCACATATCCTCCCGGATCTATCCATGTTGCCATATGATCCAAAAATGTGGTACTATCTTCTCTTGAAGGACTTTCTCACACCTTTCTATAATTCACACTGGGTGCTCCTAATAGGATGTATTTGGATCCAACTCAAGATTCTCTCAGTAAATGATATGTGTATGATCAAACATGTACCTCTACATCTATGACACGTGAAACACGTTGTGAATAGCATAGTAAGGAGAAAAAAAGATATAGATGGTATGCCAATATCCCAAAATTCATGATGATCTCAAAGGGTCCAACATAACATGGATACAACTTCATATGATTCTAAAAATGATGATTCCCCAACCTAGATGACACTGACTAGATAACCTAGTTGCCAATAATGAAATCTAAATGCCATATTCTCCATTATGAATATAATCACTACTGATTTGAGCAGTCACCAACTGCTTCCTAATCAACTGAACCCTCTTTGAGGTCTCTGACACCAGACATCCCAAAAAAAACTACTACATCACTCATATCATAATAAAATTGTAGTGATAAGAATGACCATCCATAGAGAGCCTTAAAATGATATATAAAAATAGATTTATAGAGAACATTGTTTTAAGAAAACTCCACCAAGGCTAGGTGCTCATCCCAAGATCCATCAAAGTCTAGAATACAAGAGCATAGAATATCCTCTAGTATGTAAATAATATTCTATGATTATCCATATACATGAGTATTGAATCTTATTATAAAGCTCAGCTGAGTCCCTTGGGACTTATATAAGCCCTAAAAATATAGATATCTGAAACATGGGTCTCTATCAGATATGATAATCAATAGATCACTATGTAAGCTTACTATCTCATTGATATTAATCACTCTCATCTCATCCAATAAGTGAGTATATCATATTTGTATATAGTGAGAAACATTAGTTTTCTTATTGAAAATCACCCAGACAATTTCCCAAATCCTTAGGGTACTGTGTAATCCCATTAAAATTTCTATCATGATATCCACCCACTTCTACAAGAGAGTTAGAAGTTTCTAGAGTAAACCACCAAAACTATGATCGTTTTCCTTTTACCTATAGTAGGTAAGGCATCAAGAAACATAACCAAGAATGTCCCTCCTCATCCTAAGAAACCAGAACCATATTTTGAAGTTGTGTTATATCTATTTTAGACTAGGATGTACTACCCATATAGAAGTATGGAAATCACTCACTAGTTCTTCCCAGATGAGAGCACAGACTACCACTCTCCCCTATATAAGGATCATCTCATCATCGCCTAAAGAACACTCAGGTAATGGGTCACCTCCAAAGAGATTTTACTTCATCACAAAACACTCTGGGTCAGTATCTTATCTAGGATTTACCAGATATAATAGGGAATATGTGACCACTAAGAGTGAACAACTCAACCATCCTTAACCCTCAAAATAATCCATCACTCAGTCAACAAACTTGAAAATTAAGCACCATTTCTCCTCTAAATATCACTCAATAATATCTTTAGCTAGTTGCATCTTATGGAAAAGAAAATATTCCATGATTTTAACTTTCCCTGGTCTATATGAAATCTCAAAGTCAAACATCTATATATACAACACATTGTTTCTCTTACTCATGTTTAGTTCCCATTATCTATAGATGTAACAAAGGATTTTGTGGTAAATGTTGAAAACAAACATCTCACTGAAGAGATAATGTTGTCAGCACTTAATAGAATGAACCATGACATCTAGATCAAAGTCATGAGTAGGATATTTCTTTTTTTTTTGGTGTAGTAGATATGACTGATAAGATAATATAAGATATTTCAACATCAGTACTTCTCCCAAACCAATGACTAATGAATCAAATTATATAGAATATATGATCCTTAGCTTGGATAGTATCATCACTAGAGATGTAGTCATCTTTATATTGAGCTTAGGAAACACCTCTTCACATAGGTATGACCATTGAAGCACCTTCATCATCATCATAGTCATAGGTAATGGTATGCCAGAAACATCCTCGATAAAATTTCAGTAATATCATACTAATCCTAGAAAGATCCTCATATTGAACATGATCTAGGGATGTGTCTAGAACATCACTACCTCCAATTTCTCTAGTACCTTAAATATAACAATATCAGACACCACATTCCCTATGAACTACACCTCCTAAATCCAGAAGTTAAACTTTGATTTCACGGTGTAAAGATGATGTGCTTGAATCATAGTAAATACTATTTCTAGAAATTTCTCATGCTACTCTAGATTTAGAAAGTTAATAAGGATTTAATCACTGAATACCACGACAAATGAGTCTTTGTATGGTTGAAATTCCTTTTTCATGAGGTCTATGGACACTATATTCACACTGATCAAACAAAATGGAATCAATAGGTACTCTTACATCCCATACCTACATGGGATGAAATAAAATTATCAGGATGTCCTCATCTCTGACCCAAAAATGGTGATAACTAGATCAAAGATCAATCTTTGAGAACCACCATTCTCTTTATAATTGATCAAAAACACCATTAATCTGGGTAAATGGTTATCTATTCCTCACCAGCACCTTGTTCAAATTATATTAATCAATGAAAAGTTGAATAATACCATATTATTTTTTGGGGAACAACACATCTGCCCCCCATGTTTAATTACTCAACATAATAAAGAAATTATACTCAGTTTAGTCAAGATGAAACTCAATCTCCTTTAGCTCTGATGGTTTCATATGATAAGGGAATTTTGAAATAGGTTGTGAACCCAAAATGAGATCTATATCAAATTCAACTACTATATTTGTATAATATCACAAAATGTTTTATAAAAATATGTCAATATAGAGATCCACTACTGGAGGAAATTTTGTGTGGGATGCTACTGATCTTGCCAAAATAGCGATGCCATTCATTTTTACCATGATCATTCAGAGCTAACTCATGTATGGACCAACTCTTCCTGATCCTAATTCCCAATCTCTAGTTATCACATACCATTATCCCATCTAGATATGTAAATAAAACTTTTCTATGATGGAAATAAATGTGAGATCATATGTCAGTTATCTAGTCCAAGATAAGAATCACATCAAATATCATTTTCTATTGTATCATAAAGTCCAAAAAATGTTAAAATACAATTATTACTATTAGAAACTATAATCATCACTGAATATGGTCTAATTTTGTTCCCATAGATGAATCAGTGGAATATAACTCAATGTATAAATTGAATGATAAGTCATTTCCACAGACTACTTATACAGATATGAAAGAATGAGAATCACCAGCATCAAACAAGGAATTTGATAAAGTAAATGTGATAAAAAATATAACTAGAACAATAAAGTACCCTTCACCGCAATATTATAGAGTTTGATCCACTGAATAGATGCGATCTGGCTCAAATCCTAGACCCTATCCATGAGATACATTACTACAACGAGTCATCATCTGAGTCTACTTCTGACAACCCTGACCAGATCTCTGGGTTGAATTTTTGATTTTGTCTTGTACCCCTAGGGAACCTCAACCTCGATGCTATAGAATAGAGCTACTGGGGATGCCTTACCTTTCCCCATTACTGTAATTGGCTCTAGGATGTTGTACAAACCATGATATAGTGTCCAAAATTTCCATAGTTTAAGTACCTTGAATCAACTATAGAAGGTGATTAAGAATCCATACTATTCTATACCTGCATAATGCTTCTCTACTTTATATCCTTGACCTTACACTTCTTTCCACTATAAGAGGTACTCATGGTAGTAGTAGGAGGTCAACCATATTGAGAACTGAAATGTAGAAGAAGACCAACCAATTTACCATCCTCTGATATCTTCTTGATGGTTAAGGACTTCCATAGAACCTATGGTTACGATGATATGTAGAAGACCTAGACGTAATATCCAATATCAAGATGATGTATGATCTTGAGATTCCTAGACTTTTGAGCCTCATTCTTGGATGTAAAAGTGTCAAAGATATAAATCTTAATTAAATGAGTGGAGTAGAAAAACACTATCATAGAACCATATTTTAGCTTCATGTAATCCTATGCTCAGTAAATATTAAGTGTATTGGGAAATAAATACTAGATGAAAATATCCTTGAAGGCCTTCTAAGTGAGTCCCTCACATCAACTAGCCATCCCATGACTCCCCACCAAAACCTAGCGAGGTCCCTGTAGTATGAACACTACTAGATTGATCTTTCTATCTATTGTCCTCACAAAAGGTTGATGATCCCCTTGATGACGTCCACCAAATACTCAACATACCATGGTCCTACAGTTCCTTGAATGTCTGGTGGATATCGAAGCTGAAAATACTTGACATAGTCCAGCATAGAACATAGTTGAAATTCTCCCAGTTTCTGTGGGAGTATTGTATAAACAACTGAAAAAAGTGTAGGAGAATTATATGAACCATGATTGTGCACATCAGGTAGTGGAAAATGGGAATCATAAGCACCATAGACCACATTAACTGGTGGTCCCAATTTTTTTATGAGGTGACATATCAATATTACAAAGGGAAGCATTTAGTATAATATCTATTATCCTAACCCATCTAAGGGATCACATAATGGGTTTCCTTGAAGTTAACACATATCCCAAGGTATAAACCTCCTAGTACTAACAAAAGGTCTCACCCCTGCACATTAGTTGTAATAATCATATGTATACAATAACATGACTGCATGTATAGTATAACTAATTAATTATAATTGAGATATATCATACAACATGGTAAATAGATATATAAAAAAATAGAGAATATATCCCAAAAAATAATGCACAAATTATTAAATTAAATTAAATAACTAATATGAATCCCAAAACACACACACACACACAAACATATATATATATATATATGTAATGTGGACCTACGTCCCTAATCATGATGCATGAATGCTCTCAAAATATCATAAAAAGTTTCATAAAATTCGCATCCATGGAAACTCAGAGGTTTGATACATGTGTCCGAGCCATGAATATGGTAAAAGCCCTACCTATGTCCCACATAGCTATCTACATTATACAATGTACTAGGTTATTCAAAAAGTAAAATAAGAAAACTCGTTCTGTTATACCATTTTTTAACACCTCAACCCAAACCATCGGGTCTATACTAGAGTGCCACAAAGCCTCAAGCATGCCTCCCCATATGTAAGAGGTTTATGACTAGAAACACGGGGATAATTCCATCATTAGGGAGATTATACTCTCAATATCATGTAGTAGGACAATAAAAATAATAAAATAGATTAATAAATAATCATATTGACATGTGTAAACTAAATATTTCATACTTGAAATATAATAATTAGATAGATAGGTTCCATAGTTTCAGGTTAATCCGAAGTATATATTGTCTGTAAATAAATAAATAAAAACTAAAGAGTAATCCATAGTTCATCCTAGACCACCACCAGCTCCATTCTATTCTACTCATCCATCATCCATGTGCCCATTTTCATTACTTTTATCCCTATACATGAAGTCTACACACACATCAGGATTACCAAAAAGGATTTTTGTAATAAAACCTATTATGACACCACCAATGCATCTTTAGTAAATGTTCACATATATAACAAATGTATTCCAAGATAATAATAAATGAGAAAAATAGAAATATTAAAAAACAATAAAATATCAAGTGGTCATGCCCTAACCTATATGGAATTAACCCACTCCCTTGAATTCTTCAACACCATTCTAGAATGATAATTAGGATATACCAGAAGTATCCAAAAACATCCACATGTCTAGTGAATATGATGCTTGAAAACCTCATGGAATAAAGCATACATGAGGCTTAGGTAAGCCAACTCACATGTATTCATGATTCCACATGGTTTTCAATAAATATATTCACAAGACCTATAGATAGTTTTGCTTACTTTTAACATCAACTTGTTATCCTTTGGCATGGATCCGAAAGAGGTATGGTTGGGGATATATAATGGCTTGGTTAGTGTATGAAATCATGATATGATATTTTATGTTTGATATGAATTTTTATGTATTTTTTATTATCATGTAATACCCTTTTTATTCATGTGAACATTTGTTAAGGATGCTTTGATGGTGTCCCACTAGTTTTTGTTACTCACACCTTGCATGAGCATCCTGATGCATATGAAAAATTCATGTACATGGATTCGAGTATGGGAAAGTAGATTTTGGATGATGTCTAAGAAGAGAAGCATGATGCTAGTGGAAAATGATGGACTCTAGAAGATCCTACAATTTTATTTAATTATTTACCTTCTATATATACTTTGGAATGAATGTCCACCTTGAGAGCCTATTTATATATTTATTATATTCCATGTATTCAATCATCAGTTTACACATGTTACTAAAATTATTTATTAATCACTTTTGTTATTATTATTGTGCTATGACATGATATTTGGGGAATAATCTTCCCAATAATGGACCTAGATCCAATATTCTAGTCAATAGCCACTTATGTATGGGGAGGATTTCTTGAGGTCATGTGACACTTTGGTTCAGTCCTGATGGTTTGGGTCTGGGGTGCTACATCGATCCGATATTACAGAAAATATTATTATTTCATGATACAAAGATATTAACTTGTTTATTCTAAATCCTTATTTAGTGATTCATGACTCACGAACCATGTTTTATTGGTTATTAATTCCTTATAATGTATTCATGTACCCTAATTATGTTCTTATACCTACATGTTTATATTATTCTCACATATGAGCTTCGATTGTTATCACTTTTGTTTACCCTTTCTGATCATTTAAGCTCAGCATTATTTTGTTTCTATTACCTTAGTTAGGAAGAAGAGTATTATTTAATATATATCAACTTGGGTATCTTATGTCGAGATTTTTTTGGGAGATACTGAAGACTTATTATATAATACGTAATCCTAAGTTTAGCGGGAAAAAATGTCTATTTGATAGGAATGATAGGGGTTTTTTAGTAAAGGTTTTCTAATTTCTATAAAACACTAAACCTAAAAGGTTTGGATATGTATGTGAATAATTATTTTTTATTGATATTTTAGTTATGGTTGGTTAAGATTGTGTCCCTTTATTTGGTATTAATTAAATGTTTTAAAAGATATGTTTTTGGAACCAAATCATGGAATGTTTGACTGGGGTTTCTTACGTTTCACTAAATCACCCAAATTCTTTAGGAAAGATGTTTTGAAAGTTCAAAATATGCTAACATCTCAGAACTATATAAGTTTGTAAGAGGGGATCTTCGTACAAGGAGAGTTTTAGCTAGTGATCGCTAGAGAATATCTCACAAATTAGTTCATAGCATTGAATTCAATATATTGGCCAAGAGGATTCTCCCTAAGCCCATGAAATTACTCATACATTTCATAAATATTTTATTAATTCATTTAGTTGGATTTTATTTAACCATGTAATAATAAATCTCAATCCATTTCATCTTTTAAAATGAATAATCAATGATAGATAGTTTTTTATAGATACTGACACCTTTTATGAATCATATTTGTAAAAATTGAATCATTAACTATGATTCATGGAAATACAAATCACTATATAATATAATAAATCTTTTTTTGAAACTCTATAGGGTATCCCTATATCATAAATTATTATATACCATAAAGTATTAAACCTATGAATTTATCTATATGTTTGTCATACCATATGAAAGACCATATCAAACTATATGACCTCACATAAATTTTGGAATTATTCCTTTCATATTTCAACAAGAACTGGTACCACAACCTCCTTGACATCAAGTTGAATTTTTTTAAGCTCCCCCCAACTCTCCATGCATCAAAAGAGTCCTGGGCTACATATCTTCATGTCTTGATACTCAGAGCATCTATAACAAAATTCCTATTACCTAGGGTATAAGATATCTAAATTTCATATTTATTTAGTAAATTCATCCACAAAAACTTATATATATTTATATCATACTGAGGGAAGATATAAATGAAGCTATGGTGATTTTAAAATATAATAATTCTCTCACTTATGAGGAACTATCAACAAATATTTAGAGGAATCACAAATAATACTAATTTGAGATCATGATTCATATAGTTTAATTTATGGGGATGTTAATTACTAGACCCATATAAAATCACTACACCTTACTAAATCAAGAAAAAACTCAAACCATAATGGAAAGTGTCACAAAAAACCACATACCCGACACATTCCTATGGAAATCGAAGAACAAGATCATTGATCAACTGAAACTTAATGTATTTTAACGCTATATAACACAAATAATACCATAAAATTAATTATTTTTCCTAGATAGGATTTAAATTGGGCCATAATTTAGGAAAAACTAAACACATACCTATAATAATATCCCATAGAATCTAGGAAACTTTGGACGTCTACTACATTCTTTGGTGATGCTCAATAAACATCTGTTTAGTTCATTGAATAATTAACTACAACTACTTATAGAGATACCACTTGCCTATGAAAATTAAACTAACATGCCTAAAACAAACACATATACAAAATACTATAATTTATATGTTGAATAAGGTATCCTAGAATTGTACTCAGACTCTCATTATGGTCCCTCTTCGACTTCGAGTACACAAATTTGTTTTAATAAATATGACCAAAAAAGGATTTATAAACTCACAAAACATGGTGTTTATGCATCCCATGAAGACATTTGTGGTGTTCATGACATAAAATGGGAACAATAATAAACATTATGTTCCCATAGTGACACATGAATGTTGTATTTGGGATATCCTATTTATTTATCATTACCTGATGACATCTCTACCATATAATGAACTTTGAAAACATTCTCTCTACCTTAAACTAATTAAAAAAATTTCTATTATTATGATGTGATAATATTTCATGATTTGAACCTGGTTTAATATCTAAAAACATTTTCTAATGTCAAACTATAATCCACCTTCTAAGAAAATAACACTATATGACCCCAATGTGACACACTATTCTGGGTAAAACCCTTCTCCATCAAATCCTCGATCTGAATCTTCATACCCCACAACATAGAAAGTTATATTAATTTCGTTTCCATACAAATTATAGGGCCATTGTGTTAGAAATTGTTACAAAACTAGATATTATATTTAGGGTTTAACCTCACATACACTTCTAAAAAACCATATAAGAACTCCACAACAACCATAAGAAACACCACTATCAGAACCTCTTGTAAGAAAATAGTCAACTCAAATAGTTTACTTGATAATGGATTGAAACACTGTTTACCCATTTAATGGTGTTTTTCTTTATTGAAAATCATAAAAAGACCATCCCCAATAAATAATACAACTCTTCTATAGAAGAAATCAATTACCAAACACATAGAGTACAACCAATCCATATAAATAATGACATCATAAAGTTTTATTTTCATCCAAAAGAAATACCCTATCTATGGATTTTACCCATCATTAGTTCACAACCTCAAAACCCATTAAGTAAGATAGAATGAACTAAAACTATCATAGTTTACAAATATGAAACTGGAATAATCTCTACCATGAGTCCCACATTATGGACTATGGTGGGTGAAATAAAATAATCAAAATATTTTGAATAAAACATAAATAATATGGTTGAGTATGAGAAGATAGTACCTCATAAGATCACGGGTAATATTGGTACTGGAATTTTCTTGGAAAGCACCATAAACTACTAAATGAATGCCTACTAACCTTATTGCTAAAGTGGACTCAGATGTGTCTATGGTTAAGGATATTCTAAAATATATCCACTATATGACGTTATACATTGAGGGAGGTTAGGAACATAAATTTACAATGAACATGACCCCAATAAATAAATCACATGGAAATAGAACACTTAGTTGATGACTAAGAGCTTTTATCTCTAGGTAAATGTGAAAAATACAACTAGGACTGGGTCCCACCTAATTGAAACCTTGACCACCCTAATATCTAAGATCCTCAATTCCCATCTCTTTTCCCCAAGAAGTTATGAAAACTTCACTATCAATATGAAATAAACCATTAGTGTATCTTCTAAATCACATCTACCTAAGCTAGCACGTATATATATAGGGAACATAAATGTGGTAACCTAAAGATGAATAAAAGGATGTAGTGAATCTTGAAAATGTAGTTCTCTGGTCTATTCACATTAGAAAAGATCTGTGAAAATAGGTAAGTACCTTGAAGTGAATTCTAAGGTATCACACACTCATATTCCTATAATGAAGATAAATATATGTTTACCACCAACATAAATTTATCATTGAAGAAATAAATTCTATATGGAAATAATTCTAGAAGTATTAATATTAAAATGAATAGCTCCTCATAATCCACAAGAATGAGAATACACCTCTAATGTGGTACTCCCATCATTTGAATGATATATAACAAGTTCCAATTCTTATTTATAACAAGAATCATACGGATGGTGATCTCCCATTTCTATGATCAATAATCTATCTCTATATTAGAGAGAATCACCTTATACATCACAAACATTTAATGTTTAAACTAGCTCAGTGTCTTAATCTAATAATCATCATCCTCAGATGAAAAAACCCTCCTACGGTCAACTAGTCCATCTTTCCACATCGCACCAATATGAACTACATAGAGACAATTCCCACCAATCATTTATACAAACATTAAAAAAATCCTAACCCCAAAAAATAATTTTTTTTAGGAATAATTTAATTTTAATAATTTAATTTTATTTGAATAAATCCAATTCAAACACAAGTACAAAAAACATGATTCATGTTCCACTAATTTTCCTTTAACCTATAATAATCATCATCTAGAATAGAACTTCAGTATCCATATATTCCTCTTTTCAAATCACAAGGGGTCCTAAACACTTATATCCTAGCTGGTCTCCCTTGAAATGTCTCAATATAACATAGAATAATACCATCACCCTACCAAACCTAGGAAGGCTCACCAATGCCCAACCCAAATAAACAACATAACTCTAAACCAAATCTCTAAAACCACTCTATAATGATTCTCTGAAACTAGTAACAACTTATAGCCTAAAATTGAATATGAGAGTGAGTCTTGAACCCTTCCACTAATATGCCCCTGGGTAGAGACTAGAACTGTCACACCCAACCTATGAGATTATTTTATTTTAATTATTTTATTTCTGCCTTTAAATATCTTTTCTAGTGTCCAATGTGAGTCTAGGACAAAATTTCTATGTTTTGATAAAAAATATATATTTTAGGTTTGATGTCATTGGATGCACCAGCGGAGTGCGATGCCGTGTGGTTTTGCCCAGGAAAATGCATGGCCTTTTCATCTTTGAATAATTAAAGTGAATAAATAAATGCAAATTTATTATGTCAATTAAGATTTTTATAGTTATTAAGAATTTTAATATTTTTATTTCAAAAGAAAAATATTTTTTTTAATTTTATTATTTTGGAAATGAAATAAATACTTTTATTATATTTAATTTTATCATCGTGTCATTATTGTTATTATTTTTATTGTTATTTTATATATTACAAATTAAAATTTATATTAATTAAAACAATTGTTAGGAATCATTTTATTGTTGTATTAATATTATTTTTAAGATGATGATGATGATGATGATTATTATTATTATTATACTTATTATTATTATTATAATTATAATTATTATTTCACCCTTTTTATGGTTAATGTCCTACTTTCTTCCTCCACATTTTTCCCTTGCTGCACGTGACCCATCACTACCTTGTAACACCACCTCCCCGTCGTAGACCATCACTCCTCCTGCTTCCTAGGCAACATCGAACTTATCCTCCCTCCATCTCAGGGGCACACCACTTATCCCCAGTAACCTGGCCTCCTTGGCCACTCCTTTCTTCTCAGTGCACAGTAGCTCGGTGCATCCCCTGTTTCTTGACGCGACCCCCGCTAGTCAGTGAAACAACCACCTGCTGCCTGAAACAAAGCCACCACCCCACTCTGGCCAAACGCCACCTACACCTCCCTCCTTTATAGTAGCCTTGACTCTGTTCCCCGCTCAGCGACCAGTGAATGCTACTCCCCCAACACATTCCCTTTGCTGCGTGTGAGCAGGACAACCACCTCCCAGTGTGACACCCCTGGCTCCCCTACTAAGCGGTATATCTGGTGCTGCGACCCTCAACCAGCCCTCCTACAACAGACAATACCCTTTTCCAACCCCTCACTGTTATGTTTTTCCAGAAACCCTACTTCCAATCACAACCACCACCAATCATTGCCGACAACCTGTTCGGCCGACAGTCTGCCTCCTACCACCCCCTTCCAGGGGTGTGTGTTTTGTCTCTCATGACAACTTGAGGTGTGTGTCATTGTTTGTCGTCAAAGCCATGGCATTTAGATTCATTCCAAGTTGTGCTTCCATTTTAGGTGAGGGTTTCTCCTTTCCTCATGGTTTCATATGATTTAATTGGGTTTTTTTGTAGGTGTTTTGAGTCCTTAGTCTATATTTTATAGGGTGTTGAATCCTGTTGCGTGGTTTCAGATGTGCATCCTTCCATTTTATATTGGTCTCAAGGTAGGCTTCTCAATGCACTTGCCTTTATGATTTAAGTTCATCTTTTTTCTTGCTATTTTCCTCCTATAACTGTTCTAATTATTGATGTGCAATTTTTTCTAATTTATTTGGTGTGAGAATTGATAATTCAATTATTTTTGTGTGAAAAACACAGTCATTTTTTTATGTTTGTGCATTCCACTTGTTCGATTAAATGATTTATTAATTTTTCACTTAGTTTATCAATTTAAAAATGTTCATGGAATGAAATTTGTGTTTTCACCTAGTTTCGTCTTAAATGGAAACTATTTTAGTAAATGTTTCAAGTGTCGCTGATAAATTTCTGGTTGGATCTTACGGTTTATTTGAAAAAAATAAAATGTTTTGGTTTGGTTTTTAAAAATATTGGCATCTTTTGAAGTAGTGTTTTGGGGCTCCTTAAATGGTTTCAAACTGGTTTTGGTCTTATAAGGAAATTGATTCTTTTTAATGGGTTTAGAAGATCATGTTGTGGTTTTCCCTCTTTTCATTTTGGGAAAAGAATTTGGTTCTTTTAAAGTGGTGATTTTTAAAATGTATTTAATGCCTATTTGGAACTTGATAGATAATGATGAAATTGTTTTAATGAAAACCTTCATAGGATAACTTTCATGCCTTTTTTGCTACTAATTCTTTTGGAGGCCCCTACTTAGAGGATCTTGGGTGATCGAATGGTTTAAATGCAAGAGGTTGTACCATGGAGTGGCTTGAGGTGATTCCTATTGTGATTTTTTATTATATATACTGTGATTGGATGCTCGACTGTTATCGGTTGATCCACTCCCTTTTTAAATTCTTGAGACATGTGAACCTAACATATTGAGAGAATATTCTGAAAATGATTTCCAAACTAGTAGGTTATGGTACTCACCATTGACCCATAATAGGGAGATTTGTTTGGGTTCATTACTTTGGAAATTTTCCTCAACCTACCTGAGAAAGGATGTCCGAGCGTTTGGAGTGTTTTGATTTCATCGTGCGTGACAAGTCAACAAGGATGAGGACTCATGTATTGGTGTCTTCTGAATTATTCTTGATCTCTTGGGTTCACCTATGTCTACTCATTCTTAGTGCTTGTAGTGTTGAATGTGTTACTTGTATATACAAATTTTATTTTTATTTCCCTTGTAGTTAAATTATTATAGCTCCTTCTTGTGTAATGTTTTTACTAAAAAGTGATGTTTTGTTTTAATGTAGCTTATGAAAATTGTTTTAAAAGGAAATTTTTTTATTCTTTTTGTGAAAATTGAAAATGTATATGTCCTGACCCCCTCCCCACAAAGTGTACCCCTCTTGGGCTGACAATGTGAAAAGGGAGATAATGACCCCCAAGTCTCACCTCTAGTAGGCCCCAGGTTGGCGACTAGAACCGAGGGTATAATAAACACTCAAATGGGAGGCATTATACTCTAAGAGAACACATGCAGAAGAGAGAGATAAAATAGACACCATAAAACTCCAACTCAGAACTAAAATATAAAAGAAACCCAAGTACATATATGGAATTCCATGAAAAAGTACTAAAACTGAAAGTGAAAACTACAAGTACCCAAAAGAAAGTAAAAACAGCAGCGACCACAAGCCCGAACAGCTCCTGCAACTCCAAGCTAGTAGAACCAGCTTGACCTCTAACCTACTCCAAGTGTCCAGAAAAACAGTTTATATATACATAGGGTGAGTATAACAGTATAGTCAGTAGGATCCTCCCCGAAGCCCCTCATGAAAAAGTAAAGAAAGCATGCTAAAGCACAGTGAACAACAAGTGAAACTAACTCGTCACCTAAATAGGTATACTATATTCCCAAACACACCATGGATACTCTCACCAACTAACGCATAAAAGAATATATCATATAGAAAAGAATATCAAGGGTACCCCGCTACAACTTCCACACTAGTTTTCTGATTTTCCCTAACGACATACGTCCTGTGCATCTCTCTCCAAAGGCTTGCCCGTATACACTTGGGTTGAGCTCCACAATCTGCACCACTTGCACCACAAAGGTTTGAACGTAGACACCTGGGTTAAGCACCACACTATCCTCACAACCAAAAGTAACCAGGTAGTTTCCAAAAGCCACTACATCTCACATAACATGTATCATACGTCGAGTATTATACCTCGAGCCATTATAGTCCATACACCGAGTAAGGATCATCAAGCCATAACAGCCTATACACATTACACCTATAGTATTTCGTAGGATACTATATCCAGAATATATGTTTAGAAATAACCACAATCCATTACAGCCCTCTACACACATATATGGGGAAAACTCACCATTGTGCCAATGGTATGAGTATCTACCAAGATAAGAGAGTGGGGCCAAAGGGGGAAGTCAGCCATTCATCCTCCCACCGGAATGTTGGGGAAAACACCAACCCAGGGTTCAAAATCCTCGGGGTGTCAGTTACCCTTAATGAAAGGGTGGAGTAGCGTATAGAAACACAAAAAGTACAGAATATATATAACTCACAACCACACTATTGTAAAAACCTGTTCTTAGTCTCAAATGCAGCTAACGTCTCTCAGACTCTAGGCTGCTATTTCTAAGACTAGGTATCCTATAAGCACACAACCAATTAAAGAACTTCATTAGGCCACCTTATCCCTTTTTTTTATCAATACCTCTTTATGTTAATTAATTATTATCACATTAATTAACCATGAACAAAACCACATTAAACTTCATTGGAATCACATTCAAAATCAACTGTTTCTTTAAAAGTTACAACATCGCCATTAAATTCCAGCATCTCCATCACCGTGGATCATCACCAATTAATCAATATTTCATTATGGAATTACTTTTCCATATTCCTAGGCATTGTAGAAAATCATCCTATGCTACTAAACACAAGGGGGCTCAACATGGTGAGTAGATACACTACCCATTGATTCTTTTCCGCCTATAGCAAGAGCATAGACCCATTCTCCCTCGAGAGGCTAAACACGGAAAGCACGTAGAATACCCCGCATGTCTTCACCCCTTTTGGAAGAAGGGTAAGAAAAACCAGCTGCCTTGAGTAGTGGGGAAAAGTAAGGTAGATAAACAACCAATTGAAACCACCAAACAACAAGCCAACACAACCATCCCATACCATCATCCCTGATGTCCTTCTCGACACCCACATGCATAAAATGACGCATCTCACCACCCTAGGTATCATCCGCTGCCACAACCATAAGGCCTCCCTACCTCCACATATCACAACACCCCTCCAGGGTCACATCACATCACAAGTAGCATGAAAACAAACACCACATCAATTAAGCTCTTAGCCCTATTTCACAATAATAGGGTAACTCAGAACCCTTCAGGGAATTAAATCAATCAAGTTCTTTAATCAATCTTAAATTAACAAATTCAACTCATTGGTTCCAACATCATGAACCAAATCAGTAATCTGTCACAAAGATTAAACATGCTTACTATTCCAATTTAATCAACATCAAATTACAACAAGAACCATATTATTTTTCATGAATATTTATATTTATCCAATTAATTATCAATTAATTCTGGCTTTATGTTCTTTATCAATTTCATCAAGAACAACATGCTAATAAGCAAGGCATAGATATCACACTATCTGGAAAAAACATGAGGCAACAACATACGTTCGATGAAATTTCTTAATCCTGTTAAAATATATTTATCAAGTCAATTCCAAAGTCATCCAGTGGGATTAGACATGCTAACAATACAATTGCACATAAAAGAGAGAGAATCATGAATCCCCTACCTCAACGGTTTTGATGGAAACCTCAACAGTCGAAGAACGCCCAAGAAACCGGGTCGATTATCCATGAATCCTCCTTAGATCTCTTCTCCTAACACAACCAAGACCAAATATCATAATAAATGACATCCAAACACATAGATCTACCCATAAAGGTCATATATCTAAGATCCCAAGAGAAGAGGAGGAGTAGATCTAAGTAGATCTAAGAAAATCAAGTAAGAACGATGGCATACCTCAAGAACCGGCTTCGATTCGCCAAGAAAAGCCTCCAGATCGCCTCCAAAACGCTTGGGAGAGGTTTTCTAACTATGAAGGGAGTGTAATCCAGAGTTATGGCCGATTAGGGGCTTAAATGAGCAAGATAGTGGCTAAATGGTCAAGATCCTAAATTTTAGGATCTAAATTTAAGTGCCCGCACGGTTAGTCAGCACAGTTTACCAAACCATGTGCTAACCGTGCGTTAGCTTCTGCCTCGCCAAACACTCCTCACACGGTTATTCCGCACGGTTAGACAAACCATGCGCTAACCGTGTGTTAGCCACTGCCTCCAAGACCATCCTTGCACGGTTTAGCCGCACGGTTTGATAAACCGTGTGCCTCCCGTGCGAAGGCCATAAACCTTTAGATTTCCTTAAAAGTCCACCCAAATGCACTCCAAGTCACATTGACCTCCCGGAACACCTACAACAGCAAATTTTTACAATGTAATGGACCGGAGAGGTCCGGGCCATTACATCAGATACCTCTCAAAACATTCTCATCCTCGAGAATCCAAAACTCACCTAAAGAGAAAATGCAGCAAGGTCTGAACAACCACCCAACGAGAAACCTCTCAAAAGAGAGAAAACCACCAAATCAATAAAGGGAGCCATCTCATAAACACAAAATTTCCATAACCACATAAGTTATAACAATACATGAAAAGAGTTAAACATCAAACAACTCTGGGTACTGAGCACGTATCTGTGACTCATGTTCCCATGTACTATCTTCCAAGCCGCTGTGTTACCATAAGACACGAACTAAAGGAATGGATTTCCCGCGCAACACCTTCTCCTTGTGGTCTTGGATCTCCACAGGTCACTCCTCAAAGGTTGCATCATCATCAACATTGATATCTCCCCAATTTATGATGTGAGAGTCATCAAGAAGATAACGACATAGCTGCGATACATGGAAAACATATGTATCCGACTCATCTGCGGGGGAAGTGCTACTCGATATGCCATAGTTCCAACACGAGCTAACACCTTGAAAGGACCAAAAAACCGGGGAGAAAGCTTACTTCCATGACCAATACTTCACAGCCCATGATGGGGAGTCACCTTTAGAAACACATGATCCCCAACATTAAACTCTAGGGGTCTCCTCCTTTGATTGGCATATGATTTCTAACGATCTTGCACTGCTTTCATCCTCTCACGAATCACATGAACCATCTCTGTTGTATTCTGCACTAGTTCCGGTCCGAGAATTGCGGACTCTCTGACCCCAGTCCAGCACAATAGAGAATGGAAAGGTTGGCCATACAAGGCTTCAAACGATGCCATACTAATGGTGGAGTGAAAAAAATTATTATAAGCGAAATCTACAAAGGTTAAGTGCCTCATCCATGACCCTCCAAAATAAAGAAAACAAGAGCGCAACATGTCTTCAAGATTCTGGATGGTTTGCTCCATCTGACAATCCGTTGGAGGATGAGAAGCAGTTCTAAGGCATAGCTGATATCCGAAAGCATATTGGAGAACTCTCCACACCCTGGAGGTAAAACGAGGATCCCGATCAGAAATGATCGTCCTAGGGACTCCATGAAGTCTCACCACCTCCTCCAGATACTGCCTCGACAAAACATCCACTGATCTTGACTCCTTGATTGCTATAAAGTGGGATGATTTTGTTAAATGATCCACTCCGACCCAAATAGCATCATGTCCTCCCAGAGCTCGAGGTAAACCTGTAACAAAGTCCATCGATATGTCCTCTCACTTCCACTGAGGAATCTCTAATGGATGAAGAAGACCACCTGGAACACGGTATTCGGCCTTCACCTTCTAGAAGACTAAACAATGAGACATAAACTTCACAACCGTACGCTTTAGCCCAGGCCACCAAAACTGACTCCTCAAGGATCTGTACATCTTTGTCACACCAGGATGTACTGCTAAGGGAGAACTATGGAAATCCATGAGAACCACCTTACACATTGCCAAGGAAACAAAAAGCCTTCCATGATACAACAATTGGTGTTGTTTATCCTCCGACCAACCATCACGGGACTCACCACAAACAACTCGGTCTCTCCAAACTTCCACCTCTAGATCCCCCAAATGGGACTCTTCCACCTTCTGTATCAGGGATGACTGCACCGTCATCTGAAAAAGATAGCCTCTACCCCCAACTTCTCCCATATCAAGATGTAAAGCTAATAGTTCTTCCACCACTCTCCAAGAATCACCGGATTCACGCACAACATCACCACATGACTTTTGGCTCAGCGCATCAGCTACAACATTCACTTTTCGAGGTGTATGTGATATTTCAAAGTCTTATTCCTACAAGAACTCCATCCATCGACACTTCCTCAAGTTCAAGTCATGCTGGGAGAAAACATACCTTAAACTATCATGATCGGTGAAAAACACAAAGCGCTCACCAATGAGGTAATGTCTCCACAACTTCAGAGCAAACACCACAGATACCAACTCAAGATCATGGGTGGAATAGTTGCATTCATGGGGATGCCACTGTCGAGACCTATAAGAAACAACTGACCACTACTGCATGAGAACACAACCTAGTCCTAGGTGTGAAGCATCACATAACACATCAAACTGAACTCTTTCACCTGGAAGACAAAGAATTGGAGAACATACTAACTTCTCCTTTAGTTACTCGAAATCTGTCTGACACTGATCAGTCCATATGAAAGCATGATATTTCTTGGTCAAAGCTCTCAGAGGAGTTGCAACTCGTGAGAAATTTGCTACGAACCTCCTGTAATAGCATGCGAGACCAAGGAAACTTCTCACATCTGAAACTGTCTTGGGGGCTTCCCAAGACACTACTGCTTCTATATTCGATGGATCCATAGCTACTCTCTATTGGGACACAACATTCCCCAAGAAACAGACTTCTCGAGCCCAAAACTCACACTTCGAAAACTTCCCGAATAGCTGATGTCAACAAAGAACTCCCAAAACATCTCGTAGATGCTCTTCATGATCCTCTTCAGATGTGTAGTACACAAGGATGTCATCGATGAAAACCACCACAAACTTGTCCAAGAACTCACGGAACAGAGCATTAATCAATACCATGAACACAACTGAAGCATTCATCACACCGAATGACATTACAACGAAATCATAATGCCCATGACGACAACAGAAAGCAGTCTTCAAGATATTCTCATCCTTTACACGCATCTGATGATATCCTGACCACAAGTCGATCTTCGAGAACCAACTTTCACCCTTCAGTCGATCAAATAAATAATTAATCTGCAAAAGAGGATATCGGTTCTTTATTGTCACTTTTTTTTAAGAGATGATAATCGACACACAAGCGCAAAATTCCATCGGCCTTCTTCACAAACAAAACTGGTGCACCCCACGGTGACACACTTGGCCGAACAAAACCGCACTGCAACAGACCATCAAGCTGTATACGTAGCTCTCATAACTCAGAAGGGGCCATCCTATATGAAGACATAGAGATAGGAGAAGCTCCTTGCTGTTGCTTTATCCCAAACTCGATCTCTCATCGAGGGTGTAATTCTACAACCTCCTCTGGGAAGACATCAGGGTACTCCTCTACGACCCTAGGAAACAGCAACTGTTGAACCTCTGAAAAACTCAGCATAATCCTAGCCATAATGGACGATAAGGATGGAACCTGTCTATGACCCATCCTAGGATCTTTCCCACCAAAAAACACCACTTTCTCTCCATCTGCACCAATGAAGATGACCGTTTTCCTGAAACAATCCACAATATCCTGCACTGAATACAACCAATCCATGCCGAGGATGACATCATATGGTTGTATTTATAAACATAGGAAATCTCCCCAAGAGCGGTGTTGCCCCAACACTAGCTCAGAGTCTCTACATACTTCAAACAAGTCAGCTCGACCTCCAACTGGTGTAGTCAATGCCAAGGGCACTATAAGCCTCTCTACCTCAAGTTCCAAAGCATGGACAAGGGTAGGTGATATGAAGGAGTGCGTCACTCCTAAATCAAACAAGGCATACACCAAGGTATAAAACAAGCAAAGGGTACCTCGAATGACATCTGGATCATCTGGTGCTGGAAACGCTAGAGCATGAAGCTGACCATGGCCTCCTCCACGACCTCTCTAACCCTGATGATGACCACCATCATAGCCGCACTCTACTCTCTGAGGACGGGGAGTATCATGGGGCTGTCCTCTGCCTGTCCCATCTACCCTCTGCTGATCGAAAGCAGGTGAAACCTGCGGCTGCTGCCTCGGCTGGAACTGCCTCAATGGAGGAACCTGGAGTGGAGCACCCGGTGCAAGATGAATGATTTGAAAGGTCGGGCACTCCCGCTGCTAATGGCCATGACCACCACAAGAAAAACAAGCACCTGATCCCTTGGCATAGGCCTGAGAGTTACTGCCTTCGGAGAAACGAGATGTGAAGGACTGGGACCTACCCCCAGCTGAACGGAAACTCTTCTACCCTGAAAAACAGAAACCCCGGAACACAGTCTTCTTTTGTGAGGAATCATGATGATTCCCCTCTCGTGATGATCCGGTCCGGGCCAAAGTCCTCTCGATAACCTCTGCCCTCTCCATCACCTCAAGATATGTCTTCAACATAAATGGGGTGACATGACACTGGATCTCTGGATGCAAAGCCTCCTCGAAATGCCTTGCCCTAGCCTCATCATCTGGTAATAGGTCCGAAGCATATCGTAAAAGGTTCCTGAAACGGATTCCAAACTCTCGAACACTGGAGCCCCCCTGTCGAAGGGTAAGAAGCTCTTGGTGACTAGACACCTTTACAGTCGAAGAAGGGAACTCAACCCTGAACTTATCTCAAAACTCCTCCCATGAGATTTCTGACTCCTCACGATCCCCGAGGAACAAAAGCCACCACTACCTCGCTGCTCCATGCAGTATCGTCACAACCAAGGACACCCGGTGCTACTTCTGAGCATGGATTGAACTAAATCCTATCTCGACATCCTCTAACCAGTCTTCCGTAACTGCATCTGAAACGGAGTCCTCATACTTCTATAGACTCTGGCACTGAAACTCTCGGAGTGTCTTCCTCCAAGTGTCATCGTCATCAACTTCTACCCTGTGTCAATCTACTAGAATATCCTGTTGGACATCTTCTACGCAAACCTGACGAGGACGTCGACCTGGAGCCATACCTGCAAAATAACAAACACTTAGAGCTCTTAATCCCGGAATATGGAAGACTCAACATTTATTAATTAATTTTTTATTTTATTCATTTTAGGTTAACCTATCCCAAGGTATACCCATTAAAACACAGGCACAAAGAATAATGATGCATGATCATTTCCTAGGTCTCTACACTGCAACCAGTATCACCTTGTTTAGTAGCCATTGTAAACTTAATGGTCTGTACATCAGATCATAGGGGGCCCTAAATGCCTATGTCTCAGCCGGTCTCCATTGTTTACCTCACTTTCAAAACATGAATGACACCGTTTCCCTACTAACCCATACAACCTCACATGTGCCTAACTCCAAACTCCATCCTATCCCATTACCTCCATCTAATACCACTCTGTCATGACCCCCTCCCCACAAAGTGTACGCCTCCTGGGCCGACAATGTGAAAAGGGAGATAATAACCCCATATTACCACCTCCAGTAGGCCTTGGGTTGGCGACTAGCACCGAGGGTATAATAAACACTGAAATGGGAGGCATTACCCTCTAAGAGAACACATGCGGAAGAAAGAGAGAGATAAGATAGACACCATACAACTCCAAATCAGAACTGAAATATAAAAGAAACCCAAGTATATATATGGAATTCCATGAAAAAGTACTACAACTGAAATGGAAAACTACAAGTACCCAAAAGAAAGTAAAAACAGCAGCGACCACAGGCCCAAACAACTCCTACAACTCCAAGATAGAAGAAACCAGCTTGATCTCCAACCTTCTCCAAGTGACCTGAAAAACAGTTTATATATACGTAGGGTGAGTATAACAGTATACTCAGGAGGATCCTCCCCGAAGCCTCTCATGAAAAATTAAAGAAAGCATGCTAAAGTACTGTGAACAACAAGTGAAACTAACTCGTCACCGAAATAGGTATACTATATTCCCAAACTCAACATGGATACTCTCACCATGTAAAACATACAAGAATATATCATATATAAAATAGTATCAAGGGTACCCCGCTACTACTTCCCAACTGGTTTGCCGCTCTGACCCAATGACATACGTCCTGTGCATCTCTCTCCAAAGGCTTGCCCGTATACACTTGGGCTAAGATCCACAATCTGCACCACATGCACCACAAAGGATTTCCCGCAGACACCTGGGATAAGCACCACACCATCCTCACAACCAAAAGTAACCAGGTAGTTTCTGGGAGCCACCACAGCTCACATAACGTGTATCATACGTCGGGTATTATACCTCAATCCATTACAGCCCGTACACCGAGTAAGGATCCTCAAGCCATAACAGCCTATACACATTACACCTATAGTAGTCCGTAGGATACTATATCCAGAATATATGTGTGGGAATAACCACAAGCCATTACATCCCTCTACACACATACATGGGGAAAACTCACCATTGTGCCAATGGCACGAGTATCTACCAAGAGAAGAGAGCGGGGTCAAAGGGGGTAGTCAGCCATTCATCCTCCCACCATAATGTTGGAAAAAACACCCCCAGGGCTCAGAATCCCCCGGGTGTCAGTTTCCCTTACTGAGAGGGTGGAGTAGCGTATAGAAACATAAAAAGTATAGAATATATATAACTCACAACCACACTATGGGCATAACCTAGCCTTAGTCTCAACTGCAGCTAACGTCTCTCGGACTTCGGGATGCTATTTCTAAGACTAGGTAACCTATAAGCACACAACCAATTAAAGAAATTCATTAGGTCACCTTATTCCCTTTTCCATCAATTCCTATTTACGTTAATTAATTCTTAGCACATTAATTAACCATGAAAATAACCACAATAAACTTCATTGGAATCACATTCAAAATAAACTGTTTCTTTAAAAGTTACAACATCACCATTAAATTCCAGCATCTCCATCCCCATGGATCATCACCAATTAATCAATATTTCATTACATAATTACTTTCACATATTCCCATGCATTCTAGAAAAAAATCCTATGCTACTAAACACATGGGGGATCATCACGTTGAGTAGATATACTACCCGTCAAGTCTTTGCCACCTATAACAAGAGCGTAGACCCATTCTCCCTCGAGAGGCTAAACCTGGAAAGCACGTGGCATATGCCACGTGTCTTCGCCCCTTTCGGATGAAGGGTACGCCATGTGTCTTCTCCCCTTTCGGAAGAAGGGTAAGCAGAACCAGGTGCCTTGAGCAGTGGGGAAAAGTAAGGTAGATAAACAACCAATCGAAACCACCAAATATCCAACCAACACAACCATCCCATACCATCATCCCTGGTGTCCTCCCCGACACCCACATGCATAAAACGATGCATCTCACCACCCTAGGCATCATCCACTTCCACAACCACAAGTCCTCCCTGCCTCCACATATCAAAACACCCCTCCAGGGTCACATCACATCACAAGTAGCAGGAAAACAAACACCACATCAATTGGGCTCTTAGCCCTATTTCACAATAAGAGGGTAACTTAGAACCCTTCAGGGAATTCAATCAATACAGTTCTTTAATCTATCTTGAATTAACAAATTAAACTCGTTGGTTGCAACATCATGAACCAAATCAGTAAGCTATCAAAAAGATTAAACATGCTTACTATGCCAATTTAATCAACATCAAATTACAAAAATAACCAGATTCTTTTTCAGGCCTCTTTATATTTAGCCAATTAATTATCAATTAATTCTGGATTTACGTTCTTTATCAATTTCATCAAGAACAACATGACAACAAGCAAGGCATATATATCACACTATCTAGAAAAAACATGAGGCAAAAACATACGTTCGAAGCAATTTCTTAATCCGGTTCAAATATATTTATTAAGTCAATTCCAAAGTCATCTAGAGGTATTAGACATGCTAACAATACAATTGCACATAAAAGAGAGAGAATCCCGAATCCCCTACCTCAACTGTTTTGATGGAAACCTCAACGGTCAAAGAATACCCAAGAAACCGGGTCGATTCTCCATGAATCCTCCTTAGATCTCTTCTCCTAACACAGCCAAGACCAAAACTCATCATAAACGACATCCACACACATAGATATACCAATAACGGGCATAGATCTAAGATCCCAAGAGAATAGGAGGTGTAGATCTAAGTATATCTAAGAAAATCAAGAAAGAACGACCGTATACCTCAAGAACTGACTTCGATTCTCTAATAAAAGCCTCCGGATCGCCTCCAAAATGCTTGGGAGAGGTTTTGTAACCTTCAAGGGAGAGTAATCCCGGGTTATGGATTATTAGGGGCTTAAACGAGCAAGATAGAGTCTAAACGGTCAAGATACTAAATTTTAGGATCTAACTTTAAGTGACCGCATGGTTAGTCCGCACGGTTTACCAAATCGTGCGCTAACCGTGCATTAGCTTCTGCCTCGCCAAACACTCCTCACATGGTTAGTCCTCATGGTTAGAAAAAATGTGCACTAACCGTGCGTAAGACACTACATCCAAGACCAACCTTGCACGGTTTGGCCGCACGGTTTGACAAACCGTGTGCCTCCCGTGCGAAGGCCATAACCATTTATATTTCCTTAAAATTCCACCAAAATCCACTCCAAGTCACCTTGACCTCCTAGATCACCTCCAGCACCAAATTTTCACAAAGGAATGGACCGAAGAGGTTCGGTCCATTATAGTTTACACCCTTTTCCCTTTAGAAATTCTAATGACTCACTAAAATAATGACTTGGGTTTTTGAGAAATGAAAGAGGGAAATGACTCATAGTTTGTTTTTGAGTAACATATATAAAACCTTATTTTTATGCATTGTATTTCAAAATTGAAAATGGAAGTTTCTTTTGTTTTAAAAGAAGTGCATTGGGAATAGATATCGGGCTAGCCTACTAATATTTAATACTCACACCTATAGTCCTCCTTTGTTTTTAGTGTTTATATAGGCACTATCTTGGATGCACTCACCTTGGGGGACAGTTGATCATTGAGTCCGGGAGTGACCCATGGGGTCACACAGAGTTAGTTCGGACGTCCTGTCTGATTAGTTTTATATTCATTAGTTCTTGTTTAGTTGTGTGTTTGGTTTTTTTATTATGCACTTCTCTTTATTATTTCCTCTGATTTTATTTATTTATCTTGGGAGAAATCATTCCCATCATCTCAATCACTTCCCAGGAACTTTTTGCCTACATGAGATGATCAAGAATGCCTCTCAGGCCTTGCTGCAGACTGGCTCGGGTGACCGGTTCAGGGTTGACCTGAGTTGGTTCGTGAAAAAATGGTATTAGATGGAGGTTAAATCTTAGCAGACTCACTTTTCAGAGATCCCTTTGTTATTTGGGATGTCAAGGTAGATGGAGTAGGAATTTCGTGACTCGAGGGGTAGGTGCAGGAAGAGCGTCGAAGAATCTTTCTCGTTCTGATCCTTGGGTTTCCACAAGAAGTCCAGTTTAATTAGTTTCTTTGGGTTTTTATGGAATGTTTTGTTATTGGGATACGACAATGCGAGTTGGGAAAATAGTCCTTGTGAGCCGCACAGCCTTGAAACCCATGTGGAGTTTGGGGCATGGTCCTAAAAGAATCTCCATGTCAGTGACATGTTTTTCATATGACCGTAAACAATATGGTCAAGTCACCCACTAAAACTTGTTACATTTTTTAATTGTTTTGGGTCTCTTCTGACTTTTGAATGTTTTTTGAATCAGAAAAAATGGTTTTAAAAAAATTCATGTTTTAAATTAAATGTTTATTTTGGGGATTGTTGTTAAGGAAAAGGGATGAATGATTTATTTTTGCAAAATGATGTTGTTTTTTCCTTAGTGTTCCTTGGGGCGCTCACATTCATGGTGGTATGTTGGAATATGAACATATGTCTTTTATGGTGGGAGGATTCTAGGGGTGGAAAGTAAACAATCATGTGAGTGTAACTTTAAAGAATACAATTAGATAGGGTTTAACCCACCAAGCTGGTTTAAAATTAATGGTGTTTTCAAAAGGATGGTTTTGATGTTATGATGGCTCATTTCCTTGTGTTTAGATCTTTTCATATATGAAGTGTTCGATTTTAAGGATTTTTTTATTTATTAATTTGTCCTTGATTGGGTTATGAACTTTACTTGTCCAACAGTTTTCCCCTTGAAGCTTCTATGGGTGATCTTAGTTTGATTAATCAACCTAAGGATTTTATGCTTGAGTTTAGAAAGCTAGATCCAACCCTATTTTATGGTCAAGTGTAACGCCCCGACCCTAGTTAACCAGAGTTGGTTCATTATTACATAACATTGGAATGATCACAAAAGATCAAGTCTCAAAAGAATGATTAGTTTAGTAGCCTTGGAAACACTAGATAGATTCATAAGTCTTACATTACATTATAAAGTGAAAATAAACTACAACACATCTTGTCTTCATATCCCCTCATACATTCCCTGTAGGACATTCATAAAATACTTATTCACATCCTAGGAAAAATAAAACATAGAAAGGGGTGAGCTCGAATGACCAGTAAGGATAACAATATAGCGGAAACTTTCATAATTAAACATAAACATTTAAGGAAATGTATAAATAAAACAAAAGCCTTTTAAACATGAGCTTCAATATAATATGGCAAAGATAAAATGAAATAATGCCATTTACTTATTCACATAGATATTCTACTAGTTGAATAATAACATTCAATATCAATAACCACTTTCATAATGATGGAATGCATAATTCTAGACTATCATAACCACACAGTCAAGGCCTCGTGCCAAGACTACAAATAATATTTTGTCAAGGCCTTGTGCCAAGACACTAGTTTGTCTCATGAGACCTACCGATGAATCAAGGAGCTAAAACGGGCTCCACCCGTCACTTACTAAGTCCAATGCATTCCTCATATGAACAGGTTTAATCATAACATAAACATTCGTTTTAAAACTAGCATACTAAATGTCAATACTTTCTCCATAAACCATGAATGGCATAAAAATAACACATCCACAGTCAAACATATCACAAAAAATTCAATACATTAATAAAGTTTTTTATCCTATTAAATCAAATTCAAATAAGCTTAAAATCCATCAAAGGATGTTGACATAGATGAAATCAAAACTATTTGGGAGAAATATCTCTTTTTTTGAAATCATTTAAAAGTCACACATTTATTAAGGAAGTAATTTAAAAGAGATTTTTGAATCAAAGTGTCCCATACCACTTTGAAACATTTGAAAAGAAATATCATATAAAAACATTAATTTCTATATAAATAAATCCTTGAAATCATTTTGAAAACATGGATATTAATTAAAAGAGATTTAGAAAGATAAATCTTTAAAACATTTAAAATTATGATCTTGATAAAGAGTACCTTTCACAAATTATTAAAATATTCATTTTGAAATCATTTAAATGCCACATAATTATAAATTAAAACATTTACTTTCAAAATATTCTTATAAGCTTGTAAGGGAAGCTTCAATGATTTTATAACGGCCGAAAATAGCCACACCCACCGTATAAGTTAAAAAAAGACATTCTTACCATAATTTTGTCGAAAAAGTTAAAAAGGACCTTGTTTGGAAAATGACGGAAAGATTCCTTTATAAACATCTTATAAGAAGTCAAAAATGGTATAAATGACATTAAACCATAGTCTATAAAATAGTAAGAATTATTTGAAAAACATTTTTAAGAAACATGGATGTGGATGATAAAGAGGTCTCAGTAGATACTTACGTAAAAACAACCTCGGATAATAAAGAGATTGTGAAATTAACCCTTACCTTGTACTTTTCCTTGGTTGAGGTTTAATTAACCTTCTGTATAATGGTGAAATAATTTTTATTAAATTATAAAACAATCATATACATTAATATGATATCGTATATGATCTTTTAACATTGCTTTGTTAATAATATCTTAGTATTATCGTCGTTTCGGGTGTTAACTTACTCATTTTCTTTTATATGTTTTGTTAAATAAGTCATGTTTGTTATAGATAGGTTGTATATTATTCATATACAGAATTATATCAAGTCCTTAAACATTATTTTTAATCATAAAATGTGAATTAGACTTGCATGGATACGATGAGGAATGAATCTCATCGCGTTCATGGAGACGGTAGTCTGTACATACGCATGAGCGACAATATCATTATTTTGATATTAAAAAAATATATAAATGGATGTTATATCATATATACAGAATAATTATCATTTTATATTTATTATCTATATAAATTACACATCATTATCATACCCATTAAAATAATAATGTTTTGAATAACAATTACACCACGACGTGGAGACGGTAAGCCGTACGTACACATGTATGGTGACATGTCATTAAAAGAATGGATAGAATAATGAATATGGATGTACCATATTTATAATAACATCATAATATATATAAGATACCAGAGTTATTATTTTAGAATGTAAATAACAAAGAAAGAAGATGTTGAAGAAGAAAGGAACTTGAAAGAGGGTGGTGAAAACATTACCTCTTCTTCGGGTTCTTCCTTTTGATTTGATCAAAAGGGCTCTTTAGGTTGGATTTATGATCAAAATAATGCCTCTAGGTTGAAGTTAGGAAAGTTTAGAGATTAATGGGGTAGGTTTTTGATGATCCAAAAGGCTTTGAAGGTGTGAATTAGTGAGAAGGGGGAGTGCCCTTTTATAAGAGGGGTGAGGGGCACCTTAGGAAAAGCTAGAAATATTATTTTATAATAAATTCATATTCGGTTTATAATGGCTCAAAAGTGAATTATTTAAATTATAAGGTGGAAATGGCTCGAACACCACTCAAAAAATAGGTTTTAGACAGGTTTGGGTCACTATATTAACCTTATCTTTTAGTTTTAACTCTTAGTTAATTAGTTTGACATTTACCATGTCTCTTTGTATTATTATATTATATGGTTAATAAACTTACTATAAACTTCCAAGTGACCACAAAGTTGAACATTAATGATAAAAATATCATGATATAAGTCCTTTGGCCTAACCTTAGATTTTTAGGAATATAATATCAATTAATAATATAATATTTGTTTTACAAACTCATTTATGTCAATTTTGACAATATTTAATAATTGTTTTTTTTAAAGTCTTAACAACTTTATTAATTAGAACCAAATTCATTTAAGCAATAATAGCATGTCATATTAACCAATAAAATTATTTTATGAAATCAAAACGTTCAAATTATATTTATTTTAACATTTATAATACTAATTATGTGATTCTTTCATTAATGAGGAAAATACTGCATCATTATTGTGTCAAAAATAAATTTACTTATTCAATTTATAAAAATTATATATAAAATAAAATTTTGTAGATAATATTTTTATATTTATAATGAATATTTATAGTAAAAAATATAACATATATAACCTTATGTAAAAGTTCTTTTTCTAAAAGATATATGCTTATGTCATTTTTGTATTTACTTTATCTTAATTAATATAAAGTGTCCTTATCACCTAAAAGTGGCTCCATGGGGTCCCAAAATCGACCCAAATATAACCATGGTCGAACATGTATAAACTAATATGGTTAGTACACATTTTAGGATAAATTAATATTATTATAATATAATTTGTTTACCCTTATTTACCGGATTTACCTTTTAACCATGGTAAATAAAATATTTACCGAAGTAATTATTCAAAATGTCAAAAAATAAGAGTTACCTATTTTAAGAATTTGGACATCCTTATTCCAAATATTAAATCCATTTTCCAAATTCAAAACCCATATGTGGCAGAAATTAATTTAAATTTAATTCCCGTTGTCGAAACAAAACGCGTGTTTTTAACAAGTAATAACTATCAAAAGATTGACACTTTCTTATGTCCAGTTTAAATATGAAATTATGTCCAACGACCAAAATTGGATTAAAATGTAAAATTATTATCTAATTATACTTTGAAATCATTCAAATGAATTATTTATCACTGTTAATTATTTCGATTAAAAAAGTTGTTTTTAATTAAAATTTAGTAATTTTCACTATTCATCAAAATATGAAAGTTATCAGAAAAGTACCAAAATTTCACCCTAAGCTAATTTCAATATTAAAAATCCAAAAATTAAGTCTATTTTACAAAATTCAACACCTAAAAGTTGCATTTATTAATTTAAAATTAATTTCCGCTATTAAAACCAAAAGGCGTATTTTTAATAACTGTCAAAAGTTTGACACTTGTTTATATCCAATTTCAAAGTGAAATTACTTACAATGACCATAATTGGATTAAATTGTAAAAATATAATATATTTATACTTCCATAACGTTAAAATTTATAATTTAACAATATAAATTATTTTGATTAAAAAATTTGTTTTCAGTTAAAATATAGTATTTTTCACTATTCACCCAAATAAGAAAGTTATCAGAAAAATACCAAAACATTATTGAAACTAAATTCTTATATCCCGATTATAAATAAGAAGTGTATTTTGTCAAATTTAATACATAAAAGTTTCAAATATTGGATTTAAAAAGACTTCACCATTAAAAGGCGGTAAAATTGCATTTTTTTGAAAAATACTTCTTTTTTCTGAAAAAATGTATTTGTTCTTACATTATGTCTAAGAAACTCATAATATGGATTCTAAAATTATATTTATTATATAAAGTTAAAAATTCAGTTAATTCTATTCATAACCGCTTTTGAACGGCTTGTTTGGTAAGTCATGGTGCGCTAGAACTCGGTGTTGCGTGTAGTGATGGTTATTGAATTACTTTGAAGAAACAACGTACTATGAAATCTTGGGGTGTTAGATTCTTACCTCCTTCAATAAATTTCATCCTCATAATTTGAAATTATTTTTCAAAAATAAAAGGTTGAAAATAGAAAATACCTTTGGGAAAACCCACATCGGAAATTAGGTTAGTAAAATTTAGTCTTAATATGAGGAAAAGGGAAATGAAAGGGTCACCACCAAATTATGATCTCGATTAGGAGAAAATTGGTGGGAATTAGAGACATATAATTGGAGGAAAAATGAAAATATTTATATGTAGTGATTGAGGTCATCAATCACAAACAATTGTAAAATTGAGGGCCTTAAATTCATCAATCTATGATGATTTAAAATACCATCAGTTCAACAAAACATATGGTATTAGGATAACAAATTTTTTATTTTAAGATATCCTTCACTAAAGTATAATAATTAATTGCTTCATTGAATAAGAGTAGAAGAAAAATATATACGTTCTTATTAGACTCCCATCCTTTAACTAAGTTCTACCAGAAACTCATCTTTCTCTCTAAAAGAAAATAGAACTTAAAAATAATATTCTATTTATCCTATTTGTATAGGGTTAAAAAATGAATTTATAATTCATCTAGAAGATTTACTAAAAAAACAACATTATTCAACCCAGGACATCACACGGGTCAGTGGTAGGTGATACACCCTTGTCGCCCTTTGGTTGTGGGTTCAAGTCTCACAGCCTTGCCGGACGCGATAGGTTGCTGCCTGACCTTCGGGTTGTCCTTTTTATGGAAATCCAAAAATAATCTCAAACAAGACTTATCCAAAATACTTCTGTCCAACTCACAGTGCAAAATTTATAAGGTAGGTAAACACAATAAAGATCCTTTTCCCCACATAATAGCATGTGAACACCTTCATCATGTATTCTTTTAAAACACTGCAACATCCTGAAATACCATAAAACCTTATTGATTACATTCATGATCCCTTATTACTTATAGAATACTGGATATACGCCTTACATCCAAAAACTTTGAATATTACAACAATGATGAAATAAACAAACCATTAATCAGTGCCATGGTAGTCAAGAATATCCAATATAATTTATCCAAATCAACCATCTCTTATTCCAAAATTACTACCTCGGTATCAAGACCATATTAAGGATTACATTTCCTTTACCAATGTATTTTAAAAAAAAAAGTTTAACTTGCTGTTGTGTCACTTTTTATAGTACCGTATAATCTCAAATCCTCAATGAAATAGTGCTTCAGTACAATCCTTATTTATCTCCATAATTCATATAACCAATACATTGTTGATACAACACTCAAATGGAATAATTATTTAATAAAAACATAAGAACACTAGTCATTACTTTTCATTTGTGGTAGTGTCATAACTTTATTATCATCCAATAGAATCATTTGGGGCATACTCTGATGATTTGAACATTGATTCGCATAGTGTCCCCACTCCTTGAAGATGAAGCATTGTGAATTTGAAAACTTTTTATTACCCTCGCAATCAAGAATGTGGTGTCCTTTTTCTCCACACTTATAACATACTCCCATTCCCTTCAAGAATTTTCCAAGGCAATTCTTTCCACAGTTATCACATATGGGAAAATCCTTCTTTACCTTATTCCCTTTATCTTCCTTTCTCCCTACCATCCTTTTCTTCTATGGCTTCCCTTCAAATCCATAGGACTCCGAGAACTCTTTACTTATCTTAACAACACATGATACTATTTCTTTATATGATGATAATACATGAGAGACTATTTCCCTTCTAAATTTTGGCATAAGGCCATGAATGATATGATCCTTCTTACTCTTTGGATCATATGTATTGTTGGAGTTCTCATTCCTTCTACGGGGCACCATTTCTAAACAATGGCATACACTAGATTAGTTTATAAATATCAATACCTAATCCAAAACTTGTAAAACACTTAACATAAATTAAAAAGTTTATGGATATAATCCATAATCATAACAACGTATTCTTTGAGGAAGTATATACTCATAAACCCTTCATAATGGTTTGTAAAGAAAATGAGAATTATCCTAATCATATCCCCCGGGAGTGTCGTAACCAAGAGTGAAGCAAGGCCTGTTGTCGTGCACTAGTTCCCGTTCAAGTCTAGCTCAAAGCGGTGTTTTCGGAGTTTACCCCTAGGAACATCTGTGCCAGAGCCGCCTCTACTTGATCGTTTCTAGACACGAATGTATTGCTCGGAAAACTCACAAAATCTACACAATACCAAAATTCTAAGATGTTATTCTATACTAATCCTCAAATTCTATCTTAGGGATATGTGTTCTAATCAGAGTTTATCAAATTCTAGCTTCCATGGTTTGTACTAAACTTCCTCTGATACCAACTGTAACACCCCGACCCCAGTTACCCAGAGTCGGTGCATTATTACATAACATTGTCATGATAAAAAAAGATCAAGTCTCTAAAGACCGATTAGTTTAGTAGACTTGGAATCACTAGATATATTCATAAGCCTTACATTACATTATAAAGTGAAAAAAACTACAACACATCTTTTCTTCATATCCCCTCATACATTCCCTACAGTTCATTCATAAAATACTTCTTCACATCCTGGGAAAAATAAAACATATAAAGGGGTGAGATAAAATGCTTAGTAAGTATAACAATATAGCAGAAACCTTCATAAATAAACATAAACATTTAAGGCAATGTATAACTAAAACAAAAGCCTTTTAAACTTGAACTTCATCATAATATGACAAAGATAAAATTTAATAATTCCATTTACTTATTCACATGGATATTATACTAGTCGAATAATCACATGAAATATCAGTAAACACTTTCATAATGATGGAATGCATAATTCCAGACTATCATAACCACATAGTCAAGGCCTCGTGCCAAGACTACAAATAAGATTTTGTCAAGGCCTTGTGCCAAGACACTAGTTTGTCTCATGAGACCTACCGATGAATCGAGGAGCTATAGCTGGATCCACCCATCACTTACTAAGTCCAATGCATTCCTCATATGAATAAGTTTAAACATAACATAAACATTCGAATTAAAACTAGCATATGAAATGTCAACACTTTCTCTATAAACCATGAATGGTATAAAAATAACACATACACAGTCGAACATATCAAAAAACCTTCAATACAATAAGAAAGTTTTGTATCATAATAAATCAACTTTGAATAAGAGTAAAATCCATCAAAGTATGTTGACAGAGATGAAATCAAAAATATTTGAGAGAAATATCTCTTTTTTTGAAATCATTTAAAAGTCACACATTTATTAAGGAAGTAGTTTAAAAGAGATTTTTGAAATAAAGTGTCCCATACCACTTTAAAACTTTGGAAAAGATATAAAATTTCAAAAATATCATTTCCATATAAATAAATCCTTAAAATCATTTTGACAACATGGACATTAATTAAAAATATTTAGAAAGATAAATATTTAAAACATTTAAAATTCGGATCTTGATAATGAGTACCTTTCACAAATTCTTAAAATATTCATTTTCAAATCATTTAAAAGTCACATAATTATAAAATAAAACATTTAAATTCAAAATATTTTTATAATCTTGTAAGGGAAGCTTCGACGATTCTATAATGGCATAAAATAGCCGCACATACCGTATAAGTTAGAAAAAGACATTCTTACCATAATTTTGTCAAAAAAGATAAAAAAGGACCTTGTTTGGAAAATGACAGAAATATTCCTTTATAAACATCTTATAAAAATTCAAAAATGGTATAAATGACATTAAACCATAGTCTATTAAATAGTAAGAATAATTTGAAATACATTTTTAATAAACATATATGTGGATGATAAATAGGTCCTAGTAGATACTTACATAAAAACAACCTATGATAATAAAGAGATTGTGAAATTAACCCTTACATTGTACTTTTCCTTGGTTAAGGGTAGGTTAAAATTATGTATAATGGTGAAATAATTGTTATGAAATTATACAAGATTCATTTATATTAATATGATATCATATATGATCTTTTAACATTGCTTTCTTAATAATATCTTAGTATTATCGTCGCTTTGGGTGTTAACTTACTCGTTTTCTTTTATATTTTATGTTACATAAGTCCTGTTTGTTATGTATATGTTGTATCGTATTCATATACAGGATGATATCAAGTCCTTAAACATTATTTTTAATCATAAAATGTGAATTATACTTGCATGGATATGATGGGGAAGGAATCTCATCACGTTCGTGGAGACGGTAGTCCGTACGTACGCACGAGTGACAATATCATTATTTTGATATTAAAATAATATATAAATGGAGGGTATATAAAATATAAAGAATAATTATCATGTTATATTTATTATTTACATCAATTACACATCATTATCATACCCATGAATATAATATTTTTTAATAACAATTACACCACGACGTGGAGACGGTTAGCCGTACGTACGCACGTATGGTGACATATCATTCAAAGGATGGATAGAATAATTAATATGGATGTAAAATATTTATAATAACATCATAGTATAGATAATATACTAGAGTTATTATTTTATAATTTAAATAACAAAGAAATAAGAAGTTGAAGAATAAAGGAACTTGAAAGAGGGTGGTGAAAACATTACCTCTTCTTCAGGTTCTTCATTTTGATTTGATCAAAAGGGATCCTTAGAATGGCTTTCTAATAAAACTAAGGCCTCCAGGTTAAAGTTAGGGAAGTTGAGATAATAATTGGGTAGGGTTTATCCAATCCAAAAGGCTTTGAATGTGTGAATTAGTGAGAAGGTGTGTGCTCTTTTATAAGAAGGGTGAGGGGCACCTTAGAAAAAGCTAGAAATATTATTTTATAATAAATTAATATTCTGTTTCTAATGGCTCCAAATTAGATTATTTAAATTATAATGTGGGTATGGGTTGAAAACCACTAAACTAATAGGTTTTAGACAGGTTTTGGTCACTTTATTAACCTTATCTTTTAGTTTTAACTCTTAGTTAATTAGTTTGACATTTACCATGTATCTCTGTATTTTTTTATTATATGGTTAATAAACTTACTATAAACTTACAGGTGACCCCAAATTTTTCCATTATTTATACAACTATCATGATATAAGTCCTTTGTCCGAAGCTGAGATTTTTAGGAATATAATATCAATTAATAATATAATATTTGTTTTAGAAACTCATTTATGTCAATTTTGACAATATTTAATAATTGATTTCTGTTAAAGTATTAACAACTTTATTAATTAGAACCAAATTCATTTAAGCAATCCTAACATGTCATATTAACCAATAATTTTTTTTATGAAATCAAACCTTTCAAATTATATATATTTTAACATTTATAATACTAATTATTTGATTCTTTCATTAATGAGGAAAATACATCATCATTATTGTATCATAAATACATTTAATTATTCAAAGTCTAAAAATTATATATAAAATACCATTATGTAGTAAATTCTTTTATCTTTATAATAAATATTTATAGTTGAAAATATAATATATATAACCCTATGTAAAAATTGGTTTTCTAAAAGATATATGCTTTTGTCATTTCTGTATTTACTTTACCATAATTAATTTAAAGTGTCCTTATCACTTACAAGTGGCTCCATGGGGTCCCAAAATCAACAAAAAGATTCCCATGGTAGGAAATGTATCAACCAATATGGTTAGGACAAGTTTTAGGGTAAATTAATATTATTATAATATAATTTTTTTACCCTTATTTACTGGATTTACCTTTTAACCATGGCAAATAAAATATTTACCGAAGTAATTATTCAAAAGGTATAAAAATAAGAGTTACCTATTTTCACAATTTTGACAACATGATTCCAAATATAGAATATAGTTTTAGAAATTCAAAACACAGAAGTGGCAGATATTAATTCAAAAGTAATTTCTGTTGTCCAAACAAAAAGCGTGTTTTTATGAAATAATAACTATGAAAAGATTGACACTTTCTTATGTCCAGTTTAAATATGAAATTACGTCCAATGACCAAAATTGGATTAAATTGTAAAATTATAATCTAATTATACTTTAAAATAACTCAAATTCATAATTTATCACTATTAATTATTTCGATTTATAAAGTTGTTCTTAATTAAAATTTAGTAATTTTCACTATTCATCAAAATATAAAAGTTATCAGAAAAGTACCAAAATTTCACCCTAAGCTAATTTTGATATTAAGAATCCAAAAATGAAGTCTATTTTACCAAACTATAAACATAAAAGTTTAATTTATTAATTTAAAATTAATTCCCGCTATTAAAACCAAAAGGCGTATTTTTAATAACTATCAAAAGTTTGACACTTGTTTATGTCCAATTTCAAAGTGAAATTACTTATAATGACCATCATTAGATTAAATGGTAAAAATATAATCTATTTACACTGCTATATCCTTAAAATTTATAATTTAATAATATAAATTATTTTGATTAAAAAAGTTGTTTTCAGTTAAAATATAGTATTTTTCACTATTCACCCAAATATGAAAGTTATCAAGAAAAACACAAAACTTTATTGATACTAAATTATTATGTCCCGATTCTAAAGAAGAAGTTTATTTTGTCAAATTGAATATATAAATGTTTCAAATATTGGATTTAAAAAGGTTTCGCCATTAAAAGGTGGTAAAATTTCATTTTTTGAAAAATACTTCTTTTATCTGAAAAAATGTATTTGTTCTTAAATTATGTCTAAGAAACACATCATATGGATTCTAAAATTATGAGTATTTTAAAAAGTTCAAAATTCAGTTAATACTATTCATAACCGCTTTTGAACGGCTTGTTTGGTAAGTCATGGTGCGCTAGAATTCGGTGTTGCGTATAGTGAAAGTTATTGAATTACTTTGAAGAAATAACGTACTATGAAATCTTGGGGTGTTACATTCTTTTCTACTTCAATAAATTTCATCCTCTCAATTTGAAATTATTTTTCGAAAATAAAAGGTTGAAAATAGAAAATTTCTTTGGGAAAACCCATATCGGAAATTAGGTTACTAAAATTTAGTCTTAATATGGAGAAATGAGAAATGAAAGGGTCACCACCAAATTATGATATTGATTAGGAGAACATTGGTGAAATTAGAGACATATAATTTGAGGAAAAATGAAAATATTTATAGGTAGTGATTGAGGTCATCAATCACAAACAATTGTAAAATTGAGGGCCTTAAATTCATTAATCTATAATGATTTAAAATACCATCAGTTCAACAAAACATATGGTATTAGGATAACACATTTTTTTGTTTTAATATCTCCTTCACTAAAGTATAATAATTAATTTCCTCATTGAATAAGAGAAGAAGAAAAATATATACTTGACAAGTAGAGTCCCATCCTTTAACTAAGTTCTACCACAAACTCATCTTTCACTCTATAGAACTTAAAAATAATATTCTATTTATCCTATTCGTATAGGGTTAAAAAAATGAATTTATAATTCATATAGAAGAACCATTAAAAAAACTACATTATTCAATCTAGGACATCACCTGGGTCAGTGGTAGGTGATACACCCTTTTCGCGCTTCGGTTGTGGGTTCAAGTCTCCCGGCCTTGCCGGACGCGACAAGTTGCCGCCCGACCTACAGGTTGACCTTTTTATGGAAATCCAAAAATAATATCAAACTAGACTTATCCAAAATACTTTTGTCCAACTCATAGTCCAAAATTTATAAGGTAGGTAAACACAATGAAGATCTTTTTTCCCACATAATAGCATGTGAGCACCTTCATCATGTATTCTTTTAAAACACTGCAACATCCCCAAATACCATAAAACCTTATTGATTACATTAATGATCCCTTATTACTTATAGAATACTGGATATACTCGTTATATCCAAAAACATTGAATATTACAACAATGATGAAACAAACAAACCATTAATCAGTGCCAAGGTAATCAAGAATATCCAATATAATTTATCCAAATCAACCATCTCTTATTCCAGAATTACTACCTCAGTATCAAGAACATATTAAGGATTACCTTTACTTAAACCATGTATTTTCAAAAAAAAAATAACTTGCTGTTGAGTCACTTTTCTTAGTACCATATAATCTCAAATCCTCAATGAAATAGTACTGCAGTACAATCCTTATTTATCTCCATAATTCGTATAACCAGTACGTCGTTGATACAACACTCAAATGGAATAATTATTTAATAACAACATAAGAACACTAGTCATTCCTCTTCATCTGTGGTAGTATCATAACTTTATTATTATCCAATAGCATCATTTGGGGCATACTCTGATGATTTGAATATTGATTCGCATAGTGTCCCCACTCCTTGCAGATGAAGCATTGTACATTTGAAACCTTTTTCTTACCCTCGTAATCATGAGCGTGGTGTCCTTTTTCTCCACAATTATAACATACTCCCATTCCATTCAAGCATTTTCCAAGGTGATTATTTCCACAGTTATCACATATGGGAAAATCCTTCATTACCTTCTTCCCGTTATTTTTCTTTCTCCCTACCATCCTTTTCTTCTCTATCTTCCCTTCAAATCTATAGGACTCTGAGAACTCTTTACTTATCTTATCAACACATGATACTATTTCTTTATATGATGATAATACATGGGAGACTATTTACCTTCTAAATTCTATCTTAGGACCATGAAAGATATGATCCTTCTTACTCTTTGGATCATGCGTATTGCTGGAGTTCTCATTCCTTATACTAGGCACCATTTCCAAACAATGGCATACACTAGATAAGTTTATGAATAACAATACCTAATCCCAAACTTGTAAAACACTTAACATAAATTAAACAGTTTATGGATATAATCCATAATCATAAAAATGGCTTCATTGGGGGAGTATATACTCATATACCCATCATAATGGTTTGTAAAGAAAATGAGAATTATCCTAAGCATATCCCCCGGGAGTGTCGTAACCAAGAGTACAGCAAGGCCCGTTGCTGTGCACCAGTTCCCATTCGAGTCTAGCTCAAAGCGGTGTTTTCAGGTTTTACCCATAGGTAAAGCTGTTCCAGAGCCGCCTCAACCTACTCGTATCCAGATAGGGATGCATTTCTCGGAAAACTCATAAAATCTCTACAATAACAAAATTCTATGAAGTTCTTCTATATTAATCCTCAAAGTCTATCTTCGGGATATGTGATCTAATCAGATTTTTTCTAAATCTAGCTTCCAAGGTTTGTACAAAACTTTCTCTGATACCAACTGTAACGCCCCAGCCCCAGTTACCCATAGTTGGTGCATTATCACATAATATTGACATGATCACAACAGATCAAGTCTTGGAAGACCGATTAGTTTCGTTGTCTTGGAAGCACTAGATAGATTGATAAGTCTTACATGACATTATAAAGTGAAAAAAACTACAACACATCCTGTCTTCATATCCCCTCATAAATTTCTTACAGGTCATTCATAAAATAATTCTTCACATCCTGGGAAAAATAAAACATAGAAAGGGTTGAGCTCAAATTCTCAGTAAGGATAACAATATTGCGGAAACTTTCATAAATAAACATAAACATTTAAGGCAATGCATAACTAAAACAAAATCCTTTTCAACTTGAACTTCAACATAATATGGAAAATATAAAATGAAATAATGCCATTTACTTATTCACATGGATATTCTACTAGTCTAACATTCACATGCAATATAAATAACCACTTTCATAATGATGGAATGTATAATGCCAAACTATCATAACCATAGAATCAAGGCCTCGTGCCAAGACTACAAATAAGATTTTGTCAAGGCCTTGTGCCAAGACACTAGTTTGTCTCGTGAGACCTACTGATGCATCGAGGAGCTATAGAGGGCTCCACCCACCACTTATTAAGTCCAGTGCATTCCTCATAGAACAGGTTTAAACATAACAAAAACATTATTATTAAAACTAGCATATGAAATGTCAATACTTTCTCCATAAACCATGAATGGTATAAAAATGACATATCCACAGTCAAACATATCATCAAAAATTCAATACAATAAGAAATATTTGTATCATAATAAATAAACTTCAAATAAGCTTAAAATCCATCAAAGGATGTTTATATAGATGAAATCAAAACTATTTGAGAGAAATATATCTTTTTTTGAAATCATTTAAAAGTCACACATTTATTAAGGAAGTAATTTAAAAGATATTTTTGAATAAAAGTGTCCCACACCACTTTGAAACTTTTGAAAAGAAATATAATTTCAAAAAATTAATTTACATATAAATAAATCCTTAAAATCATTTTTAAAACATGGACATTAATTAAAAATATTTAGAAAGATAAATATTTAAAACATTTAAAATTATGATCTTGATAAAAATTACCTTTCACAAATTCTGAAAATATTCATTTTTAAATCATTTAAAAGTCACATAATTATAAAATAAAACATTTTCTTTAAAAATGTTCTTATTAGATTGAAAGGGAAGCTTCGAAAATTTTATAATGGCAGAAAATAGCCACACCAACCGTATAAGTTAAAAAAAGACATTCTTACCATAATGTTGTCGAAAAAGTTAAAAAGGACCTTGTTTGGAAAACGACGGAAAGATTTATTTATAAACATCTTATAAAAATTAAACAATGGTATAAATAAAATTAACCCATAGTCTATAAAATATTAAGAATGATTTGAAATACATTTTTAAGAAACATGGATGTGGATGATAAAGAGTTCCCAGTAGATACTTATGTAAAAACAACCATGGATAATAAAGAGATTGTGAAATTAACCCTTACCTTGTACTTTTACTTGGTTGAGGTTAGGTTAAAATCCTTTATAATGGTGAAATAATTGTTATTAAATTATACAAGGATCATATACATTAATATGATATCATATATGATCTTTCAACATTGCTTTGTTAATAATATCTTAGTATTATCGTCGTTTTGGGTGTTAACATACCGGTTTTATTTTATATGTTTTGTTAAATAAGTCGTGTTTGTTCTGGATTGTATCTTATTCATATACAGGATGATATCAAGTCCTTATACATTATTTTTAATCATCAAATGTGAATTATACTTTCATGGATATGATGGGGAATGAATCTCATCACGTTCGTGGAGACGGTAGTCAGTACGTACGCACGACCGACAATATCATTATTTTGATATTAAAATAATATATAAATGGATGATGTATCATATATAAAGAATACTTATCATTTTATATTTATTATTTACATAAATTACACATCATTATCATACCCATCAAAATAATAATGTTTTGAATAACAATTACACCACGATGTGGAGACAGTAAGCCGTACGTACACATGTATGGTGACATGTCATTCAAAGGATGGATAGAATAATGAATATGGATGTACCATATTTATAATAACATCATATTATATATAATATTCTGGAGTTATTATTTTATAATGAAAATAACAAAGAAATAAGAAGTTGAAGAAGAAAGGAACTTGAAGGATAGTGGTGAAAACATTACCTCTTCTTCGGGTTCTTCTTTTTGATTTGATCAAAAGTGATCTTTAGATTGGCTTTCTGATCAAAATAAGGTCTCTAGGTTGAATTGAGGAAAGTTGAGAGAATAATTTTGTAGGGTTTTGCTGAGCCAAAAGGCTATGAAGGTGTTAATTAGTGAGAAAGGTGAGTTCCCTTTTATAAGAGGGGTGAGGGGCACCTTAGGAAAGATAGAAATATTATTTTATAATAAATTCATATTTGGCTTATAATGTCTCAAAAGTGGATTACTTAAAGTCTAATGTGGGGATTGGTCGAAAACCACTCAACCAATAGGTTTTAGACATGTTTGGGTCACTTTATTAACCTTATCTTTTAGTTTTAACTCTTAGTTAATTAGTTTGACATTTACCATGTCTCTTTGTATTTTTATATTATATGGTTACTAAACTTACCATAAACTTCCAATCGACCCCTTAGTTAACCATTAATGATACACCTATCATGATATAAGTCCTTTGGCTGGACCTTAGATTTTGTGGAATATAATATCAATTAATAATATAATATATATTCTTAAAAACTCATTTACGTCAATTTTGACAATATTCAATAATTGATTTTTGTTAATGTCTTAAAAAACTTTTAATTAGAAAAAAATTCATTTAAGTAATCCTAAAATGTCATATTAACCAATAAAATTCGTTTATTAAATCAAAACTTTTAAATTATATTTATTTTAACATTTATAATACTAATTATTTGATTCTTTCATTAATGAGGAAAATACTGAATCATTATTGGGTCATAAATTAATTTAATTATTCAATGTCTAAAAATTATATATAAAATATCATTATATAGGAAATATTTTTATATTTTTATTGAATATTTATAGTCTAAAATATAACATATATAACCCAATGTAAAAATTGTTTTTCTAAAAGATATATGTTTATGTCATTTTTGTATTTACTTTAACTTAATTAATATAAAGTGTCCTTATCACCTACAAGTGGCTCCATGGGGTCCCAAAATCGACCCAAAGATTTCCATGGCCGGACATGTATCAACAAATAGGGTTAGGACACGTTTTAGGTTAAATTAATATTATTATAATATAATTTTATTACCCTTATTTACCCGAATTACTCTTTAACCATGATAAATAAAATATTTACCGAAGTAATTATTCAAAATGTCTAAAAATAAGAGTTACCTTTTTTCACAATTTGGAAATCCAGATTCCAAATATGGAATCCATTTTTCAAAATTCAAAACACAGAAGTGGCAGAAATCAATTAAAAATTAATTCCCATTGTCGAAACAAAAAGCGTGTTTTTAACAAATAATAACTATCAAAAGATTGACACTTTCTTATGTCCAGTTTAAATATGAAATTATGTCCAGTGACCAAAATTAGATTAAATGGTAAAATTATAATCTAATTTTACTTTAAAATCACTCAAATTCATAATTTATCACTATTAATTATTTTGATTAAAAAAGTTGTTTTTAATTAAAATTTAGTAATTTTCACTATTCATCAAAATATGAAAGTTACCCGAAAAGTACCAAAATTTCACCCTAATCTAATTTCGATATTCTGAATCAAAAAATGAAGTCTATTTTACCAAATTCAAAACATAAAAGTTGAATTTATTAATTTAAAATTAATTCCCGCTATTAAAACCATAAGGCGTATTTTTAATAATTATCAAAAGTTTCACACTTGTTTATGTCCAATTTCAAAGTGAAATTTCTTACAATGACCATCATTGAATTAAGTTATAAAAATATAATCTATTTATACTTCCATACCATTAAAATTCATAATTTAACAATATAAATTATTTTGATTAAAAAAGTTTTTTTCAGTTAAAATATAGTATTTTTTCATTATTCACCCAAATATGAAAGTTATCATAAAAACCCCAAAACTTAATTGAAACTAAATTCTTATGTACCTATTCTAAATAATAAGTTTATTTTTTCAAATTTAATATATAAAAGTATCAAATATTGGATTTAAAAACGCTTCTCCATTAATAGGCGGTAAAATTGCATTTTTTGAAAAATACTTATTTTATCTGAAAAAAATATATTTGTTCTTACATTATTTCTAAGAAACTAATAATATGGATTCTAAAATTATAAGGATTATATAAAGTTCAAAACTCAGTTAATACTATTCATAACCACTTTTGAATGGCATGTTTGATAAGTCATGGTGCGCTAGAACTCGGCGTTGCGTGTAGTGAATGTTATTGAATTACTTTGAAGAAATAACGTACTATAAAATCTTGGGGTGTTACATCAAGAATACCCTTTCGTATTGGAAGAGTGGATGACAAATATTGAAAGTGAATTTAACCTCATTAAGTTTTTCGAGTCATTGAAAGTAAATTTTGAAACCTTCATGCTTTAAGTATCACCGTGAATGTGGTGGAAGTCAGTGTCTTGGAACAAGCCCCGTCAAGAGCTTGCATGGGATTTTTTGAAGGCTTTGTTCTTTTGTATGTATTTATTTGAGGAAGAAAGGGTGATAAAGGGGATGGAGATGTGTTATTTGCATCAGGGCGACTTATCAGTGTTGGAATATTTCTAGTGATTTATGGAGCTAGTCCCTTATGATTTAGGGTGTGCCACAAATGACTCCATGAAGGCTCAATGTTTCGAGGAAGGTCTCCATCCTGATATTCAATCGAAGGTGTCAGCATCTAACCTAACCTCATTTATCGATGTGGTAAGACATGCTTTTCATGTTGAAGCCATGTTGGTATGAGTGCATGAGGTCATTCTCCCTCCTTCAATTCCTAGGAGTAGTGGTGAGGATTAAGGGAAAAAGATGAGGAAGTTATTGAAAGTGGATAGAGAAAGTCGTGGAATCAAAAGACCTCGAGATCATTCATCAACCTCTTTGGAGTGAGAGATCCATGTGTGTTATCAGTGTGGAAATACAAGTCAGAAAAAGTCATCATGTGAAAATGATTCGAAGCCCTTCCAGGCGTGTAGGCGCCTTGATAACTTGCGACAATGATGTCGAGGTGTTGCTAGAAGATGTTGTAGAGGAGTTTCTCATAAGTGATATATTGTTGGGTTTTTGTTTAATATTTTTTGTGTATGTTTCCATCCACTATAAGGGATCTATTATCATTGTAATGTACTGATGGTGTTTTGGGTTTTGAGATGTATGGGAATGTTGTGGGACTTTTGATGAACATCAATTTTCAATGCTAGCATGTTTTTCATTTCAAAATCTTATCATTTTTTTGTCAAATCAAAAGTTGTATTATTCTTATTGGGATTATCAGAACCTGACTACAAGGCATGAGATGATTCATTCTTATAGATATAGCCAAAAGGCCTCAGAGTGAAGTGAGCGCATAGTCAGGAACCCTAGAGAATTTTAAGGTTCTTGGTTAAGGTAGTGCCTCTATCGTGCGATGAATCAGTTTTAGAGTTTCTGTTATGGTTTCCGTATCTTTGAAAATTTCCCCTAGTCACAAAGATCACAATGGAATTTCCCCTCACATAATGACATTAATTGTGCCTTTTTGGATGCGAGTTGCTGATCAGTGTCCTGGCGTTGACAACCCATGTGAATCAGTTGCAACTTTGGGTTGTGTCCATCCTAAAGTGGTATGTTGTGAGTAGTTTATCTTCGTAGTTTTATTGATCCAATCCTTTCTCCCTCCCTCCTTGCCCATGGGATGATATTTTTTAGTTAATGTGGTGTTTTTGGTTCCGCTCTTATCCATTTTCGGACATGAACGAATGGTTTAAATCTTTTTTCTATGTTCTTTACAGCTTGAGTAATGACCGGTTCAGGCCTAAGTCGGGTTTTTCATTTGGCCATGTATGGGTTGGTTCTTTATGGTGGGGAGACCCACAATGAGTCTATTTGGGTTTTCACATAAGTTTTTTTGGATCCTAGTTCAGTTCTTAGGGTGGGGAGTCTGTTTAGGCCTCCCCTCAGCTGGTGTTTTATTTTAGGAAATTGGGTTGAGTCCCGTTGGTGGTCGATAAGATGTCCTGGGGTTAAGAGGTTAGATCATGTATATGTGAAATTCTTAGGTGTTGATCGATCGACTATATAGTGTTTTGGTTTTATGGGGGAGGAAAGCTTTATGGTGTGTAGAATTTTCACACCCTATCTATGAGATTTTTTTATCTTAATTTTTTTCTGCCTTTAAATATATTTTATGGGGTCCAGGGTGTGCCCTGGAAAAAATTTCTTGAGTTTTGATAAAAAGTGCACACTTTAGGTTTGACATCGTTGGACGCACGGGCAGAGCATGATGCCACACAGCTTCACCCAAGAAACTGCATGGCCTTTTCATCTTTGAATAATTAAGGGGAATAAATATATGTTAATTTATTATGCCATTTATGATTTTTACAGTTATTAAGAATTTTAATATTTTTATTTTTTATGAAAAATAAAATTGTAAATTTTATTATTATTGAAATGAAATAAATACATTTATTATATTTATTTTTATCATTTTATTATTGTTATTATTATTATTTTGTTTCTACATATTACAATTAAAATTAATGTTAATTAAAACAATTGTTAGGAAATATTTTAGAGTTATATAAATATTATTGTTATTATGAATATTGTTATTATGAATATTATTATTATGATTACTATTATGATTATTATAATAATAATAATAATAATTATTATTAATATTTTTTATTAGTTCACCCTCTTTTTTAGGGTTGTTGTGCTACTTTATTCCTCCCAATTTTCCGCTTGTTTTGTGCGACCCAGCACTCCCCTGTAGTGCTGCCTCCCCGTCGTAGCCCAGCCCTACACCTGCTTCTAGGATGCCGCCGACCTCGACCTCCCTCCATCTCAGTGACACACCACTTCTCCCCAGCACCCTACCCTCCTTGGCCTCTCCTTTCTTCTCAGCGCGCAGCAACCCAGTGCGGCCCCTGTTTCCTGGGTTGGCCCTTGCTTGCTTGCGTGACAACCTATTGATGCCTATGACAAAGCCGTTTCCCTACTCTGGATGACCGCCACCTACAAGTACCTCCTTTGTAGTAGCCTCAGATCCCATCCCCACTCAGCAAACAATGAACGATGCTCCCTTGATGCATTCCCTTTGCTGCACGCAAGCAGGCCAGCCACCTCCTGGAGCGACACCCCCTAGCTCCCCTGAAAAACAGTGTATCGGGTGCTTCCACCTTCGGTCGGGCCTCCTCTGCCCGAAAATACCATTAGCTAACCCCTCGATGCTATTTATTTTCTGGAAACACCACTACTAGTCACGACCGACACCATTCATTGCCGACAACCGATCCAGCCAGCGGTCTGCCTCTGATCACCTCCTTCCAAGGGTATGTGTTTTGTCTATAGAGACTACTTGAGGTGTGTGTTGGTGTTCACCATCGATGCCAAGGTATTTTGATTCATCCTGAGTTGCACAGCCATTTTAGGTGAGGTTCTATCCTTGACACTTGGTTTCACCAACTTTAATTGGGGGTTTTCTATGTGTTTTGAGTCCTTAGTCTTTAGTTTGTAGGGCATTGATTCTTGATGCATGGTTTCAGATGTGAATATTTCCATTTCATCTCATTATCAAGGTAGGTTTCTCAATGCACTTGCCTTTATGATTTATGTTCATCTTTTTCTTGTTGTTTTCTACCAATAATTGTGCTAATTATTGATGTGGAATTTTTTGCTAATTTATTTGGTGTGCGAATTGATAGTTCAATTATTTTTGTGTGAAAAATGCAGTTGTTTTGTTATTTTTGCGCATACCACTTGATCAATTAAATGTTTTATTAATTTCGCAACTGGTTTATCATCTTAAATAAGTTCTTGTGATGAAATTTATATTTTCACCTAGTTGATTCTTAATTGGAACCTATTTTAGTAAATGTTGTAAGTGTCGCTGATAAATTTCCCAGTTGGCTCTTACAGTTTTTTTGGAAAAATAAAATATTTCGGTTTGGTTTTATAAAAATATTGGAAGCATGAAAAGTAGTATTTTGGGGCTCCTTAAATTGTTTCAAAATGTTTTTGGTCATATAAGAAAATTGGTTTTTGTAATGGTTGTGTAATAGGAAGTGTTGGTTTTTTCCCCAGTTCATTTTTGGAAAATAATTTGGTTCTTTTGAAGTGGTGATTTGTGAAATGTGTTCAATGCCTGTTTGGAACTTGATGGATAATGATGATTTTTTTCTAATGAAAAGCCTCCTAGTATAACACTCATTCCTTGGTTGCGACTGATTGTTTTGGAGGCCCATTCCTTTTATGCTATATTCTTATATATATTGTGATTGGATGCTTGTTTGGAATTGGTTGGCCCACCCCCTTTTAAATACTTGATACATGTGAACCTAGAATATTGAGAGAATATTTTGAGAATGATTCCCACACTGGTAGGTAATGGTACTGATCAATGGCGTCTAGTAGGTGGCTATGTTTGGGTTCATTGCTATGGGAATTTCCCTTAGCCTTCCTGAAAAAATATGGCTGAGAGTTTGAAGCATTTTGATTTAATCGTCTATGACATGTCAACAAGGATGAGGTATCATGTATTGGTGTCTTCTAGATTATTCTTGATCTCCTGGGTTCACCTATTTCTACTCATTATTAGTGCTTACAATGTTGAATGTGTTAGTTGTATATACATATTTTGATTTTATTTCCCTTATAGTGAAATTATTGTAGCGCTTTCATATGTATTTTTTCCTAGAAAAAGTGATGTGTGGTTTTAATGTAGCTTATGAAAATTGTTTTCAAAGAAAATTATTCAACTATTCTTTTGTAAATTGATAATGTAAACAACACTTCCCCTTTGAAAAATATAACGAATCACTAAAATAATGGCTTGGGTTTTTGAGAAATGAAAGAGGGCAATGACTCATACTTTGTTTTTGAGTAACATATAGAAAACATTATTTTTATACATTATAGTTAAAACTTAAAAATGGATGTTTCATTTATTTTAAAGGAAGTGCAATCAGAATAGATATCAGGCTAGCCTATTGAGTTTTAATACTCACACCTATAGTTCTTCTCTATTTTTAGTGTTTTTATATGCTCTATGATGGATGCGCTCACCTTGGTAAACACTTCATCATTGAGTCGGGGAGTGATACGTGGGGTCACATGGAGTTAGTTCGGATTTCATGTTCGGTTAGTTTAATCTTCTTCAGTTCATGTTTAGTTGTGTGTTTTTTATTCTGCTCTTCTCTTTATTATTTCCTATTATTTTATTTATTTTCTTGGGAGAAATCATTCCCATAATCTCTGTTGATTCTCTAGTGCTTGTCGCATTCCAGAGAGGATTGGTAATGCCTCTCGAGCCTTGCTACGGACCGGATCGGGTGACTGGTTTAGGGTCGACCCGAGTTGGTTCATGATAAGAACCAAGTGTATGATAACACATAAAGTGGAAGTATAAATCATATAATCCAAGAAACAAGAATTAAAACTACCAATCAACTTCATATAATATAAAATAAACTGAATCCGCAATATATATAAACCTTACACATGAAGATGGTATTGAAAATAAAATACTAAAATACAACTCATATTGAAATGGAAATATTATACCCATAGGACCAATACACTTTAAGTGGGGGGGGGGGTTGAATTAAGGTGTTTAGTTATCCTTATCTTATAATAGAACTTTTTATTTCATTAGATAGAAACCCTCAAAACTGTCAATATTCAAGAACATACAATACCTATATACTAAAATTAAATGTAAGTACATAAGGATATTTGTTGGTTTAGCACAAATGGATAATATAAGGAGCCCACTCTGAAGACTTTTCCATTCTTGGCTTCAGATCCCCTCGATCCCAGCGTGCTTTGGCGTCGAGTGGTCTGGCTTCGGGTTGTAATTTTCATTCCTGCTCCTGGCTGCTTCGGGTGTTTGGTGTCACCACCGGTCTCTTGGTGTCGGCCTCTGCGTTTTGGGATCCTTTCATCGATTTGGCCTGCTCGTTGTCATCCTCTTTTCTTGGCGCCGACTGCTCGGGTTCCAGTTTCGGATGTGGTGTGATCAGCATGGTCTTTGGTGTGCTCTTTCGGCCTTGTCCTGCCTTCTAGCTTCGTGATATCAGCGCGTCCTCATCCCAGCTCAATGACGACTGTGGAATGCGATGGTGTGCTTGGGGTAAGATCCAGTGCTCCGGAGGGGGGAGGTCTTGCATTTTGGTGCTCATGTATGTTTTTTTTCCAGGTTTTGGTTTGGTCAAGGTGAGCTTTTTTTGATTGGATGTGAAATTTTTGGTATGGTGGTGGTGCTTTGATGGGGTTGAATCTGCTGGTTTCCTACTTTTTAATTGTTGATGGAGGAATGGATGTTTTGTTTGGGATATCCCAAACATTATACAAGGTTTTTCCTTAGAGGAGGATAGAGCTGGTTGTCTTCATCATGTATGGATTTTTAGATTTGGACGAATGAGAGGGTATGGCATTGCCATCGATACCGGGCCCGTGCATCCTTACACGAGACAACTTGTTGATCAAACATACTTTGGTGGAGACTTGTCTTAATGATATTGATGCTGGGTAGAGGCACTTCATTGTAGTCTTGTTCTGGGTTGAAACCCTTTTATTTTCGAATCTTTTTAATGTACTGACGTCTCTAAAGTCTTGGTTTTCCCCTTTACCCTTAAAAGGGGTTTATCCAAAATCAATAAAAATTTCAGCCTTCGGGCATTTAGTCAGTCTAAATCAAGCATTGAGATCTTTAAATCTTAATCCATGAATTTTACTCTTTTTACACCTTTATTAACTATTCAAATTAACCATTGGTCCCTAATTAAGTCAACCAGATCAAATATAATCCCATGAAATATGTGATTTATTTGATCTTTTAGAATCTCTTGGGCTTATGTTATTTTTGATGAAAAATCCTTCATCAAAACATGATACTTATTTAGAACTATTAGATTGTACTATGAGATACTTCCCTATGGTATAATCAAAGTCAAAAAATGGTCTACATTATCCAACCAAATGTCAAATTTAAATCAATAAAATATCATATTATTTCCACCTTAAATCTTCTCCATACTAGAATCATTAACGAAGTGGTTCTCTAGATTATGACATGAGGTCCTTCTTCCTAGAGAACCCATCTATAAAGCATTATTCATTGAATTCCCTCACATGTCATAATTTATTTATCATGGAGTGGACCTCCATATCCCATAATAGGTTTTAGTGTGGTTATTCTCCATGATATGATAATATCTAAATTGGAAGTACCATTAGAATATAGTTATGCCTCTTAATTCAATGGAATATATATCATGGTGTAATAGAGTGATTCAAATTTTTTAATCCTAACAAAATGTATATTTGATTTTGAATTACCACATATCATCCCAAAAAAATATCATACATATATGAATTTTACATTTTTAGGGACATCAGTAATTACATGATCTTTGTGCTCATTGAAAGATTTGTTACTGTAAGTATTAGAACCTTCATAATATATATCCATCCATCTCAACCTAACCCCAACATTCCTAAAAAATTCCAAACTACGTCAAATGATAGATAGTTTCAAGAAAATCTATCTTTATAACATGTGGCTGAAACATTATCCCTCTTTTTATATTTTTAGAAATTATATATGTGTCCCTCCATGGTTTTCATTCTATCACTAATGAATTCCATTGATTCCCTTATTTATAATTCTCCCCATGAAATCATTATCACTCATTGGGAAAAAAATAAATGGTTTTATCTTTCTTTATATAAAATCATGTAATAATATGAAACATTAAAATTTTTTGTTAGTAAATTCTCTAAGTTGACATGTATCAAAGAACATTATAGGAAGAAAGTGAAAAAGTGAATTTCAATATTTATGTCCATATATTCAATGAAAAACACCATTTATTATTATAATTCCCCATGGATTTGGTTTCCTGAATCTTCATTTATGTAATAAAATATGAACACTTAAAAAAATATCCACATAAATATTTGAGTAAAATAGGGAGAGTGAGGTTTCCAAACCACCTCAGTAAAAGGGATTTGGTTGAACCCTAAGGATCAAATGATGATTCTTAAATTTTATTTTAGTCAAAATATTGTGAATAAGTCTAAAACTTTTTGATTTTTACACACATGATCGTTCTTGAAAATTAATTATTCTAACATATGCTTAATGAATCAATTTTGTATATGATTTTAATATTGATATGCAATATAGTTTAGCAATACAAAGAGAAATACTATCTTATTTATTTTTAGTACATCTAATTTGTTTCCATACAATAAATATTCTCTTCCACTCTTGGATTTTCTTTCAACTACAAATCCATCTCAATCTATATATGAGTATGCATTCAAATATCTAACATTCCATGAACAATAAACCCAAATTTAATCAATTGTGCCTTGAATACATCTCTTTATTTGTTTAACAACAAATGGTTTTTCTACATTTGGATGAAATTGATAATGGGTGTCCAAACATGTAACAAAAATGATATATAACCTTATTATTGTGAGATACAAAAAATATTACAAATCAAATTTTAGTAATGTGTTTGATCAATTTCACTTTCTTTATCATGTTTTCCTAGCTTGGATACTACCATTATTGGTTCTTAAACTTGAATACTCTCTAACATATCTAACTTTTTTAATAAATCATTCCCAGGTTCTTCTTCAAAACAAATTTATTCCCACATATTACGAAATTATATTCAAAGAAAATATATTTGTTATTTGATTATATATTTTTCAATATTTTAGAATATCTACCATGTTAATGATACAACAAAAATTAAATTTATTCCTCTAGAGATGATGTTATGAAAATAGAAAATCACTAAAAACTACTCTCCCATAGTTTATTTCACATCAAAACTATGATCATTTACACTTATTTTGAGCTCAAAAAATGATAAGAAAGTGTCTGACAGATCAAACTAATCTCAAGGTTCTTATTTTAAGTCATAAATAACTTTCTTTATTTTACAAACATTTAATTAATCTTTCCCAATTAGAAATACCATTATTTTATTGATGTAGGAATATTCTCAGATAATTTTATTTAAAAATCCGTTTTTAAAATCTATTTGGTTAGATTTTAATTTTCCTTGAAGATACACAATAAGAAAAATCCTTATGCACTAATATATCTCTATCGATGAGAAAGTTTATTCCACATCAATTACTTATACTTGATAATAGAACGTTCACAATGAACTAAATTTTTATGGTATTACCTTTCCATGATCATCATATTTTTTAACACCAACTTTTGTTTTATGAAATTGTGATAAATTGTTCTTCTCAAAAGCTCCCAAGTATAATTTATCTCTATTTAGTCCAATTCCACATTCATGGCATTAAACAATGACTCATTGTTTAGTTATTCTTAAAATAATGACCAATATACTTGATATGATAGAGAAATTATATCTATACTTATCATCATGCATGTTTGTATTAGTGATGATTTATTATTGATAATATTGGAATAATAAATCTTAACTTTCCTATTTGTCTATTGATTCAATGGTTTACCCCATCCAATAACTTCATTATCCACTAATTTTGTCTCAAAAACATCTTCACATGTTGGATGGTTTATACCACTAGGATTTATATTAATTTCATATTTTCAATAATAAACCTTACTAAAATATATAATTGTAGATATTTTTATTGCTTTTTATAGAAAAAATTTAACATCCATACTTTCCAATATCTTATTTATGCTCCTTTTTGGACAACTATTGGCCTTTATCTTGAAGGAGTATCTTAATAACATCTCTTCATCCACTATATATCTATATGTACCTTGAATAACTTCTTTTTTCAAATGTAAAAAATTATACCCAAAAATTTAAAGTGATTAAATATTGGATTTCTTACATTCCACATCTCATATAGAGTCTTCTTCTCTATGGGGATCATCAAATATTTTTTTTGTATACACTTCCACTAACACTTTTTTTACTTCCAATAGTGTTGAGAGTTTCCAAACTAAATGAGTAATGTATTTTCTATATTATCTAATATTTATTTCATCATTTCCATGAAATATTTATATTTTTATATTCTCATTAACCAAGCTTCATGGTTATTACCATACTTCTCCGTGTAATTTTTACCTCATGAGAGGGGTACACCGTGAATGTTTTTCATATTTTAGGATATGGATTATCCTTCATGTTTCATTATTATCTATTATATGATGATTCGTAATAAAGACAATCACTTTTATCTTTCCCTATATGAAAAATGGGAAAACACATTGAAATTTAATAATAAACAAATAAGATGATATATTTATCACTGAATTTTCTAGGAACAATTATGTGACCAAAAAAAATAGTGTGAAACATATATTGCAATTTTGGATCTCTCTTATTATTTGTATGATGTTTATTTATCAGAATTTTCCCTCTTACACATGTATCATAAGTATTATCTTGATTTGATATTAGGTTTAGAAATTTAATTGTAGTTTTCATCTTTGAATTTTTTCTATGATTTGTTGATGAATATGTTTGATCCTTAAATGTTAATGGTTGTTTTGTTATTATATCAAAATGAGATAAGTGTTACCCATGAAATAAACTTGGTATAGATTTTCATTAGTTCTCCATCCCTTAATAAATGAGTTTTTAGTTTTTCCATTTATAAAACATACATTTTGATTGGTTGCGACCTCATGTTTGGTGTTAGATAGTTGACTAACATTCAATAGGTTATGGAAAAGACTATCCATATAATATAGTTTTATATTACTTTTCTCATATATTAATAGAATTCTCTTTACACTTCCCTAGTTTTTATAGGTCTATGATTTTTGAATCACACTATACCAATAATATGACCCTTCTTATTCATCAATAGATTCATGTTTCAAGTCATGTAGGATGAATGGAAACTATGGATAATCTAAGTGATAATTTTTTTATTTTCATTGAGAGTATTTTTTCTAATATTTAATTCACCTTATTTATATTTTCCTTCTTAATAGATACCTGATAGAGTTGAGATTTAAGTTACACTAGTAGATAAAATAGAATTTTCATTGGGGTTTTAATGTCACACTACTAGAAAAGTAAGCTATACTGACAGCGTGGAACTATTTGTGTAGGCACCCAAACCATTGGTTTATCTTATACCAATAGTATGTTGAACTATTGAGAAGTTTCCCACTACGGAAGACCTGTACTAATATTTTTACCAAAAAATTTGTATATAAATAATTGGCATATGCCATTTAATAAGCAATTGCTACACCAAGATTATGGTCAAACTTCTGGTATAGGTATCATATAAAAAATTCAATGTGGGTCATGATCCTAGGACCTCATGGTTATATTACAAACTCTTTCCCATTATTCTAAAATATCTTTTGTCATTATATATATTTAATTGTAAATATTAATAAATAAAAATATTTTTTAATTTTTAATTTTTGTATTTTTTTTGTTAGAAAAATTTCAATATATACATATACTGATATTGATGTATATATAATATATTTAGTTAAATATGATTTATATATCAATAAATATGCATTTTATATCTAATAAATTTAGTGAAAATGGCTTGAAAAATTATTAAATATGAATATTATTGAATTTTTTCTAATTAGTATTTCTCAATAAACATTTCATCTACATTTGGAAATAAATAAATAAATAAATTATTTAATACCTCATGAGATGTAGAAAACATGGATTGGAATTCAAATTACTATAAATTTTGATCAAATTGTGTGTTTAGGCTTGACGAGAAATCAAATTGTTGCTTGTGAAAAGGAATACATTATGTTAAAAGGAGGGTCCCTAATAAAAATTATTTAAGGCCCAAAAGAGACAAGACGTTCTCTAAAATTTAGTTTTTAGTTGGGAAATCCAAATTTTTTAACATTCAATGTGATTTCAATTTCATTTAACAGGTTCTTTTAGTGTTTTTTCACCATAGACTAAATTTATTCAAAGGGATTACACTCAAATGGATATTATGGTGTTTAGATTTTATGGGTTTTCAAATAGATGTGTAATATAGAAATAAAGTTTTATGTATATATATATATAAACATTTACGTACAAAAAATTAATTATATAAATAAATATTTAGACATATTTACATTTAAAATATATTTTTAAATATATAAACCATATAAAAATAAAAAATAATATCTATTTTATTTAAAATAAAAATTTAAATACATTAAAATATTTATATATTAAAATATATATATACAGATAAAAAAGTGTTATAGGATTATACCAAATAACTAAATATATATTACTGAATACTAACTATAAAATTATTAGTCAATATTTTTTTTAAATTTTATAAATCATTTTTAGTAAATATATTATGCATTACATGTAAATACATATTAATTAATATATAAATCATCTATAAATCATATTAATTTAAATATTATATATATATATATCAATATCAATAAAATATATATTTATATACTAAAATATTTAAAATAAAAAAGCATAATTCAAATTGTGTTTATACCTACATATATATACTTATATAAATATAAGCATAAAATAAATTGTAGTAGCATGTAAAATTCATCTCATTATTATCTATAGGTCCTCAGATCAAAACTATCTAGATTTTTTTAATAAGATACATATACTAATAATTTGACCGAATGATTGGTTTAGGTTTCCGAAAACCATACCTATTCTAATTGATTGACCAAATAATTTATATATATGAATGAAAATGGACTTATACCAATATTTTTCTCATATTGTTGGAAGAAGGTACCAATAAAAAATGTTTTGAAAAGATTCAGTAGACCATAAATTTATAATAGTGTTGTAAAGAACCAAACTGTTATGAATAAAATCCCCTTTTTGATTTAATTAAATATCTTATGGCTATAGAATAAACATTAATTTTTTTTATTATATCCATTTGGTTTTAAATTAATGTTATGTATTATTACCATTGATAATATAACCGTTGAATAGTGATCACATTACTGGTATAAATATAGGATTTTAACAAATCTTTTTAGAACATACAATGGATGTTATGGCCTCAACCAGTAAGATCATTCTTTATAAGGCCCTTTTATCAGATCTCCAATGAAAGATATAATCTATGGGATCTTACCTATACCAAGACCAAGATGAGATCCAACAAATTAAGTATGAGAGAAACCGTTTATGGAAGAAGTTCAAGATCATCAGGATCAAGACCTAAACCATTTTCACTGAACGTCCCCATGAAACCCCACCATCGCACACCTTACTCGTAGGGAATATGTAGGTGTAATTAAAGGATATGTAACAAGACCCTAGAATTATGATTATGTACATTATTTTTGTATATAACAATGATTATACTTTTATTCTGTTATTAATACATTGTAAATGATTTTTAAAGCACAAATAGTATTTAAGGTTAATATTAAAATTCCAATAATAAATATATTTTTAATTAATTAATGGAATTTTTAAATAAATAATATTTTAATAAAATATTATTATTAAATATAAATTATTATATAATAAAGTCAAAAGAATTTTTTTAATATGGTTTAAAAATTATTTTTCTCCAAACCCATCAATTTAAAATAAATCTATGTTTTTATTTTAAAAGTGAAAATTAAAATATTAATAAAATTATTTAGATAAAATTAATATTTTTTTTGGAATCAAGACATCAAAATTATCAAATGGTGAATTTTACATAATTTTCTGAGATAATCAATTTTTTGGGTAAAAATTAAATACCGTATAAATATATAATGTATTTAATGACATCATAATGGCCAAAATATTATGTTTTAAATGATATAAAAGAGATATTATGACAAATATATGTTTTTTACTTGAAAATAATGTAATTTTAAGTTTATTTTCTTTATTTTTTAAAGCCTTAGTGAATCCTCCAAAACGTATTAAATATTTTAAGATTTTAAAATCAGTTCATTAAAAGTGTGACTCACCTCCACAAAATCAAGGAATTTTTTTTAATATCTTTAGTCCTTGATATTATAAAATAAATTATTGTACTTTTTTTTTCTAAAACCCATTTGATAAAACAATGGGATGGTTTGTGGTTTTGAATTATTTATTGCGTTGTGTCCAAAACCAAAATAATAATGTAATCCTTCTCCTTTCCTATATAAACCAACCCTATATTTCATTTCTCTTCCCTTAACCTCTTTTAATCTTGACCAAAATCTTCCCCCCTACACCCTAAAGTCCTCCCAAGGTGCCCCAATCTTCATATAATCCCCTACCAAGACTTTGGAGTCACACATCTAAGTAATGGATTCTTATCCTCACCTTTGTATTCAAGCAACTTCTCTGAGATTAGATGTTTTAATTTCAATTTATTGTATATAAATTCATTTGTAATAATTAAATTACTATACAATTGATGTTATTTTAGTGAGGTATCATTTATCATACCCCATTTGGACCCTTACCTAAGCCATTACGATGCTGAAATTTTGTAAGGGATCTTTCAATTTCATCTTTTATCAAGCACTCATTTTGTGACATGCCTTTTAATTTCAATTTGAATATGTTAAGATAAGTTAATACATACTCCCATTAATTAAAATTTGATTTATAATTAATTAGACCTTGTTTCCACTCTCATTAATCCATTAATTAACCTTTATATACACCCATTCCCATGCCAAAATTTTGTAAGATATTTCGCTCTCCTCATTCCCATTAAAGTACATATTTTATATTATACATATTAAATTACATTTAATATGTTGGTATATTATTTTACATTATCCCATTACTATTTTTTCAGGTATAAATGATGATAGAACCATTTATCTATCATCAAACCATTTTATTAATTTCCATATGACATTGTTTTGTTGCCGAAATTGTACCATGATTTTCCTTGCCAAAATCATCATGGAGTGAATACCATACCCATTCCTCTATCATGAGTATTCACCTTTATGCATGTATATTTTTTATTGAATAATTTCATGTGATTATTCCATATTTCTTGATCATGGAATAAATTATGATGTTTAATGAATCAATGTTATATGATCTACGTGGCACACTTATGTATGAGATTGAAACGATTATAAAGGGTGCGCCCTGATAACGCTCCAATGAATTGGGTAATGTTTAGTATCATGATATGTTATGTTTGGACAGGGTTTTACCTAATTCATTTGTGGGATATTTTTTCACCATGTTGGGATAGGGTTTTAACTGATTTCTTTATGTTTATGACGTAGTGTTTTAAGTTGTTTCCACATTTCCATGTTTTGATTATCATGCTATATCATGCAATATCATGCCTTCATATTCATGTTCCTTAATAGCTCATTGATTTCAATTGTCCAAAATGTATAATTTTACTCATGTTATTCTATGTTTATTCTCATATTGGGATTTATATCTCACCCCTTTCTTAGGTATGTCCTTCGGTTATCCCACATAGTGTAATGTATGAAGGAACGTTGTGGTCATGTAAAAGCAGATTTAAATAAAGATGTTGTATATGTTTTAATTTGTAATGTAATGTTCTTAATTTCCCAAGACACTAAACCTCTCTATCTTCTTAGATGTATTATGTGAAAACCTATGTAATAAATCATGTCTAAATATGAAATAAAGATAAAAGTTGTTATAATCGGTATCAGAGGACAGTTTTAGTTAATTTTTTTATTATGATTATAAAACCCTAGTGAAAACACATAGTTATAATACTAAGTATAAGAAAAACATCCCTAAATTTTGGTGAGTATAGAGTAAGGGATTTATCAAGAAAATAAATCTCTGTTTGGATATAGAAAAGTGGATGTGGAAATGGAATCGATATATCTAAGGTTTTCATATATCCTTAACCCAATGAACCCAATGATCCTATGTGATATGTTTTCAAAAAACATTCAAGTAATACACTCTCAAAAATTTTCGAAAATATTTCCAAAAGTAAAGAATTATGTCACCCATGCTTGAAAAATTATTTTAGTGTCAATATTATCTTTGATTCATTACATCAAACACATGAAGTGAATAGATTTTTTTTTAAAAAAAGACCCTTGAAAAACAACTTTACATACCACCCAAGAATTAATTTCATAAAAAGTTACTTCCTTGATATCATTTCACCTATTTTCATAAACCAAAATAATGGAATATAGGAGAAAAGTAAGTGAATAATTAGATAAAATCATTATATAGAGACACCTATATCTATAATGCATGAAACCTAGTCACCGTCAAAAAAAGAGTTTTGAAATGAAGATATCTATTCCTCAAGATCATAGATCCATAATAAACATGATCAATTTCAAATTAATCCCTTTAGATCTAGAAATAACATCCAATTAGGGTTCCAATGATCCATGGAATGAATTATGAAGAGAATATCTCTGAAAAAGATGATAAATTGAGAGTATATTCATATATACCTTGAAAAGATCAACCCAAATTGATGAAAAATTTCTAGGTAACCAGGTGGGGAACATATTAAAAAATAACAAATAGGCTAGTTCTTATTAATGGGAAATGATGAGGAGTTTAGAAGTTAAATTTTGTGAGGAAAATAGAGTAATTTTATAATTTTATGCAACGTATATGGGTTGCATGGTTAATATGCATGGATAGAAAAATATTGAAACAACAGTGGAATCCCAACTCTTCCATGAAAATCAATCCAAATGGTTATATTGGACAATCCATATAGTTATTGAAACCATGTTTAAGTCATTAAACTACATTGGGTCCCAATCCATGCACTCTCATAGTTTTTATAGACCGTATCATATTTATAAAACCTATGAAAACTTCTTATGGAATATACAGATCCATTTCTCATGGTTAAGTCTTGGTTACTACTTACTATATATAGACCATGAATCTGTTCTATTTCTCCAAAACTTAAAAATTTTAATATCCTTCCACCATAATCATTTATAACAAAAAATTAGATAATCTAATCTGAAAATAAAACATAAGTATGAATCAAAGGGTGTCACACAATTATTTTATTGAAATATCAGGTGATCATTGTTTCATAGACACTCATTTCCTCAAAAAGTGGTATCAGAGGGAGTAGGTTTAGTGTTAGTGTTTTAACAGAATGGTATGAACACATTTACAGAATGATATGATGGAACAATCATGATACATAAATTTTAGGGAACATATTTTGGATACTTGTAGATGCATATGGGAGACCATATGTTCTAAAAGGACATGAGAGTCCCTTTTTATAGAGTAATGTTGGTGAGAATGGAGAAATCTAAATAGGAAATTAATTGATAGGAAATAATTAGTGATAGAAATAATGTAACTAACAAGAAATGTAACTTTCAAAAATATAAGAAATAAGGAACCATTATATGTTTTCAAGGAATTGATGGTTATGTATTAAAAAGATTACCACCTTCGACAAAGATTTCAGGTTATGATTTTTTTGATTAAGGTTTTTAGAAGAAAGACCATTGATTGATCTTGTGAATGACTTCAACATGAATCATTGAAGACTATAATTGGTAAATTTAACTTTTACTAAACATATATAGAATTTTTATTATAATCTTAACTTTATGAGAGATAGAATACTTTTCTTACAGTATTTAGTAACTCCAATGGAAAAATAGGTCTAGTTATTTAGGATGTATGAATCTTAGTCCTAAATAAAGATATAAGGTATTGGTAAGTTCATATACTAATGTATATTCCCCTTAGTACAAATGAAATTGTAGGGACACCCCATAAAAAGTAGATCAACTAGAAGAAACCAATGGAAGAAAAGTACTGTGAAAGAAGTCAAGGCAAATCTCCTAGTCTTAGTACAATCTGATGGAAGTTTTGGAAGAAATTTTACATCAAGAAGGGATTCAAGAGTGAAAATGATAACATTGGGGGGGGGGGGGGTATATGAAGTTCTTCATATCGTTGAAATTAGAAGAAATGTAATTACTAGTGGGAAACATGATGATGTAGGATTTGGGATTATCTTTTTATGACGGGGTATGGAAAGATACCTGAGGGTAAATGATAGTTTCATGATGGGTACAGGGTACAAAACATTACTTTACTAGAAATTTAGAAGAGATGACAATTTTCAGAAATAAAATTTCTACTGATCAAGATTTATAGAACTTTAGGTTCATCCACCTTAGTGAAAAAACATAAAATTTATTAAGTCCAATGTAATAATAAATTTTTATCACATGGAAATTATAGTGGGTCAATGTTTTATGCCGATAAAGAATAAATATTTTTCTTGGTACATAAATATTCATTATCATAGGAATCTGATGTTGGAGTTTGTACACTCAGATATTTAGGAACTTTCACCTATTTATTCCTAAAATGTTTTCATTTACTTTCATACTTTCATTTATAATGGTATAAAAATGTATGGATTTGTAATTAGGGGCATATGAATGGAATATTTTAGGTTTTTATTCATTGGAAATCATTGGAAAAAAGATAATGAAATTGGAATTTGAAGTGAATCAGAATAGTCAATAGTGGTGAATAAACATGATGACTTTATTGGAACTTTTTATATAAGGAAGAAATAAGGAATTATTAGACAATTCCCAAAACATCACAAAAAATAGAGTATATGAAATAATGAATTCTACTTTTATAAATAGATCTATAATAATGAGATTAATCTCAAAAATCATGAATGAAATTTAAGAAAAGGAACTCAACATGATGATATATATCATTAACTGAATTCCAAAATTTATTGTTAGGAATGAAATTATAGATAATTTGTGGTTTGGATATTTTGGATATTTTGGATATCATTTGTGGGATGGTGAATAAAAATAGATCATCAGAATAACATGTATTTTCTTGGATGAGAATATTATATGGAAATGAAATAAATGGGTAGATCAAGAAGTAGAATAAAAATCAATTAATAATGTCTAAATTTATTATAATTCTAGTAACTCATAATAATTATGGAAAATAGATATAGGGGATAAGGAATAATAATTCCATAAATAAGACCTTTATAAATAAAAAATTAAGGGAAGATAATGCTCAATTGAGATAATTAGAAGTACAGGACTCAAAAGTTCAAGATATTGTAGGTGATTTACTAGTAGAATGAGAAAATTTAGGTGGTTCTATTTGACCAATTAAATTAATTATATGAATAAGAATTCAGAGGAAAATGAAAATGTTTTTTTATGATTTTAATATCCCAATTCTAACATATACACGAGGAAATGAAAATATAGAGGAATAAGATTATTTTAGTAACACTCGGTATTAGGACTAAATCATGAATGGGGAGACAAACTCATTAAGGTTCAACATAAATTCTGAGATGGATGAACATATAGAGGTTAAAAAGGAACTCGAGAACAATTTTTTTAATCAAATTAAGGAAAATGTAATTTTTGAAAAAATATACAAAGAATAACTAGAAATAAAGGTGTTTCAACTAAAGAAGTATATTTTATTAGAAATATTCTCACCATTAGTTAACTATTCGTGTATACAAGCAATGTTATGTATGGTTTCATCATTTAATTTTTATTTTTAATAGATATAAGTAATGATATATTCTCTTCTTGGAGAGTTATATGGAAAAATATATAAGAAGAAACAAATAAGTGTACCAAAATTTGGGGACTCAAATTTGGTTTGATGATTAAATAAAATCTTCTATGGTTTGAAATAAGCCCCAAAAAATGGGACTATATGTTCAAGTCATTTATTGAATATGAAGGATATAGTATTTGTAATGATGATCATTACTATTACCAAAAGAAATTGCATGATTAAACTTTTAACATTTTTCTATTGTATGTTGATGAAATATTTTAATTTTTCCTAGTTTTTTAATAGATTTGAAAATTAAAAAATTTTTTTTTTCTATATGTTTTGAGATGAAAGATCGTAAAAAATCTTGGACGATATTGGGAATAAGGATCAAAAGATATTAGAAAACTATAACCTTGGTTCTATAAAAAAAAGTAAATATCCAGAAAATCATTGAATAATTTTGAATGAATGAATGAATACTAGTTTCCTATCATCTTTTCAGAAACATCAAACTACCAAATGTGCAATGAACTGCAACATAAATGAGGGTTCAATACATGGATAAAGTGCCTTATTATCCCACAATTAGGAGTATAATATATATAATAATTTTTAATTTACTGGAAATTTAATTTTTAGTGGATGTTTAAGATGAGTTATGTATAACATAATAAATAAACATAAGGAATATGTTAAATGGATGCTTATGTATTTGGAAGGATCATATGATCAAGCTCTTTATTGTGGGAATGAAGATCTGTTATAAAGATTTGTTGATGTTAAATTTAATAGAGATTCAAGTAGTTAGAAGAGTACAACATGGTTCATATTTTCTTATGGAGGAACAGAAATTATTTGGATATCATGGTTGTAAAATATTATTACATTATGTACAACATATGTACAATATGTTGTATTAAAAAAATCATGGAATGAGATGGGTTGGTTGTGGAAATTACTGAAGTTAGTAGGAAGAATTTAGTATGGGGGGATTGTTTTCAATAATAGGAAAATTTAATAATATTGTCCTAGAATTTGATATTATTGCATGGAAAAATCACATCAACCTATAGTACCACTTAATTAGAAATATGATAGAGGATAAAGTGATAGATTTCTAGAAGATTTATAGTAACCAAAATCTAGGGGACATGGTCACAAAGCCATTAGCTCAAGAAATTGTGAGGTAGCATCATGCATCAATGGTTTTTGGATGAACTAAAGAAGAAAAATGTTTAGAAAAATTTATAATAGAGAAATAAATGAAGTTAGTTGGGGAGGGTTCCCAATGTTTCCCAAGAATAAGTATTCAAATGGGAAATTGTTGGGCTACTAATCATTTTTTGAACAATCATAAGTTCAGATACCTAAATGTTCAATGATTGGATCTATGTTCACTAAATTTTTGATCAGTGGTAGAAAGGTGGACATGGTGTGAAGCTAGTGAAAGTTAAATTATTCAGTGATATCAGGTTCATTAGAAGTTATTATTTTCTGATGACATCAAATGTTCTCTTAAATGTTGGAAAAGTATCTACAAGTAATTCCCTGAATGAAATAATTTATAAGTATTTACTAGGTAATGTGATTGAGGCCAATAGTGTTATGGGTGATCAATAGTGACATTATATATGTATTCTCCTCTATGAATATGAGAAGGTAGTTTGATTGGAAATACTAGTTAAAGGTTCATATAAAAGGAAATGGGGACTAACCATAAATAGTGTATCCTATGATGACATAATGAATCTTAGAATGTAACAATGAATATGAAGTTTCATGTTTTATATGTTATTTATTATTTTTAATGAATCTTACTGATTTTTTTTCTATTGTATATAATATATAAACATTTGGTAATATAAAAATGTTGTAGTAGTTCCTGTAATGCATGTGGGACAAAAGGTTAATGGAAATTAATATAATTTGTTAATTTACTACTATCTATAATTTTATTTTATTAATTTCCAGTAATGTTTTTTTAATTTTGTACTAAGGTGTTTGAGCTAAGCTTAGTGTAGTAGTTATGATGAATTTACTTCCTACCTTAGGTAAACAAAGTCAAATTGGAGGAGGTATTTTAGAGGTTTGGTCTCTAATACACTGATCTACAAAAAATTTTATATAGGATTGATGTAGGTGATGTTTTGGTGGTTTTATTGGTAGCTGAAGTGATTAGTTTTTCAAGGGAGGGCAATTACCAACACTAAAAGCACCCATCTTGTGCTTCAACTAATTTCATTTAAAAAACATTGGAATATTTCTATATATCCAAATATCATAGTAAAAATTTGAAAACCATAATAGTATCAAAATGTCACATTAAATCCTTATCATTGTAGGGTATCTTGAACATAAATAACATGAAATTTATCACCTAATTCTACAATTCATGACACCCACCGTACATTCATACCACAACCAAATAAACAAGTCAGTGAGTATATATATTCTAGAAAACCTAAAACTATTATAACCTATATATATATATATATACCTATCATGATATTTCATAATTTGTACTACATATGACGTGGGGGTGGGGAAGAAGGAGTAGAATTCTATCTATTCCATCTATAATATAGTTGTTGGTGAAAATTACATGAACCCATGTCCTCATATGAGCATAAATGTGGTTAACTAAATTATGGGGTATTATAGAAGAAATATCAAGGAAACATAAGAAGTATAATATTAACAAACTACCCAACCTAAGGGTTCCTGAAAAACTAGTACTATAGTCTCCCTTAACAACCAACAAATCATCAATACCACTCAATAAAAACTGTATCCACCATAATGACACAAATTAGCCTCATATACTTATATAAGAATAAAATAACAACACTACTTAATTCCCATTTTATAATATCATTTTTAAAATTTTTAGAATTAACATTATATAATTTTATTTATTTATTTTACTATATTAAATTTCAAACCATTCTTTTAGATTCATCCATGTTATCCTTTTCAAAATATTAATAATCTACCCATTCAAATATCATTCCAAACATCACCATTTAGTAGGGAAAGTTGTAATAAACATTATAATTAATTATTAAATAACCCACCCTTTTTTAATTCCAACACATTAGCCATTATTGGTTTGTTAATTATAGCTATATTCCATGACACTAGGAAATTATAACATAACTCACAACAACCAAGACCACCATAATAAAAACCATAATAAATCCCATGAATAATAACATAACCAAACCGTTTATAACACAACAACTATGAAACCACCCCATTTTCACATAAACTAGTCATTCGATAACTATAATAACCACCCAAAACACTACAGTAACAACCATATCTCATCTCCCTGGCCAACCACAACAACGATCCATTACCACTATAACCATAATAAGAAAAAACAAAAATACAGTAGGAAGAAATTTAAATAATAACATTAATTACAATTCAACAATGATGTTTTAATCATTCTTCCATTTTCATTATAATAACATATTCAAAATCTAACATTATAACTCCATATTTCTATGTAACCGATTCATTATGATCATTATGTTACCAATCAACACCATTCAATTTTATATTTTCTATAAACTAATTTTGTTTTTAGGGTGGGAATGCTCACATATTGAAAATATTTGAGAAAATAAGAAATCTGGCTGGGAACCACAAGAATGTTTCATTAAAACTGAAAAATATACAAGGGATTAATGAGGGGACCATGAACTGAGGAGAGTCACATCGATGAAAATCAACAACTTCTCCTTCACCATTTTCACAACAACACCACCATCACCATGAATCCATCACCATCATCACTATCTATCATCCTTTTCCACTACACCATAATCATTGTGAATTTCACTCTCACCCAACAAAAAACATCACAAACACCTCATTGAGACAAACCAAAACACCATAGATCACTTGACGAACACCCAAAAGGGGAAAAGAACTAGAAATGAGAAACCTAAAACAAAAAAATCACCATTAAAACTAAAAAAAACTACTATAATCAACATCTCTTTCCCCCAAAGCAGCTACATAACCAATATATGAAGAAATATACTTATGAAACTCAACTACTGAATATCACCTCACTATATTTCCATAATTGAGAGACGAAAAAAAATTAAAACCATGAATTCAACTCTTGTAGACTATGAAATGTTAATATAACATATCTCAAAATCTCAATGATAAATACTGCACTAGATCGAATGATATTGGAGTGAGGAACTGGAAGAAATATCAGATTTGATGCATCATTGGTCATCAACAACAAACTACAATTTTTTATAAGACCTTAGACCCTATATCAAAAAATCACAAATTTCATAGTTGTTGAAGAACTGCCATAAAAACATTCACCAACACCACCCAATCAACTAGTAATCATAGGAAAAATGACACCGACCACATACCACACTCATTTGGCTTGATGAAGGCGCAACTGACACAATCCAAACCACTTAAAAAATACTACAAAACATGACTTTAATATCTTTGGCCTTTATCAGCACTAGAAAAAAGTGTTAATAAAGGTGCACTTTATCTGCACTAAAACAAGCATTGCTAAAGGGTACCTTTTATCATTGTTTTTATCACTGATAAATGGAAACCATTTTTAGTGTTTTCTAGTGTTGATTAAGGGTACCCTTTATCAATGCTTAATTTTTAGCACCAATAAAGGCTAGCCGTTATCAACACTTTTTTGGTGATTTTTTAGAACGGATAAATGACCCAAAATAAAAAAAATGATTTTATTAAACAAATATTTAAATTATTATTAATTAAATAGTTATTGATAAAAAAGATTAAATCGACTATAGTTTACATAAATTATAAATACGAATAAATAGTTTATATTAAATATTAAATTATGTGAAATGGAAATTAAACAATTAAAAATTAAAAATAAGTCATTTGATAAATTTTTTAATCATTTTAAAAATTAAATAATTATTGATATTGTTAATAAATAGTATATATTAAATATTTATATTTTATTGAATATAAATATTATTTATATAATGAAAAATATTTATGCTTTATATTAAATAGTAATATTTTTTTGAATAATGGATTATAAATTAAAAATTGATATGAATTTAAAATACTAACTAATTTCATAGAGTAATGGACATCATTTCAGGCCATTTAATTTTTCAATTAAACATTGGTCAAAAATTTGTTATATTGATTCAATTTATTCTTAATTAGTTAATTTTTATATACAATGTAAATACATAAGTATTTATGTAATTAATCCAATCTTTTATAGAAACACATTCAACTAATATTTATGTAATTTATTCAAATTTTATTATTCATTTTAGAATTTAATCAGTTAATATTATTTATTTTATATATATTTATTTACCATCTTTTAATATTTTCAATATGTGTTCATCTCTATTTCAATATATATCTTTTTTAATATTTTTTATTTAATCAATAAAACTTATCCATTTTTCAATATTGTCTGAATGTGATCATTTTTAATAATTCAATTTCACTCATTTATAATATGCATGAACTTAAGATTAAATATCCATTAATAATGTTATAAATATATTTGTAAAAAATATATTTATAAATTTATATTTACTATATTGATAGATTTATAATTATAAATAATCAAACAATATTTTTTAAAAAACAATCCACATAACCATAAATAAATAACTATATATATTTAAATAATTATAAAATTATAATAAATTTATTTAAATAATGAATATAATTACAATATTTATGTTCATATACATTTGTTAAATATATAATATAAATATATAATGATATAAATAATATTTTTTATAAAATTATTTATATAATTATAAAGGAATAATGATATATTTAAATAATAAAAAATATAATAATTATATTTAAATAAAGAATATATTTACTATATATATATATGTTACTAAAAAGTTTATGGAAGACCCCTATTTATTAAAAAAGGAAAAAGGAAAAGTCCCTTTAAACTAGGAGGGAATCCATAACATGGAAGAGTCCCAAACTAAACAACAAAAGGAGTCAACATGACCTAGAGGCCCAACATATAGAAGTCCAAAAATCAGTAGTTTGAGATCCCACTGAAGAAAAACTGATTAAAAACCTATAGCCCTTCAACACATCAAAAACAGGGCCAAAGAGGCCCAAAATCCCCAACGAGCGACCACTAGGGACCCTGCTCGACTCGAGACTAGCACTGTGGTGTTGCCGTCAAGCTCCTCCAGATGCTACACCATCACACCACCAACCGTCAAACCATGACTGACCCACCAATCCATGCCGTTGTTGTCCTGGAGCCCCCCAGTTGACACTACTATCCACAAATCCATCCACCGATGGTCAGTTGGCTTGAAAAATCCCATTCGTACCTGATTTAGTTTGAAACCAGATCTGGATTAGATTTGAACCCATCAAGGCCGACCAACACTAGTTGAGTTCAATCCCAAATCCACCTATGGGATTTCATGCCATCCATAATTCCAATTACTAAGACAAGACACAACCCCTCTATCACTACTTAGAATCCAGCTGTAGCTCCTCACTACTGAAGTAGAAGCCCAGAGCCATTGCCTCACCTAGATTGCTTGCCAAAGAATCTAAAGAATCCGAATGTTGAACCCTAGGGGATAAAACTCTAATACAAAATTTTATATTTATAATTATAATTATAAATACATTATAATTTATAAAACATTAACAGTGATAAAAATGTCTTTTATCAACATTTTTTAGAATTGATACAACTCAATATTTATCAGTGCTAAAAAATGCTTATAAAGATGAATTTTTTCATCACTAAATAATTTAGGGATGATAAAAGGGACCTTTATTAGTGTTTTCTTGGAAGAGATGATAAAAGTGTCTCAAACTATTTAAGTAACCCAACCAATTGTGAAATCACTGTGATATTCAAATCTTTCAACAAAAGCCACCCTATTTCATTGCTCATCCTGGGTGAATTGAAGCCTAAATCGAGGAAAAAAAATCAATCTCAAACAACTCTATGGCTCAAATCTAATGGTCTAATGATTAAGGGGTCGAACGAATCCAAGGATTTGTTGTTTTACAGGTCTATGATATATCTACTTTATCTCAGATGATTCAAATCTTCAATCCATGGTATCTTATTTTCTCCTCCTCCCCACTCATTGATTGCTTATTTGGAGAATTCTATTTTAATTTTGTATCATCATTATTTATTTGCCATCAACATTTCTCATTGGTCAAAAATTTCTATACCATATCTAACTCAATTTATTTTAACATGTAAATGGTAAAATAGTGTAGCGATATTTCTCCAACCAGGCACCATTTCCTGCAGTATCTTGGAGTGGAGGAATAGTGACTCACCATATTTGGGACACCAATATTAGAGAACTATCTTCTTTTGTATGTTTATCAGAGAATATGGTGTTTTTTGGAGAAATATTCAATATATATACTATATTTTAGTGTAATGGTTACTACATTTTACTATTATAATTTATAGTTTTTCTTATTGGTGATGTTTCTTTGAAACGAGATATAGCCATTAGAGCACGAGTGATAGTTATAAAAGAGTGTCTATCCTAAAATATTAATCTCATATCTTATGTTTCCAAGTGATGTTCAGAATGATATTTTAATTTGTGATTATTTTATCCTTCCATTTTCTCTGGGAATTGGACTACAAACATTCTCTATATTTATAGAGTGAAATAAATTTTTGTATCCATTTTCTTTTTATTTAATTTAACATTTTATGGAGATAAGGATACTAATCAATATTTTCTTCACCATATTCCTCCATCCTTTCAGGGGAATATGATCCTAAAAATATAGAGTTTTGTGTGGAGAAAATTGAGAAGATATTTGACACCCTCAAGATTCGACAATCTATTAAGGTGAAATGTGTTGCCTTTATGTTGAATATCCTAACCAAATATTATGTGAGATTATGGTCCTAGCATAATGAAATAAAAATATATAATGGAAGGACCACTATAGGGAGGGTCCATATTCATTATAACCTTAAAACATCTCATCAATATTTTCCAATTAAAACTATGGAGTATGTTGAGAGAGAACTCACATTTATATATCACAAGTTGCATCAAACATCCACATCCACCCAATTGAGAAAATATAAATGGAAGTATGACAAGGTCCAACCAATGTTTTGTTTCATTTAATATATAATTTATTTTTTTAATTTTTACCAATCTCCCCATTATAATTAGTAAAAAATATCTATCAATTTTATCTTATAGTCATAAAAACAAATCAAACCACCCTTTTTAAGTAAATATTTAAATATCTCATTATCTAATATGATTAAATTTTCACTTCCATAATTCAGTATACCCTTTTAGAAACAATTACCATAAATTTTTATCAACCCCAAATTAGAATATGGTTCGACTAGTTTTCAATAATTTTCTTAAAATATAACCATCTTTGAAATGATAATCCACTCATTAATATATCTTAAAAATCACTCCATTTTATTCATCACATATCTAATACACACTATGTATGTTTTAATTAAATCAATCTAAAAACATATCATTCTTTAACTTTTCCATTAAATTCAAATATCTATTAAATGCAAAAAAAGTATCTCAAGAGTTCCACAATTTCTAAAATACAAAGTTCCCTTTGATCTTGTAAAAAATCTTTAATTACATTATTTTACATATCAAGAGAGATGATCAACCAATATATAATATGAAGGATTGCTTATTTTTTTAATTCTTTAGTGTGACATCAATTATAAATTCTTCTTACATTACATTATTTTTCATATAGAATATTTCAAATTACAATAGGATTAGTCTTAGTTAGAGGATTTAAAGTATTAAATGTGTTATTTATTCTATAAACATATAATTAATTGAGGCCCTAATGATTCAAATATAAAAAAATTTCCCCATCAAGACCCATTAAATCAAAAACAAGAATAGTTATTCCCCCCAAATATTACCTTCAATTGGCCACCAGTTGATAACTACTTACAATGGTGTAATTCTTACAAATGGGAGGCATTATCCCTTTTAGAGATCACAATTTATTATAACTGTCATCCTATTATGTTTAATCTCCTAAACCATTATTATTTCATTTTGTTCTCTGGGACTTATCCTCTTTCTCTTTTATGATTCTTGTACTACTATAAACATTACTCATCCCATGGATGACTATTGGTTCGATTATTTCAACCAATATATGTGAATCTACACAAGAGATAGAGGATGTATGTTGAAAAAATATGAAATGATAAATGTTTGGGAGATGAGTTGAAGAGGATGGTAGTGGTCTATAAATTTTAGGTTTGACTAAATTCAGAGGATAACACCTACCATAGTGGAGTAATTCATTTATTAAATTCAAACACACATTTTATTCAAAGCCAAATTATGTTATTTGAAACAATAAAATGTTGGGTTTACCTTATTATAATTATCTATAACATAACTATTGATAATGAATATATTTTAGATATTTATCACTTTCCTTTATATTCCTTCCACTACCTTTTTAAAAAGAGAAATTATTTCACCACTTCTCAATCACCGAGGTAATATTGATGTTTGAAAAGTAAGATCATTATCCATAGAATTAATTTATTGTTTTATATTAATGTTTAATTTTTTTATTTTTAGTATAAATCACATAAGAATTGATTTATTTTACAGGTGGATTCTTTTGTTCGAATTCGGGTGGTATGTACATCTTTCATGCCTTTATGCACCAAAATATCCACACACTTCTTCTCCCTCAAAACATTTTCAGCCCTATACTATAGGAATTTATCACTTAACTTCAAGATACTTCCAATTCTCAATCACAAACATAATCTTGATGTTTTCAAAGTAAAATAATTGTCTATAAAATTAATATTTGGTTTCTTATTTATGTTTTATTTATTTTTTAGTATTAATCATATAATATTTTTTTCCTTATAAATGTTGAATATTTTTTTCAAGTTTGGGTGGCTTATTAGAAGATGCTCAGGCTCATGAGAGATAGTACTTAGAGCCTACGAATGAGATAATTATAATAAGAAAATGTGTTAATAATTCATATAACAATAATGGAAAGATGAAATCATACTATTTATTTACTTATTTTTATCATCATTTTTTCATCTATTTGTAAGTTATTTTCCATATAATTTTTATCTAATACTTATTTAGTTTTTCCACAAATCTTTTGGGATGTCATATTTTTTATTCAACTATCTACAACAAGCCACAAAAGAGATAAAATGTTTCTTTCTACCAATGTTACCACACTTTCCATTGCCTTTCTTTGTCGAGACACCAAAACTAAACATTTATTTGATGTTATTATCTGAAAAAACATTCTCATTATTGAAATATAGAAGAGTATAAGAAGATCATGTGCCCATTTTGGTGTCTTCTCATGATATAATTGGCACATGAGCTTCCTTAATTCTTGTGCATTATAACAACAAGAAAGGGCTTTGTTTAAAAATTTAGCATCAATATGCAATGTTGACAGTTCAAAAAATAAGGAAAATAAAAATCATGGAAACATTAGTTGTTAGAATGATTTTGAGACTTTGGGGAATATAGGAATCAAGAACATCTTAATCTGATACACGGTGTGATCAGTATGAATCAAATAGGTTCTTTTTATTTAAAAATGACATTAATTTTACTATAAAAGAAAACTACCATTCTAAAAACTGAGAAAACATATTCATATTTTTTTTATACTTAAAATGATGATTCATAAATCATTTGTGATGTGTATGAATTAGCCACACCTCCATCTGATACACGAGGTACCTGATATGACTGAAAGTGTCTGTTATCACTTTAAAATCGATGTTTTTGTTCAAAAAGTGTGTCTCATTGAGAAATATAAAATAAAATCATATTTTCTTATTAATTTATTAAATCTATTCATAATTTTTTTTGATGTGTTGGAATTGGTCTCACACTAAACCAAGACAAGATGTGATCATTATGAATCAAAGTTTGTGTTTCCAGTTTAAAATGACATTTTTGTTAAAAAGACAAGTGATGTACTCAGAACCAATAAAACACATTCATATTGATATGATACATTATTAAAACTATACATAAGTTATTTGAGATGTGTTAGAACTATATGCACCTCAATATGATTCACGGTGTGACCGGTACGAGTCAAAGTGCATCTTTTTATTTAAAATTGACATATATTTCTGTAAAAAGGAGAACTAAACATTTTAAAACCTATAAATTACCATAATATTGTTCTTATAATCTAGTAAAATGATACATAAGTCATTTTTGACTTGTAGGAAACAACCTCACCTCAATCTCATACATGATATGCCTGGTATGATTCAAGGTTTCTTTTATCAGTTTAAAGTCACCGTTTTAGTTCCAAAAGTGTATCTCAATAAAAACCAACAAAACACAGTAATATTATCATGATAATTTTAGTAAAATGATTCATAAGTCATTTTTTATGTGTATGAATCTTCCACACATCAAACTGACACATGATGTGACTGATATGAGAAAAAGTTTGGGTTTCTAGTTTAAAATTGCATTTTTGTAAAAATAATATAACATAATGACAACCTAGAAAACATTTTAATATTATTTTTATAAATTAGTAAAATGACCCACAAGTCATTTTAGATCTTTTGGAATCAGCATCACATAAATCTGATGAACGATGTGACTAGTATGACTCAAAGTGCGTCTTTTAATTTCAAATTGACATCATTGTTTTTATAAAAAAAATACAAATGACCTAATAAAAAGTAAGAAAACGATTTTTTTTGTTTTTATACTTTAGTAAAACAATACATAAGTCAATTTTTATCAGTAGGAATCATCCACAACTCTGATTCATGATGTTCCCGGTATGACACAATGTGTTCGTTATTAGTTTAAAATCGATATTTTAGTTCAAAAAGTATTGCTAATTGAAAACAAAGAAAACATGCTTGGATTTTCTTGATAAGTTAGTGAAATTATTCATAATACATTTGTGACATATTGGATCCATTAGCATGTAAAATCAACACAATATGTGGCCGGTATCACTCAAATTATATGTTTCCTGTTTAAAATCACATTTTAGTAAAAAAGATTTGGGACATACTCAAAACAAAGAAAAAAACTCTTATTGTTTTGATACTTTAGAAAAAATATACATAAGTCATTTGAGGTGTGTTGGAATCATCCACACCTCAATCAGACACATGTTGTGGCTGGTATGAGTCCAAGGGATTCTTTTTCATAAAAATTGTCATCAATTTTTGTTAAAAGGAAAAGTTACCTACTAAAAACCAAGAAAACACCTTTTAATTGTTTTTATACTTTATAAAAAAGATCCATAAGTCATTTTTACATGTAGGAATCATAAATACCTCAATTCGATACATGATGTGTCTAGTTTGACTCAATGAGTACATTATCAGTTTAAAATCGACATTTTAGTTCCAAAAGCTTTACTCACTAAAACCCAATAAAACATGATCAAGATATTTTGATAATTTAGGAAAAATGTTCATAAGTAATTTTTGATGTGTATGAATTTATATAACATCAGTAAGACACAAGATGTGACCGGTATGATTCAAAGTGTGTGTTCCTAGTTTAAAATGAGATATTAGTAAAAAGACACGTGACATACTCAAAACAATGAAAAAATGTTCAGATTATATCAATGCTTTAGGAAAATGTTCCATATGTCATTTGAGACATTTTTTAAATATCTTCACCTCAATCTGACACATGGTATGACTGATATGAATCTATGTGGATCATTTATATCGAAATTTGACATCAATTTTATTAAAAAGGACAACAAACCTAGTTAAAATCCAGAATTTTTTTTATTTTGATACTTTAGGGAAATAAACCTTAAGTCGTTTTAAAGTGTAATAATTATTTTCACCTAAAAACAATACAAAATGAGACCATTCTGACTCAATTTACCCCTTTCAATTTAAAATTGTCATTTTGTTCAAGAAGTGTCACTCACTTAAAACCAAGAAAACATGTTCATATTGTCTTGATAATTTAGAAAAATAATTAATAAATCATTTAGGATATATATAAATTATGTTCATGTCAAATTGATATATGATGTGACTGGTATAAGTAAAATTTCATGTTTTTAGTAAAAATGAAAATTTAGTAAAAAAGACAAGTGACATAATCAAAATTGAGAAAACACATTTGGATTGGTTTGACACTATCTAAAAATGTTCCATATGACATTTGAGACATGTTGGAATCATCCACACCTCAATCTAACACACAGTGTGACCGGTATGACTCCAATTACATATTTTCTATATATAATTATCATTTTAGTTTAAAACACACATCACAACACTGATGTTTAGTTTAAAATAAACATTTTTTTGTTAATTTATTTCTTTATATTATTACTAAATTAGGGTTTTTCTTATATAGTCGCGTTATTTTTCTCTAGTAGGGGTGGTTTTTTCAACAATAGAATTAGTCAGGGTCAAGATCAAAAGACCAAGGAACATTGATATTTTTTAATATATGTAATAATTTTTACTTATGTGATTGTATAAACCAATGTCTGAAATTTCTATATTGTAGTGTTTATTTTCTTATGTTTGTGTTGTAAATTTCATTTCATTTAAATTGTATATTAGTACATGAATTTTTTGACATCTGGTGGTGTTTCTAATGTAGTGGTGTGCTATAATAGCACATTGTATAGGTGTTGTAGTGTGCTATTATATCACACTACAATAAGATCCTTTAACAGTTATTTTAAAAACTCTAATAAAGGTACCCATTATTGATGCTAAATAAAAGCACTAACAAGACTGTATATTATAATCTCACTCTAGAAATTAGCACTTCTCTAACAATAATAAAGGCCACTTTCGTACTATTAATGGACTATTTTGTAGTAGTGAAACTAGTACACCAAACCAAAATGAGATTGGAATGAGTGAATTAGACAAAAAGAGAGGAGGAAGAAAAAAAATAAATAAAAAGAGAGATAAAATTGGAGAATGAGACCAAATGAACTAGTACTATCTATCGCATGATCCTCTCAAATTCCAAATCCACCATAAGATCCATTACACAAGACCAATAATGAGGTATAACATAATAATAAGGAAAAAATAAGTAGATGGAATAGTGAAGGTCATGATATGAAGAACACTTCCCCAATAGAATAAAGACACACATGAATGAAAGTGAAAGATCAATGAATTCAAGAATGAAATATGTACCAGAGAGGGAGACCCATTATAAGGGATAAGAAAGATGGAAAAAGAAGGTTGGGGGAGCATCAATCATTCCTCTCTTATTTGAATCACTACGAAATAAAAATCCATACTTTAAGTGATTAACTCACTATGAAAGTTGATTATAAAAATTCCATTTTTTCAAGAAAGGTCTATCAAAACTATAAATGTCAACCAAATTGACAAATATAATATAAGATAAAATAATTGCATGAGAATATGTAATAAAAATTGAATAATCACCAATACACATTTAATATCATTAATCAATTTATCATATTTACAATGCCAATCCATATTTTCCACTTAATGAAATTAATATAATGATCTATCAACATTCAAAATTGTTCAATGAAAGAGAATCCATGTATATTATACCTTGATTAAAGCTTCAAAAATATCTTGATAAAATACTAAGAAGATAGACATCCCACCAAAAATATAAAACAAAGATACTCAATAACCTATAACAAAATACGTTTCATAAAAATAGTGACCAAAGACTAAAAAACACAATTCCAAACTTCTATAAAATCTTCTCCAAAAAAAAATTAATGATAAAGGAATAAATAAGTAGTAGTAGAAGAATAAATGTATTGTAACATTTGTGTCCCCATGTATTTTATTAAATGGTTAAAATATTTTTTATACATAATTTAGTAAATAATGAGAGTTCCTTTTAATTTTTTTTATTATGGTTGACGATCCAATTCTGATTTTTTAGTTTTAGATTAGGTTTTTTAATTTTTTGGGTTAGGATCATGGATGTTTCTAAATGTGGATTGATGTTTTGAAGGTAGTTAAAACAGTACATAAAGGTTGGTATAATGTGTTTCTTATATTCAATGCATACAAATTACACCGAGTTTCAAGTGATACTTATAGAGGATAATGTTCCCAATATATCATCCCATCTTTTTATGACATAACTTTCATTTCATTACACGGAACTGAGGATCGTTAAGTTTTAGTGTCTTGGAAACAAGGAACATAATACATGAAAAAAAAAACATAAAACATTCTTCTTAAAAACTTGAAAGGCTTCTCCATTAGTTCATCCTAGGTTCATTACTGCATCTCATAACCTGGGGACATAAATCAAAAGAAAGGGTGAGCAGAAGGCCCAGTAAGGGAAACAAGAGAAACATTTTACATGTGAACTTGAGATACTTCAATAAGGACATGAAAAGAATTTTAAGGCATGAGAAAGAAATAATGAGATACATCATAATAAAATAACATTTTTCATAACTTGAAGATGTGGCTGAAACATTTAATATTGACAATCATTTCGTTTCACCAAGGTCCATCCCCAAGGTGTCGTTAAAAATTACCAAGGTTATTCACCAAGGCGTCGTTAAAATGGTCATCTCTAGAGATTAAGTCTTTACCCAATGCATTGGAGCGCTATCAGGGTGCACCCTTAAATTTTCCTTTATTATCATGTGAGACACATATATCATCATCAAACATTTCATAAATAACCCATATAGCATAAAATAAATGGGTTTCATTTCATAATCATAACGTTTTAAAAACTGCTTTAAAGACATGATCTTTACGTTAGTTTAAACCAACGGAAAGGGAAAGCAGGTATCATGTATGTAAATCCCAGAATTTAAAATAGAAAATTTTGATATATATGTGAATACCCCTGTAGAAATAAGAGCTTTGAGTATTCACTTTATAAAATAAAATAATTTTGAGAAAAGAGAGGCATTTTGAGACGAAAATTCTGCAGCATAACGGCTATGTTACAAGGTTTTAGAAAACTTTGAAAAGAGAGGGAACATGGGTCGAACAATCATAATTGACCCATAAAATAGAAGAGGGACAGAATAAGAAGGATATATGGACATGGTTATGGAATTTCAAGGACATACCATTTGAAATGAAAAACATGGAAGGAAGACAAAAATTTGATTTCTCTTATGAAAATTCGGCAGCCTAACGACGTCACTTAAACTTCAACAAAAATGAATTGAACAGATCAAATAGGTTCTCTCATCATATGATCATAAGAGATCAGTATGATATATATACAGATCATTCCCCAAAATAATAAAAAGGAACTTGAAAGATTTGACATGAAAATTGAACTTGAAAATTGAGAAGGGTGAAAGAATCACTTAAAAATTCGGCAGCCTAACGGCGTCACTTAATCTTTCATAAAACGAAATGATGAGAGTAAGAGGGGATCTCTCATCATATAAACATGAAAGGAATGTAAGACGAATATAAAATAACATCCTCTCACATAATAACATGGAGCATAAAAGGAATGACATAAAAGAGATTACATGAAAAGAAAGAGAGAGGTCAGATCCCTTACCTTAAAACATGACTCTTGAAACTCAATGTTTTGGACCTTGAGGGCTTGGGGGCACCTCGAGAGGACTCATTGGGAGGTAAGGAGACTAGAACATCGTTGGGGGAGAGTTGGGAGTGAAAACTAAAGGAGGAAAGGGTGGGTATTTATAGGGAAAGTGAGGGGACAAGGCATTAATGGCCAAGGGACACCTTATTAGTGGTTTTGGCAAAACCATGGGCTTGCCCATGGTATTTGCCCATGGTATTGGCCACTTGGGACACCTCATACCATATATTACTATTAATAATTCGACCATATTGATTACATACTTAATACATCATTTAATGATGTCATTAAATACCCGTAACTTAAAAACTATACTTTCACTATTCATCGAAAATTCAACTTTCTCAGAAAAATCCAAAAATTTCACCTTAACCAAATATCAATGCTTTGATTTCATAAATGAAATCCATTTTATAAAAATAATTTTCTAAATATTTTTAATTAAATTTTTAATTAAAAACACTATTCACCGAAAATTCATTTTTTTCAGAAAAAACCCCAAAAATTACCTTAACATAATATCGATGCTCTGAGTTCAAAAATAAAGTCCTTTTGATAAAAATATTTTTCTAATTATTTTTAATTAAATTTTTAATTAAAAAACACTATTCATTTGGAAAAACTAATACTTGACTAATAATTTATGATACCGTTATTTACCCATTTTATTGAATCACATTACTAAATCTAGGTGTCTAAATTATATTAAAACTTTCTTTGAGTGAAATTAATAATCCATTTGGTCACATTACTAATCCTAAGCGTAAAATCACTATTCATAATTTACTATTCATCAAAAATTAAGTTGATCTTATTAGACTCCAAATTCCTTACTGAACACTTTTGTAGAAGACCATTTTTTGAAAATCATTACACATCATTAATTATTTATGGTTTACAGAAATATTTTAAAATATCTTTTTTTTCAAAAAAATCATCAATAAAATATATCCTAAAATTATCTGGACAAAAGAAATTCCACAAACATCACTAAAGGAAGAGATCTCAATTTATTCACCCGAAAGGATTACACAAGGAAGCTAGGGTCTCGTCACATAGCCCCTTATAACACCGGCATAAGACCTAAGTGTAAGGTGTGCTATGGTGAGAGAATCTGAGGGAGGCTCAGATAACATTTCCCTAGTAGTAATCTCTACTAACTTGAACTTCTCCCGTAGGCGTTTCCGTTCAAGCTTGACACGCTGGAGTTCGGCTTGGGCTTGGTCCAAAGCGAAGCCCACAGATTCTACCTCCTTCCCAAGCTCTGATAAGTGGGCTTCATAAGGGTCGAGTCTACTGGATGAAGCCATCGACTCCTCTTTCTGCATTAACCATTAACATCTTATTAAATCATTAAGAGTAAGTTAATATACTACTCAAAAATATTGGGTTGTTACATTCTTCCCCCCTTAAGAAATTTCGTCCCCGAAATTTATACTTGAGGCCTAGTCGAAAAGGTGAGGGTACTTTTGCTTCATTTTTTCCTCAGGCTCTCAAGTCGCTTCTTAATATTTATGATTCCTCCACAACACTTTCACAAGGTGGGTAGTCTTGTTTCGTAGGACCTTGTCTCTACGGTCCAAGATCTCCACTGGCTGCTCCTCATAAGAGAGGTCATGTTCCAGTTATACCACCTCTGGGTTCAGTACATGCGAAGGGTCAAGTATGTACTTCCTCAAGAGAGATACATGGAAGACATCATGAACTTGAGCTAGGTTCGGTGGAAGTTCTAGATGATAGGCCACTGCTCCTATGCAATCAAGGATTTCATAGGGGCCAATGTACCTAGGGATGAGCTTCCCTTTCTTCCCAAACCGCATGACTCTCTTCCAGGGAGAAATTCGAAGGAAGACTTTTTCACCAACACCAAACTCCAAGTCCCTTCGACGATTGTCAGCATAGCTCTTCTGCCGACTCTGAGCAGCCTTTATGTGTTGTTGGATGGCATGAACCTGTTCTTTCATCTCTTGCACAAGATCAGGCCCAAGAAGCTTTCTCTCACCAGTTTCATCCCAACAAGTGTGAGTTCTACATCGCTTTCCATACAGAGCTTCATAGGGTGCCATCTGAATACTCGAATGGAAGCTGTTTTTATAGGAGAACTAAACTAATGGGAGGTGTTGATCCCATCCACCTTTAAATTTTATTGAGAATAATCTCAGCATGTCTTCGAGTGTCTGAATAGTCCTTTCAGATTGGCCATCAGTTTGAGGATGATAGGCCGTACTAAAATTCAATTCAGTATTCAGAGCATGTTGAAGACTTCTCTAGAATTTTTATGTGAATCTTGGGTCACGATTAGACACGATGGATAGTGGTACCCCATGTAGCCTTACCACTTCCTTCACGTATATCTTGGCAAGCTGATCCAGAGAGTAATCTTCCCGAATAGAGATAAAATGGGCTATCTTGGTGAGACGGTCCACAATAAACCATATCTCATTGTTTCCTTTGGATGTTTTCGGGAGACCAGTTACAAAGTCCATAGTGATATTATCCCACTTCCATACTGGTATGGGTAGCGATTGTAATACTCCCTTAGGAAGTTGTCATTCTGCCTTTACTTGCTGACACACCAGGCACCTTGTAGTGCAATCAGCAATCTCCCTCTTCATGTTATCCCACCAATAATGATCACGAAGGTCTCTATACATCTTAGTGCTTCTCGGATGTATAGAGAAACTAGAGCTATGAGATTCATCCATCAGTTCTTTCTTTATCTCCGGAATAGATGGAACACATAGTCTTGTACGAAATTTCAATACACCTTCTTGATCAATATTGAAATCAGGGAACTTCCCATCTTTTACAGCCTCCAACTTCTCATGCAGCAAAGGATCTTCTTTTTGAGCCTTCTTGATCTTCTCTAGTAATGAAGATTGAGAAATCATTTGGGATAGGGTTGATTATGTCCCTTTCCTTATAATTCCCATTTCCAGTTCTACTATATCTTTAATCAAGGGATCTCCTAGGATCTTCATTGTTTCCAAAACAACAGGATCTTTCCTTCTTAATGCATGCGCGACTTTGTTTTCTCTTCCAGGGTGATAATGAATTGAACAATCATAGTCTTTAATAAGCTCCAACCATCTCCTTTGTCTCATGTTCAATTCTTTCTATGTGAAAATATACTTTAGACTTTGGTGGTCAGTGTATATATCACATTTCTCCCCATAAAGATAGTGCCTCCATATCTTTAGAGCAAAAACAACTGCCGCCAGCTCTAGATCATGCGTAGGATAATTCTGCTCATGAATCTTCAACTGTCGAGATGCATAAGCAATTACCTTGTCATTTTGCATGAGGACGCACCCAAGCCCTTTTAGAGATGCATCGCTAAAAATAACGAATCCTTCTCCGATAGAGGGTATTGTTAACACAGGTGCAGTAACCAATCTCTTCTTCAACTCTTGGAAACTTTCCTCACATTCCTTTGTCCAGATGAACTTAACCTCTTTTCGAGTCAACTTGGTTAGTGGATTAGAAAGCTGTGAAAAGTTTTTCACAAACCTCCTATAATATCCCGCTAAACCAAGGAAACTACGAATCTCAGTTACTGTTGTGGGTTAAGGCCACTCCTCCACAACCATTGTCTTTGTAGGGTCAACCGAGATTCCTTCATTGGTTACGATGTGCCCCAAGAAAGCCACTTGTTGTAACCAAAACTCACACTTGTTGAACTTCCCAAAGAGCCTCTCCTTCCGCAGAGTTTTCAATAAAACCCTTAGATGATCTTCATGCTCCTCATGACTTTTTTAATATATCAAAATATCATCAATAAAAACTACCACAAAGTTATCAAGGTAGTCCTTAAAGACTCTATTCATCAAATCCATGAAAATAGCAGGAGCATTAGTCAAGCCGAAGGGAATAACAGTAAACTCATAATGCCCATATCTTGATCGGAAGGTAGTCTTTGGAATATCTTCCTTCTTCACCCTCAGTTGATGATAACCAGATCGAAGGTCAATCTTAGAGAAGAATTGAGCCCCGCGAAGTTGGTCAAATAAATCATCAATTCTTGGAAGAGGATATCTGTTCTTCACTGTGATCCCGTTCAGTTCTCTATAATCAATGCATAACCGCATTGATCCATCCTTCTTCTTCACAAAGAGAACTGGTGCTCCCCAAGGAGACACACTCGGTCGGATAAACCCTTTCTCCAACAAGTCTTGGAGTTGTTTCTTTAACTCTTCTAGCTCCGCATTTTCCATTCTATACGGAGTCTTTGATATCGGTTGAGACCCAGGTACGAGTTCAATGGAGAACTCTACCTCTCTTTCTGGGGGAGGTCCAGGTAACTCCTTAGGAAATACATCCATGTATTCCTAAACAATCGGAACATCTTCTATTTGTATGCTCCCTTTTCCTTCTTCATCATCACCGATTAACTCCATGAAGAAAGCTATAGGAGGTGCTTCTAGATAGGGATCAGTTCAGGATATCTCTCCTCGAAAGATAACTGTAGGTCGTTCATTCAAGACTAATGAGATTTCCTTACTTTTGCATTTGATATTAGCATTATACTTTGAGAGCCAGTCCATCCCTAGTATAATGTCGAATTCCATCATGGGAATGACTACTAGATTTGAGATAATATTGTGCTCACCAAAGTAAATACTAGAGTCTCTAAATACTGTTGATGCAAGGATAATCCCACTTGGAGTCTTGACTGACAACTCTACCTCTAGCAGTTCGGGGATTGATTCTATATTCCTTGCAAACATGGAGGAAATAAAGGAATGCGTAGAACCAGAATCAAATAAAGTACTTGCTAGTTTTGAGAGGACAACAAGAGTACCTGCTACCACATCGTTCGGAACTTCAACTTCAGTTGTGGTGATAGCGAAAGCACGACCTTGATCCCTTGGCCTCTGCTGAGGTTGATGGAGATTCCCCTCCACCACCCTCGGATTTGGATATTGGTTAGTAAAGTGCCCAATCTTTCCACACTTGAAACATGTGACTTCGGGTAGGGCTAGAACCATCTTTCATCTGTCTTTAGTGTTGGGAAGCTGAGGCTTCACCTCACTATAACAATTCCAAGCAATATGGCCTCCTCTTCCACACTTGCCACTTCCGTTCAAGCAGTTCCCCAAATGATTCTTACCACATTTATTGCATGTGGTAAGTTGCATTTTCTTTCTACCTCTTCCCTAATCAAAATACTTCCCTAAACTGGGATCCAATGATCTCTTCTTTTCATTTGGTTTGTGAGACCACTGTGTCTCACCAAACTCCAGCTCGACTTTCATAGCACTTCGAACTATTTCTTCATAGCTATCATAGTCCCTGTTGGCTAGATTCTTCCGCAGATGAGGTCGTAGTCCACCTAAGAATCTATCAACCTTCCCATTAGGGTCCATGACAAAGCTTGAGGTATAATGGGAAAGCCTTGTGAAGTTCATCTCATAGCTTCCGACAGATTCGTTCTCCTTCTGCTTCAGCTCGAGAAACTCTTTCTCCATTCTCGTTCTCATGGAACGAGGGAAATACTTGTTAAAGAAAATTCCCCGAAATTCATCCCACTCCATAGCTTCCGTCTCTCCTCGTGGATTCGTGTTTTTGATCAGTGACCACCACTGATCAACTTCTCCCTCTAGGCGGTAAGCAGCATGGGGGACTTTTTCTTGTTCCGAACAATGAAGTATAGAAAAGATCTTTTCAATGGATCTTATCCATTGTTCCAAAACCAATGGGTCAGTAGATCCACTGAATGTCGGCAGTCGTTGACGCATGAAGGACTCAACAGAGTGTTGTTCCCTTCGTGGTGAGGTCGGCCTCTCAGCTTGATTCAAGTTATTACTCCTAACTTGAGTCAGTTGGTTCATCATTCGCATGAATGTTTCCATTCCGGCTTCCATCGGAGGGCGATCAGCACATGGTTCATTGAGGTCACCATATGCATGGTTCCTCTTATTGCCCGCCATTTTCTTAAAGAATAAAACCTTATTAAGAAACTTATTTTATTTATGAATATTTTAACTAAGACTTCATGCTTAGACAATTACACTTTTCTGTAATTCCTTCATAATGATTCATAAGAAGCTTGTGATTAACCAAACATATCCCCCGGGAGTGTCGTAACCAAGAGTGCAGCAAGGCCCGTTATCGTGCACCAGTTCCCGTTCGAGTCTAGATCAAAGCGGTGTTTTCAGGTTTTACCCCTATGTACATCTGTCCAGAGCCGCCTCTACCTGCTCGTATCCAGACAGGGATGTATTTGTTTGATAACCCACTTACTCAATACTTACCAAAATACCAGGATGTTTTCCTATATTTAAACTTTTCTATAGGGTTCTTCATAATGTTTTTATATCCTAATTTCCACAAATAACTAAACCATCCTTTGATACCAACTATATCATCCCGTCTTTTTATGACATAACTTTCATTTCATTACACAGAACTGAGGATCGTTAAGGTTTAGTGTCTTGGAAAAAAGGAACATAATACAGGAAAAAAAACATTAAACATTCTTCTTAAACACTTGAAAAGCTTATCCTTTAGTTCATACTAGGTTCATTACTGCATCTCATAACCTGGGGACATACATCAAAATAAAGGGTGAGAAGAAGGCCCAATAAGGGAAACAAGAGAAACATTTTACATGTGAACTTGAGATAATTCAATAAGGACATGAAAATAACTTTAAGGCATGAGAAAGAAATCATGAGATACATCTTAATAAAATAACATTTTTCATAACTTGAAGATGTGGCTGCAAAATTTAATATTGACAATCGTTTCGTTTCACCAAGGTCTATCCCCATGGTGTCGTTAAAAATTACCAAGGTTATTCACCAAGGCGTCGTTAAAATGGTCATCTCTAGATATTAAGTCTTTACCCAATGCATTGGAGAGCTATCAGGGCGCACCCTTAAATTTGCCTTTATTATCATGTGAGACACATATATCATCATCAAACATTTCATAAAAAACCCATATAGCATAAAATAAATGGGTTTCATTTCATAATCATAACGTTTTAAAAACTGCTTTAAAGACATGATCTTTACATTACTTTAAACCCACGGAAAGGGAAAGTGGGTATCATGTATGTAAATCCCAGAATTTAAAATAGAACATTTTGATATATATGTGAATACCCCTGTTGAAATAAGAGCTTTGAGTATTCAATTTATAACATAAAATAATTTTGAGAAAAGAGAGGCATTTTGAGACGAAAATTCTGTAGCATAACGACTATGTTACAAGGTTTTAGAAAACTTTGAAAAGAGAGGGAACATGGGTTGAACAATCATAATTGAACCATAAAACAGTAGAGGGACAGAATAAGAAGGATATATGGACATGGTGATGCAATTTGAAGGACATACCATTTGAAATGAAAAACATGGAAGGAAGACAAAAATTTGATTTCTCTTATGAAAATTCGGCAGCCTAACGACGTCACTTAAACTTCAACAAAAATGAATTGAACAGATAAAATAGGGTCTCTCATCATATTATCATAAGATAAAAGTATGATAGATATAGAGATCATACCCCAACATAATAAAAAGGAACTTTAAATATTTGACATGAAAATTGAACTTGAAAAATGAGAAGGGTGAAAGAATCACTTAAAAATTCGGCAGCCTAACAGCGTCACTTAAACTTTCATAAAACGAAATGATGAGAGTAAGAGGGGATATCTCATCATATAAACATGAAAGGTCGGGAAGAGGAATATAAAAGAACATCCTCTCACATAATAACATGGAGCATAAAAGGAATGATTTAAAAGAGATTACATGAAAAGAAAGAGAGAGGTCGGATCCCTTACCTTAAAACGTGACTCTTGAAACTCAATGTTTTGGACCTTGAGGGCTTGGGGGCACCTTGGGAGGACTCCTTGGGAGGTAAGGAGACCAGAACTTTGTTGGGGGAGAGTTGGGAGTGAAAACTAAAGGAGGAAAGGGTGGGTATTTATAGGGAAAGTGAGGGGACAAGGCATTAATGGCCAAGGGACACGTCATTAGTGGTTTTGGCAAAACCATGGGATTGCCCATGGTATTTTCCCATGGTATTGGCCACTCGGGACACCTCATACCTTTTCTTACTATTCATAATTTGACCATATTGATTACATACTTAATACATCATTTAATGATGTCATTAAATACCCGTAACTTAAAAACTATACTTTCACTATTCATCGAAAATTCAACTTTCTCAGAAAAATCCCAAAATTTCACCTTAACCAAATATCAGTGCATTGATTTCAAAAATGAAATCCATTTTATAAAAATAATTTTCCATATATTTTTAATTAAATTTTTAATTAAAAACAGTATTCACCGAAAATTCATTTTTTTCAGAAAAAACCCCAAAAATTACCTTAACATAATATCGATGCTCTGAGTTCAAAAATAAAGTCCTTTTTATAAAAAAAAATTTCTAATTATTTTTAATTAAGTTTTTAATTAAAAAACACTATTCATCTGGAAAAACTAATACTTGACTAATAATTTATGAAACCGTTATTTACCCATTTTATTGAATCACATTACTTAATCTAGGTGTCTAAATTATATTAAAGCTTTCTTTGAGTGAAATTACTAATCCATTTGGTGACATTACTAATCCTAAGCGTAAAATCACTATTCATAATTTACTATTCATCAAAAATTATGTTGATCTTATTAGACTCCAAATTCCTTACTGAACACTTTTGTAGAAGAACATTTTTTGAAAATCATTACACATCATTAATTATTTATGGTTTACATAAATATTTTAAAATATCTTTTTTTTTTCAAAAAAATAATCAATAAAATATATCCTAAAATTATCCGAACAAACGAAATTCCACAAGCATCACTAAAGGAAGAGATCTCAATTTATTCACCTGAAAGGATTACACAAGGAAGCAAGGGTCTCGTCACATAACCCCTTATAACAACGACATGAGACCTAAGTGTAAGGTGTGCTATGGTGAGAGAATCTGAGGGAGGATCAGATAACATTGCCCTTGTAGTAATCTCTACTAACTTGAACTTCTCCCGTAGGCATTTCCGTTCAAGATTGACACGCTGGAGTTCGGCTTGGGCTTGGTCCAAAGCGAAGCCCACAGATTCTACCTCCTTCCCAAGCTCTGATAAGTGGGCTTCATAAGGGTCGAGTCTACTAGATGAAGCCATCGACTCCTCTTTCTTCATTAACCATTAACATCTTATTAAATCATTAAGAGTAAGTTAATATACTACTCAAAAATATTGGGTCGTTACACCCAAAATGTTTCAGCAGGTACAGAGTTTCCCTCTCGTGGTTACCTGGTAGGCCCATGTATCTTTTCCTATTTAAAAAGAGATTTTTTCCATTCACTCCATTTTTTAATCCCTAAAAGGAACTTATTTAACTAAAAAAACTATTCCCATCCATGTGATCCACTCAATCTCATACATGTATATTTCTTTCCATACACATCTAATATGATTTAGGGATGATTCAAGGTGATCAATTCCATCCATTTAGTGTAATCCCTTCCCCATTATCTCCTTAATCATTCTCCTCCCTAGTTTATTATTCTTTTATTCAATATATGATTGTTTTTATTGTGATATCAATATGACATAGTATAATCAACTCTAATCAAGAGGCTTATTCTACTTTCTCTTTTTGGGATCCCTTTTGGCTAATTTATTTTCTATTGATATCTATTCTTTTTTAATGTATTTGGGAAGAGTGGTCCTCTTGGGTTCTGTTTTTTGGAAATAATTAGGTTATTAGTTGTGGAATATAATTTGGGATTTTGTTTATTATAATGTTGGAATAAATTATGGATTTATTTTCCTGGGTTTCATCTGGGTTAAATGTTTTTTTAATTATGGTGATTATGTAAATGAGGATCTTTGGATTATGTAATTTTACCCAATTTGTAACATCCCTGACCAATTTCTCTATCATGTGACTGAGATGAATTTTTCCATGACCTCTAGTGCTTCTCTCCATATTCCATAGGATACCAACTAGTGACGAGGACTTGATATGTATAGTTTAGAGACTATACCCTCTAGTAATAACTAATAAGCATATTGTAATATGTAATAAAAATCTATATAAATAAACTCTGTAAGATAAATAGTAATTTGAAAAATATATCCAATGTATTAAAATAATGAAATGTTATAATTTAATGTCGTAATTCTTGTCATGATGAAATTAATTCACGAAAAAAAAACTAAATTAAAGATTCAAATAAAGACTCCAAACACTAGTACCAAACCCAATGCTTGGTCCTTCCTGCAGGACCTAGTCCCAGCTAAAAAAATATAACAAATCAATCATAGTTCCCCATGACCTTATCAACAACTTCATCCATGGAGTCTACCCGAGTACCAAAAAACAGCCCAAAGAGGATGTGAGTAAAACTCTATTGGACACCACCAATGGCGCGTAAACAAATATAGTTTGAGTAATAGAGGATGAAATAATATGATATTCACAATCATTAATTCATAAATTGAAATCTGAAAATCTACAAAACCCATAGACCCTCAAGCTCTAAAATGACCCTCATGGTTAGCCAAACCCTCTTCAACACGATTCCAAGTATTTGAAAAATATTACCACTGAGTCTTGGTGGATTATAATGCCAAGGACCTATAAAAAATTCTATTCAAAATTGACCAAGTGTGGATTCCCATGCTAAGGGTGAATTTTATTTTTAATTTTTTTATATACTCTTTATGAATTACCATTCTAGAGATGGTTACTTGTTACCAATGTGAATTAGAATTGCAAGGTATAATTATACATCAATGGAACTAGTAAAAATCCATATGTTACGACCACTTACATGATCTGATGACCTCAATCCCTATGTGAATTCCAATGTTGGGGATGATTTTACATTTCATGTATAAATAAGAACTAATATCTAATGTATAAAAAATTATAAAATGTATCATACATGTTAACATAATAAGTATTGGTTAATTCATGACAATTGGTATTTAACATTACAAATTCAATAACATTATATTATACATTTAATATAATTACTAATATCATGCCAAAATTTCAATTATTATAAAAATTGTGACAATTCTGAATAACATTTAAATTAATACAATTTACCACTTCAGATTCCAATTGAAGTCCATAATTCTAATTTGAATCCCTAGGATGAAAATGTTCCTAGTGGTTCAATCCAATGATCAAAACAAGATTTAAAATCCGTTAAAAGGGAACAAGGTTCACATATTCTTTGTTCTAACCTAAGTTTGAGTGTGGGAACACCTCTTCATTGTTCAAAAGTATAGGTCTCATTCTCTAATGGAATCTATAGCTTTTATGACAGTTCTATACATGAGGATATAATAAAATACGAAGGATTAAAATTAATAAAGTTCATGTTCATGGCATTATAGGGTGATTTTTCATGTCTCACATACAATAAAACGAAAGAATACATTTGGGAGATATTTCAGACCATCTACCTCAAGAAGAGAAGTCATAACCCAGAGATCTAGTGTCTAAATCAAGATGAAACAACAAAATTAGTTATTGAAAGTGATTGATCCAATAAATCAAATATATAAGAAGAATATTCAATAAAGAAACCATAATAATTCACTAATTTTGGATCCAAAAAAGATGATACTAGATCATCAAATAAAAAAATTGATAAAGTAACCAAGGTTTGATAATGGATAAGTCTAAGAAAACGTTCAGAGTCCTTCAAGATTGTGAGACCAATTTTAGGGTTTAAAGGAAGGATTTGAATGGTTAAACATGGATATTAGAGAGAAAAATTAAATTTTACTCCTCATAATATTGGTTCAACTTAGAAGCACCTACTATCTGCTGGCTACCACCAATTAGCTAGAAATTCTAAACATAGATTTTGAACCATTGGGAATTACAATGGTGGGACGTTGGGTCTCCTATAGGAGAAAAATTCTTTTAGTTTTCCCTAGATAGTTAAATGAGTCTAACCATTTATCTGACGAGATTCTTGTAGACATACCTAACTACCGCCCAATCCACATGATATTTGATGCACTCCAGTGACTAGATAGTGTCCTTGTAGTATTCCCATTTCTACATTCCACTACTATAAATTGTAAAATATCTTCCTTTGATCCCCCAACAACCTTTGAAACCTCATTTGTAACTGGTTAAAAGGATCATTTCCTAAAATTTTAATGGTTTCATTGAAACATAATGAGTTTTAATTTGGAAATTAAATGGAGAAGTACCTTACAAAGAGTGGGGTATTACAACCTCCCAACTATATAAAAGATCATTGATAAGATATACTCCCATGCATCACTGAGAGGTTTTAGTAAACAACTTAGGACATATAAAAGTCCCTCTCCATGGTCTCCTTTATAAAAAATAATGACTTCACATCACTTTCACTAGGGGAAATATTTTTTTTGGAGATTAATCTCACTAGGGTCCATGATATAGATCAAATTATCCTCAAAGGAAGCATCAACATCAATCTAAACATCAACAACGTATATCATCTTACAAGGATCATGATGATATATATAATGTTTTGACACATGAAACACATCTAGATTGTCCTTTCAGTACATTGAAAGATCTAATGAGTACACTACGAGAACAATCCTCTCTATTGTCTTAAATGACATGAAAAACCAGGGTGCTAGTTTCACTTATAGACACCAAATTTCTATGAACTTGGTGAAACATGAAAAAAATACTTAATGACCAACCTCAAATTTCACAATTGAGGTCTGATGTCCAACCTAAGATGTATTTGAAGCTTTCTCGAGAAAATTTTCAATTCCTTTACTTCAATAAAACCACATTCACATTTCATAAACTAATTTTCATGAGATTTAATTTTTATAACGCTCTACCATCAATTAAATCTCTTGAAGAAGATTAATAATCTTAATAGTAAATTTTATGAGCTTGATGAGCCAATAAAAATGGTTTTTTACTGTAAAAATTATTTTATATTTAACATTGATGTTTCCAGGGTGCATATTAACACACAATCCTCTAATAGTATCAAAATAATGGAATTTAAACATCATTACATAATTCTGTATCAGAAAACACATTTCAATTATTGAATCTATCATACCATAACAGTCAACTTCATGTCCTCTATGATGAGATGCTCTTAAGAAAACCCAGTTATTTATTGTTTTTTTCATTCACTATAAGCATGTGTATGAAATAAAAAACCATTTACAACATATTCATTAATAGATTTAAGCATTTTTGATGGTGATATACTCAACAAAAATAATATATTATCAATTTTATCGGCACATTGTGATACCTTAAAAACTAAAAACAATTAGAAACATAATAAGTAATAAATTGATTTTATATGTTAAACAATAATGTTTTTACTTACATTCATTGAAACTATTAGGAAACATTATGCTGCTGAAGTTCTTCAAGGGAAGATTATGTAATTTTTGGAAACCATTTATTGATATGATCTTAATATAATCTAAAATTAAAATAATATATATATAATTTGTAAAAAAATTAATACAAATGTTATATTAGTATTAACTATAAAAATCGTGACATTTATTCATAGTTGGGAAGAATAATTGTATGATCCCTATGATGTTCATTATATGAAATCCTCCATTCATGAACTTCAATAAAGGAAATTTCAGGATTATTAAATACTGATAATTAAATTTTTAGTGCATCAAGAGAATTTACCTCATTATAACCCATATTCTTGTATTTTTAAGGATATACAGGTAAGATATAATTGCAGTAGAAAAAAAGAAATTTCCACATATAAATAAGATTCTCCAATTGAACTTTAAACTGATTTTTCATTATATACATTTTACATCAATTTATGCATGAATCTATTAAAAGGGTACATCTATCAAAACTATACCAACCCTACATATTTTTCTCCTTGCAAAAAATGTAATGTAAAAGGTTCCATTGTATCAATGAAATCTTGTTGAATTTTTTCCTAGTTTACCTAAAATTAAAAAAAATCCTTCTTACAGTCTACTAAGTGTGTCGTACTTTGTTGTCTCCACACAAATATATAAAAAAAGATATGATATTTTTTTTAGTGCATCCCAAATCAAAAAAAACTTCGAAATACAATCTATAGAATTCTTTTATATATAATAGGAAAATTGAGAATAGTTAATCAAGAAATATGACTATTTCTAACACATATAGAAAAATTAGAAACATAACCATATAGAATCCTCAAATCCACAATCCACTAATAAAATAATAAATGGATTTCTTTGTAATTTTTATAAACCCATTTTGGCTTTATTAACTTTTATGATCCATCATTTTAAAAAAATATGATTTCTCGTCACTTGCAAAATTGGGAAAGAACCAATCGTCCATTTACCTTATCACTATTCTTACTAGTATTTTCCAAAACTGTATAAAATATATTATTAAGAAAGTTCTTTCCAATATTCCAAACACCCAACATGTGACAGTCCAACTAATTAGGCCAAAATGAGAGATCCCAAAAAACACTTCGTTTAATCCAATTTTCATATTTCCCAAATCCATATATTTTTTTAGGTTTATAGTTGGTCAAAATGTAATGAGAGTTAATAGAGATATAATATATTTTAAATCAATACTTGAGATCATTACTAGAGGTCCATCTATTTCAATTGTACATTTTATGAAATGATTTCTATTCCTTCGGAAAGGATGATCAATAGGAATAAATCTACAATGATATTAAAAAAACAAGGTTTTCTCCCATTGATGATTATAAACAATTTACTATCAATCATGCAGTAAAAACATGATTTTTTTAACATATTTACTCCAACTATATAATATGAAATATGCTGGGAAGTCAGTAATTATCCACATTAATATTGCATTTGTTATGAAATTATATTTTCCAAAAACATCGTATGTTCTAAAACTGTTACTACACAATAAATTTAATGGATCAATCAATGAATTAAAATAAATATAGATATTATTTTTTTGATGTCCTAAAATTAATAATGTTAAAACTATATATGGTTCATTCATTATAATCCAAATAGATAAGTTGTACAGAGTAAAAAAAGACATGCCAACATGAATATTGATTACTATATGAACAAAATGGAAAGAAACTACTTGTAGAAATACCCAATAACATGTTATAATATCTTAAAGAAAAATAATGTTATACATGCTAAAAATATTTCCATGAATCACCATCCCAAGGATAATTTAATATTTAACTAGTTGAACTGTTGGATTGGTTTCATGACATCAATGATGTTGTGTTCTTTAACAAAAATAAATAATAAAATCTTTGTGTAATGAGAAAATACGTCAACTATTTGATGGGAACCAATCCAAACTTCATATGTTGAGCCTCCTTGTTCCCAATTTATCCTCATATAGGAAAAATAACTAAGATCTCATTTTCACCATAATATAAGATGAAAATTTTTGAACATGCACAAATCTTTTGATAACTCATACCTAAATTAAAGTACAACCACTTTCTCTTATATAAAATGGGTGGAAACACATTCCATTTAGATAAAAACGACTTAATCAAAGACAATATCTAATCAAAATAGTAATTTGACATTCTATTATCTAATTTAATCACCATAAATTTTGCAACAGCTTCAAATTTAATTATGTTGCAGATAGGATAAAAGGAATATTACAAAAACATCAATAACTCATAAAATCAATATGGTTCTAAAAGAGAAGTAAAATTAATATCATTTTTAGTTTTTGTTTATTGAAAAGATAGACCATTAACATCATGTATTAAAGTTTTAAACTATGATGAATCTGGAACCTATTTTATTATCATCTTTGGAATTCCATTCACCACCTTGATATTAAAAAATAATCTTTCTAAAAACTAAAATGCCACAAATAACCGCTGACATTGTCAAATATTTAAAATTTGTTCATCTCACATTTATTACAAGGAATCTTAATTGTCTGTTTTGAAACAAATTATAGATGATGTAGATGATTAAAAAGCTTTAACGCCCTCAATATATGCAGGATTTATACGGGAACACTTTAAATTCATATGATGTTTTATCCAATTGATATCTTGTATTATAGACTATTGTCTACATCCTTGATTCATATTTCTCTAAAAAATATAAAATAAAATATTTCTTATGATTAATCTAATATAAGGGAGAGACTATCCAAAAAGTAGAAAATCATAAAATTAAATATTACTTGTAAATATTATCAATTTTTATAATTTATGTGAATTATAATTAAGGGAAATTAGATGATGAGCAAGGGTCATGTAGGAAACATCGAGTTGAGGGGATGAAGGTGATGACTAAGTAAAACAATTTGAATACCCCTATCTTCAAAACTTCTGTATGGGACACAGTCAGGAGTAAACCTACAAGTTTACCCATGAATTCCGCTCATCCAAATGGTTTGAACACATGGGATGTTGAATTCTTTCACTCTATCATTTTCCCTACATCCCCTATACTCCATGCATCCCATGAATCCCTTGGTCAACCTTCTATTACTAATCATGGTGAATTATCACTACAACAAAAATGGAGTCTAGCGGCGGTTCTGGGAACCATCGCTAAACCCTTTTAAAAAATGGTTTCCCGATGGTTTATAATAAACTGCCGTGAAACATGTTTAAATTTTTTACAACCTCAACCCTTCCCCCCCACCCCGACCGCACCCCGCGACCCTGCACCCCCTGCGACCCCGCCCCCCCGTGACCCCGGTGACCCGGTGACCCTGCTTCCCCCGGTGACCCCGGCCCCCCGTGACCCCGGTGACCCCACGACCCTAGCGACCCCGCGACCCCGCTTCCCCTGACCCCCCGTGACCCAGGAAACCTATACGAACCATAAGGTTTGAAATTTATGGGTTGTGATATTGATGTTTATATATTTTCTCTCAACTATAGAGGTGATGGTACATGAGTAAATTCATCATGGTTGGCACATATGATCACATGAATTGTGTATTCTTGTATGTGATTGTGAACTAATGTGGAAATTAAAATTCATCAAGTTAATTAAATCATCGATAATAAATTATACAGTGTTTTTTATAAAAAAATATTATTGTAAATAAATTTTTGTTGGTTTGGGTATAATAATATTTCCTAGTTATGATTACTTATGGTGTATTAAGGTATTGTTAATGGAATTGAGTCATAGAAGTGGAAGTTAGTCATAATGTATTTTTAGGGTTGATAGATGTTAGCATGTTCGAGTATATGGGATATAGAAATCAAGTGGGATTTTATGTGATGTTATATGATTCATGTTTTTGTGTGATAATCATTTTTCTTAGAATATATATATATATATAGGTATTCCCCTATTAACTTTATTGAGTGAAAACAATCCATGAATTTTGTTCTCATTAAAATGGTATAATTTAATATAATTCTTGGGATATATTGGTTGTCAAAGTAAAATTACAAGATCAATTGTCCCAGAGAGGAGCTTTCTATTATATTAAAGGGACAAACCATAGTTATCTTTACATTTGAGATATCCCAGGTTGAGTGTTACTAATACCTACCTCATGTTTCCTTCTTTATGGAAATTATTGGTATAATTTAATATAATTTTTTTATTTGTATTTTCTTTCTCTATATGTTATCCAAACTAAATGATTTTTCATTAATATGTATAGTCTTGGATGAAAGTAATCACTTTCATTGAATATGTATCTTTGTGTTTTTCATTATTTTTTGAAATGGATAACCTATTTATTTATAAGGCCTACTTGACTATAATGAATTATGACAATTAGGTATGGAGTTCATTATACTTTTGATACTCAAGCATGGATTCCATAAAACATGTGTTACTCAAGCATAAAATCCCTTTACTTTGCATAAATTTCTTTTGTGTGTTGAATTGAATGGTATTGAATTAATTCTAACTTATCGTAGTGGTTTGGATGAATATAATTCTTCCAGGTTCTTGAATATAATGTTTAGAGAGAATTCCTTCTGGGATCTACTTCCACCTATGTGATTCTGATTATCTTATTATGTTGTCCTGGATGATAGTACCAACACCCCACATTTCATCTCTAAATTCCTAACACGATTCTACTATGAAACTCTAAACACCAAGCCCAAACACATAAAATATTCTTCAAATACCCTAGTTTGATCCCCAAACAACATCATCCGCATCTTGAACGCTATTTTTGATGTGGTCTCCACCTTAGCACATCAATTTTTATGCAACAACACTAGTAAGTCCTTTTCTAGATGAATTATACCAAAGGCGCTCAATCCCACCCACCAATGCGCTATCATATCCCGACCATGATTCATTAAAACTCATGGAATAACAAAAATGTTCAATGCCCACCCCGAAGTCTAAATATGACTCTTAATTCAACTCCATGGTTAGATCCTTCATCGTCCCATTTAACCATAATTCTCCAATCATGAGCACTAACACACATATATGATCCAAATCTCCCTCATGTCACAACACCACTCTGTTCTATGTGAATACCCCAAATAGAGGTCTAGGAATTCAATCCACACAAGGTTTGTAGTACCTCAAAACCTAATCTCCCAAGTTATTTCATCAATCATTTCCATGAACACCACCACTTATCATGCCTCAAGACTACAATCCCTCACGGGGTTTTTGTCACTCCAAATTAACAATGTGTTGAGTTTTTTAAGCATCATAAGGTTTTCCCTAAACATTATTTATAATAGATTTATTCAATATTAGAGTTTTATATGAAGACTCTATAGAGAACATAGGTTGGGGTTATTCCAAATTAAAAATGTGCTTTGGCTTTCATGGTAAAGTAGCTACCATGTTGTTAGCACACTATTTCTCTTTACCAAAGAAACTTCCCCTATCCCAAACACTAGAGGGTTCATATCTAACTCAGGGGCTCATTTTTATTATATTATGTTTCTGTAATATTATACTATTGTATATATTAATATTTTTCTCTATTTAGTAGTAACTATGTGTTTTAATTTTATTTATTATTGTGTAGGCACATTGTGATATACATGGATAAAATCTAGATCACATTACCAAGGAACACATCTCAGTATGTTAAGGGATTGAATGATTTTTTAGATTTTTCAATTTATAATCGATCCGTTGAAGGGAGAATAAAATTTCTATGTCCTAAATGTAAATTCAGAACATGGTTGAAGAGAGATGAAGTTTATGAACATTTAATACTGAAGCAATTCCCTGTTCAATAATTGTGTTGGATTTTTCATGGATAATTGAACGTTATAGAAAGATTGAGCACTGATGTTAATCCACAGAATGAGGTCCCAAGTTCATTGAAAATGGAAAATGAAATGAAAAACCTCATAAATGATGCATTTGGAACTACAAGACACCACTATCAGCATCAAAACATATCAGAACAACCAGAAGAGGGTGATTCAAATTGCAACATGACAAGTGATGTTTTTGAGACTGTAACACAGGTAGATCAAGATTGTAACATATCATTGGATCCTCCTCTTGATTCTGTGGAGCCAAATGTAAGAGAAAACTTCACGAAGGAAAATTTGTTTCATGATTTAGTTGACGATGAAAATCAAGAGTTATATAGTGGGTGTTTGAAATATTCAAAGCTTTCATTTCTGCTGAAGTTGTACCATATCAAATGTCTATGTGGAATTACAAATAAGGCAATGTCCATGATATTGGAATTGATTCGTGATGAATTTCCTGAAGCAAAAATCCCAGAATCTTTATATGATATGAAAAAAGTTGTTAACAAGCTTGGTCTGAATTATACAAAAATACATACGTGTCCCAATGATTGTATGCTTTATTGGGGAGGGGATTCAAGTAGACAGAATTGTAAGAAATGTTCTTCTTCTAGATGGCTGGAAAAGGGTGATGTTGGAAGTCTGAATGAACATAATTTCATGGAGAAGAAGAAAAGGAACACACCTACAAAGGTTTTGCGTTACTTTCCTTTGAAGCCTCGATTTCAAATATTATTCATTTCATCGAAAACCGCTGAATAAATGATGTGGCATTCTGTAGATAATAACAATGATGGGTTAATGAGACATCCACGAGGATCCCAATCATGGAAGACAATTGATTCATTACATCTAGATTTCTCAGCGGATCCTAGGAATGTTCAATTAGGATTAGCCGTCAATGGATTCAACCCATTTGGGACTTTGTGTACCAGTTATAGCATTTGGACAGTTGTTTTGATCCCTTATAATCTGCCTCCGTGGATGTGTATGAAACAAACATTTGTTATCCTTTCGATGACTATTCCTGAAAAAAAATTCCTGTAAATGATATTGTTGTATACTTGCAGCCTTTGATTGATGAATTGTAGGAGTTATGGAGAAACAGTGTTGAGACATTTGATGCTTCTTTTAAAAAAATGATCTAAATGCATGATGCTTTAATGTGGACCATTAGTGACTTCCCTATGCTTTGGAATTTATCTGGTTGAAACACTTACATGGGTTGGCTTATCCCATTTGTAACTTTGATTTTGAGCCCAAAATGCAACCTCACAGTAGAAAATGGTGCTTCTTGTGTCATCGAATATTTCTCGATGCATCTCATAGATTTCGCCTGAACAGGTAAAAATTTAATGGTTCCATTGATCGTGAACTGCATGATCCATATATATTAGCATCATAAGAAAAAATGGTATATTATGTGAATGATGTTGTCGATGAATGGTGTATTGTAGTTTCTCACGTAATACAAAGAGATTTGTATGCTATGGGTGATGAAGTGGATAATTTGACCTCTAAAATTGAATTTAATCAACAACAGGAAGCAGAATTATTTGTCCATCATGATATTGAAAATATTAGTCTAACAGGGATGAATGAAGTGGATGAAGCAATGGAGCAGGAAACCAACATGATTGATGGGGAAAATGATTTTATAAACAATTATTTATTTATTCAGCAACCACTTGTTTCATTTCTGCAGTCATTCATTATCATTGTTATATATATTTTTCCTATTAGTATTGGGCATATATTATTATTTTTAATTTTTTTCTGCATAATTTTTTTGAAATATATATTCTGAACTTAATTTTATTTGATTAAATGACAGGAATGCCAAGGAGGAAGTGGTATACTATTTCATCTATTTTTGTGACAGATGACGATCCATCTGGCTCTCTCCCGATGACATCGGAGGCACCAGCTACCTACACTCCTGCACCATCTCCCCCTATACCACCCATCACACTATATTTGGATGTCCCATTAGAGGGTGAGTCATCAACTCCCCCTTCAGGAGCCCCAGCTGTGGGGCAGTGAGACGCCCATTCCGGTTCATCACGGGCATACTAGAGTGTCACTATGATTGGTAAAAATTTTAATTAAATAAATTTATTGCATTTTTTTATACTAATTGTTTGCTCATTGAAGATGAAAAAAATGTAATCGTGGAGAAAAACATAAAAGGTGAATATGTTTGGAACATGCCTGGTGAAAAGATAGTCGTGCCATTTGATTTTTATAGGGTCCCGACGGATGACGTCGTGGGGTTACTTGGCTACATTCTAGGCCAACAGGTAGCGAAGCCCATTTCCCTTCCTATTTCATATGATGATTGGAGAAATATGCCTCCAAGCTGGAAAAATGAAGTTTTTTATTCTCAAATAAAGGTAAATTTATTACATTATGGTTTAATTGAATGTCATGTTACTAATATGTTCAAAATGAATTTCTCTATTAAGATGTTCTTCGACTTTATAGTTTTTGAGGTGATAGCACGGAAGTGGAAGTTGAAAAATCTAGGTAAGAAATGGAAAGATTTCAAATGGATATTGTGGTGTGATGTCAACGATACCTCATTGACTCTTCAAAAAATGTATGAGATTCTACCCAGTGGGGTGCCGAAAGAACAGTGGAATGTTTTTGTTGACAGACATCGTGATGAGAATTGGATGGTATTGAAATACATATTATTATATTATCCTAATTTTACATTTATACATGTATATGAAGAGGACATGACATTGAATACATTATTATTAAATTTCATTTTATTTATTTCAGCATCTATTAAGAAAGAATGCTCCAAACCGGGCTAAGCAAGTCATCCCTCAAACTGCATGCTCAAAAAGATTTTCTAGAAGTCGAACAACATTGATAATATTTTAATTAGCTTAAATATTTATAAGACAATATTATATGTTTAATATATTGAACTGTTGATTGATATTTGCTTAATGCAGTCACAGAGTTTAGGGCACGAAGCATCATGAACTGAACTGTGGTTGAATGTTCACAAGAAATCAGATGGAAGTTTTGTTAATGAGCCTGCTAAAGAAGTTGGGGTATGAAGTCAATTTTTTATTATAATAACTTATTATCTATTTTTACTGGGTTAATATATATTTATATTTGATTTATAGGTAAAAATTAAAGAACCAGGGGATACCAATCCTGCGTAGTCCTACTCAGTCTCCCAGGATGACCCAGTTGCTAAAGTCCTTGGGAAGGAGCATTCTGGTAGAGTACGTGGGATGGGTTTAGGACCCGTACCATCTAAGGTTATTAGCAGGCCACTGGGGATGGAAACTGCATCTACTCCTGGCTTTAGTCATCCCATACCCAGAGATGCTCATAAAGAGATTGTTTCTCTACGAAACACAGTTCACCAGCAGGGGGATCAGATATATACTTTGCAGAAAGAGTTGATTGAAATACGTCAGCATATGAGCAGATATGCCCCCCAGTGGTAGTGCATCGACTGGTGGTATGCAAGTAAATCCCAAAAAATCAAAATCATTTAGTTTTATAACTTTCATTGGTTTTAATTTTTAATATAATAATGAAACCATATTTAATTTTTAATATAATGTTCTTACAGGTGATAGCAGAAAGTGGTGATGAAGGTGGCAAGAGTGACGATGCATCATCGGACCGTGAGTAGTTGTATTGTTCAAGTGTTGAAAAAATATGGGAACAATTTTTTTGTATATGTAACATTTGTGGCACATAGTTTCCATCAAACATTTTCATGTCCTAAAATTTCCTTGATTTCTCATGTTTCCTTTTATGTGTTTTATTGATTTCTGATGTTTCTTTTTTATGTCTTGATTTATTGAGTGTGGTATACATCATTACATTTAGGCATGTGTTTTAATTGGTAGTCTAGAGTTTGGATGACTAAGAGTTAAACCCATTGTACATATGTTGAACAAATTGTGTCATTTCACATGTTATACTATTTTTAATTTTAACTAAGTAATATTCTCTTATGTTGAGATGGTTTTACTATTTTTTAGTGGTGAGGGGGTAGTGGATTCATCCACACCTATTTAATACTCAATAGAATCATGTTTCCCAACATTAATTGGGTTAACATTGAAGAAATATACTAATTTGTTACCACCAATAGAAAACACATATTTACATTGTAAGAGGGATATCATTAATTTGGGTGTGATCCCATAGGATAAATGATACTGGAGATGACCATGAGGAAAAAATGATAAAAAATTCCCCCACTCATGTGGGTTATGTTTTCCATTGTAATTTTATAGTCACAAACGCCACTAAGGATAGATTCTGATGCTTTTAGATATTAGAGCATTGTAACCATCCGTAGTATATTATCTAGATACTCTAATGGGCCTCAAGGGTGTTTAAACTAGTAGAGGTATAAATATAATCTTGAGTGTCCGTGGTTAAATATCCCCAGTGGGATCAACTTTTAGATACTTGAGTATAGACAATAGGGAAAAACACCCTATATATCTTCTTGAGTACTCAAGGTCACATGTTAATAAAAATGGCTATACTGAACATGATACTCATAATGAAGTTATAATGTGACTTATACTTTATGGTGGACATATTTATCCAAATCAATATGATAAGAGAAGAACATGTTCTCATGATCTATTGAAAGGATACAAAAAGGTTGGACGTGAAATTAAGGACCAATGGTTTTTCCATAGAATATTTTTAGTTGGACAACCTATAGGAAATTATTCCCTATAGATTACCATGAGTGTCATATAATGTTAGGATAGATCCATTTAGATGGTATTATTGAAATAAGGTGTGAACAATCATGCACTAATTTTACAAGGGTATAAGATAATGTATGTTAGGGTATGTGGAACATATATTCATAGAAATTGAGTCCTATGTATGACATAAAAATTGTTTTCATGCCTCACAATTGTGTTCCTTATGGATACTATCAGCTGGTTTTTGGTCTTGAACATAATTGGTGCATTTGGTGATTCAATTTTAATTAAAGGATGTGATGAAGGTATTGTAAAGGAAACACAATGAAAAATCCATAAATACGTCATCAAATGTAAGAGTTCATAGTTTATCAATCCAATTCCGTGTTAATGGATTCACATTAGGTTATCCATTTTTTGATGAGAACCTCCAATGGGATTCCATGTATATGAATATTTGTTATGGATGTCCTTTTAGAACTAAATTACAATGAAAGGTGTTAACTAGTGATTCATATACTATAGATTCTTCAAAATAGGTATTGGTAAAAGGTGTGTGATTTTGGGATCATCAAATATTCTTTAGGTGGAATCATCAGAATTATTGTATTCCCTTATAGATTTATTATTTTTAATGAATAATATCAAAATACAACTGTTTAATGAGTTACCCCTATTCCTATGATCTCTCTGAATCTGTGTAGATATGAAAATATATGATTTTTAGGTTATTCATACATATAATACATGTTTATGACTCATTCTTTTAAGGCCACATATTTAGGAAATTTTTCATTTTTTCCATACAAAGAGGTCGTATGTGTTTACATTATTGGGATCAGGCCCATGCGATGAACATCATATGAATCTCAAAAAATATAATCAGAACAAACATAGTTTATTAATGATTAGTGGGATACATCATACCATTTATGTTCAATTTAAATTGAAATATTTCAAGAATCTTAACTTTTTATGAAGGGGAACACTTTGTGGAAGGTACCTAGAAATAGATAGTGTTTGAATTTATCATGAGTTTCCATTTAAGTTTCATCTTGGTCTTCAATGAATAATTTGGAGAAGGTATGGTTGTGGATTACACCTATTAGAGGTCCCATATATTGTTTTCATTATCATATATGCTGGTATGATGATAATGGATAAATTCTTAAGAGGCTGGAGCATACAACTTGAAGGTGGATATGATATTGTGATACTAGGAGGGGTATCTAAAATTAAGTACTATATAATGAATCTAATACTAGATTCTTTAACTATGGTATTTTGTAAAATTGATTCATATTATTCTTATTGCATAAGAATAATAGCATGTTTCTTGATGTTGGGATTGAACCTTAGAGGGGAATATATTGTATCCTAGTTAAGAGGAATAAAATACAATATAATTTAAGGCATGCATTTTAAGGTAATGTGACATGATTCATCGTAGATTAAAATTATGTTGAAATGATATGTGTAATGAATTTTAGAGTTATCCTACCAGGTTTAGAAGGTGATTACTAAAATGTATCTCAATAATTATTTTAAATTATGATCAAATAGAACATAATGTTTTGTGTATCATGATTTTTTAAGAAATAAGTTAATAGAAGATTAGTTGTGTTACATAAAAGTTCACAATAAAGAATTGAGTGAGACTAACACATGAGCTTCTCTAAGACACCTGTTATAGTAGATGTGTGTGGTGATGGTATATATGGGGTATTAAACCAAGTAGGAGGCCCACACATGGTAAATCTAATTGTTTTCTACACTCACTCCCTATATGAGAACACCGACACACATGCAGATCTAATGTTTCATTTTCAACTGATATATATTATGAGGGATCAAGAAGGATCGACTAGATGTATGTTTGGAGAGTAGTCAAATAATGGACCTATGTTTTATAGTTGATTCTATCATATTTTTTTTTCAATTTATTATATACTGATTTCCTAAGTTGATGTTTCTTGATCTATGTCGGTATGCACAATATGGTTCATTCTTATATAGCATGTCAATGTTTAGTTATTTTTTTCAATTTATTCTATACCTATTTCGAAGGTTGATGTTTCTTGTTTTCTATTGGTATGTACAATATGGTATTTCTGGTTTGATTTCTCTTTTAGGGTAGTGTTGGAGTGGAAGCAATTTATTTTTCTAGTCATCTTTTAGCGGCGGTTTAAACCGCCGCTAAATGTACATTGGTGGCGGTTTAAACCACCGCTAAACGCTGAAAAGCACCGTGAAATGTAAAAAAAATACGTTTTAAGGTGGTTTTAACCACTACTATATAGTCTCATTGTAGGTGCTCATTCAACGGCAGTTCTAGTGACTTTAGTGGTGGTTTTACGGCTGCTGGATTTGAGTTTATTCGTGGCGGTTATAACCATCGTGAATAAACTAATGTCTAGGGCTCGTAAAAACCGCCACTAAACTCAGTAAAACTGCTACAAAATGAGGTAGCTATGATGCTTTCCTTAAACCAACATGAAACGTAAATAACCTCCACTAATAGACTGGCAATTCCATATTAGGCAGTGGTTTACAGAAACCGCCGCAAAACCATTTTGCGGCAGTTTAAACTGCCGCTAAATGAAAAAATGACTGCCTCTAAATGACTATTTTCTTGTAGTGTATATATAATTATTGTTAATTGTGGTATTTTTTACTAAATATATTTCATTACTAGTATCTTTTACAAAATACCTCTCATTTCTTGAATTAATTACTAATTACCACTCATTATCATAATTTTTTTACTAATTTCTACTCATTGGAGGTATTTTTTTACCAAATACCGCTCATTGTTGGGTTTTTAATAATTATTTCTCATTAATAGCATTTTTTAATAATTTCAACTCATTTCCAGTATTTGTTTACAAATTATCGCTCATTTCGGGTATGTTATACTAATTACCAGTCATTGTATGTATTGTTTTACTAATTATATTTCATTTAGGATAATTTTAAGTAATTTTTTCTTATTGATGACAAGATTTACAAATTAACCCTTATTTTCCCAAATTTTTAATAATTCTTGCAAATTACCAACAATTATTATTAATGTCTATTCATTACATATATTTTTTACTTATTACCTCTCATTATTTTTATTTCTTACTAGTAACTACCCATTTTATGGGTTTTTTATGAATTAACACCTATTTATGCTAATTTTAATTTATTAATACTCATTTACACTAATTGTAACTAATATACCCTAATTTCTGCTTGTTTTAATAAACCCCACTCATAACTGCTAATTATTAATAATTACCACTCATTACCACTAATTTTTAATAATTAACACTCATTTCTGCTAATTTTACCTAATTAACACTCATTTATACCTTATTTTTAATAATTCTACCTTGTTACCAATAATTCATAAAAATTATCTCTCATTATAGGTAGTTTTTAGTAATTAATGTTCATTACGGGAGTTTTTTACTCATTACCGCTTATTTTTGGTATTTTGTACTAATTAATGCTCATTTTTGCTAATTTTAACAAATCAATGCCCATTTTCTGTAATTTATACTAATTAATTCTCATTTATGCTAATTTTAAATAATAAAATCTAATTTCTCCTATTTTTTTATAATTATAGCTCATTAGTAATAATTTTTAATTTTTACTACTCATTTCTAGTATTCTTTACTACTTACCACCCATTTTTGGCAATTTTAACTAATTAACACTCATTTACTCTAATTTTATGTAATTAACACTAATTTATTCTAATTTTTAATATTTCCTGCTCATTTCTACTAATATTTAATATTTCATGCTCATTACTACTAATTTTTACAAATTACCCTCATTAATGGTAATTTTTACTAATTACTCCTAATTAATGGTAATTTTTAATATTTATCACTCATTACCAATAATTTTATGAGTTACCACTCATTACCTTTAGTTTTTACCAATTACCACTCATTTCCACTAATTTTAACTAATTAACACTCATTTTGGCTAATTTTTAATAATTGAGTCTTATTTACACTAATTTCTAATAATTACTACTTAACTCTTCTAGTTTTCACTAATTACTACTCATTTATCTTATTTTTTACTAATTAGTAATATTTTTTTACTAATTAAAATTAATTTATAATAATTACCTCTATTTTCTATGAATTATCGCAACCTTTACTGATTACCACTAATGTGCACTGATTATCATTACTTTTTAATAATGGTTTTGGAATTATTAATAATTAGAATTAGTTAATAAAAATTATTATTAAGTATTAATAATTAAAAATTACTAATGAATTTTTAATTATTATAAATTACTATAAATTATTATTACTTATTACTAATATTTAGAAATTATTATTATGTTATGTTAAGGTGTACTATTTATTTATCAATTATATTTAATTAATATTAATCACAATTACTTACTAATAAATAAAAATAATTACTGAAAATTATAAATTATTACTTCTATTTAAAACTAAATATTACTAATTAAAAATAATAATTGAATTAATAATTATAAATATTAAATAAATACCTTTAAATTAAAGCATTTATCAGATGAAAATTCAAAAATTTACTTCTCTGTAAGAATTTAAAGTTTTAATAGAATAAATTATGAGGATGAGCAGAGAGAAGTAGAGTATAGAGAAGAATAAATGAAGAATTAATAGGAAAAAATTTGGGTGGGGGAAAATATATAGGTAAGATTAGTAGATATGAGACTATTTGAAATGAGATGCCAATCACAAGTAATACTATTAGTGTTGGATCGCGTTTCAAATAGTACCCACAATAAATAACTGTATCATTGATAATAATTTATTTTCGATTGTTCCCTACCCAAATACTCTTATTTTGAGACGTTATTTGGGATGTGTTATAAATTCCCTTCACAAATAATAAATGACAAAACATATTTGTTCCAAGAGTAAATACCCCTCCCAAATAACATTTCCTACATTTTGGTATGTAGGCCCACAAAATCTATTTGCATCTAGAATGGTTTCCCATTGCAAATAAGTATTTATTTAGTATTATTTTTTATGGGAAATTAATCCCATCGCAAATAGTCCAGTGGTACAGACTATTTGTGATGGACGATAGGACTATCGCAAATTGACCATCACAAAAACCCCTTTTCCCATAGTGCAACATCAGGTAAAGAAGAAAAAAACCCAAGAGATTAGGAATAAAAATCCATATGAAACACCATGATTCTATATGGAAAAATTTTGATCCACCACATCAAATATGTTAGAAGAATATCCAAGAAGAAAACCAGATGAATTAATAAATTCCTTGAAAAACTTACTGAAATTAGATCATTGCATCGAAGAACAAATCAAGGGATCACGTTTTGATATTGGAGAAGTTGAGTAAACATTGGATAATGCTCCATGATTTTAAATATAGTTTTATTTTTGAAAGGGTGGATTCATATGCATAAACTGGGTTTTGAGGGGGAAAATGCAATTCCACCTCTCATCCTAACCAAGGAAGGCACCAATGGCTAATCTCTTGCTACCACCAGTTGGCTAGGGGTGCCATGTAGAGACCCTTCACCACTACAAACCCCACTAGTGGACCAGTGGGTCTCTACAAGTTGGTCAGTGGGTCCCTAATAAGAGAGACATTCTATAAGGTTTTCACCAGCTGACTAGTGGGTCTCATCCGATGACCAGTGTGCTTTATATATCCATACATAGCTAATGCACCATCCTCCATCTATTCGGTGCACTTTACTAGTCGAGTAGTATATATAAGGACCCGACATTATTTGATACATAATATTAAATTTATTCAAGAAAACACTTCCTTTTATATTGAATATCTTTTCAATTTTAGAGATTTAGAGAATGAGGACAATACGTTCGTGACATTACACATTATTACATAGTGGATACCATAAAAATAGTTTCCATTTTTTTAAAAATATAATACATTAAAACTTAAAACAAGACTCCTTGAAAATTATTAAACATTTAACATGTATTTATTACTTGTATTACACATCCATTAACCTGTGAAAAATCATTTAAAAACTTGGGATGAGCACAAAATCTTTGTAAGGGATTGAAAATAAGGAAAGATCACAATTTTCCATGAATACTCGTAACATGTCAAAGCATTTTAAAAAGACATTCTTGTCACCCATATATACTTAGTTTCTGTAACATGAGATTTTCAGAAGATCCACACAAGAAATTAGAATATAAATATTATCATAAAGGTATCTTGAGTCATTACTTACATAATCATGTTACCATTCTTGGCTACCTTATAATTTGTAACCCTCACGACAACCTTACTTTGTATAACCATCGCAGTTACACTTGGAGTAACCATACGGCTGAACTCCAACTTACTCATACCCAATTCATTAGAGGGAAATATAGGTCCCACCCTTTATCATAAACAATTCCAAAGAACCAAAACATAATCATACAACATGAATAATTCCATAAAAACATTGCTTTGGAATTTCGTAAAACCGAATTTTTAAAAGAGGATTGTTTTGAAGAAAAGACCCTTATAAATATCATAAAACTGAAGATAAACTTAATAAATTTGATGGAGTATGTATATAAACTGTAAATAAACACAATAAAACATAATATAAACAGAACCTATCACACAGACAATTTAAATTTCACATAAATAATGAAGTAGAAGGTTAACCCAGAGAATGAAAATCGGGTTAATAATTCCCTTACCTCAGGTTTGTATTACGTCCAACTTGTTTAAAAATCCTATATAATGGTTCAAATAGTGTTAATAATATTTTAAATAAACATGTTCATGTTTATAACATCTTATATGATCATTTCATAACATCATTTCACCCTTAATGGTTAGTATTTTTCCCTTGCACTATTTTGGGTGAATTCTTTACATGATTTCTATGATTGGTTCATGGTGGAAATTCTTGTCAATTGGAAGTGAAACTCCATAATTTTAATAGAGTAGTATTTACATATATAAATTAACATAAATAATTCCATTTATAATTTTTAATTCTTACATGAGGATGATTCATAATTTAGAACATTAATGATGTTTATTTAGATCATTTTAGTGCTTCTTTGATAAAAACAACCTCGTTTAGTCTGATAAATTATAACCATGAGTAAAAAATAATTCCAAAACCATGGGTGAGTCATAAAACATGTATTATAACCTTTATAAATAATAAAAATGGTTTGATGACCATACTTGAAGGAATTAATGCAAATTGAAATCACATCGTCGACGATGTCGTTAATTCGACACATCACAGAAAATATTTTAATTCATTGAATTAGTGGGGGAGGAGAAAAATAATGATGTTGAATTTTCCATTAACATGAGAGAATCCAAAATATACAATATTCTGGAACTTTCATGCCTCTTGGTTAAGAGGAGGTGAGGAAAGAAGAAGAAAATAAAGGAATCTTAAAAAAAAGAAAACTTGATAAATTTCTCACGAAAATTCGGCAGCCTAACGACGTCCCTAAAAATTTCATAAAAATAGTTTGATGAGAGGAAGGGGATATCTCATCATTAATACAAAATATGGTAATTAAGGGGGTATATTTAGTGAAATATCCCATCATAATCCAAAGGTAAAGAAATAGAATAACATAAAATGAAAGGAAAAAAAGAAAATAAAAGAGGATGTTTACCTCTTGATCTCTTCTCCTTGAGATCCTCCTTAAGGGCTTTGGTTTGGGTCTTTTGGTGAGACCAGTATCTCTAGGAAGTGGGGAAGAAGATTGGGGAGGGATTTTGGCAAAAATTAGACACTGATCATGGCTTGAGAGGTGTGGGAGGAAGAGGGGAGTTAGAGTGGTATTTATAGTGGAGGAGAGGGGGTATTTTTCATTATTTTAATCATTATTATAATATTTTTGCTCAAGACTATGAATAATCTTAATTCATGTGACCCCAAATAGTAAAAATGGCATGTGAGGTCGAACCAAGTTGGCTTACATCATCCTTGAATCACCTATGATGCAGTAAATCAAGTATTTATCATTTATCGTATTGTATCGTATTTTACTATTCATCGAAAATTCTTGAATTTCAGAAAAATCCCAAAAATTTACCCTAACCATTTTTCAACATTTAGAATTAAAAAATGAATTCCATTTTTAATAAATAATTTTCTAAATATTATTAATTTAATTTTTAAATAAAAGCATACTTAATTCAAAAATTAACATTTCTAATTCTACAACTGCTTCTTTATCACAATGATAAATTAACATAGATGCTATTATCTTAAATCCTTAATAAAATAAAATAATAATAAAATTTACTATTCATTAGGGTCATATCACTATTCATATTACTATTCATAAGGGTATGTTGCTATTCACAAAAAAAAAGTTGGTTCCAATAGACTCCAAATAATATACTAAACCCAATTGTAGATGAACGTTTCTTGAAATTTAGAACATAGAAGTAGAAAAGTTATGTTTTAAAGGCTAATTAAAAATATCTACTTAAAACAAAGTTCCATGCATTCCTATTTATTTTTACAAAAACATGGGGTGTAACATTTTCCCCACTTTCTTAAAATTGTGTCTTTGCAATTTTATTTACTTAATAAACAACTGAGGGTACTTTTCCCTCATAGCATTTTCAGACTCCCATGTTGTTCTTCAACCATGTCGTTTCTCCACAAAACCTTTACCTAGTGGATTACCTTATTCCGCAATACATGTTCCCTTTGATCAAGAATCTGAACTAGTTTCTCTTCATAAGAAAGGTTCTCTTCTAGTAGAACTACTTCTGGGCTCAAGAAATTTGATGAATCTGGCATATACTTTCTCAACATCAAAACATGAAAAACATTGTGTACCTGAAACAAACTAGAAGGCAAAGCTACATGGTATGAAACTGTTCCAACTTTCTCCAAGTTTTCAAAAGGATCGATGAACCATGGAAATAGCTTTCCTTTCTTACCGGATCACATCACACTTTTCCAAGGAGAGATTTTAAGGAAAACATGGTCACCTACCTTGAAAGATAAGTCTTTACTTCTGTTATCTGCATAACTTTTATGCCTGTTCTGAACTGTCCTCATATTTGGCTAGATCATCCTCACTTTCTCATCCACTTCTTCAACTAATTCTGGCCCCATTAACTTTTTTTCACTGACTTCATCCCAAAACGCTGGAGTCTGACACCGCTTCCCATAAAAGGCCTCAAAAGGTTCCATCTGAATACTATAATGAAAACTGTTATTATAAGAAAACTCAAATAAATAAATATGCTGATCCCAACTTCCCTGATAGTCCATTGAACAAGATCAAACAATATCCTACAAATTTTGAATCATTCCTTCTGACTGCCCATCTGATTGAGGATGAAAAGCTATACTGAAATTTAACACTGTGCCCAAAGACTTCTGAAGACCTTTCCAAAAGTTAGATGTGAACCTGAGATCTTGATCAGAAACAATGGAAAGAGGAACTCCATTTAACCTGACAATCTCCTTGAGGTACAATAGAGAAAGAGGATTTAAATACATTGTATCTCGAATTGATAGAAAATGTGAAGACTTTGTTAGCCGATCAACAATAACTAAAATCAAATTGTTACCTTGAGAAGTATTTGGTAGTCCCACCACAAAGTCCATAGATAAATTCACCCATTCTCACTCTGGCATTGGAAAAGGCTGAAGCATCCCCTTTGGTAACTGTTGATCTTCTTTAACCTGTTGACACGTCAAACATTTCACGGTAAAATCAGCAATATCTCTTTTCATTCCATCCCAACAATAATACTCCCGAAGGTCTCTGTACATCTTAGTACTGCCAGGATGAACAAAAAATGGAGAACTATGAGCTTCACACAACAAATATTGATTCAACTGAGAATCAACAGGCACACAAAACCTTTTTCCAAATCTTAAAAAACAATCTTTATCAAGATTAAATTCTGGAAACTTACACATTTTAACCAATTTTACCTTTTTCTGTAGCTCACGGTCTTCCTTCTGCGCTTGTTTCATTATGTCTGACAATGAAGACTGCACTGAAACCTGAACAAAATAGAGGTATTCCCTACACCAAAAAAATCTAAGCCAAAATTCATCAAATCATTAATCAAGGGATCATATTCAAAACATGACATGGTTAATGATGCGTGATGTTTCTGACTTAAGGAATCCATAACTTTGTTTTCTTTTCCAGGATAGTAATTGATCATGCAATCATAATCCTTTATCAGTTCTAGCCATCTTCCCCACCTCATGTTTAATTCCTTCTGAGTGAATATATACTTTAGACTTTTATGGTCAGTATATATTTGAAATTTTGTTCCATATAGATGATGCCTCCAAATTTTCAAAGAAAAAACCAAAACTGCCAATTCCAAATCATGTGTGTGATAATTTAGCTCAAGTGGTTTATGTTGTCTCGAAGCATAGGCAGTTACCTAATCATTCTTCATTAAAACACAACCAAGTCCCTTCAAAGAAGCATCACTGTAGATGACAAAATCACCATTTCAGGAAGGTAAGGACAAAACTGCAACATTCACCAATCTATTCTTCAGTTCCTAAAAACAAACATCACACTCTTCTATCCAAACAAATTTAACCTATTTCCATGTTAACTTAGTTATCGGTCTAGATAACCGTGAAAAGTTATTAACAAACCGTCAGTAATAACTTGATACGCCCGGAAAACTACGAATCTATGTAACATTTGTGGGTCTTGTACATTCATCAACTACTTTTGTTTTGGCAGGATCAACTATTATTCCCTCCTTATTTACAATGTTCCCAAGAAAAGAAATATGTTGCAACCAAAAATCACACTTGCTGAATTTTCCATATAGTTTCTTTTCTTTTAAAGTATGAAAAACAACCCTTATATGTTTTTCATGATCCTATTTATTTTTAAGAAAATACTAGAATGTCATCAATAAATACAACCACAAACTTATCCAAGAACTCATTAAATACTATATTAATAAGATTCATGAATACATCATGTGCATTAGTTAATCCAAATAGAATGACAACAAATTCATAATTCCCATATATAGTATGAAATCCTGTTTTTAGGATGTCATCCTCCTTCACCTTTAGCTGATGGTATCTATATCTCAAGTCAATCTTGGAAAATTACTGAGCTCCCTAGAGCTGATCAAACAAGTAATCAATATGAGACAAAGGATACTTGTTTTTAACAGTGAGGTTATTAAAATCTATGTAATCAATGAAAATTCTCATGGAACCATATTTATTTTTAACAAACAAATAGGGGCTCCCAATGGTGAAGGGTTTGGACGAATGAAGCCTCTGTCAAGCAAATCCTGCAACTGATTTTTCAATTCAAGAAGTTCTATTGGAGCCATTCAATATGGGGGTTTTGAAATTGGCTTAACATGAGGAACTAAGTCAATTGTGAATTCGACTTCTCGATAAGGTATGAAAATGGGTAACTCATCAAGAGAAAATTCATGGTATTAATTTACCACTGGTACATCATTAATTTAAATAGTTCCCTTGTTTTTAACAATATGAGAAATATAACTTTCATTTCCATCTTTCTCTAGTTTCTCAGATTCCTGATATGTTATAAATTGTATGGGTTCATTCTTGTCTACAAAGTAAAACTCTTTTTGAAAAAAAACTTCTTTATCTCTACAGTCAATCTTAGCATGATAATCAGAAAGCCAGTCCATCCCTAGAAAAACATCAAACTAGACTAAGGGTAAAAAAACATGGTTTGCAGGTAAAGTCTTTCCAAAGACCAAAATAGAAAGATTCTTATAATTTATCTTTGCTATAACATTTCCACCTGGTGTTTTGACAACAAGTTCGAGTCTCATTTGTTGAGGTGATATTTCCAATTTACCAAAAAATTTCTCATAGATGAAATAATGTGTAGACCCCGCATCAAACAAAACATTAGAAAAATCTTAGTGAACAAACAAAGTACCTGATATAACTTCATTGGATGGCCCAACATCTGTTGACGTAGTCGCAAAGGATCTCACTATGCCTTTCTACGTGTAGTTTGGCTTCTTTGCATCATTCAGATCTCTCTTTGGGCAGGCGTTTGCATAGTGACCCGTCTCAACACATTTAAAACACTTTATAGTTTTCTTATCAGGATTATTATTAGGATCATTTTCATTGTAATCACGGGCCATATGTCCAAACTTACAACATTTAAAACACTTCCCAGTTTTTCTAAGACATTTCCCTGGGTGTTTCTTGCCACACTTTTCAAAAACTGGAAATTGGATTTTCTTACCATCAGTTTTCTTTGGTTGATTATTACCCATTTCTTTCCAATTGGACCTCTTCTTCTCTTTGTTTCCAAATTGCACAGGATCATCAGCAAACTCCATCTCTACCCTCTCATCACATCAGAAAAGTTTCTCATTACTTTTGAATTCACAAGAGGCCAATGCCCTTCGATACGTTGGCTTCAATCCTGAGTAAAAGCGGTTGATTTTGCTATCAAGATCCAGAATAAGATTTGGAGCATACCTGGCCAGTCGGTTGAAGTCCACTTCATACACAGCCACTAAGTCTTCCTCCTTCTATTTCAATTCAAGAAATTGCTTCTCCATTCTAAGTCACATCACCTTAGGAAAATATTTTTCAAGGAAAAGACTTTTAAATTCATCCCACTCTAAGGCATAAAAATCCTCTATACCCCTGATATTCCTTACCATTTACCACCACTAATCAGATTCCCCTTCAAAATGATAAATGGTAAGACTTACCTTTTAATTGTCTGAACGTTCCATAACATCAAAAATCTTTTCAAGGGAATTGATCCATCTTTCAACTGGTACTGGGTCAAAGGATTCATTGAATGCAGGATGATGTTGTCCTATAAAATGTTCTAATACTGTCATGTTCCATTGTGGTACCACAATTGGTTCTTATGCATGGATGCCACCCCCATTTGTTGCCTATATTAGCTGAGCCATTACTGTCACAAACTGCTCAGTTCCAATCCCTACCATTCTGGGCTGTAGTTATGAAAGGATGTCATTCTATCGGTGTGATAAAACACTATTTTGTTGAATATTTTATTGATAATATATGATATAACTCTCTCAAATTGTGTTAAATATGTTTATTTATAAAATATTTGGGATTTGATCATTCATTTGAAAATTTGGTGAAAATTCCAGTTTTACCCTTTATAGTGCAATGTAGTATTTCGAAGATAAATATTTTTATATTTATTTTTGGAATTTAAATTTTTGTAACAGCGTTCTTAACTTAATGTTATAAACTTTTATTCAGGAAACTAGAGCTAAAGAGTGCATTTGGATGGAGTAAATGGGCCATTAATCCAATGGTGGGCTGGACTCGGCAGAATGGACATGAGTTCTGTATTTGGGCCATAACTTCTTCATCCGCGCTTGGATTGAGCCCAAATTTTGAGCAAAGATCGGGGACATGATTTGACACAAATCATACCTCTGGAAGGCCGGTCACTTCACGCGTTTTTGAGGTCAACTAGGTGGTACAACTTGGAATAAAATATTTGTCCGAGTTTTTCATTTCACACTTAAAATGTTATGTAACCCTAGCCCTCACAAAATCTATTTAAAGGGGGTTTGAACTATTTTGGAGGCTTGGTAGAGGCTTTGGGAAGGTGTGTCCGAAGGGGTGTCTCTTGGGATCACCTCACAACTCTTGGAAGAAGTAATCCTTTGTGCAAACCGCTCTTCCAAAAAGGCTCTCCTCTCCCACCTCTTCTTTGTATTTCTTTTATTTCATGTTTGTTTCTTGAATTTTTATTCAAATAATATTATGTGTTCTTCCCTATTATTCTTATATTAATCTTCTTAATTGGGTTGTAATCAATACTGGAGACAATATTGGGTTCTACCCTTTCAATCCTTTGCTTATGCAAAATGTCTCCATGATAACTACACCGCCCATGGAAGAGTAGTTCTTTTTAGTAATCGATTTACCTCTATCTTTATTCATTTAATTATTTTGAATCATTGAGATACTGTAATTCACATTATATGATCCATGAATTGTGTTTTTAAATTTTAAGAAACTAATCAAGCAATTGAACAATTAACACAAAACACGCGAGGTCGGGAATTGTGTAAATTATGAGAGCACGATCTTAATCGGTAATACAAGACCATACAGGATAAATTTGTAGAGTTGAAATATAATACCTAAACACAATTCATCCTCATTTATAGAATGGATATGTGCTCTAATTAACCACTGACCATAAGCTAACCTTATAACAACAATCAAATCAGGGTGCTACAATTGCGTGTTCTGAAGCTAGCTTAGGGTTTAAGTAATTTCATCTTTGTGGTTAAGTTTACTCTCATAGGGTTCGAGGGATAAAAAATTAGGGGATCATAATTAAGTGGATATTGATTTAAATGATAATGGTTAATAAGTGAATGAATAGGTAGAGTTAGATCGATTACGCCTTTTAAAATATTTTCTAACAAACATCTTTTTGTTGTGTCATTTTAATCGAACTTCATTTCAAAACTTAAAACAAAAAAAATACAATCGTCTTCCATCAAACTTCTTCTGGAGGAGAATTTGTGGACAAGACACCAGTAGCCTCACGTGCATTGATTGACAAGATGACAGAAAACTCCCAACAATTTGGTGATCGAGGTACACCACATGTCAGAGGAGTACACCAGGTAAGTCCTTCTTCTCTTGAAAGTCCTTTTATTGATACAAAGTTGGAAGAATTGACCACTATGGTGAGGCAGATTGCTTTGGCTCAAAAGTCATCCCAACCCACTCCTTCAAGGCCTTGTGGCATTTGCACAAATACAAGCCATCCAACTGACTGTTGCCCCCAACTACAAGAAACAGAAGATTGTGCAGCAGTATTCCCTGGGAGACCATTTCAACAGCAACAACAACCATATCCCCAAAAGAAGTTTGATTCATTTTCTCCAACATACAACCCAGGGTGGAAAGATCAACCGAACATGAGGTATGGCTCTGGACAACAACAAAGGCCACCCTTTCAACAAAACTTCCATCAGCCTCCGCCTTACCAGCAGGGTTTCCAACAACCCCAAAGGAGATTTGAAGCCCAAGCATCAGCAAGCCAGCAAAAAGGGAATCCCCCACCCAAGGTAGATTCTAACACTGATGACCTTTTGAAAAAAAAATTTTCTTAATCAACAGAATGAGCTAAATAGTCAAGGTTCAGAGCTGAAGGAGTTGAAGACTCAAATGAGCAAGATTGCCACTGCCCTCCATGAACTTGTAAGTAAGAATTCTGAAAATCTACCCTCCCAACCCACTCCAAATCCAAAGGGGAATGTTAGTTCCATCACATTGGGAAGTGGGAAGCAAATGAACGATACATCTATACCTACCATTCCACTGGGATTCACCTCAACTCCAGAGAAGCCACATTCTATTCTGACTGATTAGAAATCCAAGGAGAAAGATAAAGGTAAGAAAAATATTGATGATGTTCCTCCTAAACCCCTTCCTTTTCCAAACATGGTTGTTAAAACCAAGAAGAGGGACGAAGAAGCAATGCCAAAGGAGGTTTTGGTCACATTAAAGCGTGTGGAGATCAACATTCCTCTACTTGAATCCATTAATCAAATCCTATGGTATGCGAAATTCTTAAAATAACTTTGTACCAATAGAAGATGGCTCAAGGGAAATGAGAGGATCAACCTTGGAAGGAATGTCTCAGTACTCATTACACCAACTCTAGCAATTCCAACAAAGTGCAAGGATCCCTGGACATTCACCATCCCATGTACCATAGGGGAGTTGTACTTCTCTGATGCTCTTTGTGATTTAGGAGCTTCAATAAATGTGATGCCTCATTCTGTATTCTCTTCTTTACAGGTTGGTGAGTTGAAGTTGACGAGAGTGGTGGTGCAGTTGGTGAATAGAGCTACGACATATCCAGCGAGAGTTCTTGAGGATGTACTTGTCCGGGTAAGAGACATGATCTTTCCTGCAGATTTATATGTTCTTAACATGGAGGATGATCAGGTAAGTTCTCATGCCCCCATTATCTTAGGTAGGCTCTTCCTCAAAACTGAAAAAACTATCATAAATGTCAATGAGGGTACACTTTCCATGGAATATAGGGATGAAGTTGTGATATTTAATGTTATGGACTCCATGAAGTACCCCTCTGAGGACCATTCTGCTTTTGTTATCTCCCATTTTGAACCACCAAGTAAAAACTCCATGGATTTGGATTATCCTATGCTTAGGGAGATTATGAGAATTGGTTCTGGTTTAATGTCTAAGAGAAATTCCACACATGTTTCTAATGAACAAGACTCTCTAAGATTTGATTTTGAAATGGATTCATATTCTGATTTTGATCATGTTCACTCTAATTATGAAATGGATGTTGAGTATTCTGATGGATTTGATGCTTTGTTCTCTGATTATGATGATTTCTATTCTGATACTGATGTTCATTGTATAGATATGTCTGTTGCATCAATTTCTCCATCCATACATCACCCCCCTACATTGGAACTCAAGCCATTTCCCCCAAATCTTAAATATTCATACTTGCTGAGTGGTGATAGATTACCTATTATCATTGCTAACAATATCTCTTTTGAACATGAAGAAAATTTTTTGAATCTATTGAGAGATAACATTAGGGAGATTGGTTGGACATTGGAAGACATATCAGGTATTAGTCCCTCCATTTGCATGCATAGGATTCTCTTGGAGGACAGGGCTAAACCGGTGAGACAGCCACAAAGAAGACTCAATCCCACCCTCCTGGAAGTTTTTAAAAAAGAATTTGAGAAATTACTCGAGGAAGGTATAATCTATCCCATTTCAGATTCTCAGTGGGTAAGTCCTATTCAGGTTGTGCCTAAGAAAAGTGGTGTAACTATTGTTAAAAATGAGAAAGATGAGTTAGTTCCAATGAGGGTGCAAAACAGTTGGCGTGTGTGTATTGATTATAGGAAACTAAATCATTCCATGCGCAAGGACCATTTCCCCCTCCCGTTTATTGATCAGATGCTTGAGAAACTAGCTGGGAAGACACACTATTGTTTCTAGGATGGGTTTTCCGGATATTTTCAGGTTCCTATAACTCCAGAGGATCAGGAGAAGACTACATTCACCTGTCCCTTTGGCAGATTTGCCTACTGGAGGATTCCATTTGGACTTTTCAACGCCCCAGGTACCTTCCAGAGATGCATGGTGAGTATTTTTTATGATTTTATTGAGACCTGCATGGAGGTATTTATGGATGATTTTATAGTTTATGGATCCTCATTTTATGAATGTCTCTCTAGTTTGGGTGATGTGTTTCATCGTTGTATTGAGAAGAATATGGTCTTAAATTTTGAGAAATTCCATTTCATGGTCGAAAAGGGAATTGTCTTAGGTCATATACTCTCACAACATGGAATTGAAGTTGATAAATCTAAGGTAGACATTATTTCATCCCTTCTATATCCTACATGTGTGTGTGATGTTCAATCATTCCTTGGACATGCTGGATTTTATTGACGCTTCATCAAGGATTTTAGTAAGATCGCTCTACCCCTATCTCAATTGCTTCAAAAAGATATTGAATTCAATTTTGATGATTCGTGAAGGGTATCATTTGATGAGCTAAAGAAGTGTCTGACCACTCCACCGATCATACATCCCATACGGTGGGAGATTCCTTTTGAGCTTATGTGTAATGCCTCAAACTTTGCGGTTGGAGATGTCTTATCTGAGAGGGTGGAGGGACGTTCACATGTGATCTCGTATGCATCGAGGACACTAGATTCAACCCAGTTAAATTACACAACCACCAAAAAGGAGTTTCTTGCTGTCATATTTGCTTTAGATAAATTCCGTTCATATTTATTGGGCTCTAAAGTAGTTGTTTTTTCTGACCATGCAGCTTTGAGGTACCTCCTAAAGAAGCCATATGCAAAGCCATGACTTATCCGTTGGATGTTCCTTCTTCAGGAATTTGATATTGAGATAAAGGACAAGAAGGAATCAGAGAATTTGGTGGCAGACCACATGAGTAGGCTTACTCACACACTAGAGGATGCAACCTTGGACCAGGTACCACTTCGGGACACTTTCCACGATGAGCATATCTATACCATCTCAGGTACACATCCTTGGTATGCTGATTTAGTTATTTACATTGTTTCCTCTGAAATCCCAACAAATTTTAAGAAGCATCAAGTCAAAAAATTAAAAAGTGAGTCTAGGTATTATGTGTGGGATGATCCTTACATCTGGCGCATGTGTAGTGACCAAGGCATTAGGAGGTGTGTTCCTGATCATGAGTTTGAGTCTTTTTTTCATTTTTTCATACACTTGCTTGTGGTGGACACTTTGGACCCCAACGGATATCTAGGAAGGTTTTGGACTCTGGATTGTATTGTCTTAGCTTGTTCCATGATGCCCATGTGTTTTGTATGTCATGCTCTCATTGCCAACACACTGGGAATATTTCTAGGAGACATGAGATTCCCCAACAACCCATACTATTATGCAAGATTTTTGATGTATGTGGCATCGACATTATGGGTCCTTTTCCGAGTTAATTTTGATTTTTGTATGTTTTGGCTGCTGTTGATTATGTGAGTAAATGGGTGGAGGCCAAGGCCACCAGGACTGACGATTCTCATGTTGTAGTGGAATTTGTCAAGACTCAAATTTTCTGCAGGTTTGGAGTACCAAAGGCCATCATCAGTGACCAAGGGACACACTTTTGCAATATGAATTTTTCTTCCCTCCTTCAGAAGTATGTGGTGACACACAAAACATCAACACCATACCACCCCCTAACAAATGGCCAAGCTGAGGTTTCAAATCGTGAGCTGAAACAAATATTAGAGAAAACCATGCAACCAAATAGGAAGGATTAGAGAAAGTGCTTGGATGATGCATTGTGGGCTTATAGGACAGCATACAAGACACCCATTGGTATGTCCCCATTTAGGATTGTTTTTGGGAAAGTATGCCATCTCCCAGTGGAAGTCGAGCATCAGGCATATTGGGCTATAAAGAAATGCAACATGGATTTGGCCCAAGATGGAGTTAAAAGGAAGTTTCCAATTCAAGAGCATGAGGATATTCGACTGTCATCATATGAGAACTCAAGGCTCTAAAAGGAAAGATCAAAAGCTTCTCATGAAAAAATGATCCAACAAAGGGAGTTTCATGTTGGAGAGAAAGTCCTTCTCTATAGTTCACGACTCAAGCTGATGCCTTGTAAGTTGCATTCTAGATGGTTAGGTCCTTATATTGTGACTAATGTTTTTCCTTATAGTGCAGTGGAGATCACACAAGAGGACACTGGAAGGATCTTTACAGTCAATGGGCAACATTTGAAGAGTTACATTGAGGGACTTCCTGCTGATGTAGTAGATTTTATCACACTACATGACCCCATCATCACTTGATCACATTAGGCTGTTCCTAACCCTTTCACTTTTATATTATTTGTCCTATTTAAAAATTATGCATTTCATGTGCATATATCATCTCATGGGTTCACATTGAGGACAATTCAATATTTTAAGTGTGGGAGAGGGAACCTTTTAGTTTAGTAATTTCAATTTTTTTCCTGATTTAAAAAAAACCCAAAAAATTTGTGTGTTTTTCAAATTTTGTGTGTTTATTTTTCAATTATGTTTGTGTTTTTGAAATTTTTTAGCTGAAATGATTCTTATCACCATTTTTAAATGCATATCAATGAGTGAAAAAATTTATCCCAATAAACTGAGCTTAAATGAATGCTGAAATGACTTTATTTCAAGTTCAAATATTTAGTAATTTCTTGAAAAGTACACCAAATTTTGAATCACATGCCACATATCAGTGTCTTTATATTTGAAATCACTTTCCTGTGATGCTTCCGAACCATTATTTCCATATTCATTACATTCACCTCACTTTTTGAGAGAACCAAACCATGCTTGATTTATCCAAAATTTGATTTATTTCTGTCAAAACTTGAGGGTTTGAGGTACATATGTTTAAATTATTGAGGCATTTGTTTGGTATTAAATCCCCTACTTCAAAGAATCCTTTTTTTTATAATGGCCTACATTGAACATTTAATCTTTTTAGCCCGTATAATCCATGCACATCCTGTTAGGTTAGCCACATTACAAGCCAATTTTCCCTATACAACCAACTCTTGAAGTGAAATTGCATAATCTAGTTGAGATTATGTGTGGGGGAAGCTCTGTTGTGTTGTGCTACCACATTCTGTGATACTTTGGGTGGAAAATTAAATTCTTAAGATATGTGTTTGCAACTGAATAATGTCATTATATTGAAAGCTGTTCCTTTTCTGGAGCTTTCATGACAAGTGAAACTGTGCCATTTCTAGAGCTCCTAATTGAGGTGGAAAGTTGTTCCTATCTGGAGCTTTCAAGAAAATCATGTTTGAGAAAATTGACATTTTTGATGCTGAAATGATGAATGGTGTAAAACTGTCATGACTTTTCATGATGATGGATCTGAATTGATACTATGGGGATTTAGGAGAAGACCATATTTAAGTGAAAATTAGATTAATGCAATTTTTCTTCAAAAAGAGTCAAGACCTCCTTATTCAGCCTCAAAAATTTTTCACATCTAAATCCTACCAACCGAAAGCCACAGAATAAACCTGAAAAGTCCTCATGATAAACATATGTACTTGACTCACATCAGGTAAAGATGTAGGAATTTATCAAGCCTATGGTCACCCTTGTATGAGTTTGGATGAGAAAGACATTGCAAAAAAAATTGATATTTGAGTGATGAGAGAAAATTCAAGCTAGGTAAGTGTTTTGTGCATGGGAGGGTAAATGGAGTGTAAATATATTGAATGATATTAATAGAGAACTTGAAATAATATTTTTTATGAGGAATTATATTTTTTGATTCTTGGTGCGGAATTGATGGATCCCAATGATATATGTTTTAAAATTGGTTTTGATTTGATATTGATGTTTACTTGACATGAGGTTTTGCCCAGGAGTGCAAAAGGGTAAGTGTGGGGGAGTTGATAAAACACTATTTTGTTGAATATTTTATTGATAATAAATGATATAATTTCCTCACATTTTGTTAAATATGTTTATTTATAAAATATTTGGGATTTTGATCATTCATTTGAAAATTTGGTGAAAATTCCAGTTTTACCCTTTATAGTGCATTGTAGTATTTCTAATATATATATTTTTATATTTATTATTTGAATTTGAAATTTTGTAACAGTATTTCTCACTTAATGGTATACAACTTTGATTCAGGATACTAGAGCTAAAGAGTGCATTTGTATGGAGTAAATGGGACATTAATCCAATGGTGGGCTGGACTCGGCAGAATGGACATGGGTTCTGTATTTGGGTCATATCATCTTCATAAGAGCTTGGATTGAGCCCCCATTTTGAGTAAATCCCGGGGATAGGATTTGGCACAAATCATTATTCTTGAAGGCTGGTCAATTCACGCATTTTGGAGGTCAACTAGGCGGTGAAACTTGGAATAAAATATTTGGCCGAGTTTTTCATTTCACACTTAAAAAGTTATATAACCCTAGCCCTCACAAACTCTATTTAAAGGGGGTTTTAATGCTTTTGGAGGCTTCGTAGAGGCTTTGGGAAGGTGTGGAAGAAAGGGTGTCTCTTGGGATCCCATCACAACTCTTAGAAGAAGTAATCCTTTGTGAAAACCTCTCTTCCAAAAATGATCTCCTCTCCCACCTCTTCTTTGTATTTCTTTTATTTCATGTTTGTTTCTTGAATTTTTATTCAAATAATCTTCTATGTTCATCTCTATTGTTCTTATATTAATATTTTTAATTGGGTTGGAATCAAGAGTGGAGACAATATTGGGTTCTACCCTTTCAATCCTTTGCTTATGCAAAACATCTCCACGATGACTACACCGCCCATGGAAGAGTAGTTCTTTTTAGTAATTGATCGACCTCTATCCTTCTTCATTTAATTATTTTGAATCATTGTGCTACTGTATTTAACGTAATATGATCCATGAATTGTGTTTTTAAATTGTAAGAAACTAATCAAGAAATTGAACAATTAACACAAAACACGCGAGGTCGGGAATTGTGTAAATTGTGAGAGCGTTATCTTAATCGGTAATACAAGACCATACGGGTTAAATTTGTAGAGTTGAAATATAATACCTAAACACAATTCATCATAATTTTAAGAATGGATATGTGCTCTAATTAACCACTGACCATAAGCTAACCTTAGAACAACAATCAAATCAGGGTGCTGTGATTGCGTGTTCCGAAGCTAGCCTAGGTTTTAAGTAATTTCATCTTTGTGGTTAAGTTTACTCTCGTAGGGTTCGAGGGATAACAAATTAGGGGATCATAATTAAGTGGATATTGATTTAAATGATAATGATTAATAAGTGAATGAAGAGGTAGAGTTAGATTGATTACACCTTTTAAAGTATTTTCTAAAAAAAACATCTTTTTGTTGTGTCATTTTAATCGAACTTTATTTCAAAACTTAAAACCAAAAAAAATACAATCTTCTTCCAGAAAACTTCTTATAGATTCATAAACAATAACAAACCCCCATCCTTTCAGGTAGTATTTTTTTCTCTTTTATTTTATTTTTAGAATACCTTTAAAAAGTTGTTTTAAATCTACTTCCTTCATTGAGAGACGACCTTTGTCAGCCACTCTGCTGCACCTAAGTACCCCAAAATCACTAATCATTTGAGGGCGACCACGAAAACTCTCTTTCATGGTTCCTCTCCTCTTCAGCATCCCAGTTCCTTCTATGGTCAACCATTCTGAAAAAACATGTCTTAGATAAAGCAACATGGTAATATTTAAATGCTATAACAAATTAAACGTAGAGTGAAAATCATTTATGGTATTCTATCAACATCACCCAAACCCCTAAAGTTATCTAAACCATCCTATGATACCAACTATAAGAACCAGAACTTATTATATACATAATATTGAATTTATTCAAGAAAACACTTCCATTTACATTTACGATCTTTTCATGTTTAGAGCTTTAGAGGATTAGGACAATATATTCATGACATTACACATTATTACAGATTGGATACCTGTAAAGACCCAGAAATTTCAAGGAATTTTTTTTCTTAAATATCTAGGAATTTTACGACTCTGTGGCTTCTAATGGCACTTGATTCCGAGGCTTGGTGTGCCCGAAATCAATTTCTGAAGTTTAGCTCAGGTACGTTTAGTGAACGAATGAGCGGGTTTTTCTATATTTTGAACCAATGCTCAGAATTGAAATCTAAGGGCACCGATGAACTCGCAGCATCGGTGATTTCTTAAGGGGACCTTTACCTCGAATGCAGTCAGGGCTGTCTGGAAGTTAGTTTTCCGGGCTTGTGAAATAAAAATAAAATTTATTTTATTTTTATTCTTTATTTTTGAATTTCAAATTTGTTTGAATTAATGTGGGGGGGGGGGGGGGTCCACCACCCACATTAATTCAATGAAACTCTTCCCTTAATTAAATAAGGGAGGAGATTATTAGATGAGGGGGAATCCGCTGGAGAAACCCCCCCTCTTCTCCTTCTCTCTTCCCCTTCTCTTATTCCACCATTGTTGCACCACCAGGGAACCTCCTCCTCCAACGATTGAACGAGCGAAAAACCTCCAAGGAAAAAACGATGTCATCTTCCGACATCAACGAATGATGCTACCTCTCCGTAGATCCATCGAGTGATCACATCATGAGGTAGTGGTTATTTTTGTTCAAGTATTAATCATCGTTCTTCATTGCTCAAGGTTTGGCTGCATGGAATTGTCATAATAGGAGGATATCAGACTGCAAAAACATGGCCGATTCTCCTCCCCTCATCTCTGTTAAACTTTGTTGATGTTGGAGATGGAGGCGCATGGTGCCATTGCACCATGCGGTGATCGGCAAGGAATCGTGGCCATACAAGGCCGCGGAGAAGGCGGTGCAGTGTCGTTGCACCACACAGAGACATAGAGGGCCGCAGCCAGAGCGGGCCTCGGCGGTGGTGCGCGGCGCCGTCGCGCCACGCCAGAGAGACCAAGGAAGGCCGCGACCGGGGCGGGGCCTGACGGTGGGTCGCACCACGACAGTGAGACGAGCCGCGGCCTAAGGCCATGGCGGACCAGCAGGGGCGGCCAACCGAGCCGGCTGCCGGCGTCTCTAGGAGGCGGGACCCCTTCTGGGTCCCGCTGCAGCTCACGAACCGGCCGTTACCAGGAAACGGGGGGGGGGGGGGGTGTAACCCCCCGACCGGCTGCTAGGGAGGACCCCACTGGGTCTGCCATTTCCAAAAATAGGGGGCCACGCCCCCTTTGCATCCCTCTTGGCTAGCGGCCAAGCCGTGACCGGCTTCCGAGCCGGGCCGTAGGCTGCTCGGGCCGGGCCATCAGCAGGCCACGCGGGTCGGGCCAGCCGCAGGCCACACGGGCTGGGCCGTGCCAGCCGGGCCTAGCCATGCCCAACCAGGCTGGACCCAGACCCGAGTAGGGGCGACCCAGTTCAGGCCGACCCAGGGGTTGTTGGGCCAGGTCGGACCGGGCCCAGACCCCCTATTTTCAGACCGTTTCGGTTAAACGGACATATCTTGAGCTAAGAACCTCCGATCGACGCACCATCAGTTGCGTAGGATTACTTGGATCAAGATGGTCGTTTCGGTGTATTAAACTTAAGGTTTAGGCAATGTTTGTGTATGTCCAGGTTGGCTTGAACCTGAAACCAACTGGGCCCTCGGAGCGGAAACACTTATAACTTGAGCTCCGGACGTCCGATTGACGTGCCATTGACTTTGTTGGATTACTATTGATGAGACAGTCCTTTTTGGGATACTATAATTTAGTTTTGGACAGCCTTGGTAAACATATGGGTTTGTAATGTGCATATTTCCAACCGGGCCCCTGGAATGAAAAAGCTAATATCTCTAAGACCGGGCATCCGATTGACGTGTTGTCTGTCGCATTGAATTCTTTTTGACGAGACAGAACATAAATATACATTAACTCTGTACTTCATGACAATTGATGTATCGACCCCCTTTACTCGAGGAGTAGACCCTCCTGGAATCGAGTACACTGTTTGCTGGAACCCTAGAGCTGGCTGCAACTACGACGACTACCGTGCTGGGATCCTCCGTGGGTTCGACTATGAAGACAACTGTACATGGGTCCTATATGGGTTCGGCAGTGAGGACGACTATACTTGGATCCTCCGTGGGTTTGGCAGCGATGACGACTATACGTGGATCCTACGTGGGTTCGGCAGCGATGGTTACTGTACTTGGATCCTACGTGGGTTCGGTAATGACGACTTTGGTACTTGGATCCTACGTGGGTTCAGCAGTGATGAATTCTATACTTGGATCCGATGTGGGTTCGGTAGTGAGGAAGACTGTACTTGGATCCTCTGTGGGTTCGACAGTGATGACGACTGTACTTGGATCCTTCATGGGTTCCGCAGCGATGGTTATTGTACTTGGATCCTATGTGGGTTCGGCAGTGACGACATCTATACCTGGATCCTACGTGGGTTCAGCAGAGGAGATGATTCAGAGGCTATATATAATCGTCTCCACCCCTCTTCATGAGTAGTATACCCGTGTGAGTTGAGTCTTGTCTTTCAATCATTGTCATTGGTATGATTGACTTGTTTCCTATGTGGACTGGATTGTGCCTGGGCTCAGAAGTTGGATCCGAACTGAGATTGATAACTTAGGTATATGTATGGGAATATACCCAAGTAGAGTTGGTTGATACTTAGTGTTTGTATCTTTCCTTTGTGGTTTATCCTTCTGGGATTTTGAGAGACCTTCAAGGGTCTCAAGGTCCCTTCTGAGTATCGTTATACTCATCCCTGCACGGGCTATGCCCGTACCTCCTTGTGTTGGATGTAGACGATGGACAACACTGATCGTGATTGTGGCTTGTAGAGCTGGACGGTACCCGGAGGTGGACTTCACAACGAGACGGTACTCGGAGGTGGACTTCACGATGAGACGGTACCCAGAGCTGATAGACCGATGTGGAGAGATGAGGTGGCCATTTGTACCTACCCTTCAGGTAGGAACTCCAGAGGAAGATCCAGGAGTAGCTTGACACCTTCCTGCTATTTTTTCTTTTCCTGGTACTTTACTGTTGGGCTTGTATTCCGACCCCTTTTTACTTTCAGCACACTTGTTATACTGCTTACTTAGTGTTTTCCTCCACTTGTACTCTGGTTGTGTGCGTGTTTACATTTCATAAAGGCAATGCCTTCCCTTTTTATCGGGATTTACTCCTTTGGTGCTAGACGCCAGCCCCAGGCCTATGGAAGGCGGGCTTGGGGTAGTCACGACACGGGCCCCGAGGACGGGTTGTGAAAAATTGGTATCAGAGGAGTCAGTTATACCATAGAACTCAGGACTCTGATAATTTCTTCTGTGAAGCAATAATGTTAAGAGTATTGAGTATGGTTTTCAGTCTAGGGAGTCCAGTGTTGGTATGGAGACCGACGTATCCATACACCAGGACCTTGACTTATGATTTCCGACTCAGTGCCCGAAAAAACTGATTGCATGTGTGTTTCAAAAGTTTTCTTTATGATTAATTTGTGTTAGCTCACAAGGTATACTGTATTAACCGTAGAGCATCTGTTACTTTTCAGGATGGCCCCACGAAGGTAGCCAGCTAGGGTTCCGAGCATTGTGTGATATGGAAGCACACCGAGCGGCGAGGCCTCAGTGCATGGACCCATTACAATGGAGGCACCGACGGTACCTCTACCCGCTGGTCCAACGATGCCACCAGTCATACTAGCATACGGTGCACGCTGAGAGAGTGCGTTGCATGAGTTCCAGCGGCAGAGGCTTCCAAGGTTACGAGGCGAGACAGATTCCCAGGCAGCAGTGGACTAGATGGAGGCAATGGCTAGAGTTCTACACCGAGTTTAGATACTAGTAGAGCAGATGGTGATCTTGGATTCTGGTGTTTCCCAGTGAGTGACCCTGAGGATGGTTGGCATAGTGATGGTACTTCGGTACGTGGACAGATGCCTGAGTTAGTACCTTCGGGTAGTGTGCCAGCTATATCACTACCTGTTGGTTAGCAGTTTCAATTGGCGGTACCGGTAGATGATGCATGTAGGCTTGGTATCTTACACTTGTTTCATCATCAGATACCCCTCAGGTTCCGAAGTGAGCCTGACTCACAGGCAGTTGAGGATTGTCTTGAGGAGGTGGCTAAGAGTTTTATAGAGCTTATATAGCTTCGGAAAGATGACATGTCGGTAGCTAAGTAATCATCGAGGCGTACCGATCATTCCTGGTACTTAATGAATATGATACAATCAATGCTTCAGGGATCAGACATCCGAGTGAAGTGTGTTTAATAACATCCGAGCCAACACCTTTCCTCTATGAATTCATACTTATGTTAGGGTGCTAGAGAGAACCTTTGTAGTTGAGAATTCTTTGGCTGAGTGGATATAGCTAGTGAAGGTTAGAAGTGGGAAAGCAGGAAACTGGCGCCAATATCAAAGAATTGGGCGTGTAAAATGTTTCAAGTAGAGGAAGTGTTAAGGATAGATGAATCTGCAGAGCAGCATACGTGGAAGCAGAGCTGGGAGAGAAGCATGAGGTGGTGTACATTTCGACATGTTGCAACCACCCGCCTTTTTAGTACCTTCTAGGCTCCGAGAGTAGGAGGGAAAGGGAAAAGAGTAGCTGCATGCAGTCAAGGAGTGTGACCCAAGGGCTTTAGGAATGAATCGAGGTACGGTTTGTGTCTACTACTATCTTCCGTAACAAAAAACATTGATACAAATCATCCTTTCCTTCCACGAATCTTATCCCAGACCTAGAGTTTTTGGTTAAGCCGTTGGCTTGACCCTCACGTCTAGAGATACATTTGGGAGGATACTCGATAATCACACTTACGCCGACGGTGTGATCTGACTCTTAAGGCGAGATTTTCGGTTGGAACCTCTTGGTGGAAGCATCGATGCCTTACGACGTTAGTTTGGGTATGGACTGGGCAACCACAGTTCATACACAGATTGAATGTATTAGAAAAAATGGTTATGGTTTACCTATAACTTTGGGATGGGATTTCCTTGGTCGGTGAAAAGGAAACCCCAGGAAGCACAGGATAGAATCATGCATAAGTGGGTGCATTCGTTCACTCATGACTTAGCCAGACATAGATTTGGGTCAGACTTCTCTAGAGTTGTTTCACCACTTTTAGTATTGACGAAGGAAGGAAAAAACCTTCATGTGGTCAGGGATATGCCAGCAAGGCTTTTTAAGAGGTGAGGTAGAGGTTGACCAGTGCGCTCATTTTGAGGCTACCAGAGAAGGTGCAAATCATCCAGGAGCGGATGAAGACTGTAAAGAGCATGCAGAAATCTTATGTTGATAGGAGACAGAGACCACTATAGTTGTAGGATGGAGACCAAGTTTTCTTACAGGTCTCACCTCGACAAGGTCTACAGAGATGTGTCAGAAGTGGAAAGTTATCTCCAAGGATCATCGGACCCTTCTAGGTCCTCAGTAGGGTAGGCGAGGTGGCTTACCGCTTGATCTTTCCACGACATTTGCACTAGGTGCACAAGCCTTCACACTTCATCGACCATAAGGAGCTTGACATCGAGGATGGTGGATTCCTCAGGTGCGCTATCACTGGCAGCACAGGAATCTCCAGAAGAGCGCACGGGAGCGAAACACTCAGATGCGTGCTAAGTACCTCTTTTGTTTTCCCTAGTGTGTGTTGAAGCTTTACTGGGACGTAAAGCTCTAAGGTGGGAGTAATGTAAACACCTAGAAATTTAATGGAATTTTTTTCCTTAAATACATTGGAATTTTATGAGTCTGTGGATTCTCAAGGAACTTGATTCCGAGGTCAGGTGTGCCTGACATCAATTTCTAAAGTTTAGCTCGGGTACGTTCAGTGAACGAACGAGCGGGTTTTTCTATCTTTTGAACCAGTGCTCAGAATTGAAATCCGAGGGCACCGATGAACTCGTAGTGTCGGCGATTTCTTAAGGGGACCATTACCTCGAACGAAGTCGGGGTGGTGTGGAAGTTAGTTTTCTAGGTTTCATGAAATAAAAATAAAATTTATTTTATTTTTATTCTTTCTTTTGGAATTTAAAATTTGTTTGAATTAATGTGGGGGGTCCACCACCCACATTAATTCAATGAAAATCCTCCCTTAATTAAATAAGGGAGGAGCTTATTAGATGAGGGGGCATCTGCTGGAGAAACCCCCCTCTTCTCCTTCTCTCTTCCCATTCTCCTATTCCATCATTATTACACCACCAAGGGACCTCCTCCTCCGATGATCGAACGAGTGACGAACCTCTAAAGAAACAAAGATGTCATCATCTGACATCAAAGGACGAAGCTACCTCTCCGCATATCCACCGAGTGATCACGTCATGATGTAGGGGTTATTTTTGTTCAATTCTTAATCATCGTTCTTAGTGGATTAAGGTTTGGCCGCATGAAATCGTCATAACGGGAGGAGATCAGACTGCACACACACGGCCAATTCTCCTCCCCTCATCTTTGTTAATCTTCGTTGATGTTGGAGACAGAGGCGCACGGTGCTGTTGTAATATGCCGTGATCGGCAGGGAACCACGACCATGTGAGGATACGGTGAAGGCGATGTGGTGCTGTTGCACCATGAAGAGACGTGGAGGGCTGCAGCCAGAGCGGGCCGTGGCAGTGGTGCATGGCACCGTCGCACCGCATCAGAGAGACCGAGGAAGGCCGCCGCTGGGGCGGGCCGCGACGGTGGTGCGTGGAGCCGTCGTGCGGTGCCGATGAGATGAGCTGTAGCCTAAGGCCAAGGCGGATCAGTAGGGGCAGCCGGCCGAGCCGGCCGCCGGTGTCTCTTGAAGGTGGTACCCCTTCTGGGTCCCGCGGCATCTCACAAACCGGTCGGCCTTAATGGACGACCGTTACCAGGAAACTGGTGGGGGGTGTAACCCCCTGACCTGCTGCTAGGGAGGACCCCACTGGGTCCTCCATTTCCAAAAATAGGGGGCCGTACCCCCTTTTCATCCCTCTCGGCTAGTGGATGAGCCGCGACCGGCTTCTGAGCCAGGCCGCAGGCCGCTCGGGCCGGGCCAGCCACATGCCACGGGGGCCGGGCCTGCCGCAGGCCGCACGGTTCGGGCCGGCCGCGCCCAGCCGGACCGGGTCGCGCTAGCCGCGGTCCAGGCCGCGCTAGCTGGGCCGGGCCATGCCCAACCGGGCTAGACCCGGAGCCGAGTCTAGTCGAACCGGTTCGCACCGACCCAGCGGGTATTGGGCCAGGTTGGACCGGGCCTAGACACCCTATTTTCGGACCATTTCGTTTAAACAGACATATCGTGAGTTACAGACCTCCGATCGATGCACCGTTAGTTGTGTAGGATTCCTTGGATCGAGACGGTCGTTCAGTATATTACACTCAAGGTTTAGGCAAAGTTTGTGTACGTCCATCTTGGTTCGAACCTGAAACCAACAGAGCTCTCGGAGCGGAAACACTTATAACTTGAGCTCCGGACGTCCAATTGACATGCCATCCACTTTGTTGGATTCCTATTGATGAGACCGTCCTTTTTGAGATACTCCAAGTGATTTTTGGATAGCATTGGTAAATGGCCGGGTTTGGAATGAGCATATTTCCAACTGGGACCTTGGAACGAAAAAGCCAATATCTCTCAGACCGGGCATCCGATTGACGCGCCGTCTTTCGTGTTGAGTTCCTTTTGACGAGATAGAACTTCGGGATACATAAAATCTAGATTTAGTGACAGTTTATGTATCAACCCCCTTTACTCGAGGAGCGGACCCTCCCAGAATCGAGTACGCTGTGTGCGGGAACCCTAGAGCTGGTTGCGACTGCGATGACTACAGTGCTGGGATCCTCTGTGTGTTCGATTACAAAGATGACTATACTTGGATACTATGTGGGTTCGGTAGTGAGGACGACTGTACTTGGATCCTCCGTGGGTTTGGCAGCGATGATGACTGTACTTAGATCCTACGTGGGTTTGGCAGCGATGGTTACTGTACTTGGATCCTATGTGGGTTCGGCCGCGACGACTTCTGTACTTGGATCCTACTTGGGTTCGACATCGATGACTTCTGTACTTGGATCCTACATGGCTTCGGCAGTGAGGATGAATGTACTTGGATCCTCCATAGGTTCGGAAGTGATGAAGACTGTACTTGGATACTACGTGGGTTCAGCAGCGTTGGTTTCTGTACTTGGATCCTACATGGGTTTGGCAGCGATGACAACTGTACTTGGATCCTCTATGGGTTCAGAAGAGGAGATGATTCAGAGGCTCTAGCTAATCGTCTCCGCCCCTATTCATGAGTAGTATACCTGTGTGAGTTGTGTCTTGTCTTTCAATCATTATCATTGGTATGATTGACTTATTTTTTGTGTAGACTGCATTGTGCCTGGGCTCAAAAGTTGGAGCCAAACTGAGATTGATAACTTAAGTATATGTATGAGAATATACCTAAGTAGATTTGGTTGATACTTCGTGTTTGTATCTTTCCTTTGTGGTTTATCCTTCGTGGATTCTGAGAGACCTTCGGGGGTCTCGGGGTCCCTACTGAGTATCGTTATACTCACCCCTGCACAGGCTATGCCCGCACCTCGTTGTGTTGGATGCAGATGATGGACAACACTGATCGTGGTTGAGGCTTGTAGAGTTGGATGGTACCTAGAGGTGGACTTCATGATGAGATGGTACCCAGAGGTGGACTTCACAATGAGACAGTACCAGGAGGTGACAGACGAACGTGGAGAGCTGAGGTGGCCATATGTACCCACCCTTCAGGTAGGAACACGAGAGGACAACCCCAAAGTAGGTCGACACCTTCCTTTTGTTTTGTCTTTTCCTTTTACATTACTGTTGGGCTTGTATTCTGACCCCTTTGTACTTTAAGCACACTTGTTATACTGCTTACTTAGTGTTTTCTTCCACTTGTACTCTCATTGTGTGTGTGTTTACATTTCAAAAAGCCAATTCCTTCCCTTTTTATCGATATTTACGCCTTTGGTGCTAGACGCCAGCCCCTGGCCTATGGAAGGCGGGATTGGGGTAGTCACGACTCGGGCCCCGAGGACGGGTCGTGACAATACCTTAAAAACAGTTTCCATTTTTTTCAAAATATAAAACATTAAAAATTAAAACAAGACTCCTTGAAAATTCTTCAACATTTAACATTGCTTACTTCCTTGTATTACACATCCACTAACATGTGAAAAATCATTTAAAAACTTTGGATGAGCACAGAAGCTCAGTAAGGGATGGAAAAGAAGGAAAGATCATATTAGTCCATGAATACTCGTAACATGTGAAAGCATTTTCAAAAGACATTCTTTTCACCCATTAATACATAATTTGTGTAACTAGAGATTTACACAAGATCCACAAAAAACATGAGAATATAAATATAATAATAAAGGTATCTTGGGGCATTACTTACATAATCTTGTAACCATTCTTGGATACCTTATAATTTGTAACCCTCACGACTACTTTACTTTGTATAACCATCACGGTTACACTTGGAGTAACCATACGAACAACCTCCAACTTACTCATACCCAATGCATTGGAGGTAAATATAGGTCCCAATATTAATCTTAAACAATTACCAATAATCAAAACATAATCATACAATATGAATAATTCTGCAAAAACATTTCTTTGGAATTTCGTAAAACCGAATTAAAAAAAAGGATTTTTAAAGAAAATCCCCTTATAAATATCATAAAATTGAAAAGAGACTTAATAGAGTGGATAGATTATGTATATATACTATAAATACACATAATAAAACATAATATAAACAGAAACCATCACACAAATAATTTAAATTGCACATAAATAAGGAAGTAGAAGGTTTACCCAGAGAATGGAAATCGGGTTAAGAATTCCCTTACCTCAGGTTTGTCTTACTTCCAACTTGTTTAAAGCTCCTGTATAATGGTTAAAAGGGTGTTATTAATATTAAAAAAAAACATTTTCATTTTTATAAAATCTTATATGATCATTTTATAACATCATTTCACCCTTTAATTATTTGTATTTTTCGCTTTCATGGTTTTTGGGTGAATTCTTTGCATGATTTCTATGATTGGTTCATGGTGGAAATTCTTGTCGATTGGAAGTGAACCTCCAGAATTGGAATGGAGTAGTATTTACATATATAGAGTAACAGAAATTATTCAATTTACCATTTTGAGTTCTTATAGGATGATTATTCATAAGTTAGAACATAAATGATGTTCGTTTAGATCATTTTAGTGGTTCTTTGATAAAAACAACCTTGTTTTGTCTTATAAATTAGAACCATGAGTAAAAAAGAATTAAAGAACCATGGGTGAGTCATAAAACATATATTATAACATGGTTCAGTCATAAAAATGTTTTTATGACCAGACATTAAGGAATTAATGCAAATTGAAATCACATCATCCACGATGTCGCTAATTCGACACATCACAGACAATATTTTAATTCCTTGAATAAGTGGGGGAGGAGAAAAATAATGATGATGAATTTTACATGAAAATGAGAGAATAAAAAATATACATGATTCTAGATCTTTCCTTCCTCTTGGTTAAGAGGAGGTGACGAAAGAAGAAGAAAATAAAGGACTCTTAAAATAAAAGAAAACTTGATAAATTTGTCACGAAAATTCGGCAGCCTAACGACGTCTCTTAAAATTTCATAAAAATGGTTTGATGAGAGGAGGTGGATATATCATCATTCATATATAATATGGGAATTAAGGGGGGATATTTAATGAAATATCCCATCATAATCCAAATTTAATATAATAAAATAACATAAAATGAAAGAAAAGAAAGAAAATAAAAGAGGATGTTTACCTCTTGATCTCTTCTCCTTGAGATCCTCATTAAGGGATTTGGTTTCGGTATTTTGGTGAGACCAGAAGATCTAGGATGTGGGGAAGAATATTTGGGAGGGAATTTGGTAGAAATTAGACAATCATCATGTCTTGAGAGGTGTGAGAGGAAGAGGGGAGTGAGGGTGGTATTTATAGTGGAGGAGAGGGGGTATTTTTCATTATTTTAATCATTATTATAATATTTTTTCTCAAGACTATGAATAATATTAATTAATGTTACCCCAAAATAGTAAAAATGGCATGAGAGTTCGAACCATATGGGCTTACATCATCCTTGCATCACCTACTATGCAATAAATCAAGTATTTAGCATTTATCGTATTTTATCATATTTTACTATTCATAAAAAATTCTTGAATTTCAGAAAAATCCCAAAAATTTACCTTAATAATTTTTTAAACATGTAGAATTAAAAAATAAATTCCATTTTTGAAAAATATCTTTCTAAATATTGTTAATTTTATTTTTAAATAAAATCATACTTAATTAAAAAATTTACAGTTCTAATTCTACAACTACTTATTTATCACAATGAAAAATTAACCTCGATCCTATTATCTTAAAGCCTTAATAAAATAAAATTATAATAAAATTTACAATTAATTAGGGTCATATAACTATTCATATTACTATTCATAAGGGTATGTTACTATTCACTAGAAAAAACTTGTTGGTTCCAATAAACTCCAAATAACATACTAAACACAATTATAAATGACAGTTTCTTGAAATTCAAAACATTGCAGTAGAAAATTTATGTTTTAAAGACTAATTAAAAATATCTACTTAAAACAAAGTTCCATTCATTTCTATTTATTTTTATAAAAACTTTGGGTGTTACAGTAGAACTAAAAAATTTCCATTGATTCATGCAAATGTTTTATATTGGAAAAGTTCCTCCTCAAATCCCCTATATACCTCCAAAACCTCATTTATGACTATAAATAATGTTATTTTCTAGAGATTTAAAATGTTTAATGGAACCATAAAGAGATTGAATAGGGAACATGAGGAGAGAAGTACCCAGTAAAGTAAAGGGTCTTACATAATAAATTTTTTGGGGTTATTTAGTGATATTTAGAGGATTATATTGTGATCAATGGTTGTTAAATATCTCTAATAGCAATGGTAAAAAAGATTAAAATCATTGTGTGAATTTCTAGGTTGTGGTAGTAACATTATTACTAATAGTTTTTCTAAGGATTAGTGTAAAATCATAAAATATATTTTGAAAATATGAAATTATGATTTCTCTATTTATTGTCATATATAAATCAACAAACCATAATTGGGATATAATGAGATTTTTAAAATGGGGTTCAATCCATTATTTGATATTTTGATTTTTTTATTTATAAAGAAACAGAATTGTACAAGTTAATATATACATTAATATATTTTTTACATGGAATTTCATACATTAATTTCTATGTAATATTTACTATCTCTCTTTTAAAATTATTCATATAGTTTAATTCAGTTATGAATCATCCATGGGTTTTCTCGACTAATAATTCTATCTTATACATTCTTCCAAGTCCTGAAATGTTATAAGATACTTTATAGGTATTATTACATAATAGGATTGAATCATATAATTCTCTCATAGGTTCCAAATTATGTATATGTTATGAAATTTTTACTTATGCATGATTAGCTAAACCATGTAATACTTGGGTATATCGTTTTGTACCTTTATAAAGTTATCATTAGATGGGTACCTCAATTAACTATGTAATTAATGAATTATATGTCCTAAATGAAAACATAAACGGGTTAATAATAACATTATTAGTAAGGCAAAAACATGTATAGATTAGTTTAATTAAGTGACTGGGTCATATAAATTCATATCTTCCTTACCTTTATTTCCATTTAAATAGAAAATTATAATTTTAAATTACTAATAAATGAAATTATTCTTTAATTTAATATGATATTTACTTGTTAAATTTCAAATTCATCAACTATTAAGTTTATCTTAAAGAACTAAATGTTTCATTAAACAACATAAATTATTTTCTAGAATGAATAAAGTACTACTTCTATTGATAACAAAGTGCGTCTCATTTTATTAATTAAACATAGTGACTTTAGTTTTCCACTATTTCCATTACACCTTTCCATATATAATTTTTTCTCTTTTAATAGGTTTGTATAAGGTCTAAAACCTTAAAAATTTATTTAAAATTAACTTTTATGCCATTTTAACATCGTATTGGACCTAATTATAGTTCTCTTAGATCATGATCCTTCATTATTATGTTTTGAGAATTATCTAATAGAATATGTGTATATCTATTCTTGTTATCATTAAATGTTTAATATATTATGTGGGGCCTAAGTGAATAGATTGATGTATAAGATAGACTTCCAATGGACTGACTATGTTTAACTCTATGGGACATGACTATGATCCCATGAATCTATTAAGACAATACCCCTTTATTGTTTGGATGGGAAGAAATATTTTCCTTAATATTAAACACACATTCCCTTTTCCATGGAATGATGTGTTCCCTTTGACTTTTTTGGGAAGGGTTAATGGTTTGACCATATATGGAATGATCCATTACAACATTGTACCCTACATGATTGTAATACCTAGTATTGACATGGAGTTGGTAATGTTTAGATACTAGGTGTTAAATTAAAGATGGTATCTTAGGTGTGGACCCTCCCATTATAGGGAATTACTGGTCATAATATACAGTCGATTATTATGTCTTATCACTACATTTTCTATTATATCTGGTTTTTGACTACTAAAAATGTTTTATTATAGATGTATATAAATTAATATATATTTTAATTCATACACCTTTAGTTTTATTAATGAGTTAATGATAGTTTTTTATTCCTTAACTATTATGTATGTTCTCATTATCTATATAGAGACATTAGTGTACATGAATATTTTTGAAATACATTTCAAGTTCATTATTTGATATGAATTGTTTGAATGTTTCTATATCCTGGGTTTCCTAGGAGATTAGATCATTATTATAGTCTCTTGGATCTCATGGAAGACATGTGGAGTGGATACACATCAGTTGTTCAAGTTCATTATCTCAGAGATACTTTATATAGAGCATCATTATTTTGGTCATAAAGGGTGCATTTAGTCTGTGTAAATTTTGTATGTTGGGTTTTTATTAATTGTACACATTTTATGAACATATTGTGAGTTTTTGGATCAAAAAATGTTTAGTTTTTCTTCATATGACTATTGTATTTCTTTTTTCCTATTTGATATCTTGAATTCGTATCTCCATGGTGGGTCACCACATTCAGGTCCTTTTATTGACTGATCCCTAGGGTCATGTAAAATTTTAAGATGCCCAATAATTTGATTTATCTAATAATATAGGATGAAAACCACCTCCTTATTATTTCAGATTAATCTTTTAACATTCACACGATCGTCATGTGATGGGGTTTCATATTAGAGGTGTTGTGGCTTCCAACATGGCATCGTTAAGCTGATCGGGTCACATTAATTGGAAAATATTATTAGGGTCATGTTTAAATGTTATCCATGATATGGGGATTTTTAGTTTTATTCTAAAGATAATAATTTTTAACTCAGGGAGGTATAAGGGTTGCGGTATATCCAGTTTATTTCTGGAAAACACTATTAAATAGGTAATCCAAGATATATGGGTTGTATGAGTATATGGTCTTTTAACTATAGGCTATAGTGAGGTATGTAATATGGGTTTGAACAAAATACATTCCTATTATAATCAACCACAAATCAATCTTTATTGGGGATACATTCATCATTAAAGGAGTAATAGGTAGGCACATGTTGGATGTGACACCATTAAACATTCCTGAATTTGATTTACTATCTTATGACTGGAATAAATGGGATGTTTACATAATATAAAACATCATGAGCATATCTATAGTTTATATATATATATATATTAATTATTACTATGTTAATATGGATCAATATCTTATTCCTTTATTATGGGAGTTTTTCTATATATAGTTGTTAGTTAGTTTTAATAAATAATATCACTATTGGGAAAGTATGTTGCTAATTTATTGATATTTTTTGTATGATAATGTCATTTTCCTCTGATTAGTTCATTTTACTGAGTATTATACCCATTTCATAGATATTAATTATTATTATGAATTCACATTATTCTCTATTTGGTTATATATTAATAGAATTATTTTATGAAATTTTTTAACATGCAAACAGTCCTTCACCTCATATTTCTTTGATTGAATATACTATATATGTTTCATAATAATTTTTTTATAAAAAATGTGTTTTAGAACATGATCGGTTATAAAAGTTCTATTTGACAATATAAATTTATAATAACTAATTTATAATCTCTTATTTTTAATGAAAATAATTTTTTAATGTTATGGGTTGATTGAAATGTTCACAGTTTTAAAATGTAATTATATAAATTGGTTTCTTCAACGAGGATCAATAATGTTTGATATATAAAATAAATTATTTTATAAATAGAGTTTAAATTTTCCTAAAAATGAAAATTCATTTCCTAGTAAAGATAATTTTATAACTGAAATTACTCAATAGATTAAAACTATTTTTAGAGTGAGTATGAGGATGATTAATCCTGAAATGTCTTTATAGTGGGGAGACACTATAGTGGAAAAATAGTTAGTGAACCATATATTAATGAATTCAAAAATCTTGATAAGTTCTAAATTCCTAAAAAAATTTAATTATTACATAGTTGAACCTATTTGGGTATTTTTAATTGGTATACATATAATTACTATGAATATGCTCTAGTATTTATGTTTGGATTCCCATGCTAGTGTATATCAATCTGGTAAATTTTCTATTAGATACTTAAAAGTGACCTAGGATGTGTATTAATGTACCAATATTGAGGGTATTAATGTTTTTCATGCTCGGTGGTAATAAAATTGGTTGATAATTTCCAATTTATCATTGTATAACCTAGTGATTATGGTTTTCATTTCTTTTAGGTTCCTGATATTTTATTAATTTAGGGACATATTTTTTTAGAGATGTGTTTTTTATTTGGGGATATGTATTTATTTTATAGTACTTGAAATATAATATAAGATGTTTGATACAATCATGATGATATTTTAGCTGTAAAATTGTTGTTTTGATAAGAAATTAGTTATTTTAAGACACATAAATTCTTGGGATGATGAAATTATCAATCATTTTAGAGAGATATGATATTTAAAATGAACAGAGATTTTATATTTTTTATGATGAAAAAATTTATGGTGGGTAGAACTGTGATATATATTTTCTCATTTATTTAATTAAATTAGAAATATATGTAATGTTAAGTTATTTATGTAATAATCATGAGGGAGATTATGAGTATTTTATTCAAGTCAAGAGGCTTTTTTTCAATTTTCATTCTAGATTAGTGTTTTTTAGTTTTTTCTAGAGTTTTTGATATCTTTATATGGGTTTCAAGGTTTAGGGGGAGGGTCAAGGGGTTCAAGAAGTACGGTATGGGGTGTTACCTATATCCAATGACTGCAGAGGACACCGAGTAACCGGTGAGCCTTGTATGGGCTAGGGTACCGAGCATGTTCCACTAGGTACTTAGTGAACCCCTATTGTGTACTCAGTAATCTAAGGGTGTGGTTCCCATTAAAAATGGAATTTTACCTTTAACTATCTTTATTTTTTCCTTTAATGGGGATCCTTAGACCATATGTCATGTTTCCTAGATGTGATCTACCCTTAAAACATCAACATGTCCTCTTGTTACCTTCTTCATCATTCTATCCAAAAATGATTCAATGATATCACTTTTTTGTACTAAGTTTAACCCCTTACATAAAATCTTATACCAACATCTCCTTCTTTTTTATTTATTATTCTTTTCTTTTTTTGGGTGTCTTCATTTTAATATCACATTGAAATGGTAAAATCACTTATAATGTTGAGGCTTCATCTTCTTTTTCTTAAATGGAGCCCCTGATGGTCTGTTTTTCTTCTATTGATAATTGTTTGGTTTGAACACTATTTTGATTTAAAGAAATCTTAGGTTTTGTTTTTTAGGGATTTGATTAAGTCATCATTTAGTGAGTCTAATTAGATATGTTAGTGATTATGGTGTTGGAATAATTTATAGATCTATCTTATAAGGTTTAATGAGGGTTTAGTGTTCTCTACTAATAATGACAATGTTATTATGAATCATTAGATTATGGAAATATACTTAATTGATTTTAATGGGATGTTTATTGATATTTTAAGGTTTTTCGATGGTTGTTGGATGTCACAACACCTTACTTTCTAAATTAGGAGAGTCTCAAATCATTAAGTGAATATCTTGTATATACATATTATATTCTATCCCCATAATTTTCCAAAGATTTTTAATAAGTCTTAAAAAATAGTTTGAAACTATGAAATGATATTTTGTGGAGTTAGATTCCCAAAATAAAATGAGAGAAAATAATTGAGATTTATAGAACCTTTATCAAATGTTTTTCCAAACATTCTTTAAATGTGGGCCTTTTTAATTTAAAAGGTTATAAACTTTTATTTGGTCTTACTTATATGATTTTTTTCAGTGAGTGTTCTACTTCAACTCTTTATTAACATTTTTAAGCATGATTCATGACTTTATCTCCAATTTTTAATAAATTTTGGGATGCTACATAGTTTTTATTTCCTCGCCATTTTATATTTCAACTTTTTCCAATTCATAATATGTTATAGGATACTTTATGAGTTGTATTACTTAGCAAAAGTTAACCATACCGCACACTCAAATTTTATATTTTTATTTTCAATGATCTTGATACATAATCTTGAGTAGGATTACCTTTTAACTCTTATGTATATCCTAGTGTTCTTATATCATGCCATCATAAAATTTTCACCTTAATTATCCATATTTTCAATGAGTTATAATTCACTAATACAATCTTAAACTGGTTATGAATTTCATTATTGGTGAGGTAAATACTAGGATAGATATAAGTAAAGAAGTGACCAACTATTATATAATCTTGGTTTCATAAATATGGTTTTTTAAATAAAACAATATGTTTTAAATAATGAATGACTAGTTTTTTAACATATCATGAATTTTACTAGTTAAAATTAGAATTCATAAAATGGTAAATTCGTTATGTAAAACTTCATTTTTTATTAAAAAACATAAACTCTTTTTAACTGGAATATAAACTACATCCACTATTAAAAAATTATAGGAATTTTTCATAAATGAAGGTAAATGTATGATTTTTTCTACTATTTCAATAAAACAATTCCTTAAATAATGGTTTTCATAATTAGTATGTATACGATCTAAAAAGTTAAAATTTTATGCAAAATTTATTTTGAAAATTTATAGAATCTCTAAAAAAAATTTAAATATTAAAATCTTATTTGAAGAAAAGAATATTTTAAAAAAAATTAAACTTATCATAGATAACTTGTTTTAAACCCTATTTGACCTGTTTATATATTATTTTGATTATGTATATTTCCATATATAATTACTTACTTGGTTCACCGTAGTACTCACTAAAAACATTGTTATTCAGTATAGTTCCATGTTTGGTAGAGAAGGTAAGAAGTTAAAAATGTGTTGGTTACAACAAACTTGTGATTTTTTTGGACATACATTCTATGTATAGTGCTTAATCTATATTTGGTTTGTAAATTTTAAACTTGTGTGAATTGATGATGTGTAATTCTTGAAATGTTTATTTTTTCCCATGATTACATTTAACATCTAAACTTATCACGATGATTCAGTTACTAGTGTAACATAGAGGGGAATTCATACCTTTTCATATTCATAATCATGACGATTTTTATATATGATTTATAAAAGTTAAATGAACCTTACATTTTTTTTCATCATAAAAGAATGTTATTTTTATATGTATTCTTTTAATACTTAACAATTACAACATGCATCTGGGGAATGAGCGGGTTGATTTATGTATGGGTTTATCTCACAATACATTTACTATTTCATTTGAGGATTTATGGGATAATCTTATAATGACTTGAATCTAATAATACCATTCTTATATTCCAAAAAAAGTACATAATTCAATATTTCCATAACTCTTATATAATCCTTCACATTTTGCTAAAACATGGGTTTCCCCCTAATTTCAATGTTCTATGTTATATAGGAAGACATTATAGGGAATTCACCTTTTGTATACTCTTCCATACTCAATTCATATATAAGGGATTTACTATATGAATATAGAGTTTTCATAATGTGGGTTGAACTAAAGTAGGTATGTTAGGTATTCACCCTCCCAATAAAGGGTGTTACTTATTTTAGCTCAATATGAATTATTGTGTCCCATCATATTTTGTTAATTTTTATTTAGGTTTGTTATTTCTCAAAACATTTTAATATACATGTATGTCAATGAGTATAAATGTTCATTCTAACACCATGTATTTCATGGATGATTTGAGGCTTGTTAATGTTTTCTTACTGAGTATGTTTTTACTTACATCATGCATGAAAAACATGAGGGACATTCCATTTTTATTTTTATTTTTCATGTACCTCTTTATTTATAAAGTGTATGAGTATTTTTATATAAAAATGAATTTAGATATTTGAGCTGGGGTTGAGTCTCTTGGAGTTCCTGGGGGATGTGTGGAGTGGATTCATAAGATTCATTCATGTCCATTATCACAAATTTCCTTTGTATGTTACATAATTTTTGATATCCTTTAGGTTATTTTTGTTTGGAATTAAATGTGTTTAATATTTTTTGAATTATTTAACAACATTATAAACATATTATGAGCATATTATTTGGAAAATTATTATGAATTTTTCCATATAGATATTTCATTATAATCTTTCCATATGATATTTGGAACAATTGTCTCCATGGTGGGTCACCAAATTCTAGTCCTTTTTCCTACTAACCCCAAGGGTCATACCAAATTATCAATTGATCTCTCATTTAAAATATCTAATCTTATATATATATAAAACTACCTTATTTCATGTTTCAAACTAAACCTCCAGTTTTTACGACAACCTTTTGTAATTAGGATGTTATCATGAGGTGTTTTGGAGGTTATCCTAATTGTATTTAGGGAATCAAACATTTTTTATTGTGAATATCACATTGGATTACAATGAGGTTGATCTCTTGAAGCCAATGGCCAAAAAAATTGAGTGTGGATATAGATACATACTAATACAACATTGGTCACTTGTGGTTTAAAGTATTTATAGATAAAAGAATATATATTTAGATAAATCAAACATATTTAATTACACTAGGAAACGCCAAAATTTAAGCATGATAGATTTATTATAGCACAATACACCTTCAACAAAGAATTATCTATAAACATTCTGACATATATCATAAAAAACCACCTTAAAACCAATAGTAATAATTAATGTCACCATATAAAAAAGGTGTAAATTCTATAAAACTCGGACTTCCATGGATCAAAAAATGACCCCAGAACTTCTATCCTAAAACCGAATGCATCTAAAAAAGCACGATGCAATGAATGTCTCCTGGTAATAATGAGATAGAAAAAAACTACATGAAAACCAACTATCCAGGAATGCATAATGCAATTAAAATAGTCATTCAACAATTAGTCTAATGTGAGATTAATCTTAAAAGATTTATATTATTGGAAAAATATGTAAGACCAACCAAGATGCACCTCGAGACAAAGAGAAAAAAATAAAAATGATTATAGTGAAACAAACCTATTTTTAAAATAAGCCAAGGGGATTAAAATTAGATTATGAAATATACTCTTTTACATTAGAGTAACCCATATTTATTCATGGAACAATCGAAACCTGTCGTACTGTAACTGGACTTCTACTCTAAAATATCATTTCAACAAAATCCCATGGATCATGGATCATGTTGCAAAAAATATCATCATGCCAAAATATTATCCAGCACGATTAAATACACTATATTGTATCAAAACATTCTACTCTTGAAAAATAATCATAGAGTAGAACACCAGGTCACACCACAACACAAAACTCTAGATGAACACTCTTCTCTAACTCCAAATCAATCATCTAAACATATCCTCAAACTTTTATCATTGGAATAATGAAATATAACTACATGATAAAATCAAATAAAATACATAGAATGTGTTTATTAGAGTATTCAAAAGAATAATAGGAGATATATGAGAATATACATAATCACATTAAAACTAATCTATCCCAACTTTTATGGAGGTTATGAAAGAATAAATGAAAGGTTGAATGAGATTAGTCACACTACAATTACATGATTCATACCACAAATGATAAATTCATTCTATATGAAAAACTGCATGGAATTTTTGAATTTTTCTCTCTGATATTTAGAATATTTTCATCATAATTGGTTTAGTGATTCTATAATTATTATAATTTATAAATAAAAATCTATTGAATTAAAAATTATGGGAATGTTTAATGACAAAACATAATATCATTACAATTTCCATCAACTTTGGTAAACTCTAGAATGATAACTTATGCCATATTTTAGGATTAAACAATACAATGGATAAATATTTTTATATATTAAGAATATATTTCCCTGATTTAAAAGGTGTTTTAAATTAAGGTTTTATCAAGATTTTTACATCTATAGTTGATGAAGAATCATGTCACAAATTGATATGTCATGCCTGAACCTTGGAAACTTGAGGAACATCACACTATCATAACTTCTATAATCCCACTCTCATAATAGTTTTGGAATATTTATAGGCTTTTAAATATGTATAAATTTGAAAACTAATAGATATTTTTAGTGGATGTTTGAATATATATCATTAAATATTTTTTAAAAAGTAATTTTAGGGAAACCCAAGGAAGTTTGACTTATAAAAAATAATGGTATCTTATTATAAAAACATGTGGAGTACTTATATATAAAGTAAAGTAAATTTTATATGTAAAATTATGGTTATATTTTGGGAATAAATAAAATTAATAATTAGTAATGATTTCTAGAATTTGAGTACAGTGGAATATTATCCATAATATAGATTTGGATTCTATAAAACATTGAAAATTATGGAGGATTGTCTTAGTGGAATAAATAATTTTAAAATATTATTTTATACATTATGGGGTTTTCTTGACCAAGAGATATTTTGTGAATTATGAAAAGTCATTGAGATTTTTTGTGAAAGAAATAATGGTCTAATGAGGATAGGGAAGGTTTCAATATTTATATTTGATATAGAATATTTAATATTTGTAACTGATGGATTATTTGAATTAATATTTTTTCTATAATTAATGGAAAATCGATTAAATAAAAGATTAATATTTAAGTATTAAATATTTAAAAATTATAAGTAGATATATTTATGGTATATATACATCATCATAAAAAAAACATGTGGTGTGATGACTTGGAATTATCCTAGCTCTTGATGTTACGTTTTAATAGGGAACACACTCTATTTTTATAGAGGTAATAAAATAGAAAAATATATATAATGAGAGGTATTAGAGAAACCATCATAGATAGATATTGTTCTTTGAGAGTGAGGATTAATCCTAAAATATCACTGGCCTATACAATGATGCGAATAAGAGAAATAATGGTTGTGTTTTAAAGAAACAATTACATTAACAAGGAAGTGATCAAATAAAAAATCATTATAGAGGAAGAAAACAAAACTTTGAAGACAATGTAGAGGAAAATGACTCAACTATATGAATAATGAGTTTATTATATCCATCTTGGATTTTTTGGAGGAATCAATGTGGACGTCTTTGTAGAATCAAATTTGGATATTTTTTATATGAATATATTAGTTTATTCATACTAATCAAAGAGATACAAACACATTTACAAAAAAAATCCAAAATTCATTGAAGATGTTTATAGAGGGATAACAAGGGAAATTTATCCATGGGTGGTTTGTGATATTTATTTAAATCATTTTAAGGTAAGTGTACCTTGGCATTGAGTTACCACTTCCAAAACATTGTATCAATTGAAACAATTTATTATTTGGGTATTTTTGAATACTATCAAATAAAAAAGTATATACAAATTTGATGCATCCATTTTTATGAACCAAGTAAAATCATTTTCATATTATGTTATTTAATTTTAGAATATGTTTTAATTAATTGGTGAGATTTTATTTGAAGAATGATTATATTGTATCTAGTAAATTTTTTCAGTGGAATAAGATTAGAAGGGATAAAATAATAGTTTGAATTGGGATACATCCTGAATTACTCCTATCACAGGGTGTCTCAAGTTTCAACAAGTGGTATTAGAGCCTAAATATTATGACTTGGTTTTAAATCTATCAAATATGGTGTTGGATTTTTTTTACACATAGGGATTTTATTATTAATCCACATATTTTTAATAGTTCTCACATTAATTATTGTATGAATGAGAAGGTTTTATATATATTGGACTTTGTATATGAATTCAAAGAACACATACATTGAGGTGTTACTTTTAAAATTAAGAGTAAATGAGTTCTTGATGTGGAGAGAGAAGATGTCTTGGTTAGTCTAATGACTAATGTGGAAACCTTGAAAACACCTAAAAATGGTTATGTGTTAGAAATTTGGAGAACATTGGAGAATTTTATAGAAATTCAAATGAAGTAATGGATTTTGGGAAACCCTACACAAGATAGAATTAAAATTTAGTCAAGTTGAACAATTCATAAGAATAACATGTGAAAATTAACAAATGAAATTGGGAACGAAAATGAAGAGGAAAATAAGCACCCTATCAAGAATAAGGACATTCCCATTGGGATAACTGTTAATTTTTTTATTTGAAATAATATTACAAATGATATTTATTATTTTTTTTGAAAATAATAATATATAAATCAACCGCTGACACTAAATTATGTGATGAAGAGGAAATGAAATTAAGTCTTTAATTCAAGGACATTCTTTCCATGATCTATGAGTGATCCAAACCTTATTTAAAAATATGAATCGATTTGAGATTATCTATAATATAGATTATGAATTTAAAGTAGAATTTTTAATAATGAATAAAATATCAAATAAAGTAGATCTTACCTTAAATTAATATATTTCCCGAATGGGTATAATGATGAAGTGATAATGTAATTTATTTAGAGTTCTTACAAATGACGTGAAATATAAAATGGTTAAAGAGAAATAGAAAAAAAATCTTGATTCCTGTTAATGAAAAAATTGAGCAGAGGATAATGTTTTCCATAGAGTTATACTATGATATAACACCTAAAATATTAATCAAAGGAGAATTAATTAAATATCATGGAGCTTTAAATAAGGTTAAGTAACGTATATAGAATGATAAAAATTACTCATATAGAAGGCTAAATAAGAGAATGTCACAAAGTTTCAAATTTGGAATTATTATAGATTGGTTGTTCTTTATCAATATATAAGACAAGGTATTTAATGAATGGATTCATTAAAGTAATAATATTTCGGAGTCGAAGGAAACATTAAGGATATGTGTCCTAAAACTAATATAGTCAACAATAAGAGGAAATTTTACACACTATATCAATCACAATGTGAATATAATTGGAATGATTTTATTTGGAGTTGGTTTATTTGTATTAACTATATAAATGAATAGAGGTAAGAACATAATATAAGTAATGATGGTTTTATAATTAAAATCCTTAATATTATTTTAAAGGGGAGGAAATAATGGAAGAAATAAAAAATAATTTCACTAAACAATGAATTCATTGAATTGGATGATTATGATAATAGAAAAAGATTAATAGATAATCAAGTAGTAATGATGGATTATTCATAAAATCTATCAATGAAGGAAAGGTAGAAAATATAGTGCAAAACAGGGAATATTCCATTAGTGATCAAAATACAAATGTGTTCTCGAAGAAAACCTATCCAAGAATAAATTAAACCAATTTAGTATTAATAGTCATTGAATAGGAAAATTATGAATCATTTCTGTATAGTTTAAAAAATACCCCTATAAGGAAAAATATTATAGCTGTTTGAGGACCCTTTTATAGAAGAGGAAGTATATAGATGGATGCAACATTATAACAATTATGGGGGAAGCATGACCAAGTGTGATTAGTCTCAAAATGGTGTTAAATAAATAGTCCATGAAAGTATAGGATTGATAAAAAAATATAAGGAGTGTTGTTTTTAAAAGTGGTATCATTAAGTAAACACTAATTGGGATTTGGAATAATTTTTAGGGAAAGGGTTGGTTGACTATAATAAACCATATTTCACTACTTAATGAAGGTAAAGATGTACCCCTTTAGATAGGAATTAAATTTCGATAACATTTTTCAGTATGATGTAGGTTTAATGGGGAGATATTATCCACTGGGTTATCATATTAATAATTAATGAATTAATTAAATAATATGGATGCATAATAGGAGGTGATATCTTCCTTAATTTTTTAATTAGAAGTGGTACTACACATTTTCATATGGTGTTAATCCAAAGAAAGAGATATATTTGTATCAATCCATTTTTGGATTTTCAAGTGGAATCAAGATACATATATAATTAAGATAGTGGTATACAACCTATAATGAGTTATTTAAAACCTTAATGAAAATGGAGTATATCTTTACAGATAAGTATAATCATTCCAGGATAAGTTTATGTTTTTTTAAAAATGCTGTATAGTCTGATAGTTTTTTAAGAGACTAAAATATACTCAAAGAATACTTCCATAATATGTATTATCCTAATAACTGGTAATTTACAAGAATAACGGTATATATTGGGTAGGTGATTCAAATGACAAATTCCACATCTAGAATAAGGTAAATAACCCATGTAGTAATATATTTATTCCATTATAAGTGGTATCATGAGCTTACTATAGTAAGTGGTATCAATTAATTCAGTAAGTGGAACAACTCACTCACTCGTTGTTTTAGTTTTATTCCAATATTATTATATGAATGTGTGAATAATATCATGGATAGATTAATTAATATGCTAAATATCAAGTTTTTTCTTATTTATGGAAGTGGTAAAAATGGGAAAGAATTATGTCATTAAATTAAACTTTTGTTTCATACATAAAGTTTTGAATATATTCTATTAAAAATATTTTTGATAAAAATTTGATAAATGATAATTTAATTATCAATAGATATAAAATAATATAGCTATATATTTAATGTATTTTTTTTTTTCATGAAATGAATATAAATATTTAGTTAGAAAGGTTTATAAGTGGGATCACAGTCCTTCTATTTTTTTATAATATTTGTATTGAATAACAGGAAAAATAAATAATTATTGATGTAATGAACCCCTTTTATTTTATCTCCAAATGGTAGGAGTATAATGAATCATAAATATAAAAATTTATCTTAAAAATGAAGGCACTAGTGTTGGATGGATTTATGGTTTCATTTTCAAAAAAATTACAATTTGTATAATGATTCAACCAAGATATTGTTTATTTTATTTGTGGACAATAAAGATGATAATAAATGAGAAAAATATTGGTATTATTTCATTTTAATCTGTTGAATTTTTTAACCATATATATTTTTAAATTTAAATTCTTATATAAAGATGAAAGTGAATATAGATATTATTCATGAAAACTATACCTTGAAATGATTTCATAGTACTGATATACATGTAATTAAAAGATGAAAAGATAGGGATAAATATTTATTAGGAAATTATTTCAGCAATATTGTTTTTATGAGATTGATGATGGGATAAAAATGTTTACTCTATTATAATATTGTATAGGAGAAAGTATCGGTATATATAATGGAATTTAATAAATTTTATACGGTGTATTAAAGAGTCTTGAGAAGGCTTAGAGCTAATTTTTGGAAAATGGATATAATAATAGAGAAACCAATCTTATTATACTGTGAAAGAGGCTATATAAGAATAAATAAAAGATATTTTGATCTCAATCATGATGTAATGAAATGATAATAATCGTGAAACATATATTCACTTTGTAATAAATGAATCACCCAATCATGGTGTTGGGTTCTCTATGTTTTTCAATAGATTCATTCATAATTGGTTCTGTCACATTAAAATGATGGATGTATATAAATAAAATTTTGGTAAAGTATGAATTTTGTGGAAGATTCATAGTGAATATAAAATAAGGTGAAATTTTATTGAAATAATTGTAAACATTATATTGATTCCTGAATCAATAATGTAGATGTCCACACCATTCTGGATTAAGGTTTTTTTAGAGATTTATATGGCCATAAAATTATTTATATGGAGTTTTAAAATGGTATTTTTCATGATTTTACTGATCTATCATTGATAAATAATAAATCCACAATATTACATGCCATAAAAATATCTACAAGAAATTGAGGAATTTAATTCTAGAATATCTAGAGTCAATCCATCATTTTAATAGTTTTTTAATATTTGTGGAACTGATCATATTTTTATATATTAAAACTTATATAGATTTTTTTAGTATGTTTGGATCAATATCGTTAGAGGATTTTTTGGAATCATTTGGTGGAAACTCATGTAATTTTGAATTATATAAAATATTTGGATCTCGTTCAATAAAATCATGGATCATTTTTATAGAAAATTAAGGATTTGTTTTAGGGATATTCATGAAGAATTTTGGGATGAATTCACATTAATAATGAGGAATATTTTATAGTATTTGACTATAGTGTAACTTTGGCCATTATAGATATTTTAATTCTAGAGAGATGTACCATTTTTTAGATTATTGACGTTTTGGATAAAGGAAAGAGATAATACAAGTTCATTCCTTGTGGATCTATATTTTTCCAAGATCTATTTGGTCAAATTTTTGAAGTCAGGAAGATTATTTATTGTGGAAATAACGGTTCAAAAATTTGGGAAATAGTTTTAATCATTATGTTTGTTATAGAATATTTATTATCTAGTCATGGAATAATATTTTGGAAGATATTTTAAGTTATATTAATGATAAAAAACGTAAATTATTGAAGAATATGTGAGAAGGATATGTTTGAAAACTAAATGAGGAGATATTGATGGAATATCTATATTATTAAGGTGATGACATGTGGCATGATGACTTGGAATTATATATTCCTTTGATTTTAGGTTTTGATGAAGAAAAAAATATATTTACTTAGAGGTTATGATGGTACAATAATATATGAGGATATTAAGATATAAAGAGAGATATAGTCATTGGAATATCTTATTCTAGGAGTGAGAGGCTCGTTCATAGATGTTAATTGACATGTACCTCAAAGAGAAGAAGGAAAAAGAAGGTGGAGACTCATATTGAAAATTACATTAACATGGTTTTAATATTTTATATAATATTTATTGAGGATGACAAAGGTTCTATGATGATCTTGTATAGGACTCAAAGTATCCTTTATTAATAAGTATTTTACTACATACGGTTTGTAGAGTTAGGAGGGAAATTTATTTATTTCATTGGGGTATCTAATTTTGACATTGTTTATGTGTCTAAAATAGTTTATGTATTCTAATAATGGATATAATATATATATATATATACATATATATATTGATCTAAACCTCATTAAATAAGTTAATTGAGTGGGAATAAGTGGAATTGATCCTCAAGTTAGAAATTATCTTTCCATAATTGCTTTTATGGTTAGTTCAATTATAATGGATTACCGATAACTATAGCATTTTATCCAATGAAAAATTATGTTAATAGTATATTTTGGTACACCTATAAATCACTATGTTCATGCCACATCAACGAAACCCTTATGGTTGAACGAAGAAAAATACTACATTCATTATATTATTTACTTTATAGATATGTTTTTACTATTTTGTTAGATTTCAGTCAAGGGAATTATAAATTTAACATAGTTAATTATAATGATGGAATATGATATAAATTGTTAATAGAAATGTTTTAATTATGAAAAACCATGATTTACCACTCATTATATAACATGTTTCACCAAGAGGTATCAAATGGTAAAGGTTCATACATGGTTATTTATATATTAAATATTTTTTAGAGTCTATTATATAAATGATTTTGATTATAAATACAATGTTTATAACGGTTTAAACTCTAATGGTTTGAAGAAATTGATTAATTTATTTCTATAGGATTATGGGGATGATTTCATTGAATACATACATCAAGATATTGATAAGACAATTCACAGTGAAAGAGTTCATAATGTTGAGATATAACAAATCATGGTCGGTTAATGTATAATGAGGAAAATAAGAAAATATTTAATTGCATTATTGTCTTTGAAATTTTGAGAACAATTTCCTAGTTTAATAAACAAATTCATAAAATGAGTGTATATTTTTAGACCCTCCATAAAGCTAAAGGAAAACATAGTAAATATGATATTTTATTATGTAGATGTAAGGAAAATTAATTAATGTAAAATTAAAATGAAAAGAAGGATAAATAAAAATAAAATTATAAAGTATAAATATACTCCCATTTAGATAAGTGTTATTTTTTAAGTTTATAAATATATTTATCTTGTTGTTTTGGAATGTTCATGAAAATTTGAAGGAATGTATTCACCCATGTAATTAGAAAAAAGTTATTATTTTAGTGAAAATGAGGTGAAATAATTAATTTGTAAATATAGAATATTTTATTTCCTTAATAGTGTATATATATAATCCATATATTAAAAGGAGGATCAATAGAATATTATGCCTAGTGTAGATTATGTAGCTATATAAGAATCGATAAAAGAGAAAAATATTGAAGAATGTGGAGTTTGAGTTTAATGATTCCATTTATAGAATGGGTGATAATATGAATGGAAAAATTTATCTACATTGAGAGTATGAAAAATATTTGGAAGATCATATGCATATAGGGAATGAGTTTAATGAAAACATGATTCCTCTAAAAAAAATTTTATGTGATAATCAAACCTTGAAGAGATGAATACTATAGGGAAAATACATGATTTCTAAATTGAAGTAGAAGAATATGTGGATTAAAGAGTATAAATTATTCTTGAAACCTTAAATAAAAAGATGGAAATCACTTTCATGAAAATCTCAACAGGAGAAGTTCACAATGTTGTAAATCTGGAATTTGTTTGGATGAAAAGTTATTATTATATTCAAAAGTGATTTTATTTAATAAATTATGTAATTGAAGTGATACTATAGTTGAGAATATTTAAATACTATGGATATATGTCTACAAATCTAAGCTATCAACAATAGAAATAAATTTTCCAAACCATACCAATTTGGACATGAAAATAAGCAGTATGGTTTTATTTGTTTATAATTTATTCATATTAACTATTGATTTATAGAGAGGTAGTTTGGAATGAAAATTGAAATTTATTCTAAGAATAAAACTCAAACTTCTATGTCAAAGTAGATTAATGAATGGAAAGAAAAAAAAAACTATTTCACAGAAGAAGAAATTTCTGGAGTTATAGTACCATAATGATGGATTACAGTGAAATGATTATTAAGAAATAATGTGTTAGATCAAAACCTTTTATAGAGATGTCTCTGGATTTATTTTAGGTACTATTTTTACTTGTTTTGATCATATCTTGTTTTAGTTTTATCTTGGGTTCATTTGGGTGAAATTTGGATGTTTTTTGAAGAAAGAGGAATGGTTCACAGTTGGTGCAGAATTTTCCCAAACTGTGTGCCAAGGCCAACAAACCATGTGAATCAAAAGAGGGAATTCACATGGCTGGAACATGGTTTGTTAAACTGTAAACCCTCTTAGATGTAATTTTGTGGCATACTAGGTGGAGGTGCATGGATAGGTATATGTTTAGGGGAAACTATGAACCCCAAACTCGATACCATGCTTACATATTTTTAATCCCATGAAAATTATAAAGAAAATTCTCAAACCCCTATCTCATATCCATAAATACCCCAACTCAACCCTAAAACGTTTTATCTCATTTTTGGATGTTCTAGGATGTATTCCAACTCTTTATAACCTTTTTATTGAATATTCTAATCCCAGAATGAATATATGTATCTCTCATAGTAAGATATTCACATCAGGTATGCTTTCCCCCTCTCCCATATTTCTCTCATCCTTTTAAGGGGAATTTTCCAATGTTTTTTAGGGATCTTGATCTATGATTAGTATATCTAATAAATTTGATCTCAAATCTATGTACCTTGATCATGGTTTTTCTACTTCTATTTGCGTTTTGGTTAGTTTTTATCTTCAATTTTGAGGTGGTTGGTCCAATTTCAATTCATGTTGTATTGAATTTCAATTTCAAGTATGTGTTATAAGATTTCAATTGATATGATTAACAATTCAATGTTGAAATAAATAATTAATTGGATAAATTAATTGGTGAATTAATTAATGGGATTCTGGGATTCTAGATGTGGGTTAACTAATTAATGAATTAATTAATGGGATATTGGGATTGTGGAATCATATTAATAAATTGGTGGATTAACTAATTGGATAATGGGATTATGGAATTGGTTTAATTAATTTTTCAATTAATTAATGTAATATTTTGATTATGGAATTGATGGGAAATTTAAATATTATAATTCATCAATTAATTTGAGTATGAGTTAGTTGACAATTAGAATTATAATAGGTTTGACTTAACCATAAATGGTTAATGGTATTATAATTTAAACGATGTAAATGATTTAATGGTGAATTTTTCATATTACTCCATGTGATTAAATTGAGGAACCATGTTTTTAGTGATAAATTGTAATGGTATATCATTCAGTGAAATTTGATAAAGAGTGTTAATGTTCATTAACATTTATTTATGTGATATATGTGATATCTATGTGTTTAATTGTATATAAGATTGTGGGATACAGACTAAGGCTCCAAATACACATATGTGATAATTGAATTTGGCATAGAAACTAAGGCTCTAAATACCCATGTGATATTGAGGTGTGGGATAGAGACTGAGGCTTTGAATACCCATGTTCAATTGTGTTGTGGGGAAGAGACAAAGGATCCAAATACCCATGGGGTGTTTGATATGGTGTTGTACACCCATGATTTGGCATTTTCCTATGGTTCCAATTGGCTATGATATAATTTGAGATGAAATAATACATTTTGACCAAGGTATTGTGATTTGGTTTAGACTCTATCATGGGATGAAGTGGGTATTGAGGGTTCAAGTGTCTTTAAGAACCCGAGGGTTTTATTTGGTTAATTAAATAATAATTGAAAATGTGATAAATTTTTTACTTATTAATTATAATTTACTATTTATACAAATACATACACTATTATTGACTGGATATTCTTTTAGATGTCGTTCTTAGTGCCCTACTGAGTTGAACTCAAACCCTATCTAGGAAGCTTGATGAGTACCTGAATAGAATTCAATGTTTTAGGAATGGATAAGGGAAAGGGTCCCATGATTGATAGCTGAGTCAAGATGGATCATGGATGTCGAAGCTCTATGTGATTAGGGATACACTTGGGAGTGTCATTGTGTCTTTAATTTGGTATTCATTTGACACATGACATGTATTTTGGCATGACATATATACTATTTAGTTCATAATACTTCATTTCTATTTTGATCATTATGTAATACTGGTTTGGTTGAGTTATTAGTTATGTCATTTGGTTATTCTTATTTATTTATGTGGTTGTGAAAATTTGATAATGTGGGCATAGTCACCCCATGATTGATATTATATCCTCACTACTAGTCAGTAGCCTTTGGCATACAAGGAGGCACACTTGATGTCAAGTGATCGACTTGCTCGGTGAACTACTATATCGAACCTAGGTTGAGACATTTAAAAGTAGAATCAGAGGAAAATTTTCATTCCTTTTCATTAGTATTACTATTTGGGAAAGGTAAATAGGAGAATAGGATGAGTCGGGACATGGTTATGTGATTGTGTGTAGTAGTATCTAACCCATGTATAAAGGTAAAAGCCAAGTACCTATGGTGGTATTGTTGTTATTAATGTGTGTTGTTATAGTTGGATGTCATTTCACCTTGAGTGATACACATATTGTGTGATGTGATTATTGATTTGGAATTTTTTTAAATTTGACTCAAGGATCGGAATGACATGATAGTTGAGTATGCATTCAATATTCTAGAAACTTAGTATTTATTATTACATTCATATTTTTTAGGTACAAAATCAATTGTAGTTTTCTTTTGTTGTTGAAATTTAAATGTTTTTCCATTCTAGTGTAATTGAACTGAAAAAGGAACCTAATATGATTTGAATTTTGTAAAATGATTCAATATGTGAGTAAAAAGGTGTCTAATGAGAAACTTAAATAATGAGAATGAGTGTACCCTTGGTTAACCTAGACCTACATAAGGTTTGGTTAATTGTAGTTATAGAACCTTAGTTTTTACTGTAAGGAGAGGTTTGAGGGAATGAATTTTTATTCCCTATTGTGAATACCTCTTGTTAAATGTGGTAATGTTTTTTCACGTGTCCTGAGAAGTGTGTTTGGAATTGTACAGACCTGCCTCTATGATGATGTTTGCTAATAGAATGGAATGAGGTTATAGATAGGCATGATCTAATAGTAGTAGAACTTGAGGCACCAGTAGTGCCAGGTGAAAGAGCCAAAGAGCAGTTCCTTGAGATCATTTCTGCTTCATGAAATTTTTGGAGAGAGACCCATATAGGTTAGTAAATATTTTTTCTGACCTGAAATGAATTATTCAATTACAAAACCCTTCATCTTATACCGAGGAGGGTGGACCTAAAGAAGCATAGTTTTGGATCGAGAATATCCATAAGATACTTGACCATTTAGATACTCCTAATGAGAATTGGTTCAATTTGGGTATTTACACAGTATGAGGATCAACAAAGTGCTGGTGGGATGTTCCGGATCTGACTAGACAGGTTGAGGGTTTAGAATGGGATGACTTCTTAGAGAAGTTCCTCAGGCACTTTTATCTAGAGACACTAAGACAATAGATATCCACTTAGTTCATGTAGTTGAATTAGGGGAGTATATCCATGATGAACTATGTTGGATGACTTACTAATATGTAGTTCTTTTCACCAGCATAAGAAGGTGATGAGACAACTACAATAAGGAATTTAGAGGAAACATTTAAATATGAGATTATGTTCTAGGATATCATCTTTTCACTAAATAAGTTTTATAATTTTTTAGATTTGGCTCTCATAGTTGAGAGGAACCAAATTGAATCTTCCATTAGTAGGTAGTTGGTTTCTATAGGATTATTAGGAGAAGTTTCTTCTAAGGGCAGGAAGCTCTATTATGATAATATTGACCAATGATTTTGAATGAAGAGTGGTCAGGGAGAAGGATCAGTTACTCATGATCTTACTCTAGTGATTTGACACTAGTATGGTAGGCTGGGTCATTCCATTGGAAATTTCCTCGACCAGTAGTAAATTTATATGATTATTGAATGATGAGACATTTATTGAGGTTCTATAGAAACACACAATATATGAGTAATGATGGAGTGACTAAGAAGAATCAGAGTTTGGGAAAGGGTTCTTCTACACCATATCAGTATGGTCGTTGGTGTTCTCATGGTCATGGTGGTAGAGGTAGTGGAAAAGTCTATTATAGGAAAGAGCACCCATATTCATAGAGTAGTGCATCTCAGGGGACTCAAATTTCATCATAGAGAAGAGGGGAAGGATAGTTACATGCCATCTAATTAATACTGGTGGATAGAGAGGTTGAGCACTTGATAATTATAGGTACTGTTCTTTCATATTCTATGATTTCTAGTGCCCTATTAGATACCCAACCCTCTCATTCCTTTATATCTTTCCATATTGTGAATATTTTGAGCCTTATAGTGGCATTTTTGAGTGGGTTAATGATGATAGATACACCTTTGGGAGTACAATCGGGAGACATATTTTTGTGAAAAAGGTGTTCTCCTAAGGTTGGGGAGTATTGTTCCCTTTGGGATATTTACATTCTAGTTATGTTATGTTTTGACCTAATTATGGGTATATAATGGTTGGTGGTGTACCAGTACCGCATATATTGTTACCAAAAAAGAGTGACATTTATGTCTCCTAAGGGTAAAAAATATATTGACCCCAGAGAGTGGAATATCTAGGATAGTTGGGAAAGGGAAATTCATCATCAAATGGGGGATCTTGCTACCTAGGTTTTAAGTATTTTTCTAGATGATGGGGGTGTGAATCAAGATGTGTTTCCACCTACATTGGACCAGTTTGAATATATATTTCTTGAATACATCTTAAGGATTCCGCTGGAGAGAGATGTATAATTTTTAATTGAGTTCACGAGAGGGGATCAATTAGTTTCTACTCTACCATACAAAATGACACCAATAAGGTTTCAAGATCTTAAGACACAAATGAACGAGTTGATTGATAAGGGGTTTAATTTTTTCAATTAAACCACCTTATGGTTCTCTAGTTTTGTTTATAATGAACGATTATGGGAGTTTGAACTTATATATTAATTACTGGAAGTTGAATATGATGATAGTGAAGAACTGTTTTCATCTTTTTCCTATCAATGATCTTTTTGACTAGTTGAGTGGACATTGTATCTTCAATAATATTGACCTAAGTCCAGGATATCATCAATTAAGTGTTTGAACACATAATATATCGATGAATTCTTTTAGAATTTTTTTTCATATATGATTTCATCATGATTCCATTCAGGCTTTTGAATGCCCAATAGTTATTTATGGGTTTGATGAAAAAAATATTCCACCCATACCTGGATCAGTTTGTGGTAGTGTTTTTGGATGAAATCGTGGTGTACTCAATGAATCATGATTATCATGAACAATATACCGACATCATCCTGAGTACAAAGTGAGAGAAGCATCTACATGCCAAGCTATCTAAGTGTCAATTTTGGATAGATCAGGTACACTTCATGCGTCACATCATCTGAGAGGAAGGATTTTTAGCATAACCAGATAAATTATAGGTAGTGTTTTCTTGGGAGAAGACCGAGAATGTTTTTTATATATTTATATGTATAGGATTATGTTGATAATATATAAGGTTCATATAGGACTTCTCTTGATTGACAACACCTATTTTGGGCTTAAATAAGAAGGGGATAAAGTTTTATTAGATAGAATCATGCGATGATGCTTCTTGGAGGTGAAGATGTTCTTGAAAACCACAAAAATATTGATCCATACAGATCTATGTGAATAATATATGGTTTTTTGGGATTCTTATTGAATCATTATTGGAGTAGTGTTGATGTAGGGGGATCATGTCGTGGAATATAGGTCTCGACAATCGAGGATATTAGAACCAAGATTGTTCATTGATGGAAATGGAGTATGGTTTTTGATTTTTATCACCCACGCATGGTTTGTTAAGGAGTTTTCATGATATATGATCTTATAGTATAGTCTGATAATAGTTGTGAAGGTGGTTTCATTTCCAATTGTTTTCTAAATTTTTGGGCCCAAAATCTCGAGGAAGGGTTACCATCCCAAAGGGTTGTTTTATAAAATAAACTCTTTATAAATAAAACTAAGGGATGGATTTCAAAAATATTATGTTAATGTTCATGAAGAAATGGATCATCATGAATGGTGATGGTGTTCTTTGAAATTACATGAATTGTAGCTTCACGAGCACATGACATTTTGATAGAATGCTTCATGACAACGTCAAATCTCAATGGAGCTTCGCGACTAGAGGAGTTCTTTGATGATATTATTGAATGATCTGGAAAATGTTATAGAGGTGTTGGAGCATCACGAATGGGTGATCCTATAAATATAAGTCTAAACACACTTCATTTGAGACCAAATTATTCAAGGAAAATACAGAATCTCTCTAAATTTGTGAAGCTAGGAGAGATCTTTGAATCTACATTTCTATGCGAGCTTAAACATAGTGAAAATTCTAGTTGAGTATTCACTGCTTCAAATGAAATTCATTAATAGGTTCTTCACAATGAATGGGTACTCTGTATTGACTCATTGAGATCCATAATGGTGGGGTGCTTCATAAAGGTATTGAGCATTGGAAAGGAGGTTGGTGAAAGGAAATTTTGAGTATCTGTTTTTCAAGGAATAGGGTTTTCAAAGTGCATCATCACAAAAATATGGTGAAAGAAGCATCTCATGATATTTAGGGGGAAATAATTTAATGACAATATACTAAAGAAACTTTCATGTCGATAAACTATGTTTTAATTCAAAAAAATTAGTGACCTAGGGTGTTCGAGAGAAGTATTCCAAGGGACATAGTGTGCTATCCCAAAATCTTGTAAAGAAATTATTCTTGGAATAGATTGATTTTTTCCAAACTCATGTATTATAAAACTAGTGAATGTTAGTGGATTTAGGTATGACCAAAACACTATCAACATATGATCTTCGGACTACCCTTAGTGGTGAACCAATTGAAATTGTTTTGTGATCTCTTTTCTCGTGGTTGTTTGTCTTCTTCACATTCCCATCAAATAGGATTAATTGGTTACTACCAATGTAAGAACAATATCCTTTAAGTTTGAAGAAAAATTTTACACCCTGATTCACTCCTCCCCTCTTAGGGTGTTCTTGAGTCTTTCAAGTGGTATCAAAATGTATAGGTTGCTAGTGTTAAATATGTCCTTCTTTCCTATCAAGGATAATTTAGTGAATTTTAGGGGATTCCCCTTATTTAATGGAAGAAACTTCCAGATTTGGAAGAACATGATGAGATAACATCTAATATATCTTAGAATAGAAGTACTACATCCTATTTAAAAAAGGGATTCAGGTAATTGATACAATGGGAATTTCTATGACTAAAATGAACTAGAAAATGATTGATCCAAATTCCAAAGTGAAAAAATGCCATTAATGTAGAACATTCTAATAAAATATAAATAAAGGTAATGGGTTTAAATCCAACCAAGTCTATGTGAAAAATCTGTAAAATACTTATGAAGGTGATAAAAAATTGAATGAGTCCAAACTTACAGTATTACAGAACTTTTTGGATGATTTGATGATGCATCCTAGTGAAAATAAAGATACATTTTTCAATCCGTTTACTAAATTTGTAGGGGAAATTTTATGTATTGGTGAAGAAATTAAAGAAATTTACATTTTTATGAAAATCTAGTAATGAATTACACATACCAACAATCCAAAAGTTTCAACCCTTGAGGGAAGAGATCTCTCAAAACTTTCATTGGATGATCTGCTGAGTTATCCAGTGGCATATGAATTGAGAGTCAAACTAGTGGATGGAGAAAGTTATTTTAGAAAAGAAATGGAATTCAATTCGATAAAAAATTGATATTTCATGAGGTAGTGTGAATGAAGGTAATGAGAAATATGAAATAATTCCTCTCTTGGAAAATAAATTCAGGAGAGGAAAAGTGATATTTAAATGAAATATTACCTTGGAATGATTTCATTATTGTAGAGTTGTGAACATTTCCTCTTAATGCCCATGTAAGTTTGTTGATGAAGAAAGTAAAGATGGAAACTCACAGAAGCCTCAGAAAAGGATTTCTCAAAATGGAGACTTCAAATCATGAAATAATTTATAGAGAAAGAGTTTTTTTGTAATGTAGAAGATGATTTTAATGAGTTTTTTGAGGAATAATAACAAAATTTTAAATATAGAACCCAAGAATCTATGATGGTTATAGTTGAAAATTCATAACTATAAAATGTTAAATCTTGAGATAATGGGTTGATTGTTAATAATCATATCAAGTTGGAACTTGTGGATTCTCTTGGTGAGATTTAGAATCAAATAAAAATAAGAAAAAATGGAGAGAATTTGTGGAATAGTAATAAAAATATATTGATTAGATGGGAATTGAAAATAATTAAATGAAAGAAGTTGTAAAAGAATATTTAACATCTTTTTAAAGCTTTGAAGAGATATTTGAAATTAATTTCAGAATTTATGAAAAGGAAATGGTCTTTAATTAACTTATATCCTGACTTGAGGATAAGTCCATGAATTTTTAGGGATTGGAAGAATAATTTATTACTCTTAGCAGTAAACATAAATGTTAATCAAACTCAGAAGAAACATGGAAGAAAATATAGTTTGGAATATTCCTAGATGATATTCTACTAAAGGGAGCTAAGCATGGTTCTAATGGAGTTGAAAAATATTTGTATGATCAACGATTCATATGAATGGGAAATATTGGAATTGGTTGGGATTCTGAGACATCAAAGGATGGAAATAAAATGTGCCAAAATAGAGTTTTGCTAAAAGTTGGACATATCCCAATGTCACTTAAAGTCCTAACAATGAAAGCCTCAAATAAAACTAAAAGGAGAACTGAGAACTATCCTCAAGATTAAAAATATTATTGATAGTCAATAATTTTTCCTAAGGGTACATGATGGGAAATAGATGTGGGAAGTCATTTCCACTTATAAAATTTCAATTCTATGGCTATCTAGGCCATACCATTCCATATTGTGAAGAATCAAAGATCTATTTGAATGAGAAAGAAGTATGAAGACAAAAAAGGGTATCAAATTCATATCCTATATCTTATAAAATAAATATATTTTAGGATATTTTTTCACTTATCTAACTTTGTCCATAAGGATATTCATTATATGTTGAGGAAATCTGGAAATATCAGCTTTGGAGCTCATATAAATTCTAATACCTACTAACCATATAGAGTTTATCTTACAAAAAATATTTCTCATCTAGAAAAAAAATATGAGTATGATGAAACAATACACATTGAAAATAGATCACAAAGTCCATATTTATCTTCTAATCAATCAAATATATCATGGAAGGAAAAGAAGTATGTTGAGAAATCCAATCTTGTATAATACACTCTAAAAGATAAAAAGAATAGTAATGCAAGGATTCTTTATAGGAGATTCTCATCCTATATATTTAGAAATATAAATTTATTGAAGAATTTAATGTAAAGGGTTAATGTAATAGCTAGGTTTGACAATGATGGTTCATTGAAGACAAAATGAAGTGGTAGTGTAGAACTGGTAAGTGATGATCTTGAGAAAACCAAAGTTCTTTATGAGGATGGTTTGTGCCACAATTTCCTATGTCTGATCCAAATCAATGAATCCTAAATTATAGTGAATTTCAATCAAATATTGTTCACTATAAAGGGAAATATAGGGAAATATTTCATGAAAGGTTACATACCAGATGTAAACTTATATCATATTGAAAGCAATGAGAACATTTTCTATTTCATAGTTATTAAAGAAAATAACTTGCGCCATTGAAGGTTGGGTCACATTAATAACCAAGACATGGAAAAGATATTTAAGAAAAATATTTTCATGGAACTGCTAAATTTGTAACATGAACAGGAAATGACTTTTGATGATTTTATATGAGGAAAGTTGTTCTGAAGTAGATATCATCTAAAAAGAAAAGGGCGTAAAATCTTTCTGATCTCATCCATACAAACGTATGTGGTCTGATAAATGTTGGTAGAACATATAAATAAAGTTACTTATATCTTTTAATTAATGATTATAGAAGGATACATTGTGTGATGGTTATACATAGGAAATGACAACTGGTTGATTTCATGAAAACATATCCTTGAATAACAAATAATGATATTGGACACACGATCAAAGTTATATGGTCTAACAGTGGATGAGAATACACATCCATTGAATTTGAAAATTAATTGTAGAAATATGGAATAAAAAAATGGAGATTCTATATGATAACAAAATCATGATCAATTTTATGAAGACTCATGCTTATAATTCTCATATGAAACATATTGAAATAATAGATCACATCATCAAGGAAAAAGTTGATCAAGGAATTATTAAAATGGTTATTATTGGAACTGATAACTGAGTGTATGAAATTATGAAAAAGCCATTAGTAGAACATGTGTTCTAGAAACATCGATTTGAACTTGGTGTTTAGACACCTCCCAGTGCATGAGGAGTTTATGAGTGTTCCCCTATCCCCATTTGTGTCAATTACTTTAATTTGTTTGTGGATGAGATGCATGTTTATAGGGGAGACATGATCCATGGTGAGTGTGCTTTGAGATCTATAAATACAAATACAAGTTCTTTAGGTTTATTACCAACGTGGGAGAATAGAGGAAAGAAATTCAATGGTACAAAGGAGGAAAATTATTTTTTTTGGTTTTATAGTTTCAAGATCATGGAGAATAGAGAATGTAATTATAGGTTTTTGAAAAAAAGATAATGAAATTTTACAGTTTTATGGTTGTAGGAGAATAGAGAATGAAGAATGTAGTTTCAAGTCTTTGGAAAACCATGAAATTCTATTATGACATGATTTGAATCCAATGTTAGGTGGAAACAGTTCAATGATTTTAGTTCAGGGCATGTAATGCGTCTCTAACATGATCAAAGCTAATCTGATCAGAGCTTAGCCGGGACATCATTATGAATTAAAAAACATGAGAACCCAATTTATGCATCCCCTCTTGTTTTCTACTTCATTATTTTCTCACATATACCTATAGTGTTGGATTATTTTTTTCTCTCTTATCAGGTTTTGATAACGACTAGTGCTACATTGAATTTATTTATAGATATCCAACAAACCCAAAGGGGGATATTATTGGAAGCATTGAAATTTTTTTCCCGAACTAGAGTATAGTTTGTGTTTTCTTTCAATCATCACTTGATTTATTAAGGAATTTTGATGAAAATTTCTCTTACAGTACATACTAATAATAGTATTGAAGGTGGTGTGGTTTCCTAGTGTTTTCCAAATTTTTGGGCTCAAAATCTATAGGAAGGGATAACATCACAAAGGATTGTTTTACAGAATAAATTATTCATAAATATGATAATGGTATGAGGATTTAAAATACTAGGTTGATGTAAATATAGATATGGATCATCTCAAATAGTTATGGTGTTCTCCACAATTATCAGATTTGGAGAATCATGAGTGCGTGATGGATTAACGGAAATCTCCACGACAATATTAAATCTAAATGGAGCTTCCTAATTAGAGGATCACCACAAAGATATTTTTGAATGATCCGGAAAATTAAATTGAGGTGGGGGAGCATCATGAACAAAATATCCTATAAATATAAGGCTACACCCACTTCATTTGAGATGATGTTATTCTGGGAAAATCCATAATTACAAAGATTCCACGAAGCTAAGGGAGCTATGTGAATCTGGAATTCTATGTGAGCTTGAGCTTCAGGAAAAGAAAATTTGAATCCTCAACGATGTTAATGATTTTGATTAATGGAAGGTTCTAGATGACTAGGTATTCTGCATTGACTCAGCGAGCCCTGCAATTGCAGGCTGCTTCTCAAAGGTAGTGAGAATCACGAAGGTGCTTTGTGGAAGGCAGTTTTTAGTGTCAATTTTTAATGAATAGGTCTATAAATGTGAATTAAATTCGAACAATGGTGCCTGAAAATTGTAGAGCTAGTCTATTATAACAACTCTAAGGATATTTTACTGAAGTTACCTTCATGTTGAAAAATTAAGTATGATGTCACCCAGGGTAGTGAGAAAAAGAGAGTTGATGGAAGTATTTTGAGTGACATAGTGTGCTATCATTAAATTACTATAAAGGAAGTTTCCCTAGAATATATTGACTGTGTATAACATATTTTAAAACAAACTATAATAGAATAGTGGATTTAGGTACGACCGAAACACTATCGGCGTATTCTCCTTGGACTTTCCCTTAGTGGTGAACCAAGTAAAATTGCTAATTGATATCTTTTCTTGGGGTTGTTTATTTTCTGCACATTCCCACCAAACATGTTTAATTGGTTCCTACAAATTTGGGAACATGATCGATCACATTTGAAGAAAAATTTGACACCCTGATTCACCCCTCCCCTCTAAGGGTGTTCTGGGGTCCTTTATAGGCCACATAAATGGAATTACCCTATGAAAAACCTTGAGTAGGGAGTAGAGGTTTATGATTTGAATTGTTAGCATAATTATCAAGTTGGTAAAATTTTTACTACATATACCGATCACAAGATCCAAATTTATATCTTTTCACATAGAGATTTTAATCTTTGAGAGTGGTGGTGGGTAGGTATGTGCATCCATTTGATATTGTGCTATCTATATGTCTAAGAAAGGAAATTGTCTTGATGAAACATTAAGTAGGAAAACATAGACTTAGGGAGTTATGTATTCTATTGTTGAGTGGAAGATAAATTTTTTTAGGCTGAGATGCATGTAGTGGTTATGGAGGACTAGGAGAATATGAGTCTCATATCGGTTTTAGTGGAGTCTACACTTTTGATATATATTATGGATAGGTAAAATAAGGACATAGAATGTTTTGATGCGAGGGAAAACCTTTAAGGTGGGGAGATATCTTTTTACTAGAGCATAGATGGGGATTATATCATCTATGGAAGGAATTGAGTTGGTGTTCCAATGAGTATGTAGTAAGAGATGATGAATGAATTTTATGCCTCAATGTGGGCAGTACATCAATGTTTAACCATAATGTACCGTGACCTATGTCAATAGTATTGGTGTCCAGGCATGAAAAAGGAGAGAACAAGGTTTTTGACACGATGTTACACCTATCAATAGGTGAAGTCTGAACATAAACCACCATGTGGTTTACTAAATACATTTCCCATTCTATAATAGAAGTGGTATGAAATTTCCAGGGACATTATGGAGGCTCTCCAAAGGACACCTTAGAATAATGATTCTATTTGGGTGATTTTGAATAGTTTGACAAAGCTTGTGCATTTCTTACCCATACTAGAGACCTTATCAGGGGATCAATTAAGGGTTTTCTATGTTCAAGAGAAAATATGTCTCTAAGGGGTACCACATAGTCTAGTTTCAGAACTGAAATCACATTTTTATTTTTATTTTTGGAAGATCATGAAGAGCATGATTGGCACATAGGTTTTACTAAGTATGTCTTTCCACTGATAAATAGATGGGTAGTTGGATCATACTATACAGCTTCTCAAGGATATGCTACGAGCATGTGTTCTGGATTTTGGTGGTTGTTGGGAGAATCACCTAGTGCATGTGGAGTTATTCTATAATAACGGTTATCATGAGACTATATAGATAGAACCATATGAGGATATTTATGAAAGACTATGAAGATCACATTTACATTGGATGAAGGAATGTGAGTTAGATTTGTTGAGGTCAAGTCTCATTCAAGAGATGTTGGAGCAGTTTAAGCTGATTTAGAAGCATATGACTATGGTCCTGAGTAGGTAGAAGTCACATTATGATCAACGTTGATAAACCCTAGTGTTTATAGAGGGTGATAATGTGATCCTTTGTCTGTCTCCTAGGTTGGGTCACCATAGGATTCAGAGACAAGGCAGGATGGTATCTTGGTTTGTTAGACCATTTGAGACTGTGGAGAGAATCAGACTGGTGGCATACTGATTGGATCTTCACCAAGGTATAATGTAATGAATTATGTTTTTCACATGTCCTAACTTCATATGAATAACCCCAACCCTTATCATCTGATAGATGTGGATGATGATGAGCTTGAGACTGATGTGTCCTTTGAGAAGCATTTGATATGCGTGTTTGATCACAATGCAAAAGTGTTGCAAGAAAAGTCCATGTTGATAGTTCATGTGTTGTGGTGAAATGGGAGTTTTCCTAAGGAAACATGGTATTAGTAAGTGGTTATATGGGATCAGTGGCTTGATCTCTTTACATCACAATCTTAGAGATTATTGGGAGTTCAACTCAAGGAGTAGCTGTTATAAGGTGGGGATATTTATAAGATATCAACGTATTATAGAGATTACTTTGGCCCATTTTCCTGTACACATTTGATTTTTTTAGAATATCTTTTTTGTGTTTTATATTAGGTGAGTTTGGCTGAAATTTGGATGTTTTGGAAGGATGAGGGGTAGTGTATGGTTGGTGCATGATTTTTCCAAATTGTATGCCCAGCCCTGCAAACTGTGTGACCCTGAATAGAGGAAATTCACATGGCTAGGGAATGATTTGTCAAACCATTAACCCCTTAGAAGTAACTATGTGACCCCCAGGGTGGAGCCACATGGTGAAGAGTACAGTTAGGGATAAACTTGTTCCCTAAGTCGGAAATTGTGCGCACAAATTTGTAATCCCAAAAAAATATTAAAAAAACCCTAAACCCCCACCTTATACCCCAATCACCCTAGATCATCCTAAAAAAGTTTTCTCATTTTTTGAGGTTATTTGTTGGATTTCAATTCCTTATGAGAGCCATTTTTTATGATTATAAGCTCATATTGAATATCAAAACATCTCATGGTAAAATATTCTCATCCCGTATGGTTTCCTACCACTCTCCTATATTTCACTAATCATTTGAAAGAGAATTTTCCTCAGTTTGTGATTGATCTAGATCATGGTTTTGTATATCTAATCCTATTTATCTGGAATCTAGGTTTTACTATAGATGTTATTCAACTTCGTGTTTGTGGTTTTTCTACTTCTATTTTGGATTTCCATTGGTGAGCATTTATTATCAATTTTGAGGTGGGTGGTCTAAATTAAATTCCCCTAGTATTTAATTCCAATTACATATATGTGTTGTGAGATTTAAATTGGTTGGATTAAAAACTAAATCTTTAATTAAATAATTAATTGGATTAATTAATTGGTGCATTAATAAATGGGATATTGGGTTTGTTAAAATGGATTAATTATTTAGTGAAAGAATAAATGGGATATCAGTATTTGGGAATTGGATTAATTAATTAGTGAATTATGTAATGGGGTATTGTAATTGCGGAATCATATTAATTAATTGGTTAATTAATTAATGGGATATTGGGAATGTGTAATTAGATTAATAAATACTTTAATTAATTATTGGAGCATTGTGATTATAGAGTTTATCGGAAATTGAAATTGTGCAATTGGTTCATTAATGTGAGTATGAATTAATTAAAAATGAGAATCAAGAGTTGTTTTAATTAACCTTAAATGGTGTATGAGTTTATAATTTAAATTATGTAAATTATTATATGCTAAATTGTTTATATTATTCCATGTGATTAAATATAGAAACCATGCTTGTTAAGATAAAATGTAATGGTATTTCATTATATGAAATGTGATTAAATAGTTAATGATTTTTAACCTTCATTGTTGTGATATTTGGGATATCTGTGTGATTCATTTTTAATTGAGTGTGTGAAATAGAATGAGGTTCCAATATATATTAAATGAGTTTAGGCCATGGAACGAGGCTCCAAATACCCTTATGAGATAGAGACTGCGTGGCCTAGACTGAGGCTCCAAATTCCCAATGTGATATTGTGGCATGGTAAATAGATAGAGGATCCAAATATCCATGGTCTATTGTAAATAACATTATACACCCAAGATTTGGCATTGGAATATGGTTTCAATTGGACTTGATATGATTTCAGATAAAATGATAAATGTTAACCACGATATTGTGATATGGTTCGGACTCTGACACAGTCCGAAGGAGGTATTGAGGGTTCAAGTGTCCTCAGGAACCCAAGGGTTTATGTGTTTATTTAATGAAAATAGAGAATATGATAACTATTTACTTATGCATCATACTTTATAATTTATTCAACTGCATACACTATTTTTACCAGATATTATTTTAGAGACTATTGGTGGTTTCCAACTTAACTGTACTCACGAACTATTCGATCTTTATAATTGGTACCCAAAAAGAATTCTTGGTTACAGGAAAGGATAAGGGGAAGGGCCCTAGGATATATGGGTTATTTGAGATGGAGAATAGATGAGGGAACCAGACATGATTTGACACCTGATAGGGAGTATTTGTGTGTCTTTATTTTTGTTTTATATTTATAACATGAAATTTATTTTTTCATGACATATCAAGAATTTAATTTTGAATATTTCATTCCTATTTTTATCATCATGTGATACTAGTTTTGATGAGTTACTAGTTACACTATCTGTTTATTACTATTTAATTTATCTTTTGTGCTACATTGATAAAGAGGGTATAGTCTCCCCACGATCGATATTAGACACTCTATGCTAGTCGGAAGCTTGGGGCATATCTGACTGGCTCAAAACATTGGTGTTTGGAACTCAGGTGGTGAGGTTATAAAATGATAGATTATTTACAACATCTATAAGAGTTCGAAATGAATAAAATATAGAGGATAATGAAGTATTATACTCTTTCTGAACAATATTATAATGAGTGTTCAAAGGAAGACTATCCAAAGATTAATAAATTTGAGGTAGTCTTTATATCTATTTAAGATAAAAAGTGTGAATCATAAATTATTATATTTAGAACTAAAACAAATTAAATATAATATATAGAGGAATATATTTATAAGATCCATCTTATGGAATATGAATCATGGATTTTGATTTTATAAGGTATAATCAAAGGATGGAGCTTAAATTTACTGGTTGAGCCTCATCATGATGTTAAATCCAAATATACGGAGGATAAAGGATTCCTGGAAATATATTTGTAGTAAATTTTTTACAATGGGGATCGTTCAATGGAGGAACACTAAAAGTGACTCATAGAAGTTTGATGTAAACTGTTCATTCACCACGACAAACTACATTCATATACTTGAGTATGTTCAAGATGTACCCATATCGCTTTGTATTTATTTTGTTAACTAATATTTCTTATAAAAATGAAAATGATAAAATATTGAAACCAATTAGTTTTTTGTTTGATTTGTTGGATTTTAAGGCTTATAATCATTATGGGAAATAAAGGTTGGAGTTATTAAAATTTTGAGAATATTTAAACAATGTTGAATCTTATATTTTGGATAAGGTATTAATATTAATTTTATGATAGATTTCATTTAGTAACAATCATACTTGGTGAATTATTTGTAGTATTGATATCCATAACACTATAATAAAAAGAGATATAAATAGAAATTTAATTAATAATTATTAAAGAATATTATTTTGATGGGAGATTTGATATGATAAAAATTTATAATCAATATTAATATTGTATAAGAAGAAATATGAGTATGATTAGAGGCATTTGGTTAAGAATTGAAGGTGTTTGGGTGATTCTTGTGAAGGATGGTAGTTGGTTCTATTAAAATAGACTCAATGATAGTGAATCCATGATGGTTATGATACAAAGAAAGATATATAAGAATAAATTGAATAGGTACGAGCTTATCCATTGTAAAATGATAAAAATATATGTTCTGATATATATTTTCATCCTGTAAAATAGAACCCATTGATTTCTTTGCACATGGTTGTCCAATCAAGTCGAAAGAATACAAAAAAATAACTAGTTTGATCATGTAGAAAAAATTAGTTCTAATAAAAATAATATAGTGAAGTATGATTGGTGGGTAAGGATCATGGATTAACATGTGATAATTAAAATATTGCAAAACACTAGTTATTTCTAGAATTATTTCCCACACCATAATGTAGAAAACCACACCATAATGGATCTATGATTTATTCATATTTCTATGATCATTCCATGATTTAAAATGATTTTTAAATTGAGAATGTAAAGAAATTTATCATTATTATTTGATAAAGTATTAATCCACAATATTATATGTATCACTATAATATAGTGTGTTTCAGGAGCATTCATCCTTAATATCTAGATTTATGTTTTGGCAATCACAATTTATGAATATTTATATATATAATAATATTTTCAAATTTTTAAACTTTTAAATTTTTTGAACTCTGAATTGATAATAAAGATGATGTTTTGAAGACACCATTTGGGGTAACTAAAGGAAATTTAAATAATAAAAAATATTTGGATATTATTGTAAAAAACATTGAAGTATTTTTAATGAAAATCATAGACTTTTGTTATTTAAATTTGAAGGAATATTTTGCAATGATTTTGTTTAAAAACATGTAATAAATTTTATAGTTTTACTATGGTATAAATTTGAACGTTACAAATATCTTATTGTGGTGGATATTTTTCCATTATAGAATATTGAGTTAGATGAAAAAGAAAAGAAAAAATATAGATTTATACTCTTTAAATATATTATTTACCAATATTAATTTTTTCAGTAATTTAATTTCATAGTAATGATTGTTATGTAAATAATAGTATGATGTTGTGAGATATTGCCTCTCTATTTATATTAACCTAATTCTCAGACAAATAAGGTTACCTGATTTTTTTCTTAATTATCTTAAGAAACAATAAATCCATAGGTCTATTTCCATATATATATTATATGAAAAATATTTCAACAAAAAAATAAACCTTATCATATGAATTTTAATATAATTAATGTTATCCTAATCCCATTTAACTTCTATTACTTTATAAGATACCCTTGAGATATACCTGATGGAAATGGGTGGGATAATAAGAATAATAAAGGAAAAAAATTAAAATGAATTAAAAAAGAAGAGTCAAGAGGAATTTAATATTGTTACCTATTAGAAAGATTATATATAATCACCTGGTAGAATGGAATAAGGTTGAAAATATCATAAGATCGTGACATCATAATAAATTGGAAACCATAAAAAACATGAAATCAAAAGCATAAGTCAAGGGTCACTATACTAAAATGTAACATAATGTGTCAGGACTATTTCCCATTCACCTCATATGGAATCACATGAGATGAAAATGTTACCAAAGGTATTGGGGAGAAGTATAATTTTGGTCCCACCCATTCCATCATAATATGTAAATTTATATGTGTTTAACACATAGAAATCATATGATGAACCCAAAATCAATACTCATGGATCTGGTTCGATAAATACACACATTACCCATAATATTTAACACCAAGTAAAATTATATAAGAAAAAATTATCTTTATTTAACATCATTTTGATTAAATAATCATTAAACATCACAATATACACATAATCCCAAGAAATAAAGGCTTATGGTCTTTCATAACTAGCTACATTAGAATCTAATTTTTCAAAACATTTGAACATTTATCCATAATTATGCCACAATATACTTCCTTATACACTTATCATAATTTTAAATCAATATCATTACCTATGAAATGGAAATGTTTGAAATGGATGGGCTCAAATTATCTATAAGGGAATACTTATAAACACCTCATAAAATTTATATCATAATCATATGAGAAAAAATGAGTAGTGGAGAAATAATTTTTAAAATAACTTGGAATAATAACAGTTATCCATAAATCATGATAAATATATGCCAGAAAAAACCCTTCAAGGTAATATTGTCATAATTTTTGGGTTGATCATATTTGTTAAAAAATCTAGTTTCCATGGTCTATTTTGGAGTTCCACAGAGACTTTTGACAATATATGTTGACACATATCCATGAAAAAGGAATGTATGCCTTGGTGGTGGTATATAAAATTTAATATACAAGGTGGAACCTTTTATGAGTGTTTTTCAAACTTTTGGGGTCCAAAATTTTGATAATGACTCAATTATCAATAAATATAGATTTCCATGAAATCCTCATAAAAATATGGGAAAATAATGGGTTTTTGAAAGATAGGAGTTCTGTGAAGGTAACGATATTTGAAAAATAATTCAGTGTCGGGAAGGATGTGCTTCGTGAAGGTGTGATGCATCGTGAACTCAAGAAGAAAAATGGAACATCTACATGAATATAATAAGTATAGCCTTAGAAATGTTAGAAGGGTTTATGGTACTTTTTATGACACTGTAGAGCTTTATGAATAGAAAAATTTAAATAGAGCTTCGAGAAATAAAGATATTTGAGAAAAATGTTTGGGAGCATCGCAAAAAGGTGATGATGTGGATAGAAGATTCTGGAATGGAAGGATAATCCAATAAATAGGCCTATACCCCCCTGTATGAAGAACAATAATAATCAACAATGTTAAAAATGCAATATTTGTGATGGAAATTTATGAAGGTTTTTATTTCACAAAATATCACAAAGAAAGGAAGTTCATGAAGACTATAAAATATTACAGAATGTTTTATGCATCACAAAATTATTGATGTTAATTAAGGCTATCAATGGTGACCGAAAGATGTAAGTATCACAAAATTATTGATGTTTTTGAAGGCTATAAAAAACAACCAAAATTAGTGAGATTCATGAAGTCTAAGTGAGATTAATGAATGTTTTTGAGCACCAAAAAAAGAGGTTTTTTCATGAATGATATTTGAGATTCATTAAAGTGGTGAGATTGGAGAAAGTATTTGGGTTCACGATGATAATATATTTTTATGAATAATTGGGATGTTTTGTAACGGTTGTGAGAGCATCGTGAAGTCAGTGAACATCACAAAATATTCATAAGGGATTTCCCAGTACATCTATGGTAAGTGTTTTTCATCAAGTGGATGATAGTGGGAATTAAGAAGACCATCTACCTATAGTTGAATATGTATTCATTATTTAAAATGACGGGACCTATATGTCTGTAAACAGAGTTTGAGTCCTTTCAAGAGCAGTGAGAAACGAAAGTCGAATAATGTGATCCTTTCTACATGTAGTGCGCCATAGAAAGGGATATTGAGTGAGTGAACCTTTTTATGTAGTGATCAATCACTAAACCTTGTAAAGATAGTATGTTTGGGAATAGAAGTGATCTATAATGAACCATCATTTTGGCAGTGATCCTTAGTGGATTTGGTACATTAGAAAATTTCCATTGTATGCTCCTTGGATGCAGCCCAATAAAGGTGAACCAAGTAAAAATATGCATGCCCTTGTTATTTCTCTACATATTTACTTTAAATGATCCATCATCAAATAAATAAATAAACAATAAGATCTACATAAAATCTTAATATAAAATAAATTGACACATATAATAAAGAGGTAAATATCGATTGGGGAATAAAGAATTCCTGGAAAGAATATCAATACCCTAATTCACCCCCCCTATAAGGGTATTTAAGGCCCTTATATGCATAAAAATTGGTATCAAAGCATTGGTTTATTTTATCAAATTTGTTTTCTCTAATTTTGTTTAGTATATTAATAAAATTAATGATTCAATATTCTATTATCTCATTATTCCATGTAAAAATAATAACTTCAAAGAAGAAATAGAATTCTTGTGGTATTCCTCTATGTGGAAGTGTCTTTTGGAAGAGTGTGATTCAGTTGAATGAAAAAAACAGTGCAATAAATAATGTTTTGGATGAATCATACATTAAAAATATTTATTCATTCAATATTTCTGAAAGAATTAATTAATACCCTGATATTATATGTTATTTTGGAATTACTGAGAATGAATAAAGTGTAAGAATTCCAATAGGTTATTTTTAAAAAAACAAAGGAATTGGATCAGAAATTGGAAGAAGAAAATAATTCAAAAGACATATAGGTCCATGTGTAGGAAGTTAAAGTCAAAAGAAGAAAGGTTGAAATAAAAGTCTAGTTGATGTGGCCATATATCTAAGGGATAAGAATGAATATCTAGCTAAAGAATTAAAAAAAATGTCCGAAAAGGTAGAAAAACCCAAAGATGATGAAGAAGGAAAAAATGAGAAATTAAAATAAATTCAGAAATTGGTGTAAAAATATGACAATCTTGATACACACAAGTTAGAAATGGTACATTAGAAGAAAAGGATACCACAAGAGAATGGGTGTTTCAATGAATCTATTACTTAGATGAATTTTAGAATAAATGTGCAAAGTGACATGTTGGATAAGATCACACAAGAATTGGAATATGAGAAGATTAGTTGAAATAATATTAAGATAAAACTTAATGATTAAATGAATCAAGGGATATAAATATTCAGAAATTAAGATAATAGATAGGTTTATTCAAAAAATAAGTGGACATATCTACTACAAAATGAATTCTCATATTTATGAAATCATTGCATTTATTATTTGGCTGTCCATCGAATGGTAATAATGAAAGGAGATGAAAATATACTATTTTATAGGAAAAATGTAATTATTGAGTTATCCCGAAGGCCATCCAGTTTTGGAAAAAATGCGAATTGGATATGATGAACCCTCTCCCATGCATAACACGAAAAGTGCTGTGAGTAGTTTAAAAATAGGAAAAATAATTTAGGTGAATAAGATAGACCTAAAAAGTATTTTATAGGAATTAATAACCACATGGTATATTTCTGTGGTATTCAAGGTCAAAATTCATGTTTTGGTTCAGATTTTATGGACCAGATGTCATATTGTGATGACAGTAATATTGTGAAATCCAAGAATAAGATGAAGCTTCTTAAAAAGTATTAAAGTAATGCCTCTCAAAAAAAGTTTCCATTAGATGCTATTATTGTGGTAGACATGGACACACCATGAGTATGTGTCAAGAAGCCCAAGGGTTCAATGTTATAAGAAGAAAATCTCTGGATGCATCAATATATCAACCGAGAAATGAAGAAACAATGTATGATTTTAATTAGAGATATTTTCTATATTCTAATCATGGGAATTTGGAAATAGATTGTAGTTGGAATAAAGAATGGATGGTGACGAAACATAAAACAATATCTTCAACTCCAATCATGATTAATGTGAATGCATACTAGAATACAATGTATTATGTTGAATGGAGTTTCTGTAACGCCCCGACCTTAGATACCCAGAGTCGGTGCATTATTAAATAACATTTACATGATCACAAAAAATTAAGTCTCAAAAGACCGTTTAGTTTAGTAGCCTTAGAAACACTAGATATATTCATAAAGTTTACATTACATCAATAAGTGAAAAACTACAACAACATATTGTCTTTATATCCCCTCATACGATCCCTGTAGGTCATCCAGAAAATACTTCTTCACATCCTAGGAAAAATAAAACATTGAAAGGGGTGATCTCAGATTCTCATTAAGGATAACAATATAGCAGAAACTTTCATAAATAAACACAAAAATTTAAGGCAATTTATAACTTAAACAAAAGCCTTTTAAACTTAAACTTCAGCATAATATGGAAAGGATAAAATGAAATAATTCCATTTACTTATTCACATGGATATTCTACTAGTCGAATAATCACATGAAAAAAATTAATAACCACTTTCATAATGACGGAATGCATAAGGCCAGACTATCATAACCACATAGCCAAGGCCTCGTGCCAAGACTACAAATAAGATTTTGTCAAGGCCTCGTGCCAAGACACTAGTTTGTCTCATGAGACCTACCGATGCATCGAGGAGCTATAGAGGGCTCCACCCATCACTTACTAAGTCCAATACATTCCTCATATGAAATGTTTTAAACATAACATAAACATTCGTATTAAAACTAGCATACGAAATGTCAATACTTTATCCACAAACCATGAATGGTATAAAAATAGCACATACACAGTCAATCATAACTCATTCGATACAATATGGAAGATTTTATAGTATCATATTAACCACAATCGAGAATGATGAAGGATATTGACATAGATGAAAATAATCATCAAAACAATTAGAGTGAAATATCCCCCCTTTTCTTGAAATCATTTAAAAGTCACACTATTTGTCAAGAATCCATTTAAAATAGATTTTAGAATCAAAGTGTCCCATACCACTTTGAAACTTTTAAAAGGAAATTTGATTTGAAAACATTAATTTCCATATAAATAAATCCTTAAAACCATTTTTAAAACATGGACATTCATGAGAAAGATTTAGAATAATCAATCCTTAAAACATTTTAAAATGTCATTTTAGTTAGAGTTCCTAACCAAAATATTGAAACTTGAATAAAAATAATTGAGGAAATAAAAACATTGTAATATCATGAGAATAAAGGGATTCATTATATATTATGTCAAAGTACATTATATACACCATATAAAAGTGATTTGTTGTATAACAATAAAGGAGTCTCAATGGAATGTAAATTGAGATGAAATCTCTCATAAAGGCCATATCCTTAGGTTAAGGATAAATCAACGACATAATTATGAGTGAACAAAATATAAATACACCCAATATTATTGGATATTCAGTGTAAAACAATCAAAGGACATTCACACATATTCTTGTAAAAACAACACCAATGAATTGGATATTTAACTCAACAAATCGAGATTGTGTAAAAATTATTCTTATCAAGTTCATACCGATGAGATGATAATTTATCGATGGAGTGATAATGTGTATCAAAAGTATATCCATAGAAAGGGGAGTGGAATTTATGACATAATCAAATTATGAGTGATTCTACACATAATCTTGGAGAAGAATAATCAATGAAGTATGTGTAAAGCCGAATGAGTGGAAATTAAAATTTCAAATTCCCTTATTGATTTGGTAACATACAAAACATACAACCATGACAGAAGGATCATACAATTATGATGTAAATATACATGAATTAAAGTATATTACACAATGAATACAAACATGAGCATTGCACACACCACTTGTAATAAATATGTGGTGAACAATGGAATTCTCACGGAATTAAGAGTGAGATAAGAAACCCCTTACTTTGTAATTTTTCCTTGGGCGAAGGTAGGTTAACCTCCTGTATAATGGTGAAATAATTATTATTGAATTATAAAATAATCATTTACATTAATATGATATCATATATGAAATTTTAACATTGATTTGTTAATAATATCTTAGTATTATCGTCATTTCGGGTGTTAACTTACTCGTTTTCCTTTATATTCTTTGTTACGTAATCCATGTTTGTTATGGATAGGTTGTATAATATTCATATCCATAATTATATCAAGTCATTAAACATTATTTTTAATCACCAAATGAGAATTATACTTGAATGGATACAATGGAGAATGAATCTCATCGCGTTCGTGGAGACGGTAGTCCGTACTCATGCACGAGCGACAATATCATTATTTTGATGTTAAAATACTATATAATTGGATGGTATATCATATATACATAATAATTACCACGTTATATTTATTATTTACATGAATTAAACATCATTATTATACCCATCCAAATAATAATTTACTAAATGACAATTACACCATGACGTGGAGACGGTAAGCCGTACGTACGCACGTATGGTGACATGCCATTCAAAGGATGGATAGAATAATGAATATGGTTGTACCATATTTATAATAACATCACAGTATATATAATATACCTGATTTATTATTTTATAATAGAAATAACAAATAAAGAAGAAGTTGAAGAAGAAAGGAACTTGAAAGAGGGTGGTGAAAACATTACCTCTTCTTCATGTTCATCCTTTTGATTTGATCAAAAGGGCTCCTTAAGTTGGCTTTCTAATCAATATAATGCCTCTAGGTTGAAGTGAGGGAAGTTGGGAGAGTATTTGGGTAGGGTTTGGTGGAACCAAAAGGCTTTGAAGGTGTGAATTAATGAGAAGGGGGAGTTCCCTTTTATAAGAGGGGTGAGGGGAACCTTTGGAAAAGCTAGAAATAATATTTTATAATAAATTCATATTCCATTTATAATGGCTCCAAAGTGTTTTATTTAAATATTAAGGTGGTTATGGGTCTAAAACCTCTCAAAAAATAGAATTTAGACATGTTTGGGTCATTATATTAACCTTATCTTTTAGTTTTAACCCTTTGTTAATTAGTTTGACACTTACCATGTCACTTTGTATTTTTATATTATATAGTTAATAAACTTACTATATACCTCCAAGTGACCCCCAAGTGGTCCATTAATGATACAACTATCATGATATAAGTCTGTTGTTGAGCAATGTATTGTTTTCAAACAATTCAAAATAATGTTTTTTAAAGGGGGAGATTATTTCAAATAATACTCTGTCTCTTTATGATGATTTTGATGCTCACAAATACCCTTAATTATTTACTAATTATTTCGTTGAGTATTTTGCAGGAATTTATTTTATTTATTTATTTCATACAACGAGATTTCATACTTCATTTATTCCGAGATCAATTTTAGCGTGTTCTGGAATCACTGTAGCGCAAGATCAATTTTAGCGCGTTCTGGAATCACTGTAGCGCGAGATCAATTTTAGCGCGTACTGGAATCACTGTTCATACCCTACGTTGATGAACGTAACGTATGGATGAAAAGTTTACTTTTTATGTTAAAAGAAACGTATGGTTAAGGAACCTTACGTTATTTTAAAACGTATGGTTAATGAATCTTACGTTGTTGAAAAGTATGGAAGAAGAACATTACGTTTGGAAGGAACCTTACGTTTTCGTTGTTGGACAAGTATGGAAGAGAAACCGTACGTTAGTTTTCAGTGTTGAGTTTGTTTCTCAAAAGTATGGATCATCAATCTTACTTTTATAATCAACCGTACGTTCTTTGAAGAGTTGAAGCGAGACAAAGTATGGATGATCAACCCTACGTTTGAATGCTGAAGAGAAAGTATGTACGTTCTGAACCTTACGTTCTGAACCTTACGTTTGTGAACCTTACGTTTGTGAACCCTACGTTTGGAGCCACTTCATCAACCCTACGTTTGGCGTCGGGATATTTTTGACAGACGATATTTCCTTTTGCATTGGTCAAACAAGAGGATTATTAAGCGGATTTCGAGCCGATTCTTAAGTACGACTTTGACTGAATCAAAGATGATTTTCAACGGATTACTGATTGATTTAAACGGATCTTTTTATGCCGATTCTTCAGGGGAGTTACAACGGCTCTGTTATTTCATTTAATATCGCGAATCTAAAGGAGATTTTCATGGATCTATTTATGCGGAAGATTTTCTCAGATTTGAATATATATGTTCTATCTTGGAAACTTCGGATATATATATACACAGGAAAGTGTGTGAAATATATAGATTGATCTTTTAACGAGCAAGAAACAGAGACTGTGTAAAGACGTTCTTTTCTGGTGATCGAGAAGAAGTGTAAAACCTTTATTACCGAAGGAAGATCTTGATAGCAGATTCACGTGTTCTACATCGACTATCTGTTGTGAATCTATTGCTGCTGAAGTTGTGAAGTTTCTGGTAATATCTATTGCAACTGGATCGACTCAGAACTGTTTTGATTACAGATCATTATTTTCTGAAGACAACGATCTATCTACTGTCAATTGCATTCTGTTGCAATTGTGAAGAACAACTGGAGAAGTGTTTTCTTTATCGAAACCCTTTTTATTTTTGAGTGATCAGCTTCTCGTTCTAAGCTGTGTGGGTTCGTGTTTGAACCAGGAAGGCTGTGTTTGCCTGAATCTTGTAAAGGTGTCAACTGCCTGTACTCAGTTGTGAACGGGTCTGTGGAAACGAGGACCAGATAGTGAAAATCGCCAAGCTCGTGGATTTGAGCGTTGGTGGAGTGGACTAGGGGCCTTCTGTTCCCCGAACCACTATACATCCGTGTGTTCATGCTTTTACATTTTCCGCTGCATATTTAATCATGCAAAAGCATAGTGGACAGAATTTTTCTAAATTGAAGAGATTGTAATAATTTTGAAAAGACACAATTCACCCCCCTCTTGTGTGTAATCCGTAGATTCAGATCCAACAATTGGTATCAGAGGAGGAGCTTCTTATTTTTTAAAGTCTTATCAAGCTAGAAGTATTTAAAGATTATACATAGTGTATCATGGCTGATATGAGAGTGGGAATGTCAATGGTCAGAGCACCTTACTTTAATGGAGATAATTATGGCTGCTGGAAATCACGTATGATTATTTATCTGAAAAATCTTGGTTACAAAGTCTATTCAAAGATTCTGACTCCCTATGAAATTCCTGAAAATCCCGATACATGGAGTGCTGCTACAGAGGCTGAGTATGACATAAATTCAAAAGCTATGAATGCAATCATCTGTGGTCTAGGACCAGATGAATTTAACAGAGTATCTCAATGCCCGACTGCATATGAAATGTGGCAAACAATAGCTGTTGCTTATGAAGGAACAGATAATGTAAGACAGATGAGATATGCAACTGCTAAGTTAAAATTCGATACTTTCAGAATGATTGAAGGAGAGAGCATCACTCAGATGAATGGAAGATTGACAGAAATTGTCAATAATATAACAGCTCTAGGAGAACCAATCAAGCAGGCTGATCAAGCGTTGAAGGTACTGAGAGTACTTCCTACTCGATGGAATGGAATCTCTGCAGCAATCAGACAATCAACTTCTGTTAAAGATCTAACTATGAGAGAACTGATTGGTACATTGATGATGTACGAAGCTGAAATGCAAGATGAGGTAAATGAGCATAAAGTCTACATAAAAAGGGAAAACACTGCGTTGAAAGTGACTTCTCAACAAAAGGATAGAAAGATGAAGAACAGAGAAGTAAGTACTAAATCAGAAAGCTCTGATTCTTGAAATTCGGATGAAGAACTGGCTCAGCTAGCCAGAAAATTCAGAAAGTTCTATAGTAAGAAGAAAGACTTCAAGAAATCCTTCAAAAAGGATAGCAAGGAAGTGAGATGTTATGAATGCAAAAAGATGGGACATATCAGACCGGATTGCCCAAAATTGAAAGATGCAAAGAAGAAGAAATTCTTCAAAAGAGATGATTATGAGCAGAAAGACAAGAAAGCTATGAAAGCTACTTGGAGTGTTTCTGAAGACTCAAGTAATTCTTCTGAATCAAGCTCAGAGAAGGAGGAAGCCAATTTAAAATCAAATATGTGTTTCATGGCTGAAACTGATGAGGTACACTCATACTACTCCTCTGACTCAAATAATGAATCAAACTCTGAAACAAGCTTCTCAAATAAAAAACTTGCAGCTTACTGAAATATGCTTGAAGAAAGGTATGACTCATTATTTAAAAAATATAAATCTATAAAGAACTTGCACAAAGCTATTTCAGATGAGAGAAATACTTTGCTAAAACAACATAAGGAATTAATTGACAGATACAACTCTGCTGACTCAAATAAAATTAATTTTGAATCAAAAATAAAAACTCTACAGGATGAAGTAGAATCTTATAAAAAGGCTGCATTGGTTTTTACAAAAGGAGAAAACACCTTAAATGAGATACTTGGAAAAACTGTAATTAAAAAGAAAAGGTTTGGAATTGGAAGTAAAGGAGAAAAACCTAAGTTATACAAAAATTATTTTGTTCCTAGCACTAAACAGGTTATTTGTAACTTCTGTGGAACAAAAGGTCATATAGCTAAAAATTGTTTTCTAAGACAACCTAAAATATGTGGAATTAAGAAAGCTTATATTTCCAACGATCTATATGATTCAATCAATTTTAAGAAAACAAAGCAAATCTGGATACCCAGATCACTGCTTGCTAACACTCCTGGACCCAACAAAATATGGGTACCAAAGCAATTTGTTTGAATGTCTTTGCATGTAGCAGGTCACCAAAGAAAGAAAGAAATATGGTATATGGACAGTGGCTGCTCAAGACACATGAGTGGAACTTCAGCTAATTTCTCTTCTCTTACTCGAAAGGAAGGAGGACTTGTCACCTTTGGTGACAATGCCAAAGGAAAGATTATTGGTATTGGAACAGTTGGAGATCCAGAGACAGTCTCAATCAACAAAGTACTTTATGTACAAGGGTTAAAACACAATCTGATAAGTATCTCTCAACTCTGTGATGATGGATACACTGTTGATTTTACTAACAATAGTTGTACTGTTTCTAAAGATAAACTGTTTAAGTTTAGAGCACCCAGAACTGATAATGTTTATACTTTGGATTTGTATTCCTTGTGTAAACAACAAGTAAACTGCTTAACTGCTAATATAAGTGAATCCTGGATCTGGCATAGAAGACTTGGTCATTTCAATATATATTCTTTACATAAATTATCTAAGAAACATCTAGTTTCTGATTTGCCTAGTCTCAAATTTGAAAATGACAGATTATGTGATGCATGTCAGCTTGGAAAGCAACACAAATCATCACTCAAATCTGTTAATAAAGTTGCTACAACTAAACCTCTAGAACTTGTCCATATGGATTTGTTTGGACCTTCAAGAGTAGCAAATTTAGCTGGTAAATTATATGTTTATGTATTAGTTGATGATTATTCTAGATTTACTTGGATTTTCTTTTTGAAATTTAAAAGTGAAGCTTTTAGTTTATTTGAAGGTTTTTGTAAATCTATTCAAAATGAAAAAGGTTTTAATATAATCTCATTGAGAAGTGATCATGGTGGAGAATTTGAGAACCAGGAATTTAATTCCTTTTGCTCAAACATGGGTATTAAACACACCTTCTCTGCTCCAAGAACACCTCAACAGAATGAGATTGTAGAAAGAAGAAATAGAACTATTCAAGAAATGGCTAGAACTATGTTAAATGAATATAGCCTACCTATATATTTCTGGGCAGAAGCTGTTAATACAGCTTGTTATATAATGAATATAATTTTAATAAGACCTATTTTGAAAAAGACACCCTATGAACTATGGAATAACAGAAAACCTAAAGTAAATTACTTTAAATTTTTTGGATGCAAGGTTTACATCTTGAATACCAAAGATAATCTTGGTAAATTTGATCCAAAATCTGATAAAGGTATTTTCTTAGGATATTCTGCAACCTCCAAAGCTTATAGAGTCTATAATAAAAAGTCAAGGATTGTTGAAGAATCAGTTCGTGTGAAATTTGATGAATCTGATCCTTTTGAGAAAAGGATAGAACAAATAGATGAACCTGATTCTAATGAAAACATGAGACTTGAGAATTTAAAGAATGATTTTGAAAATGATATAAAAGAAATTCAGTCCAGTTCAGAAGAACATGACACTAAAGAACCTTTGAATATAATTCCTAGACAGTCTAGAACCTTAAAGAATCACCCTTTAGAATCTGTGATAGGTGACTTAGAGACTGGTATTCAAACTAGAAGAAACTTTGGAAACATAGTTGAATTCTATGCTTTCCTATCCCAACAAGAACCTAAGACCATAGAAGAAGCCTTAGATGATGAGAGCTGGGTAATAGCAATGCAGGATGAATTGAACCAGTTCAAGAGAAATAAGGTTTGGGAATTAGTTGAAAGACCACATGATTATCCAGTAATAGGAACTAAATGGGTCTTTAGGAATAAATAGGATGATCAAGGGATAATAACTAGAAATAAAGCAAGATTAGTAGCTAAAGGATATAATCAAGAAGAAGGAATAGATTATGATGAGACCTTTGCACCTGTATCCAGGTTAGAAGCCATTAGAATCCTTTTATCCTATGCATCTTATATGAATTTTAAATTATTTCAGATGGATGTTAAATCTGCCTTTTTAAATGGTTATTTAATGGAGGAAGTTTATGTTGAGCAACCTCTTGGTTTTGAAAATTCTCAAAAACCAGATTCTGTTTTCAAACTTACTAAAGCTCTTTATGGCCTTAAACAAGCACCTAGAGCTTGGTATGAAAGACTAAGTTCTTTTCTTTTGAAAAATGATTTTACTGTTGGACTAGCAGATCCAACACTCTTTAAGAAAACTGTGAAAAATAATGTTTTATTGGTTCAAATTTATGTTGATGATGTAATTTTTGGATCAACCAATAAAATTCTTTGTCATGAATTTTCAGAATTAATGCAAAAAGAATTTGAAATGAGTATGATGGGAGAATTAAATTTCTTTTTGGGTCTTCAAATATTTCAAAAAGATTTTGGAAATGTTTTAAATCAATGCAAATACATTACTGATTTACTTAAGAAATTTGGACTTGAAAACAGCAAGACATTTACAACTCCTATGTGTACTAATATAAAACTTGATTTGGATGAAACTGGAAAATCAGTGGACAACAAGTTATATAGAGGTATGATTGGTAGTTTGTTATATCTTACTGCTAGTAGACCAGATATAATGTATTCAGTATGTCTTTGTGCTCGATTTCAATCAAATCCCAAAGAATCCCACTTAACTGCTGTTAAAAGAATTTTTAGATATTTAAAAGGTACTATTTATCAATCTCTGCTTTATCCAAAAACCTCTGATTTTAATTTAATTTCATATTCAGATGCTGACTTTGGAAGATGTAGATTAGATAGGAAGAGTACTTCAGGAACATGTCACTTTTTAGGAAAGTCTTTAGTATCATGGTCTAGTAAGAAACAACACTCAGTTGCCATGTCAACAGCCGAGGCAGAATATGTGTCTGCAGGTAGTTGCTGTGCACAGGTGTTGTGGATGAAAAACACTCTTATGGACTTTGGATTAAATTTCAATAATACACCTATTTTATGTGATAATACTAGTGCAATTAATATTTCAAAAAATCCTATTAGTCATTCTAGAACTAAGCACATTGATATAAGACATCACTTTTTAAGAGATCATGTGTTTAAAAAGGATATATTTTTAGAATTTGTAAATACAGAAAATCAATTAGCAGATATTTTTACTAAACCACTTCCCACGGAAAGGTTTGAATTTATTAAGGGGGAGTTAGGTTTATTTAATTTTAAATAGTTTTTTTAAATCTTATTCTGTTTTCGAATTCTGCTTAATTTCTGTTTCCCGCTATAAGTAATTTTATTTTGTTTTAAATAAAAGTAATGGTTAGTGATTACACGGGAATCAAGGCTGTCAGAACCGTTTCACCTTCTAAACTGTTTCACCTTTTTCGGAAACCCTTTCGAAAACCTAAAACCGCACATCTGCTCCAAAACCCTTTTCTGAATCTTCAAACCCTAAACTTACGAACCTTCAGAAATCATTGTTGAAATGGCAAAGACTAAGCGTCCAGATGAAGCTGAGAGAAGTGCTGCAAAGAAACCTAAAGTAGTTGGTCGGAAAATACTGCAAGGTAAAGTCATAGATTTAGAATGGCTGTTTGAAACTAATTTACTGTTGAAGCAAGCGTTGTCGTTTCAAAGCCTTGAGCAAGCTTTTAATAGTGAAATTTCTGAGTTTCTATATGAGGCAGAAATGAGACATTTCTTTAGAACTGTTCAGTTTAGCCTTGGAGATACAGAGGATAGTTTATTGGCTCAAATAGAGGATAAGGACTTTTCCATATCATCTGTAGAGATAAGTCAAATTCTTAACTGCCCTCATGAAGGAGTTTTTCATTTCGATTTACGGAATATTGGAGATTCTGTACATAAGTCTGAAGACATTATGTCTTTTCTGTTTGGAACCAGAGTGATAAAGAAGATGTTTATTAAAGATTTGGAGCCCGATCAGAAAATCTTGGTAAAATTTGTTCAGACTGGTTTAGCACCAAGGATGGCTGAGATGGAGAAAATCCTATACCCTGACATGTACATAATGTATCTTCTGATGTGTGATATTAAGTTTAATTTTCCTCGGTTTATGATAAGATATCTGAGATACTGCTGTCAGAGTGAAGCAATAATGACCTTTTTCCCTTATGGAAGGTTCATTTCTTTGTTTTTGTTTAAAAGAGGAATGATCAGATTGGTAGATGCTGGGGTGAAATGTCACCACAGTAATGTTTTTAATGCTGGAACTTTGAGGAAAGTAGGATACTTCTGGATCACAATTAAAGGAAAACTCTTACCTGTTGGAGCTGAGGAAGACTCGGAGAGTGCTCAGGCTCAACCGGCTAAGTCCAAGGAGGGACAAGCAGAATCAAGGGTTAGTACAGTGGCAAGGAGAATTCGCTTTGAGATGGAGGAAGTTGAGGAAGATAGAAGTCAAGAAGGACTTCAATCTAGAAGGAAGAGGTCAATTGATGATGAAATTATCTCTCCTGCCTTGAAATCCTCTGAACCGGTAATTTCTTATTCATTTGTGAGAGAAGCTGTTGTGGAGCAGACTGCACCGATAGAGGAACCAGTAGCTCAACCGGAAATCCAAAAAGAACCTCAATCTGCTACTGTGGCTGTTGAAAAAGTAATTCCACAAGAACAACTTATGGAGGCAGTTCCTGGTGAAGAAGTGGCCCGACCTCAATATTTACATGAAAATATTGTTCTTGACCATTCAGTAGAAGTCAGAGAGACTACTGTTCGTGATGAACATACTTCTGAAGCTAATACAGAGGTACTTCAGGAAGATTTTTCAGTGGAAGAGTTTCAAGTTTCAAAAGCTAGTTCAGTGGATCAACCTTGTCAGGACAAGGACAAAGAACAGTCAGATGCAGATTCTTTACCACTTGCCCTGCCTCATCAACCTATTTCTGGACATGAGAATAGAGCACAGGGTGCCCCTGATTCGAGAAAAGAATAAGTTGTTGAGTTGTACAAGCGTATCTCTCAATTAGAATCTGAGAATGTTAGTCTCAGAAATTCTCTGAACTTAGAGCAGTTGAAGTTTTAGAAGCTGAAAGAATCTACTATTTCAAGACAGGAAGTAGATTTGTTTAAGACTGATATGCTGCATGCTATTGATCAGTTAAAATCAGAGATGGTAAAGAAAGATGATTTGTCTGAGATGAAGATTTACATGGAGAATAAATTTGAGTCTGTTGCAAACAATGCTGTGAGTGGATCAGGCTCTTCACCTGATTTGATTCTGAGATTTCAAGTAATTACTGCAGCAATGATCAATATGAGTGACAGATTACACGATCTTCAGTGTAATAGTGCCCCTTTTTCAGTTTTACTAGATAATCAGAAATTTTTAGTGGATCAGTTGACATCTGGAGAGCAACCGATTAGGATTCTTTTGAATCAGTTATCAGAGAAACTGGCTCTTTTTGTTGAAAAAGAAGAAAGAATGCATGAGTTTTTCAGAGTTAATTTTATTGAAGATATTCATATGACTCAAGAGAACAGAGATCTTATCATCATGTTAGGAGATGGGATGATGAAGAGGCTCAGAGAAAAGTTTACAGAGATCAAGACCGCGATTCAAAGGAGATAGACACCCTTTTTTTCCCCTATCTTATCTATGAACCTTGATTCCTCTGTATATCACAATCGTTTATATATAACAGCTTGTGAATGAAAATTCTTTTCTTACTTCTTTTTTGTTTTGTTGTTTATTGATTTATGATTAAGTTAGCCAGTATAACAAATTCACTTATTCATACACAGTTAATTATAGCATTTACTTATAGTTCAGTGCAATATTGAATGTGTTCAAATCCGTAATTTTTCATTCTTTTTGATATCACAAAAGGGGGAGAATTTGGATAAACACAACATTTAAATTCATTTGTTTCCTATGAAGAAATTTTGATATATGGGAGAAGACATTTATCTTTTATCTATTTTTTAGCTGAAAATTTATTTTTATGGGGGAGAAATTTTATTATAGTTAAATATTGTTTTAATCCTTTCAGAATTCTAAAATTTTATAAAACTAATTTTTCAATAAAGATTTCAATTAAATTAGTTCTATTATTTTATGGGTTTTGTGATCATCAAAAAGGGGGAGATTGTTGAGCAATGTATTGTTTTCAAACAATTCAAAATAATGTTTTTTAAAGGGGGAGATTATTTCAAATAATACTCTGTCTCTTTATGATGATTTTGATGCTCACAAATACCCTTAATTATTTACTAATTATTTCGTTGAGTATTTTGCAGGAATTTATTTTATTTATTTATTTCATACAACGAGATTTCATACTTCATTTATTCCGAGATCAATTTTAGCGTGTTCTGGAATCACTGTAGCGCAAGATCAATTTTAGCGCGTTCTGGAATCACTGTAGCGCGAGATCAATTTTAGCGCGTACTGGAATCACTGTTCATACCCTACGTTGATGAACGTAACGTATGGATGAAAAGTTTACTTTTTATGTTAAAAGAAATGTATGGTTAAGGAACCTTACGTTATTTTAAAACGTATGGTTAATGAATCTTACGTTGTTGAAAAGTATGGAAGAAGAACATTACGTTTGGAAGGAACCTTACGTTTTCGTTGTTGGACAAGTATGGAAGAGAAACCGTACGTTAGTTTTCAGTGTTGAGTTTGTTTCTCAAAAGTATGGATCATCAATCTTACTTTTATAATCAACCGTACGTTCTTTGAAGAGTTGAAGCGAGACAAAGTATGGATGATCAACCCTACGTTTGAATGCTGAAGAGAAAGTATGTACGTTCTGAACCTTACGTTCTGAACCTTACGTTTGTGAACCTTACGTTTGTGAACCCTACGTTTGGAGCCACGTCATCAACCCTACGTTTGGCGTCGGGATATTTTTGACAGACGATATTTCCTTTTGCATTGGTCAAAAAAGCGGATTATTAAGCGGATTTCGAGCCGATTCTTAAGTACGACTTTGACTGAATCAAAGACGATTTTCAACGGATTACTGATTGATTTAAACGGAGCTTTTTATGCCGATTCTTCAGGGGAGTTACAACAGCTCTGTTATTTCATTTAATATCGCGAATCTAAAGGAGATTTTCATGGATCTATTTGTGCGGAAGATTTTCTCAGATTTGAATATATATGTTCTATCTTGGAAACTTCGGATATATATATACACAGGAAAGTGTGTGAAATATATAGATTGATCTTTTAACGAGTAAGAAACAGAGACTGTGTAAAGGCATTCTTTTCTGGTGATCGAGAAGAAGTGTAAAACCTTTATTACCGAAGGAAGATCTTGATAGCAGATTCACGTGTTCTACATCGACTATCTGTTGTGAATCTATTGCTGCTGAAGTTGTGAAGTTTCTGGTAATATCTATTGCAACTGGATCGACTCAGAACTGTTTTGATTACAGATCTTTATTTTCTGAAGACAACGATCTATCTACTGTCAATTGCATTCTGTTGCAATTGTGAAGAACAACTGGAGAAGTGTTTTCTTTATCGAAACCCTTTTTATTTTTGAGTGATCAGCTTCTCGTTCTAAGCTGTGTGGGTTCGTGTTTGAACCAGGAAGGCTGTGTTTGCCTGAATCTTGTAAAGGTGTCAACTGCCTGTACTCAGTTGTGAACGGGTCTGTGGAAACAAGGACCAGATAGTGAAAATCGCCAAGCTCGTGGATTTGAGCGTTGGTGGAGTGGACTAGGGGCCTTCTGTTCCCCGAACCACTATACATCCGTGTGTTCATGCTTTTACTTTTTCCGCTGCATATTTAATCGTGCAAAAGCATAGTGGACAGAATTTGTCTAAATTGAAGAGATTGTAATAATTTTGAAAAGACACAATTCACCCCCCTCTTGTGTGTAATCCGTAGATTCAGATCCAACATCTGTTTGATGAACCTTATATTTTTAGGAATTGAATATCTATAAATAATATAATATTTGTTTTAAAAACCCTGTTATGTCAATTTTGACACAATTTGGAAAATTGATTTTTGTGAAAATCATAAAAGAATGATTACTTCGAAAAAATTTAATTAAATCATTTATAACATGTCATATTAACCTAGAAAATTAGTTGAATTCATAAAAATTCTCAAATTATATTTATATGGGTATTTATAATATCAATTATTTTAATTTTTCACTATTATGGTAATTACTGCATCATATTTGTGTCATAAATAAAATAAATTATTTATCGTCTAAAAATTATAAATAAAATATCATTATGTAGGAAATCTTTTTATGTTTCTAATTAATATTTCCAATCGAATTTACCTTATGTATAACCCTATATTAAAAATGTTTTAGTAAATAAACTTTGATTTTAACACTTTTAACTCTTCTTTGAATTAAATAATAATAAATGTCCTAATGTAATCCAATTGGACCTAAATGATAATATTTTACTCCTAAGGTTTTTTTTGGTCTATATACACTTGTCTAATAGAATTAGGACATGTTTTAGGGTAATATTAATATCATTTTTACCCTTAATTACCCTATTTACTTTTAACCGTGGTAAATAAAAGTAAAAAGTTACTATTCACCAAAAATTATTTTTATCTCATTGAACCACATTTTACTCCATGATATTAACTGTGTTTCTCGGATTTTTGAAATTCCACTCATAGAAGCGCTAAAATTAAGTTTTATGAAAAATTCAGTTTTTTAACTACCACTTAGTGGTTTCACTATTCATCAAAAAATGAAAGTTTCAGAAAAATACCAAAAATTAGGCCTAAGATATATTTGATATTATGAATTAAAAATTTATGTATATTTTACCAAATTCAAGAAATATCAGTTGCATTAATTAATTTAAAAATTAATTCACGTCGTCAAAACAAATAGCGTGTTTTTAAGAGATAATAACTATCAAAAGATTGACACTTGTTTATGTCTGGTTTAAATGTGAAATTGCATCCAATGACCAACATTGTATTAAATGGTAAAAATATATTCTAAATATACTTTAAAACCACTCAAATTAATAATTTATAACTATTAATTATTTCGAATAAAAAAGTTTTTTTTAATTAAAATTTATTAATTTTCACTATTCATCAAAATATGAAAGTTATCTGAAAAGTACCAAAATTTCACCCTAATCTAATTTCTATATTACAAATCCAAAAATGAAGTCCATTTCAAAAGATAAAATTTATAAAATTTCAAAAAGTAGGCATTACTATTCATAACGACTAGTTTGATTGGTTGTGGTGTGTTAGAATCTCAAAGTTGCGTACAATGCATGCCATTCCATTATTCAAAGGGAAACGTACTGTGGAAGCATGGGGTGTTACAGTTTCAATGTCATGGAGACATCACAAAGAGATCAATGAAATTTGTATCAATCACCTACTCTTCTAAACTCACAATAGCTCAATTAAAAATAATTTCAATGAATAGAGAATAAAAAGGGAGGTGTTTCCCATTTGTGATTAAGAAAAATATAAATTCAGTGGAAGAACCAACCCCAAAAAGAAAGTATGAGGTGACTCAGATTACTCAAAAAAGAAAATGGAATAGAGAATGCCTTGATAAATTTTCATGTCACTCCACATGATGAGAAGTGAAAGAAAGAGAAATAGTCATCTAATGGAGGAAGAAATAAGAGAAAATTACCGGTGGAAATATTATTTCTCAAATAATGAGTCATGAGAAATATCATATTGGTGGAGATTCCAAGAAGGATATTTCTACTAGTGGGTTTAAAACCAAAATTATGAAAAAGGAAATTTCTATAGACTCTTTATATCAGAATAATACCCAACATGTGGGTAATTAATGTCTAATAATAATTCTAGTAATGATTAAGTTACCTAGGCAGATGGAACAAACACATAAAGAGTAATATGCATTTCAAGAAAGTATCAAAGTGTTGATCAATCAGAATTGACCAAAATCTTCACGTGAGGATTTCAGTGGAATGACTCTACCAAATATTTTTAATGATATTAATTGATGTTCAAGTGTTTTAGGTTTTCGGGGAGATATAATATAAGGAGAATTTGTTTCAAATGATGCAAATTGGCGATGTGATATTCTCCAGAATGTCAAATAACTCAAACCATTTACTAGATACGAATTAGATATCTAGAAGAATTACTTGAAATGAGTTAATTATTTATGGGTACTTGATATTTGTGGAATTTATTGAGGGAAATGGATATTGATTGAATTATTAACGTTATTTATTATTTTCTACAGTGAGTTATAACCTAGTAGGTTTAGCAATTTATTTGATGTCTCATTGCTAAGTGGTATGTTCATCCATTGAGAATCTAATTAAAGGTAACTAGAATTGAAAAATTCTATTGAGTTGGGGAAGCTTCTAAAACCTGCAATATCATGTGATAAAATGATGTAATAGAAGAAGAATGCTTGTGGGTCTAAATAGTAGGCACAACAACATGAAAAGTTTCATATCATAGGTGGAGTAATCAATCTCTTAATCACAAGAAAGGTGTAAATGGAAGAGAAAAGATGAATGTTTATGCTTTTTGACATAAAGAATGCCAATTGGGGGAGAATTATAAAAATTCATGTATTTCAAAATTATCTATTTTTTCGAATAATATGGTATCTGCTAACTATTTTTAGGATATCATAAAGCTACGAGAGAAGATTCATTGTGTTTCCAACAAGTACACTCCCCAGTCTGAAGAGTAATTGAACATATAAAATTATATAAAAATTTGAATTAATGATTTATAACAGTTGATTTATAGAGGTTTTCAGGGATACTTTTTCTATAAAAATATATAATTATTCCATTGGGATAAAATGGGTCTTTTATAACAAGATGAATGAATATGGAATAGTTATTGAAAACAAATAATGATTAGTATGAGAAGTGCACTCTTAGATTGAGGGTAATGAATGTTCAATGATTTCTAGATGAATGTTTATTCAAAATATCTGAATGGGGGTTTATAAGTAGAAGTTTATATTAGGAAGCTGAATGGTATTCTCATTCATGAAGAGGGGAATAATGTTTTTCATCTAAGAAAGGAACTATAAGGGTTGATGGTTGAGTATGTGTATATAGGAAAAGATATTGTAGATATTCTAACCAGGGCATTACCCAAAGGATGCATTTGAACATCATCGACTGGATATTGGAGTTCAGTTGACTCACTTCACTTGAAAATTTGTGGATGTGGGACCCCCTCTTCACAAGGTATGATGTGTTTCCCCTAATGTATTGATCTGTGTTATTTTCCTTATTGCAAACCACAACGAAGTGATCTTCAGGTTTTTTTGACCAAGGATGAGAATTTGTGGCTATAATAGGTGAGAAAATGTCTTAATCAAGACAGGGGGAGAAGCTGGTAGGAGGAGCATCGAAGTAAATGGATTTTAAAATATTAATATTTTAAAGATGAATGATCAAAGGTTATATATCATGAAATATTGGGTTCTTAATGAAAGAAGATGAGTGGTTTCAAAATGAAGTGATTCATTGATTAACATTACATGCTACTCTTGTTTCTCATGCCGAGCATGGTTCATGTGAGCTTAGATTACATATTGATTTAATATTTGATTTCTATATAGATAAAAAGAATATAATTATGTAAGAATATATATGAATATATAATAAGGTATCCACATGTGAAGAGTTTAGAACAAACCCAAAGGGGGATATTGTTGGGAAAAAATATCCAATGGTAAAATTGTAGTATTTTTTGGGATGACTATGTTTTTTGAGAAAGCAGGTTTCCATGGTCAACTATGGTGTTCCAGAGATATTTTTTAAAAGGTAATTTGAAAAATATCCACGGTAAAGGAATAGATTCCCTCTAGGTGGTCCAAAAAATTGTGTATACAAGGCGGTGCAGTTTTTAAGTGTTTTCTAACTTTTTGGTCTATGAAATTTGGAGAATAGATCAAAAAATATGAAATTTAGATTTCTACGAAATACTCATAAAAATGTGAAAAAGGAATGAGTTTTGAGAATATTAGAGTTTCATGAAGGTAAGGATAATTTCTAAAGAATTTGGTCTCATAAAGGATGAGTTTCGCAAAGGTGTAGAAAATCATGAACATGTGAAGAAAAATAGAACAACTATATGACTGAAGAAGTGGGGAATTGAGAATTCTTGCAGGGTTTACGGTACTCTCCACAGCTACAAAGATCTTCACAAATGGTGAAATTTAAATGGATCTTCATGATATAGGTAGATTTGTGAACAATGTTGAGTAACTTCACGAAAAGGTGTATATGTGGATAGAAGCTTCTAGAATGGGAGGCAATACCTATAAATAGGCCTATACCACCCAAGAAAATCATAGAAAGACTCACTAAAATAACTACATGATTAAAAGGGGTTATAAACCCTTCTAAACACATTAGTAGTGGTTATATGGAATTTCCTCTAATGTTCCCACATTCTTTCGTTAATGGCAGTTTTGAGGAACCGCTGGTAAAGTAGTGAAGCATTTAGTAGCGGTTCATTTAGAGGTGGTTAAACCCCCCTCTAATTTCACTATAGAAACTCAGTTTAGAGGGGTATTTAACCCCCTATGATTTATTTATTTAATCAGTGGTGCTTGGAGACCACCACTAATTGAGTTTCATATGCCATAATAGAGATGGTTCTTGGAACCACCTCTATTTAATACGTATTTAGAGTGGGTTAATGCCACATATAAATGAACCATATTAGTGGAAATTCTATGAACTTCCTCTAAATAATATTGTTTTTTAAAAACCTAATTCCCCACCTTCCAGTTAACGAAACCCCACCCCACCCCACCCCACCCATCCCCGTCCCTCTCTAGTTCACACATAGGGCCCAGCCACCCATTCATGACCCTACCCAGCTCCCTGAAGTTCTATGCCACACAACTGTTTAACCCCCATCTGGTTCCCAGTTCAACTATACGAGCCATCCCCCCCTCTTCTTCCATTCACCTACAAAACCCTCAACCCCTCCCCACATGGTTCTAGGTTTTAAAATTTTCCTCGCACATGATTCAAAGCCTTGACCACCTCAAAACCATTTCAGTACCTATACCACATTGGATATTTGACTTTATAAATATATTAAAAACCATCATTCCATTCATATATATTACAAAAAATTGAAATAAATATTATTTTAATAATTATTTAAATACATATATTATTATTTAAATTAATATATACATTTTTATATTATAAATTTACATTAATATATTATAATACATTTATATTATATTTCATTTATACATTTATATAAACTATTGATTGTGTATGTGTATTTAAATACATTGGAGTATATTTTTTATACATCTCTTCATGTTATATATATACCCATATATTTATATATTTATAAATATATTTATGTAAATTATTTATTTTCTTAAATACATATTTATATATTTTGTACATGTTTATTTATATAATATATATAAGTAATTACATAATATATTTAAATGATGTCTTTAAAAATATATTTATATAATGTATTTAAATACATATATTTATTAGTATAAAAATTAATATATATTTATTTGTATAAATTTAATTATATAATACATAATTAATATTACATGAAATATAATTAAGAGAAATATTTTATATGAAATAAAATCTATAGAAATATTTATATAATGTAATATGAAATAAAATTTTACAAATGTATAATTAATATTATATTAAATAAAATTTATACAAATGATTATATAACATATTTCAAAACATATATTTGTTATTATATTCATTAATAAATATGAATTTCAATAAATATAATTGTATAATATTATGTACATTAATATTTATGTATTGCAATAAATATAGTTGAATAATATTGTTCATAAAAATATATATTTATTTTTATAAATTGTATAACATATAATATTAATTATATATAATATAAAATCATAAAAATATTATTTAAAAATTTATTTATTATTATTATAATATAAATTATAAAAACTATAAGGTTGAGTTTTTTTATGATTTACTTCTTAAATAAATTATATATATATATAATAGGTTTAGGATTTTAAGTTCTATATATTTAATATTATATGAAATAAAATCTATAAAAATAAATATATATATAAATGTATATACAATTATAAAATTTTATTTATGCAGACACATAAATACAATTAAATACAATAATATAATTGGAAATATATAATATAATTAATTGATATATGTATATTTAGTAAATAAATTTATAATTTTTTAGGTATACTAAAATATATATAAAATAATTATAGAATATATATATATTTATATATAAAAAATATTCATAATATAATATAGATCATATAAATATATAACATATATATTTGTATTTATTTATAATTTTTCAATAATATATTTATTTGTATACATAATATAATTTAAATGTATTTATACATAAATATATAATAAAAAAGTATTCAATATAATATATGAATAGTATAAATCATAATATAAATGTATAGTATTTAAAAAACCATATATAAATTTTATATATTTGAATAAATATATTTATAATTACATTTATATAATGTATTCCAAAATTTATAAATATATATATACATTTTTTTATATATATAATTATTTATTTAAAATATTTATATAATGTCTTTATATATATATATATCTTTATAATTCATTTAAATACATTTATATAATGTTTTTATGTAATATATATATATATGTGTGTGTGTGTGTAAACACACATGTGCACCCACATATATATTATAAAATTTTAATTTATATGATTTTTATTTAAAAAAATAAATAAAAATTAAGTGGGGGTTAAAAAACTGCTCAAATCAAAGGTATTAGAAATAGTTCACGAATCCCCTCTAATTTAATGAATTTGTTGGGGTGCAAAACACCATCTAATGTCATAAATTAGAGGGGCTTCATAACCCCCTCTAATATCTTAAATTAAATAGTGTTCAAAACACCCTCTAATATAAGGGATTAATGGTAGTTAATGAACCCCCTCTAATTTGACAGATTAGAGGGGGTTGTGAACCCCAACTATTTATTTTTTTTAAAAAATTACATGATTTATATATGTAGCCTCTAATATATATACAAGAAAATAATACATATATTTATAATGCCTTTAAAATAAAACCAATCATATAGATCCCCTAATTATTAAATTTGTGGTGGTTTTAACAGAACTTCCTCTTAAATCCAACCTAATATTAAAAATAAAAAACTCTAAAAAATTTAGTGGGGGTGTTGTGAACCCTCTCTAAGTTCAATGATTAGATGGGGTTGTGAAAAACACCCTCTAAAATAAAGTTTTAGGGGGATGTGCATAACCCCTTCTAAAAAACCACCACTAATCTTTTTTTTGAAGTGACTTAATAAATATTCAAAGGTTCTAGAATCATGAAAGTGATCCGAGAACTTTTTTCTTGTTAAAAAGCCTCTGAATAAAAGAAGTTCACGAATTATATAAAATCTGACTAAAATTTTTACGTATCATGAAGGTATTAATTTTTGTGAATTCTAGGAATGGTGACCAAAATTTTTATGTATTATGCAAGAATTGAAGTTTTCAAAGGATATAAAAATATGGCGATAAGTTGTGAGCTTCGAGAAGACTAATTTATCTTTAGGAATGTGTTTGAGCTTCATGAACAAAGGTTGATTTGTGAAAGCTGGTTGAGAATTGAGAAAGAGGTGAGATTCTTGAATGTAGAGGGGTTCACAAATGTAGTATATTCTTGTAATTAATTAGTTAGTTTCGTGATGGCTCTGAGATATTTGAGAAGGTAATGAGCATCACAAAAGTATTAAAAATATATTTCCCAGTACATATTTGGTAATGGGGTATTCGTCAAGGGAATGAAAGTGGGAATTAAATATAGAATATACCTATAGTTGAATATGTATTCATTATTTATAATGAAGGGACCTACATGTTCATAAATAGTATGTGAATCCAGTAGAGAGAAGTGAGGAAAGGAAGAGGAAGAAGGTGATCATTTCCACCAATAGTGAGACATAGATAGAGAGATTTAGGGAGTGACCCTTGGGAGGCAATGATCTATCCCTAAAACATGTAATGGTAGGGAGCCTGAGAATTGTAGTGATCTAGAAAAAACCATCATTTTGGAAGTGACCCTTACTGGATTAGGTACATCAGTACATGGCCCCTGTATGCTCCATGGACATAGCCCAAGGATGGTGAACCAAGTAAAAATCCATGTGTCCTTGTGCTTGGTATCCTTATTTGCTTCCAATGCATCATCATAATATATAAAAGGTATTGATTATATGTGTATAAAATATTACGAGAAAATAAATTACCACTATAATAAAGATGTACATATATAGTAAGATATGAGAAATATTTGGAAAAATATCCATACCCTGATTCACCCCTACTATTGGGGTATCAAGTGACCTTTTTGTCCAAACAAAATATATGTAACATAAAATGAGAAGACATATAGAATGACAAAAGGGTGATGAATCATGATACAAGAAATATGATCCATGTAGCATAATCATAGTCATATGGCAGCAAAATGTGACATGCCCGTGGAAAATAAATTAACAAATGAACATTTGAAAAAAAATAAGAACATGGAACATCACATTAGTGAGTCACTCCCCAAACCTATGCCTATAATAAAACATAATTATACCTATATATATTTATATCACTTTTTTGAGTTACCACCTACTCCTATGACTGTGAGTGAACTTAATTGGTCTCACACACATACACACACTTAGATATATATATATATATCTCGTTATATTTTAACTTCTAACCAATGTATTATTATGAGATATAGGAACCAACCAATCTATCACCAATACATATGTGCGCCACATTAAATCAATCTTATATAATATCAAAAAGTACATTTGGAAACAAAATGGGTTTCATTCCTTGCATAATAAAGAATCTTTAGAAAAAAACTGGGTTTTATAACATTTCCAAATGGCATCACACAAAAGGACTTCCAGAATTGGATCAATTTACTACAACATTTAGTCATATAAAATGATTATTCATTGGAGAAATTTATGGATTGATAAATATAAAATACTTATAAAGATATAACATCTTTTAAATATTTAAGTTGAAGAGATATACTGAAAAATATCTTTTAGAAAAAATTCCTTGTCATTTTCATAAAGAGAAAATGTTACGAATCACATTCAAAAATTATTTTCAATAGGGAAATCTAACAAATCAATTAAAAAATAACATTAAAATAAATCAAAAAAATTACATACTAGAAAAATCATAGTGGTTTTTATGAAAAAATGTGGTTTTGATGTTTGAAATAGAAATATAAAGAGTTTTTTTAATATTTTGAAAGTACCTTTTATTGAAACACACTTCATAAATAGTGTGATAAATATTTCATTTGAAATGTGGTAAAAATAATTTTAAATATATATAGAAATAAAACATATTTGGTTTTCAAAAATGATAAGTTTTCCATTAGTGGGAAGAGTGAATATGTATATGTAAGAGAAAGGGATAATTTAAAGAGGATGTGAATTATTCTTATCTTCATAAAAAACTATAAAGAAAAAAAACCCATAAGTGTAATTAATAAAAATAGAAGGAGTAAAGGTATTATAATATCATCATATAATAAAATAAAACCATATTTTAATACCTATAGTTAATAATAAATCATTATGACTCAGGAATACAAGTAGATTCTTGAATAAGAACTAACCTCCCTTCATGAATTCCATGAAAGTGATTTTACCACTTATACAAAAAAATAACTATATTAACAACCTATATAATTTTTTTTTCAAACTTATAATAATTTTTAAACCTAATTTAAAATAATTTATTTCAAATATATGTTTGTGTTATATTTTAGTTTCATCGTCATATGTTTATTAGTTTTGGTTGTTTCTTTTAGTATTTGTTTAATAATGGCGGTGTGGATTATTTTTTATTGATTAAAATTTCATTATTTGAAGATAATTAATGGAAATTGAATATATTTTATATAATGATTAACAATATTAATATTTCATTTCACTAGTATTTCAGTTACAATAAGTGATGATGATGTTGTTTATGAGATTGCTTTGGTAATATTCAAAAATATGGGTAGTATGTTAATAATGTTTTAGATGTTAAAAGAACTTTTATAGAACTAAAAAATAATTGTGTAATAAGTATTTAAAATATCACCAATAATTAGGTTTCTTTATTTATCCATGATCAAAATTTATTATATTGTTCCTGTAGGGGGTTAAACCAACCTAAAAAAGAATTTGTCATAATAGACAGGAGAGTAATGTTATGAAAGTGACTCTCTTGGCATAATATAATTATTAAATATTAATAATGATATTATTTAAATATTAGGTGGTTATTAAAATTTTATGTGTTCTGGATAATGAGAAAAAGACCATATTAAATACGAAATATGTCACTTTCATAATGGTGGAAATCCGATAGTATGCATTGGAGATATGTTTAACTACAAAAACGAGAATAATATAGAGATTTTTTATAAATTTTATAATCTTAATAATTTTATGTTCATAATATAAATCCCTTAAATACCCCCTTTTAACCATCCATTCATGTTGGTGATGAAAAATTAGACACATCATTCATAGAGCTGGTAGTCCTCACGTATGCATCAGAACATCCTCATTTATCAACTGGTTTTAGAGGAAGGTATAAAATGGATGTCCAATTAGTATAATAAAACATCATAATAAAAATAATATTTATGTCATCATTAATTCAAGGATAAAATTGAATTTCTGGAGTACAATAATAAAATAATTAAGATAACTTGGTTGAAAACACTACCCATCCCTTTGGATGTTATCCCTTGGGTAGCACCTTAAGGACCCTTAGTTTAGTACATTTGAAAGGAAAAAAGATTCTATGACGTTAAATGAGATTTTAGAGGATTATGGTTTTGGATTATATAATTTGTTAAAATGAGTCAATATATGAGGTTAATTTGGTATCCATTTATAGGTGATGGGAATGGAATTTTTTGTAAATACATCTTTTTAAAATGAATGCAGCACATTTTTACATGGAAAGTGGAGTAAAAAAGGAAAAATAATTCATTAGTGTTTATTTTAGTTATAGATTTCATCAGAAATTTATTTTTACAATTTTTTATAAAAATTATGCCTTTTACAATTTGATATTTTACTACCACCATTTTTGTCTTTAACCGTGGTAATGAATTTTTTAATTAAGTAATTTAATTTCAATGACTAAAATTAAATTTAGAATTATTAAATAAAATTCACCAAATCATTCTATATATGAAATCAGTTTTTTGAAATGAAAATTCTTATTTAAAAAAAATTAAATTTAACATTAGCTTATGTAATGTGCAATAACTCATTTTTATAAAAAGATTATTTAAATAAAAAATGTTATTTTTTGGAAAAAATTATGATTTTTTTGTAAGGAAAATAATAAGTTTATTATAAACCAATATATTTTTATTTGAATTTAAAATAAACCCAAACCCTTATTTCACCAAGTAAAAACTTAATTAAAAGAAATTTCCTTAAATAGTTTTTATTATAATAATATTTATTAATTATAAAAATGTAAAACATGGGTTTCCTAAATCGAACATAGTGTTTTAAAATTTATTATTTCAATCAATAAATTATTTATTAATGTTCAAAAATGTTTTTTTTATGTTTTTAATTAATAATTAATTGTTTATATTTTCATAAATTCTATATTTTTTTAAAGACTCGATTTTATCTCTATTCACATAAAAATATACCATTCAAAAAAAAATAAAGAATGATAATTTTAGAATAATTTTTCAGAATTTAATACAAAAAATATGTTAATTTTATCAAATTCACTTTGAAAATGTGATAGGGGTTAATTTTAATATAAAACACATATATGAAAAACAATTGTATTTTTTTATGAAAAAATGACCCTAGTGTTAATATAAAATATTTATATAGTTTTTATAAAGTTATTCATTATATTGATACAACCAATATAATAGATATAATATATCAATAATATTTAATAATTTTATTTCATTAATGTATGATGGATATTATTTTAGTTTTGTGCAGTGTGTGAAACAAGTTATAAAACATAGAATTAATTTAGAGAAAGATATATTCCAAAACTTGTGGGTGTAACATTCCCTCTAATAAATTAATCTCACCCTCACAATTTTAATTATCTACTACTAGTAAAACATATATGGAAATTTAAAAGAACTAATCAAATTAAGATATATTGTCTAGATGGATATAAATCTATCAAACATAGGAAACATATCATTTTCCTCATAATAATATTATCTGTAATATATTGTTTTCCAATAACTTTTTAATTGTTATGTTTATTGTTATTTGGAATCAAGCCCCAAATTATGTAGTTTTTATAAAGTGTTCTCATAATTATCCTTGCATTGATAGAATATTATAGGTAGATATGAAATTTGATTTCATTATCCCAATAAAATATTCCTTCCCCTATGTAGATAGAACAAGTTCATTTCCCAAATCCCATTAAATTCGTCTATATTAAAAACAAAAAGACACAAATGAGTCATTTTCCAAAACACATTGAAGAATATTCATATAACATAGATATAATAATGATGATACTAAGATATTTTATTTATAATTAAATAACTAGTAGTTAGTGAAAACATACACAACAAAAGACATACCCAAATCTAGAGTTAAAATTAACTGTACCTAGCAATACATAATTATCATTATCCATATAAATAGTAGTTTTTGGATAATTTTTTTGTTTTTCTCAGGATCTAGGTGGTTTTTGGTGTCCTGTTTCATCTTAATCCCTTGGATTAGTGTAGAAATTTATATAGTTCACAATATACTCATACATAATACTTCCAATTTCCCCTGGATAAAAAGGAAGAACACTACTCTTCTTCATCCTAATAAATAAAATATTATTTTTACTCAATAATTTACTAAACTATTAATTCCTTTACCAAACATAAAACATTTTCCAGTTCATTTAATATATTCCCTTGGATATTTTTCCCACATTTTATTTACATTGGATGGAAAATATTCTTCTCTTCATCATCTTCATCTCATGTTCTTCCATGAAACTCCATTCTTCACTTTTTTGGTTTGTTTGGAATTATACAAGGCTAAAGCTTCTAATCATAACTCAATATAGTGTGGTTTTCAAAACAAGACTTTCTAGACCAACCTATGCCCCATTTCATTTATTATTAGGTTAATAGTCACTTTCACTATGACAACCAATGTTAAATTGGTTTCTCATTTTTTCCATCTATTTCATTAAATTAAATAAAATTTAGTGAATAGGGTATATAAATTAGGAAATGTATCATAGAAAATATTATAAAAAATAACCCATAGATGATGTTTGTAACCTAAATTATAAATCATAAGTCTTATATCAAGGTTAACCTTAGATTATTTACTATTTGGTTCTATAACTAAATTATTTTCAAATCCCTCATAGTGTTTTTTAAAGAGAACGTGAATTAATAAATGAAGATCCACTAAGAGTATCAATCCTAGTTCAAATTTTGGCCTTTTTGATGTGAACTGAGTGATTATTAAGCTAATACCTTATATGCCTCTTTTGTGGTCACTACCCCTAGGTACGTCAATTACAGATCTTATATCCACTTGTAGTATCAAGAGAGATATTTCATTTCCTGAGAAAACCACAAAATCTCTAGTTTGATTTTTTTTGAAATATTATCCTATAATTATATTCATCCCAAGAGTTTTCAATAAGTTTGTCTCATAATAATCCCTAAAATATCTACCAAAAATAACTAAAACATTATGTAATACTGACCAAGGTTCCTCAAATCCAAACTCCACAATCCATTCTTTAAACACATAAATTTCAAATTCAATTTTACCCTAATTGAGTTGAGTCAATATAAACATGAATATATTTCAAAAAATTTAAAAATATATATCATAATAATCACATAACCCCAGGAATGAATGGTTTAGTATCTTTGATAACTAGCTCCATAAGAGACTTATTTCAACACTCCTGTGATGATTTACCAATAATTGATCCGCACTAGACTCCCTTATATACTTCTCTTAAGTTATACTATAACATCCCAGACACCAAAAACTCAAAGTTCAAAGTTATATTACATTATTTTTATAAAATAAAATATTTTACATAGTACTAAATTACTTATTATTCATGGAAGTCTAGATACAATAATATATTACATTTTGAAAAAACATTACATAAAATAACCAAATTATTATAATATTATTATCCCTTAGATCATATGGCTAAAAGATACACATAGTCATCCCCTAGGTTTCTTAGGGAAAGGAAAAAAATATTGGTGTGGTTATATACTTAATAAAAATTAGCATACAAAATAGAATACTACATAATATAATTAAAAAACAAGTTATATGGATAAATAAATGAACAACATGAATCCATAGTAAACTGAATCATATGTTATTCTATAATAATGAAAATAAATGAAAACATGGATAATAATATCCATTGATTCCATATTCGAGGATTTTATAATATCAGAAATAAAAACATATTATCAATGCCATGTTCCAAGACACTTAACCTGTTATGATAACAGGAAAACAATGAAATCCAACTTATTTTTCATTATGAGACTTATCAATTAATTTATAGTCTATATTATTCCTGGCCCCACTCATCACCTGATTAAGTCTAATGCATTACTATAAGAGTTAATGAGACCTTAAAAACCATTCCACAAGGAACCTATTTCTAAATAACAAATTAATACAAATAGAATAATCATTAAATAAATCAAATAACATTCCATCAAATATAATAATATTTATGTCTACTATAATTTCCTTTAAAAAATTTAGAATCTATGCGGTACAACATAGTAATAAGTATTACCCTTTTGAAATAAATATTGTGGAGAGGGTACTTTTAATGTGATGGTTTATCCAAAGAAGATAATAATTGGGTCTAATATATTTATTTGTTAGTAGAACAAGGTAATTCTTGAAAAAAACCATCATCATTCTTCGTTAAGTGAATGTTAATATTTGAATGTATATCCCCTAAAATTGTCTCTCCAGGAGTGCAGTTTAGCCACACTCATTATAAATCCTGGGGATGATTGTGTTAACGATCAACTAGAAACTTTTTGGATGATTACCCCTTGGTTCATATGGTTCACAACCATATCCACTTTAATATATCCATACATGTATTTATTTTCAATGAAATTATACATAATTTTACCTTTCTAACACTAATTATGGTATTTTCACCATGGAAATTATTGAGTTTTAAAATTGTTTTAAAAACTCTTATATCAAAAGAATACAAGGGAGGGATAAGAGTATATTTTTTTAATTTTTTAAAAATTAAATGAGTAATATGTAATTTTTTTCAATTGAAATCTATCCACTACATAAAGTCATGTATGTCTTGGATATTACACGAGCCCCAAAGAATGAAAATTGAGATAGAAAAATTTCAACATATGGATTGTGTAACAAGTAATAAAAAATTCCATGAATTATAGGGATTAAAATTATTCTATATATACATAAATAAATTAAATTAATGAAATAAAAACTCAAATAGATATTATATTCACCGCCTCAAATAAATTCTACATAACACTAAATGTGTCCCATTGAGAGAAATTTGTGTTAAGAAAACCTTACCTATTGCCATGATTTTAATAAAAAACATTGACCTCAAATAACCATGAAATATATATCTTAATAAACTAATTTATAAACTTACTCAAATATATTTTCATTCATAATATTTATTTCTTATTATTCTATACATGAATTTTATCGATTTTTCATATCAGGTGTATATAGTTTTGATCATTTGTACTAGTTTCATAATAGTGGTTTTATTTTTATTTATTATTCCAAATTTTAAACCCAATATATAATTAAATTTAGTATTATGTATTATTTAAAATAAATCGTTATGTTCCAAATTCATTTTTTGGGTGTTTTAATCTTTATCCTTTTATATGAAATCGATAACATGTATGTTTCAAAGATTCATGATAATCGAAGTGTGTTATCTTAATTAATGAATGAAATATTTATATTGAAACTAAAAATGAAAAAATAACAATTTATTAATTTATATCATGTTATTCAATTAATTATGTTCCAATAGTTATTCAGGATTTAAATTCATAGTGTTGTTCAAGTAGGTGGTTAAACGAACCCAAAAATTAATATACTCTAATTTAATTAATGATTATGAGGTGGTTTCATAGTAATATAATTGTATAAATAGAATAATAATATTATTTTGTTTTTATTAGTGTAATATATCACAATTTAATGAATTATAAATATAATTAGTGGATATTAATACATTACACAATTTGAATAAAACTCACCATCTTAGCATGCTTATTTTAAATAATTAAATTAAAGATGTTTCATCTGGTGATCATATCATCATTAGGTTCAAAAATTTATCATAAATGAAGATTAATTATATCGTACAAATAATTATATGTAAAAATTACATCCTTACATCCATTTATTAAATGAGGTGAATGAAAATGAAATATGTCGTGTTATGGAGGCGGTAGTCAACACAATGTAAAAATAAAAATTTGGTTTTTAATATGGGAATAGGGAAAGGTGGAAAGTGTTTATTTCTAGAATATGAAAATATTTATTATACCATAAAACTAATTTAATCACATATCATTTGAGAAAATAAATTTTAAATTGAATGATAAAACTAAAATACATTAGAGAAATGATTGAACTTATGTCGAGTACTTTTGGTTTGTCTTTGAAGATTCATGGGAAAAGAAAGTCCTGGGATAATATATTATGAAAACATATTATGATATGAAAATGGAACTATAAGGGAATAAAATAATCATGTTATTTATTATTAAAACTAATTTCTATAGTGGTATTGAATCGGGGGTAAGAGGCCCCTTTTATAGGTGAAAAAGAGGAGCTTTTCTATAGTATCTAAAGTTAGGTAGGTGGTAGGAATGATATCACATGGGTCATAGTTTTGTTCAGAGAATTAGATATAGAAATGTTATATGAGATATTTTTGAATTAAATTAATTACTAACATGTCTTTATATAATTTTTTATGACCATTCAATTATTAAAAATTCATGATGCATAACTTACCCATTTTACCCTTATCAGTTTTGATTAAAAATCATCCTTCTTAATTTTTTTATTACTAAATATATAAGATGAAACTTCATACAAAATTTCAAGGTGATGAGTCTGAATTTTAGATAAATTTAACCTAAATTAATTTTTGAATATGATATAATTAAATTTTAATTTAAAAAATTAGATATAGAAAAAAAAATTAAAGCAAAATGTCTTCTAATAAATAATGTATTTTTTTTGTTATTTATCCTTAATTATTAATTGAATGAGTGTTTATATATGAGTTTAAACATCATATTAGAGTCATATTTTATGGTAGTTTAGTCTAATTTATTTTGATAAAAATTATATTAATATTATAAAATTAATTCATTAAAAACTACTATTTTACTTTTTCAATGTTAAGTTATCCTTGTAATAAATATTTTATTTTCACTGAAAAAAATAAAACTAAAATAGTTAAATAATTTGGGTTTAACGATTCTAAATATAATTTACATTTTATAAAATAAAATTTATATTTATATGGAAAATTAATTTTAACATTTTCACACATAAAATCGATTCTTTAGAAAAATCCAAAAAATTTATCATAAGTTAATATTTTTATGATTATTTAAAAATTTAGTTTATTTTTTGAAACAATTTCTATCATTTATAAATTAAATATTTAAATATAATCATGAATAAAGGTTTTTTAGAGTATTCATGATTAAACCGTCCAAAATACTCTCTCAAACTAGTACCCCAACCCAACCATCACGTACTAAAATAGTGTTGTCAGTCCCCACAGACTGGTGACTAGCACCTGAGGATAAATGAAAATCAGGGGGAATGATTTTCCCATCATAAATAAGAATACATGAAACATATATATACATAATGATAAGAAATAGTGTAAGTGTAAAACATGAAATATATGTCATATCATTGAGGAAACAACAGATGCGATACACCTCAAAAAGTATCTAAATAATATATAATGTACAAGTCCATAAAAAAGGAAATATAAAATAGAAATAGATACTCCATGTGATAGCATGTGAAAAATTCCACCATCTAACCACCAGATAACCAAACATAGTTCAAAAAGTCTCACCACCTCACTGTGGTGACTTTCTTTTCGCTTTATTGATAGTAATAACAAGGTTTTTGCACCATCAAAGAAATGACCATGGTTTGAGAAAAATAGAATCAATAGGATAATACCCAAGGGATCCATATCAAGTCTATGTACAATAATCTAGAAATGATAAACTCTTAAGAAAACAAGGCATGATAATCCATTAAAAAGTTTTTATATTAAAATCATGGTAAAATATTTTCAACTTTTTTCACAATTCCAAATAATCTATATAAAAATGTTTTAAAGAATTTCATATATATTAAAGTAGTAAAATCAAAGAATGCATCATATACAATGTCAAATCGAATATAAACCAATGAATAGGTTTTTTCATGCCGTGGATCAAAATAGTTTAGGCTATATAAGATAATCATACACAAACATAGAAAATTTAACAACTTAGGCCTCTAGACATATGCATAGAATCTAGATAGAATAGAGAAACTAAAGAAAGTGAACCCTTAAATAGATTCTAAAATGTCGCTAGAACAATGGGAATAGAGAGTAGATGATAATAACATGAGTGAACCCCCTGATGTTATCAACAGACGAGACATATTACTATACCTTACACTTAATTACCCAAGGTGTCCCATGTGATATGTTTTCCAAAACATTTCATTAAAAAAATTATTTGAAAACCATTTTATAAAACAATTTCAAAATTATTTTTTAATACCTATTATTTTACAAAAATAATGGAACACTATATATTATCAAACAACAATTTCCAAAATCACATTTTAATCACCACAATTCTTTTATAAAACAATTTATAAAAATAAGAGAAATAATGTTCAAATAATATTGGATTGTGATAGAACCACAAACCTTGAACTTGGGTAACAAAATACCATAATAGTATTCACCAACTTGAAATAATTGAATGATAGAAATGGATGACTTAAAATAGATCCTTAAATGTTGGTATAAATTTAACATGAAAAATGATCTGTGGAGAGGATAGATCGAAACATACCTCAAAGAATGCTCATGTGGAACCACAAAAAACACTAGGGTAAAACAATGAATGAATATCATGCAACATATCTAGAAATGATAAAGAATATTATCATCATAGATATAAGGATCCATAAACATAGTGAAAATTTACTACCATGATCAATGGAAATAGTGAAGCAGGAGAATATCTTACCCAGAGAGACACACTGCAACAAATATAAAAGTCAATCAATGAATTAATAATCTAAGAGTGTAGATCCTTGAACTCACATGGGAGAGATCCTAGGTCTTTAGAGAAAATCTTGTGGTTGAATGAAAAATTAATCACCTGCACAATACCCTTAAATTCACTAATATTGAATTAGTTGTGACGTTAAAACTTTTCAATGAAATTAATTTATTAATTAACAAAGATACAGAAAAATGTGTCACCTAAAATTAAAAATCCTTATTTTGACCATTTCATGATGTGAACCCAATTCATGGAATATAAAAATTTCAAACCTTCAACCAATTCATTAAACATTCATATAAATGGTTTCAATTCATGTAATCCTTTCATGTTGTGAAAATTTCCAAAAGAAAGAAAATACTTCAGATTTTGAAGGAAAACCTCATATCCCTTTTAAATGTTGTTACCTAGAATCAAATAAATTCAATAGACATACATCCTAGACATTATACCATTTTCTGTAGTAAGGGATTTCAAACAAAGGGATCCCAAAAATACACCCAAACAAAGAGGGAAATGAAAATAGAGATCAGACATACAAGAATGTTGGTAACAAAATGAGACAAAATCATCACTATAAAATATTACATTATCAAGATGGAAGGTGGATGAATTGTGTTTAGAAAGATGTGAGGACTTTACTCCCACATCAATGAAATTTACTACCTTGTCTTATGAGAATATGGTTTGTGTTTCCACAATAATCTAACCAATGTAATTAAATATCCACACAAGACCTTTAATTTGGTTTCAATTATCTCCACTAGCTGCTCCACCACAAAAATGTCTGGCTTCAACATTATCTCTTCCCCAATGAAAATCTGAGAGAGACAAGGATGATACATCCTGATCTATGTTATATAGAAAACATAATTAATACCTATCAAATAAAATAGAATTTCCAAAAAATAAGCAACCTTCTAGAGCCTATTAGTGTCATCAAATGGTTTAACATATATTAGATCCATATTTCCTTATTTTGCAAGATGATGATCACCCAATTGAGGAGAAACATTTATGAAAACTTGGTCACCAACATAAAACACAAAAGGACAATCCTGAAGATCCTCATATGACTTGTTTCAACTCTGAGCTAAAACAATATGTTGATGTATATCTTGAATTCTCACTCAAATCACAAGAAAGAGTCTTGGTCATAACAAAGATTCCACGCACACCTCTACCCACAAAAGTGGTGATCTGCATGGGGGACCAAACAATGCCTTAAAGGGTTCCATTCAGATCAATGAATGACAAAGATTGTTATAAAAGAACTCAAATAGTCTTATATGGATATAACATCGTCCACCCAAATCCTAGTCACAAGCACAAAAAAATCCTCCATGATCTAAATAGCACACTCCACCTACACATATGTTTGTGGATGTAAGATTTACTCAATTTTACATGAGTACCCATCTCCATATAGAGACATTTCTAGATCCATGAAGAAATCCTAGGTTCCCTATCCAGAATAATAGTTGACGGAACATTGTGAAACCAAAAAACCAACTGTATATATAGCATACCAAAGTTTTTACCTTTAGTGGTTTCCCTGATTGGGAAAAAGTGAGGAATATTTTTCAACTGATTAGTCACCAACACGACCGAATTTACCCCTGGTTAAGTTTATGGTAATCCAAAAATAATGTTAATGGACAACACAACCCACTTATAAAATAGAACCAGAAGATTCTAGAGAACACTCAAAGTTTGCAAATTTTCTTCTTTTATCTTTGAGATAGTGTAACAATGGGACACATAATCTACAATGTCACTATTCATACCTTACCACCAGAATCACCATATTAGGTTACAATACATATTCATATTGCTCGTATGGATATTCCAAAAATAACTATGACATAAAATGTTGAGATCCTCACAGTTTGTTGAAATGAAAAATTATTCCACAAAATGGATAATACAATATAAAGATATAGACCTACTAGAAATGGTGTCCCTGCTCTATAAGGTATCTTAAAATTCCCCTAAATTATTCATCATGATACTAAACCTATATAATAGATTCAAGGGGAGATGATGATAACTGAGCCCTATTTAGAGTGAAACCTAAAACATCCTCTAGGTATTCTAACTGAAACTATGAAAAGAGTACCATAAGCATCTAGTCATCCTTTGTTTCCTAAATAATGTGATATGGCACATTCATATTGAGTGAATTTGTGATTACATTATCCTTACCAGGAGTGTAGGTGATGTAAAATTCTAATGTATTAATGCCTTTTATCCACTACCTCTATCTGAGATTCATGTAATTATATGAAAATAGGTAAATTAGATTTGATGGATAGAAATGACTATGAACTTATCCCTAAAGAGATAATGCGTCCAATATTTATGTGCATACAAAATTGAAAAATGATCTAAATCATATGTGTGGTAATTATTCTCATGTAGTAAAATGTCAAGAGATCTTTAAGACACCAAATGATTGTCCTTCATAACCATTCAACAAAAACCAATGCTAAAAGAATAACAGAAAACCACATAAACCTACCTGGATGAGGTAATATCATAATAGGATCTTATTTAAAAAGTCATTTCATATCATTGAAATAATACTTACACTTTGAATCCCATATGAATTTAACCCTTTTCCTAGTAAGATCATTCAAAGGTGGCACTAACATTGAAAAATACTTGAAGAAACATCTGTAATATCTTGTAAGGCCAAGGATGATCTGAATCTCAAAGATTTTATATTGATCTTCCCATTAAAAGAAATATTTTTCCTTCTTAGGTTCAACCATTTCATAAACCATGTTGTGAATGATTAAAAAAACATGTGATATTCTAATTTTTGAAATTAGGTGACTTTCAAGGTGAAAGATGAAACTTAATCCTGCTAGGAGATCTCAGATTATTTTTCTAACCACTTAGTTTGTCCCAGAATAGGGTGTTTACCCTTGGACATAATTTTTGTTGAATCCTGAGCCATTCAGATCATGGTCGAATAATAAATATTTGATTAATTAAATTTTATTTTTCATCCATGTTCCTTTAGTGATAAATTATGCTCAGAGAGTCGGATCAAAATTATGACTCCTAAGTAGAGTCCAGAATAGTTTGTTTTTTTCTTGGTGGGTAATAACCTGATATCGAGCACTTGTTCTAGGTTGGGTGCCCTTTTTTTCTTCATTTTCTTTTATTTCTTTTCCATTATTTTTCCCTTATTTTTTCCTTTTTTCGTTTCATATATCGCCCACAATATCTTGTCAAGTACATCCCCCCGTTAGGATTATTTTTTCCAAGAGAGAGGATAGAGAGATATGACAAAGATAGGAGGGAGAGATAGGGAATAAGGCCCTGTTGTGGAGTTGGTGTTGCACCAGATCATCTTGTAGGCGTTGCAGAATGAAAATTAGAATGAAGGTTTAGAGGTTTCCTCTTAAAAGTTGTGTCATAACCTGTCACCTGGGGCCCATGTCGTAACTACCCCAAGCCCACCTTTCATAGGCCAAGGGCCGGTGACTAGCACCAAAAGGCATACTTCCTAAAATGGGAAGGCATTGCCTTTAAACCTGTACAACACATGGTTCGAGAACACAATAAGAAGAAACTGTGAAGAAAACTGCTGTAGAAAAAGAACTGCTAAATGTAAAAGGGGCCAGAATACTAGCCCAATTGAATGTACGAGTATAAACAAAAATTAAAAAAACAATTGAAAGTAACAATACAAATGAAAAAAGGAAAACAACTACTGAGTCATACTCCATGTATCCTACCAGAAGGGTAGATACAGATCGCCTCCTCAACACTCCACACCCGCCTATCTTCTCCACATACCACCTAGTCCAAGCTCCCTCAAACATCATCCCAACTGATCTTCATATGTACATGACCAATCAAGTTTTAGGCATAGCCCGTGTAGGGGTGAGTTTAACAATACTCATTAGGGACCCCAATACCCCTGAAGCTCTCTTCGAATTCTACAAGGAAAACTACAAAGAATGATCTCAATCTCAAAGGAAAAAGGAATATACATAGATCAATTAGAGTCTCAACTCAAACTAGGTATACAAAATAGAGAATAAAAATTATGATTCTGACCCACACAAGATTGTTATAAATGTTGATAGCGTGCCACAATATTCTCTAGGGGTAGTAACAAGTATTATTCCAGTCAGAACGTCGAACACCTTGGCTGATGGAGAAATCCTCCTCTATTGAGTACAATGGGAATACCATGTCACACAGAGGTACTTTTCACCACCCATGGATGGATGAGGTACTCCTCCTATCAAGTACTGTGGGTCTACCGTGTCACATAGAGGCTCTTGCACCATGGGTCTGCCATGTCACACAGATACACTCCCCCTCATGGCTTGCTGAGGTACTCATCCTGTCGATTACTGTGGGCCTTCCATGTCACAAATAGGTGCTCCCCACCTAGGCTCTATCGCGTCACATAGAGGCGCTCCCCACTAGGCATGTCGAGTCACTCCAAGTCGAAACTGCCAGTAGTCATCAAGTCTTATCCAGTCGTAGGGTTCTGTACATAGCATGCTTGGGATAACCACTCCCCAAGTCATTAGTTGTATTTCAACCAGAAAAAAGTCTCACAAAGAGAGTAACCTGATGATCCATCATATCACAAGGGTTCCAACTCAATAGATGGCACTTCAATCAGAGGCTCGGTCTGTGCATTATTGGCATTTCAGAGCCAAGGGTCCAGTTGGATTAGGGTGTGATCCAACTCATTCGTACTCTATTTTTTTCCAAAACACTCACGGAGTAAGTCAAAAAAGAAATTCCTCTCCATGTATCTTGATGCCACAGAAGGTTTGTCAAACAGACATCTGGTTTAGGACTTGGGCCCGTTTTGTGTAACTCGTCGGTATTGGGTCCGGGTCTGGTACGCCTCTTTTGGTCCGGCCCGACCCGGTTCTGCTAGGGATGACCCCAGATTGACCTGGGTCAACCCAGCCCAACATGGGTCCAGCTTGATTCAGTTGAACTCGGCCCGCTGGGCTCGGACTGACTCTGCTTGGCCACAGGTTAGGCCGCAGGGCTCTGGGTTAGCCCACTGAGCAGTGGTTCAGTCCGCTGGGCCGACCTAGTGGTGCCACCCACCTGGCAGCATGGGCCACCAGAGATACTTGTACGTGGCATGTCTGAGAATGGCTAAAGCAGCACAATTCCACTTCAGCAGGTCAACCTGTGGGGGTTGACCCAATGCAGCGCCACGTGGCACCGCAGGTCCTCCATGCTGCGGCCGACGGGCGACGGGTTTGCCGCCGGGCGTGTTGCTAGCGCACAGAACGTCCACTGTCCGCTGATCAATCCGGTAGCCCAGCTCCTACCGTGGTCAACCCAAGCAGCAGCTCTGCTGCCGCAAGGGCACGCCATTGGGGGTGCGCCCCACCCCTGCCGGTTCTATCACGGATGGCAAGCGTGCCAGCCGACCTCTCCAGCGGCGCGTGATGGCACACCACCCCATCAACCATGGCCGGCCGGTGTTCTAGCCACCTTCTTTCGTTCATCGCGGATGACAAGCCACAACCTACTTTGTTTATCGGCGATGCGTGATGGCGCACCGTGCCTCCTCCGTGGCTGGCCAGTGCCGACCGCTCCGATGACTGTCGCTACTTTGTGTTGTGACCTCCTCTTTCTGTGTGCATCGACGTGCTATCCCCAACGTAGCCGGTCAGAATCTCCGTGCCGTCAGTGTTCCATGGTGGTGCAAAATCAGTAAAGTAGTAGAGGGTTCAGGCCATGTTCGTTAGGCCCATGCCCTCTGCGTTATCTCAAAAAAATGAGGGGGGTTAAGGGTTTAACAAACTCTTGGAATTTAAATCAAGATAAACCCCACAATGATACCCTGAAATAACCTCCCGCAAATATGAATGAATCACGCACAAAAATTTTAGTAAGTTGACCCACGTTCTTCATATTATTCAAGAATTAGGGACAGGAAAATCATTTAAAATGATTAAACGAATAAACCCCCAACATCAAAAACCCATTAGAGAGCACTCTCTCTTGAAGGTGGTTGGTGTTCTTCATTCCCAAAACAGGATTCAAACGACGTCCCTCGTACTTCGTCCTCCGATTCATGGTTCAGTGTCGTCTGTCACCTCATGCAAGGTTCGGCTCCATCCTCTAAGCGTCCAGTGTCATGGTTCTCCTTTAGCACTTCATTTCTTGGAAAAGCTGTGATGATACCCCTCTCCAAGCTCCATATATATAAGAGAGGGGGAGGGTAAGTAATGACATTGAAATTTAAGGGGGCTCATCAATAAAGAAGCTTCCTAATTCCCCAATGATGTTGTTATATAGGGATGGCATGTCAATCCAGTTATTGAAATGACACATCGCTAGCCCCACCCCTATGCAAGAATGTTGGATGATATAAAATAAAATAATAAAATTATTCTTCTTCATTTCATTTAAAAATTTTCAAAACATAATTTTTTCTTTGCACCTACTATGGTCAAAGTAAATCCTCCCTTAAACAAATCCAATGTCGTGGATTCAACGGTGCCCTCAAATTTCTAATCTGAGCAACGATTTAAAAGTTAAAAAATTCTACACACGTGTTTACTAAATGTAACCGAAAAAAAGTTTAGAAAATTATTAATGTTAACCCTCATCTTGTGCTGTTCATGGTTAGGCTTCACCTAAAGAGAACACGCCCCAATGAACTCATTGTTACTCTCATAATTTCAATCCAAGTTACCATTTATAATTTTTGGATTTTACCATAAAATAATTTTCATTTAATTATTTTATTTATGGCCAAAAACTAACTTTCACTGGTGGCCCACACCAGCCAATATTAGTATCTGCCTAAAAATAGAATACCCTCACTAGCTCATCGGTGGTCTCAGTTTTTTAATCCTTGTTTTCGTTGGTGAGTTATAAACATTTGAAAATTAAAATAACATTTTTTAATTATTTTATTTAGGTTATTCCATTTTCGTGTTTTCTCACAGGAGGCCCACACCGACGAAACTTATATCGCGCCTAGATTAAAACCGCCATCTTGAACGCATTGGTTCCCTTAGATTTCTAATCCGATCATCCTTTTAAGAGTTATTCAACTTTTTTAGAAAAACTGCTCATGCGTGCTAATTAAAGCTAAACAAAACTTCGACGGATCATTCGGGGAACTATGGGCCTCAGAATCACGCGCCGTCATATTTTGCGGTCTCGAAATAATTCCATATAATTAAAAAAATTATACAGAAATTCTGGGACATTATTTTCTCCCCACCATTGGTATTTAAATCCCTAAAAATCAAAATGAAGGAAATTCTAAAAAATGAGGGTACTGAACACAAATTTGAGTCTCCCGCTCCCATGTTCTCTCTTGGTGGTCCCCGTGCTGCCACCGAACTCACAGTAGTGGGATCGACCGTCCACGAAGGACTCACTCCCATCAATCCTCTATCTCCATTGGGAACTCCGTAAAAGTCACCCCATCATCAAAGTTCAACTCTCCCAAGTTGATAACGTGTGATGGATCATGCACGCATATCCTCAACAACGACACGTCCAAAACATCGTGCACTTTCTCCAACTGTGGTGGAAGTGCCACGCGGTATTCCACATCACATATCCTCCGAAGTATTAGAAATGACCTGATAAACCTTAGTGATAACTTGCCTCCTTAGCCAAATCTCTTGTAGTCCCCGTCGAGGAGAGACTCCCAAGAAAACACGGTCCCCCAACTGGAACTCCAGAGGTCACTACCTCCTATCAGAATATGACTTCTGTCTACTCTGTATAGTCTTCATATACTACTAGATGGTCTGCACATTCTCAGTGGTGGCTCATACCAACTCTAGACCATTATGTGCCAACTCAAATGGGTCTGTCCACTATAGAGGTGATTTGCAGGGTCGACCGTACAAGGCCTCAAATGGTGCCCTATCGATGGTGGAGTGATAAATGTTGTTGTAAGCAAACTCCAATAAGAGCAAGTGATCCTCCCAACTACGGCCAAAATCTAGGATACATGCACAATGCATGTCCTCTAGTGTCTGAATGGTATGCTCTTTTTGAGCATCCATCTGAGGATGAAAGGTGGTGCAAAAAACATAGCTGATTCCCAAATGCCTCCTGTAATCCCTTCCACAACTAGGATGTAAAACATGTGTCACAGTCAGAGATGATCATTTATTACACCTCACAGAGCCTCCCAAGCTCCAAAATGTAGAGGCATCCCAATCCCTCTACTGATCCCTTCTCTTGGAAAGGTAGGAAGTGGTTCGACTAGGTGTGTCGGTAAACAATAACCCAAATAGAGCCATGTCCCCTAGACGTACGTGGAAGCCTGATCACAAAGCCTATGGAGATCCCTCCCACTTCCACTATGGGAACTGTAGTGGCTGATCTAAGCCTACTGGAACCTAATGCTCGGCCTTCACTTGCTGACAAGTGAGGAATCGTGAAACTAACTCAGCCACTGCCTTTTTCATCCCTGGCCACTAGTGTTGAAGCTGGAGGTCCTGGTACTTCTTCACTACACTAAGATGCCCCGCTAGAGAGGACGTATAGAACTCCCTCAACACCTCCTCTTATAGCCCCAACTGTACCATGGTACGTCCTCTGAAGTTGATGGCGTGCACCCCTGCTTCAGAAAATATATTCGGAGCATGTTCTGAGGATATCTAAGCATGTAGAGCCTCACGTTCAATGTCCCCATGTTGCACTTCCCTGACCTGCTAAAGAAGTGGGGGAGTGACTGTCATAGACTAGAGGTATACTACTCCATCTTTATCCATGAAGGATATCTTCAAAGCGGCTGGCTACACTGTCACCTCACTTAGGAGTGATTAGCTACACCCTCATTTTCATTAGTTTATCCTGTGCTTCCTGGGTTTCCTTTTTCTCTGACCAAGGAAATCCTCAATCCAATGATATAGATAAACCACAACCTTTTTCCTATTACCATCAATCTGTGTATGAACTGTGGATGTCCAATCCATACTCAAACTAACACCGTAAGGCTTCGATGATGCCACCAAGAGGTTCCAACTGAAACTCTCACCTCAGGGGTCAAATCACACCGTCGAGATAAGTGTGATTATCGAGTCTCCACCCAAAGGTATCTCCAGACGTCTGTTTAACCAAAAACTTTTAGTCTTGGACAAGATTTGTGGAAGGAATGATTGATACCTATGTCTACTAATACGGCAGCTAGTAGTAGACATAGGACGTACCTCAAATCATTCATAGAGCCCTTGGGTCACACTCCTTGGACGCTTGCAGCAACTACCTTCCCTTATCCACCTGCTCCCTGAGCCTGATGAGGACCTCAACGTGGGGGTGGTTGTAACATTTTGAAATGTACACCACCTCATGCTGCTCTTCTAGCCCTATTTCCTTGTCTGCAACCCTAAAGATTCTTCTATCCCTATCACACCCTCTTACCAAAACATTTTACACACCCAAGTCTCTAAGACTAACACCAGTTTACTTCTTTTACACTACTAACATTCACTGGTTGTATCTGCTCAGCCAAAAAACATTCAACCACAAAGGATCTCTCTTGCACCATAACATAAGTAGAAATGAATTGTGTAATAGTGCAGGAACTGATGTCCGTAAACACACCTCGCTTGGAAGTTCGAGCCCTGAAGCACAAATCATATCGTATTCATTGAGTACGAGGAATGGTCGGTACACCTAGATGAATACTCAGCTACCGATATGTCATCCTTCCGAAGCTGTAGAAGCTCTAGGGAACTCTCAGCCACCTCTTCAAGATAGTCTATAGACACCTATGAGTCAGGATCACATTGGAAATTGAGGGGTATCTAATGTTGAAACATGTGTAAGGAACTAGTATTACATTTGTCCTCTAACTATATCGCCGATTGTAACTGCTGACTACCGGGAAGTGATATAACTGACACACTTCCCAAAGGTACCATATTGGGAAACGGTCCATGTACAAAAGCCTTACTACCCTGTAGATCATCCTCATGTACACATACTGGAAAAGACCAGAATCTAGGATCACCATCTACTCAACCGGTGTCCCAACTAGGTGGAAAACTCTAGCCATAGCCTCTAGACAGTCCTCAGTTGCCAGAGAATCTGTCTCAACTCGAATCCTCAGAGGCCTCTACCACTGGAACTTGTGAAACATGCTTAGTTGGAGTGCACCATCCACTAGTGCATCTCGTGGTAACTTCTTCCCAACAGGTGGTGGTGCTACGTGTACACCACCCGAAAGTGTCAACATAGTAAGAGGGCCCTACATTGGTGCCTTGTCATTCTGTGGGCCGTCATCATGTACTCTCTTGGGAATCCTAGCTGGATGTCTATGCAGCATAATCCTGATAAGGAAATGGTGCACCATGTTCATAAGTTATACCTAGTGAGCTAACTCCAAAGAAATCACAAGAAAAAATCTTCAAAAACACACGCAATCCATGTTTCCATGAACTGAGTAGAAAATCAGAATTCAAGGTCTTGGTGTATTGATACGTCGGCTACCACACCAACACTGGACTCCCCAAACTGAACACCACACTCATAATACTTAACACTATTGCTACATTTAAAAAATTAGAGTTCTAGTTCTTTGGTAGAACTGAATTCATCTGATACCACTTTGTCACGACCAATCCACTGGGACTCGTGCGATGACTACCCAAAGACCATCTTCTATAGGCCTAGGGATAGTGACTAGCACCAAAAGGTGTATTCCCAAAAAGGAGAAGGAATTTCTGTTAAACTTGTACAACACACAGTCTGAGAACGCAAAAGGAAGCAATGGTGAATAAAACTAATGTAGAAAAAGGAGTGATGAAGGTAAACGAGGCCGGAATACAAGACCAACTGAAATTATGAGTACAAATGAAAAGTATAAATACAATTGAATGGAACCATACAATTGAAAAAGGGAAAATAATTACTGAGTCATCCTCCAAGGATCCTACATGAAGGGTAGGTACTGATCGCCTCCCCAGCAATCCACGCCCGCCTGTCTCCTCCACGTACTGCCTTGTCTTGGATTCCTCAAACCTCACCCCAACCGCTTGTCATATGAACAAGTCACAATAAGGTGTAGGCATATCCCGTCTAGAGGTGAGTATAACAATACTCAATAGGGACCCCAAGACCCCTGATGGTCTCTCAGAATTTCACAAAGAAAACCACAAAGCATGATCTCAATCACATAGAAAAAAGCAATAGTCAAAGCTTAATTAGATTCTCAGCTCAAAACAAATATAAAACACAGATAATCTGAATTATGATACTGAACCACACATGATCACTATGAATGCTGATATCCAGCCATGATATTCTCTGGGGGTAGTAACAAGTATCATTACCAGTCACAACATAGAACACCTCGACTATTGGGGAACTCCTCCACTATCGAGTACAGTGGGCTGACCACATTACACAAAGGCACTTCCCACTATCCATGGACAACTAAAGTGCTCCTCCTATCGAGTACTGTGGGTCTGCCGCATCACACAGAGGTGCTCCCCACTGTGGGTCTACCACATCACACAGAGGCACTCCCCCTCGTGTCTTGCTGAGGTACTCATATTGCGAAGAATCGTGGTTTTTCCACATTATACAGAGGTTCTCCCCACCGTGGGTCTACTACGTCATACAAAGGCACCCCCGTTAGGCCTGTCAATTCACTCTGAGTCGAAATGGTCAGAAGTCATCAAGTCTCAGCTAGTCACAAAGTTCCGTATGTAGCGCACTTGCGAGATCCACTACCCAAGACATAGTTCATATTTAAACCAGCATGAAGTCTCACAAAAAATTTATCCCTATGATCCATCATTTTCCAATGTTTCCAATGTAATAAACGTCACATCAATCAGACGTACGATCGATGCGTTATTGGAATTTCAGTACAGAGGGCCTAGTTGGATTCAGGTGTGATCTAACCTAGCCATACTCCATGTTTCTAGAAGACTCTCATTGAGTAAGTCAAAAGGACCATACTACTCCAACGATCCTGACACCAAAGAATATTTGTCAAATGGACGCCCGGTTTAGGAGTTGGGGCCCGTTTTGTGTAACTGGTCGGTACTGGGTCCAGGTCCGGTTCGCCTTGGTCAGTTTGGCATGACCCGGTTCGGCATAGGCCTACCCATATCCACCTCGGTTGACCTGGACCAACTTCGGTCCAACCCCACCAAGATCCACCTATCCCTCTTGGCCCAACCCAACCTGTCTGGGTCATAGGTCTGGCCACTGGGCCACAGGTCAGCCCGTTGAGTGGGGGGTCTGTCTGCTGGGCCGACCCGGCGGTGCTACCCGCCTGACAGCATAGGCCGCTTGGGATACCTGGATGAGGCACATCTGGGGAGGGATAACATGGCACATATCCAAATCAGTGGGTCAACCCATAGGTGTTGAACCAACACAATCCCCCATGGCATCGCACATCCTCCATGCTGTGGCCAATGGGTCGCGGCTTTACTGCCGAGCGTGCTGCGGGGGCGCCCCCTTTCCACCCACTACCAGTCGATTTGGCAGCCCCTGCTCCTTCCATAGACCATGCAATTCGCATCCCTAGTTCCACATGGGTGTGATGTCAGGGTGCACCCCACCCCTACTAGTTCAGTAGTGTCTGGCTGGGATGCCATCCACCCCCTCCTACGGCGCGCGATGGTGCGTTGCACCATCACCTGCGGCTGGCCCGTGTGTCGGGAGCCTTCCTTCAGTTGCCACGACTGATGAACTAGGGACTCCTTTATTCATTGGCGGCGTGCAATAGTGTGCCTTGCCTCCTCCGCGGTCGGCCGGTGCCAGCCACTCCGATGACCACTGCATCTTTGTGTTGCGACCTCCTACTACGGCAGACATCAACGCGCTATCCCCAACATAGCTAGTTGGTATCGCCATGCCATTGGTATTCCATGGAGGTAATAAATTATCAATGTAGTAGAGGGTTCGAGCAGTGTTCGTTAGCCCCGTTACCTCCATGTTAGTTCAAAAAATATGAGGGGGATAAATGTTTAACAAACTATTAGAATTTAAATCCAGATAAAACTCACAAAAATACCCTATAATAACCTCCCAAAAAAATGAATGAATCATGGGTCAAACCTTTAGTTAGTTGAACTACATTATTCTTATTATTCAAGAATGGGGAAGAGGAAAATCATTTAATATGTGTAAACAAATAAAACCCCTACCTCAATAACAAGTTGGAGAGCGTCCGTGCTTGAAGGTTGGTCGGTCTACTTTGTTCCCGAAATAGGCAACCAACGCACCAATCATACGTCGTCCTCCAGTTTGTGGTTTGGTGTCTTCTGTCACCTCCCGCTGGGTTTGGCTCCATCCTCTATGTTTCTAGTGTAGCGGTGCTCCTTCGAAACATTGTTTCTTGGAAAAGCTATGTTGATACCTCTCATAACGCTACATATATACAGGAGAGGGGGAGGGTAAGTAACAACATTGGAATTTAATAGGGCTCATCAATTAGGAAGCTTTCAAATTCACCAATGATGTTGTTACTTAGGGTTGGAAGGTGAATCCATTTATTGGCTTGACACATTTTTGGTACCAACCCTTTTCTTGTCCGTTGAAGGATATGAAATAAATTAACAAAAATATTTTATTACATTTCATTTAAAAAGTCAGAAAACTTAAGTTTTTCTCTGGATCTACTGCAGTCAAAGTAAAGCCTCCCTTAAGGGAATCCTAGTGCATCAGATTCAATGGTGCTCTAAAATTTTTAATCTGAGAAATTGTTTATAAGTTATAAAAATCCGTTCACGCATTTACTGAACGTACCTGAAAAATAGTTCAAAAAATTATTGACATTCACCCTCAACCCATGATGGTTATTGTTAGGCTCTACCTAAGGAGAAAAAACCCAAAGGAACTCAAAAGTACTCTCATATTTTCAATTTGAGTTACCATTTAGATGTTATGGATTTTAGAATAAAAAAAATTGTCACTTAATTATTTTATATATTGATAAAAACTAAATTTCACTGGTGGACCACGCTAGCCAATGTTAGTATCTCCCTAAAGAGAGAATACCCTCAATATATTAGCAGTGGTATCAAAATTTTAAACCAAGTTAACATTTTTGAGTTACAAGCATTTGAAAAATAAAATAACTTTATTTAATTATTTTATTTAAAATTATTTCATTTTTGGGTTTTCTCGCAGGAGGTATGTGCCGACTAAAAATAATTCACGCCTACAGTAAACTTTCCATCCTGAACGCAACAGTGCCATCATATTTCTGACTTGGAAAACCATTTAAGATTTATTCAACTTTTTTAGAAAAACTTTTTACAGGCACAATTAATGCTTAACAAAACATTGATGGATCATTCTGGGAAGTCTGGGCCTCAGAATCATGCATCGTCAGATTTTGCAGTCTCGAAATAATTCTATATAATTAAAAAAATTATACAAAATATCTGGGACATTAATAGTAGAACATTTTTGATGATTACCCCTAAATTCATATTATTTTTTGTTTTTAAATTTTAATTTTGTTTTTGGGTTTTTGGGGACCCGTTGTGGGATGCTCTAGTAGTTTTAGGGTGAGTTGGGATATTTTGGGTAGTTCAGAGAGATTTATGGCTAGGAAATCCCAATCACACAATGTGTGGTTTTGTGAATACATATCACATGTTATTAATTATTAGAGAATACGGGTTTTGAGAACAACACCCCATGTACAAGTGGTACGCACCTTGTAGTGGGATCCTGGGGTGTTGTAGAGTTCTCAACCAAACATTACATGTTGTGGTAGTTAGAAATGTAGGGTACATGACAAGTGCCTGTTTGGGGTACACTCCATGTAGGCATACACGCCAAGGTATTTTACACGGCCGGGTACATGGGCAGTCTGTTATGTAGTGTCACAGAACATGTACTGACTGTACATGCCATGTATGCTAGAAATGTACACACCGAGTGGGCTAGGGAACATTTCAAGGGAGGAACCTAGGGGGTACATTTTATATACATGGGGTGCATTCCATATACATGATCTATACTAGGCTATTTGAACTATCTATTATTCAAGAGTCATAATTGGGCTCTTGAGTAATCCATTATAAGTTTTTTCCCATGTAGATCACAATGGTTGTTTCCTTTTGGGATTTAGGGGCTGTTGGAAAGGTGTTTTATATGGTTAGAGATTTGAAGGAGGGTCCCTTTTGAGGTTGGTGTTCTATAATCCTAATGAGGTTTGGGTTGTGAGTTGTGATGCACATGTGAGGTTGTGTGTACTCATTTGTAACCTTGGATTGAGGATTTCAAGTGAGTCTTATTATGGTTCTTTGGAAAGATTTTGGGAGGCTGGGTCCAGTGTCTCCTTAGATGAGTTCAATAGTTTTGTTGTTTGAGGATTAGGTCAGGTTTCATGAAGTTGGAATTGGTGGATGATTTCTTAGTGTTTAAGCGTTGTTGTTTATCTGGTATGGATGGGTTCAGTGGAGAAATGGCTGAGATAGGTTTGAGGGACCTTTTCATGGGGTTTCTCTTCAGGGCTAGGATTTTCAAGTGGTTTACCTTTAGGGAAATGTGTTTTTTGATGTCTCCCTTCTAGGTGAGATATTTCATAAGGTTGCCCTTAGAGGAAATGTGTTTCTAAAGATATCTTTTCCTGGAGGGTGTTATATGATTTTGTCATATAATTTATCCATGGATCGATTGAGTGGGTTTAGCCAAGGGTTTGATTTTACTAGAGGAGCCCCTTATATGGTGTCCTTCTTGAGATGTGGTTTGTTGAAGGATCCCATTGGTAGAGAGTCTTGTTTTTCTATGGTTTTTTGGATCTATGGTGGACACCAAGTGTTTGTTGGACTATGAGGTGGATGGTGATGGTTTTTGTGGTTTAATTTGAAGGTTGCAGGCATTAACCGACTGAGGTGATTGAGCATTGGCTTTGGGGTTTTAGGATGTTCTTGTTCAAAACTATTAAGGGAGGATAACTTTGGGATATTTTTGGACTAGGAATGAGCGTTGATCTTGACTCTTCCACTCTCCTCCATTGGTTGGTTGGTTGCTATGAGTTGAGGATAGGAATACAATAGATGATATGGATGAGTGAAACCAACTTAGATCTACTTTTCTTCCATAGCTAGAGTTAGTGGATCGTGGAGGCTATCACACACTCATGGAATGGTTAGAGGTTTGGGGTCTGGTCAGGCATCCTAGTGAAGCACTATCTGGTATGATCATCCAATTGGTTATTCAGGACTTTTAAGCATGGTAGAATACCTCTAAGGTCAGTCGGGGGTCTCTTCTACCAGTTCTTATCATACAATAGGAGGCTTGGTGCTCTATATTTGAATCTAGTGGTTTGATAACTAGGATGAGATCATAGGGTTTTCCATGTTTTCATGTTCTTTAATTGAACATTGGTTCTCCTTCTTGATCATGTGGACACACTGGATGTTGTGGCTATAAGATACATGCTTCATAATTTCCCATGGATGGGGCCTGAACGAAGGTGAATTACCTTTATGTGTCAGACTAGAACCCTAGGTTTATTGTTTTAATTTTTATTTAGACTTTTTTGGTACTATCCTTATTTTGATTATCTTTAATGCTGAGAGCCATGATTGGCTAGGCTGGGCATGAACATGTTTCATGCACTTGTTATGAAAATAGATATTAGGACCATCATTAGGGGAGACCTATTTTGATTTCATTCTCACTCCCTGAACATGCACCCTAGTGTATGTATAGAAAGTACTTCTACTTCCTGGTCGATCAAATGATCTATTTGATCAAGTGGAGGCCCAGTGTTTCATGTTCAATCAGGAGCTACTTATGTTGATTCCATGGTTCATGCTGGAGTTGTTCAGTTATCATGCAGACCAGGAGTTTCATTTAGATCGTAGTAGCATTAGATCCTTGTTTATTTTTTAATCTATCTGATATTTTATTAGTGGATGAACAATGTTTTCATGTATAGTTTTTTGATTTTATATACAATAGTCCATTATTATAGTTATTTCTATTATTTAATTATTTTGGAACACTTTGATGTTCTTTTATGCTTGTATGTTAATTTTATTTCCACTATTCTGACACTCTGATTTGAGGTCATAGTCTCCTCACTGTATCCTTTTATGCACTCACCACTAGTCTGAAGCCTCTTGAATATGAGGAGGCATGCTTGAGGACTTTTTGCGAGCTAGATCGGGTGAATGAGTTAGGTAGACGTGTGTCGGTTCATGAAAAAATGTTATCAAATAATTTTTATTCTTTGTGTCATTATTATAGGAGTCCATAGATAGGATATAGAGGAATTTGTTGGAGTTTTTGATGGATACCAGACTTGTGCATCATGAAAACTTGTTATGATTGGATGTCCAAGTTACGAGTGTTGTGGGATTGATGATCTTATTTTTCAATATTATGGTTCTATGATTTTCACTTTGAGTGATGCAATTTTATATGTAGATTTTATGATTACTAAAATTTTGGCTCTTTCCCTCATAGAATGTTTTATATGTTCATGCATCATTATATGAACATATTATGTATATTCTATCCTCTGTGTGTTTCAATGATTATGTTGGATATGTTGACAAGTAATGTGGATCCTTTGTCATGGAGTTCTCTGGTGGTTGTTTTCTCGATAAAGGTAAGGGTTATTGAGTGTTTCTTACTTCAGTCTCTAATTTCCATGATGTTGTGGTAGCCCTGAGATGTTCTTTGTTGAGGATGAGGTTTCCTTGGGCTTGTTTGGTTGAGTGCTACTACTGTTCACAGTTTCTTGGTATTGTGGATGGATGTGAGGGAATGTTTGGTTAGTTCTTGTACTTGTTGGTATTGGAAGGGATTTAGGTAGCATATTAGAAGTACATGTTTTCACTTTTGATCTTGGTTCAATTCCCATGTGGAGGGTCGTCTTGTAGGTAGTTATTAGCATGAGGGGGATTCCTTGTTTTTGAAGAAGAGTGTTGAGGGTACTTTGATTTATTATGGATGGACAAAGTGTGGATCTTGGCCATTGGATTTAATCACAATAGCCTTAGTTCGTTAGGCCAGGAATCTTTTGAACACTATTTTTTTGATTGTTTTTTCACATATCACTTTTCTTTGAAGAGGGATGTGAGATTTGTGTGGATTGTATAGAGGAATACTTGTTGTGAAGGAATTTTCATGCTTGTTAGCCATAGTGTCGGTTGGGCCACATGATTTCCCTATGAGTTGTTTCGGTCATGAGGAAGCCTTTTGTCAAGGAGTTTACCATATGCCATCGTGGGTTGTTGTCCTTGTCTTGAGAGGTTTTTTGAGTATTGGATTTTCCTTCTCGATGGTCCAAAAACTATAAGTTCTATGATTCCCCATGTTGGTGGTCTATTGTGAGCAGTTTGGACACGTCTTTCCAATGCATTCAATAGTGGATATAACATGGGCTGGGATGTTTGGTTCTTGGTTGAGTGGAGACAGTAAGAGTACACCTATGGAAGGAGCATCTGGTTAGTTAGGGTTGAATGTCCATCGTCTTGGGGGTGTTGCTAGTATTGTGAGACCAGTTGGTGGATGACCATGGTTACAATGGAAGAATCAGTGATTGTGATGAATCTTGGGTTTTTGTTTACAACCTAGGTTTTTTTGCGGTGAGAATAATTTATACTGGGGATATTTTCATGAACACATCTTGGCAGTTTACAATAATAGGTAAAATTTGATTTTTTTTCTCTTGGATGGGTTTTTAGGAGAAAAGTGGTAATATTTCCTCTTATAAGATCTCAAATAATATTTCTCCCAAATTTCATGGTCTCAGAATAAGGTGTTTACCCTTGGAAAAGAGTATGGTGGAATTCCAAGTCATTTGGATCTTGGATGAATAATTAGTATTTAGTTAATTAAATAGTATTATTCATGCATGTAGATTCAGTGGTGTCTTTAGATAAGAGCATTGTAACTGAATTATGATTTCATGGTTAAGTCTGAAATAATAGGGTTTTCTTAGGTGGGGAATAAACTATTTCAGGATTTATGTATTATCCAGTACCCCTTTTTATTCTGTTTAAATTTCTTTTTCTTTTTACAGCCTTTTTGTATTTATTTCCAACTTTATATTTTTCCTCTTTTCTCCTCCACCAGTGTGTTTCATAAAAACCCTTCGGGATTATTTCATCTGAGAGACAAGACAAGATGATGAGATGGATAGGAGAGTGAGAGAGGGAGATGGAGGTAACACCATGAATCCTATATCGTGTCGAATAATCATCTAACTGATGTAAAATCAAAATCAGATCGAGGCTTTACCAGTTTCTACCTGATTGTAGGGTCATTATAATTTTTCATCCATAAATACTTTTTTATTGTTGTTATTATGTTTTAATAATGTTTTGGGGTTTTGGGGGACCCATTATGGACTTATCTGATAGTTCTATGGTTAATTGGGGCGTTTCCTGGTGTTCTGGGTGGTCTGGAGGGATTTCTATTCATGAAATCCCAATCACATAGTTTGTGTTTTATTGATCACACACAATGTGTTCTTCCTATTTGGGGAAGATGGGTTTTGGGAATTTCACACTATGTACTAGGGTTACACTCTATCTAGTGGGATCTCGGGGTGTGGTTGTGTGCTTAGCCAGACTCACCATTTCGGGGTACTTGCCTATATAGGGTATACAGTTAGTGCCTATAAGGGGTGCATGCAGTGTAAGAGGATAGGCCCAGGTGGTGTACATGGACAAATCAATGGTAGAGTTCCCATGTGTGGTCACACCTCATTTACTAGATATGAATTATGTTTACCCTGGAAAGGTTCACACTAAGTGGGATATGGCACATGGCTTGGTATGACACTTATGGGTACATGCCATTTACCCGGGGTGCATGCCGAGTAATTTTCCTACCATAGGCCGTTTGGCATATCTTTTTCCCAGGTTCATAATTGAGATTTTTAGTAGTACAATATGTGTGTTTATTCACATAGATCATAGTGGTGGGATCATTTCAGTATTTATAGGCCATATAGATGGTATTTTTTATGGTCAAGGTTTTGTAGGAGGATCTCCTTTGAGGTTGTGGTTCTAGAATCCTCCCTGGGATTGGGTTGTTTGTTGTGAGGGTCATGGGATGTTGTGTGTGATCATTAGCCCCATTAGATTGATGATTCTACGTGAGTCTACTTGTTGTTCTTTATAATGATTCCATGAGATGGGATTTAGTGTCTTCTTGGATGAGTTCTCTAGTTTGGGTGTTTGACGTTTAGATTTGGATTCCTAAGGATAGAAATAATAGGAGATTTGTGGGTGGTTTGAAGTTGTTGGCGGTCCGATATGACTGGATTCTATGGTGAAGTGGTTGATATTGGTTTGTGGGACATTTTTGGGGGTTTCCCTTATAGGTGTTCTGTTTCTTGAGGTTTCCCTTACAGACAAGGAGTTTTCTAAGATTTATCTTTTAGGTGAGGTGTTTCTTGAGTTTTCCCTTCTAGTAATGGTGTTCCCTGAGGTTTCTCTTCTAGGTGTGTGTTATATGGTTTTATTTGGGATTCCATACACTAATCCCTTGAGTGGTCTTGGACCGAGGATTGGTTTAATAGAAGGATCCCCTTAGTATGGTCTTCTATTCTGCTATGATTTTTGAAATATTGGTGTCCATCCCATGTTGGTTGTCCTTTGAGGTGGATGATGCTAGTTTATATGGTTATCATTGTTAGGAGAAGGCATTAGACATCCCTTGTTCTTGACTGATGTCTTGGATGTTTTGGATAGTTCATGTTCATGACTATTGAGTTATGATACATTTGGTATATTTTTGGACTGGGCATTAGCCATGAGTTTGACTCTGCTTCTCTCCTCTGTCGGTTGGTTGGTTGCTATGAGGTGGGGATAGGGAGATAATGGATGATATTGATTTGTGAAACTGCCATAGTTCTGTTTTTCTCCTAGAACTAGGGTTAGTGGAACATGGATGATATTACACTCTTAAGGCTTATTTTATAGGTTTGGGGACTATTTAGGCATCCCAATGATGTGATAATAGTTTTGTTCACCTAGTCAATTATGAAAGGCTTTTGGCTACTGTTGAATACCCCCGAGGTCTTCGAAGGGGTCCCTACTTATTGTTATGATTGTACCATTAGATTATTGGATCCCATTATATACGTTCTATGTTTAGATTAATAGGATGATATCCTAGGGTTTTACATGTCTTCTTATACTTTCTGTGGTTTTTGGAGCTAATTCTTGATTAGGACGATGCACTTCATGTTGTGGATGATTGAGAAATGATTCATACATACCCCTAGATGGGATAGAGAGATGGTATATAACCTATGAGTGTTAATCTATATCCTGAGGTTTTTTGTTTTCCTTTTTATCCCTTTTTGGTTACTTTATATTGATTTCTTAGATATTATTCTATGTTACATGGTATTATAGGTTGTACATGACGCATGTTCGATGCAATTATTATGATAGTAAAAATTAGGACCTCCATTGGTGGGGGCCTACTGTGATTTTTTACTCACTCCAACATGTGAACCATGGTGTACATGTAGAAATTATTTCTTCTTCTAGGGTGAGCACAAGATGTAGTGGATCAGGTGGAGGCCTAATGTTTCATTTAGAGTAGAGATGATCATATGGAGTTATTGGTTCATGCTGGAGTTTTTCATCCATCACAGAGACCTGGTAAGTTGTTCGGCTCATAGTAGTGGCAACCTTGTGTATTTCATTTCTTTATTTTTATTCTATCACGAGTCCTCCTAGTGGGATAAAAGTGTTTTCATGTTTAGTTTGTTGATTATTTTTGAAACAATTCCATTATTATCTTTATTTCAGGAATTTATTTATTCTTGTTCACTATTATGTTCTTTTAAAAGTATTTGTTTAATTTATTTCAGCTATTTTGGTACACTGATCTGTGTGCACTATCTCATCACTATATCGTTTTGTGTCATCACTGCTATTTGGTAGCCTTTAATTTAGAAGGAGTTTCACTTAAGGCTATTTTTGAGCCATAAGGGGTAACGGGTCAGGTCGACACATTCCAGTTAATGAAAAAAATGATAATAAATGATCTAAAATGATGTTTCATAAGAAAATAATTTATTATTTCTCAAAATTTCATTTCAATATATTCTCATATTGATTCCTCAATATTTCCAGAATATAATTTAAATGGGGATCATGCATGGGATCTGATCTTGAATAAACCAAAATACAATCCATGAACACTAAAAAAAATGTATAAATACACATGGATTATCCGATTCATCAAATCCATATAAAATATAGTATTAATAGTAAAGAAAAATGGAATTATAATATATTTTTAATGGCCAAAACTTCTCCTGAGATCCATATACAGAATATAAAACACTTGAACTACGAGCTTAGGATAACTCGACTAAAGATTGATCTTCCAAAACAACATATCCCCTTTTAGCTGGTCAAAAAAACCTCTACCTGAGGAATATGATATTGATTCTTAACCATTACCTAGTTCAACATCTCACAGTAAACACACAATCAATGTGAACAATCTTCTGTTTTGGAAAAGGAAACATGGATGCCTAAAGATAAACACTAAAGAAAGAAGAACCTTGCACCATTTGATCATCAAACTGAATCCTGACCTCTTTCATCTCTACTATTTCAATGCGATAGGAGGATATGGTGATCAACTATGCTTCAGGCACAAGATCATTAATAAACTCTATATTAGTCTCTTGAGCAGGACTAGGGAAATCATTTGGGAAAATATATGTAAAGTCTTGAAAAATTGTTAGAAGACCAAAAATCAAAGAAACATCATCAGGATTTACTAATACAATAGAAAAATAACTCTTGAGTTCTAGGACAGAAGGTCTAGGAAGACATGACCTCAGGTCCCACTCTACCTAAAACACTCATGAACTCCCATCGGCATCAAAAAGCAAAAAATACTGATGATAAAAATCAATCATAGAATGGTGATCAATAATCCAATCCATTTGGATGATGATATGTAAAATATATAGATTAATAACAAGGAAATATCGAACCAAATCTGTATCAACTATCAAAAACGAAAAAGTACACTGAATCCCGTACTCTTTCCTCCTTCCAAGAGGTGTTTCTAATTCCATAACAAAAGAAATGAGTTCCATTGGATGTTTTGTCATGCCTAAAAAAGGTCCATATACAAACAATTGGAAGGATCCTCTATCAAACAAAGTAGTTACATTAAGAGATGTAATAAATATGGACTATATCACATTCATTGAGCCTAATTCAACCTATATTCGAATCTCATACACTATGTGATGTTTCTACATTTCTGAGGCCTATGGTTGGAGCTCTATAATCTTTTAAGAATCTAAATCTACCATAGTGGCCTTTAGAGGTGATGATCTATGAGCATAATGATGCATGGACATAACCTAACAGAAATGGTACAGATGGACAGAACACCCACAAATTTTATACATCTTCATAGGTGTGGGAAAATAATTATAGGTATTATCATATTTAGAAAACATATAGTAGGTTATAATAACACAACTACCTGTAATAGAAGGCAAAGAGGAGACCCCCTGGTTAGAACCACCACCGCCTCTCTTATGATGATAATACCACTTCATGGTTTGTCCCTACACACCAATTACACTTCAACTACATGGAAGTGTGTGGATAGGTTAATAAGCCATTCCTACCATATCAATATCTTTCATCATTTCCTTTTCTACCATCTTCACATAGTTTAAAATATTCATTATACATATAGGTGATATGATATCTAGTCACAAAACCTATAGGCACTTCTGATCCCAGAAATGGTCATTCTTTAGCACCTCTGGAGGAATATGAAACACTTTCATGAACTGATTTTTTTTATGACAACACCAAAGGATCCCATTTATAAAAGTAGTGGAACACCATATACTTATCCATCATCAGAGACTCCATAAAATATTGCAGGAAGAAGGGAGTCCGAAAACTATTTCAATCCAAGACAAAATCTTTATCATCCTGTAAAACAGAACCCCACCATCGCTTGTTGGGACCCTAATGTATGAATTCCGTACACATTACATTTATATTAACAGGGGTATCTAGGACGTTGAGGATCTATTTTCTCCAACCCAGTCAGTACTCTGCCTCTTGTGGTTCATTTATACCTCTAAGGGATTATGAATTCTCATGTAAGTACTCATATGATCAATCCCTCTATCCGAAAACACTTGGATATACTACAATAAATGAATTTTGGAATTACAGTACACTTTGGTAGAGAACAATAACTTCCTGCATTATTGAATTGATAAAATTATAATCTAGAGGCATATTCGATCAAGATAATCCACTACACCCTCCCAAAGAACCCATGCAATACATCATAGAGGTGTACTACTGTACACCGAAATAGATGAAATGACATGACAGTAATACAATCATAGTTCAAATTAGAAAAAAATAATAAAAAAATAATATATGATCAATAACACAAAATATAAGACACATATCAACATACCATAGTAATTTGAGTCTCCTCAGAAATGATTTGTCATGGAATTCAATGAAAACTACCTTCATGTCCCAAAAATTTTAAATCTAGTCTTTCATCATCCCAAAATTGTATAGAAGTGTCCATTATGATGAAAAACTATGATGAAACCCGCCCATATAGCCTCTCAAACCACCACCTGACCTAAAATATGACATACTCAAAGGGCATTCCAAATCCCCCCAGGTTGAAGACTAACTCCTAGGCTTCATCAAAAACACAAGGGAATGATTTATACCATCCTGATGAAGACAAAATGAAACATATATATACATTATGGGTAGAAATAAAAGAAGTGTAAAATAATAAATATACATCATATCAAAGAGTAAAGAGTAGAAGTGATACACCTAAGAAGTAGTGAAAAATAATCTAAGTTACAATCCCAACAATAAGGGAAAAATGAAACAAAAATATATACTCCATGTTATTGCACTGCAAGACTCCCACCATACAACCAAAACCTATCCAAACATATGTGAGGAAAAATCACCACCACAGTAAAGATCCTTGACTTTTCCTTAATCGAAATTCATAACAAGGTCTATTAACCACTAAAGGGGTTTATAGGGTGTGAGCTAAATTGGCACAGTGGGATCCCACATAAAGTCCCTATAAAAATTATTATCATGGTTAAGTTTAATGAAAATAAGTCATGATAACCAATTAGAAATTATATATCTAAAATCATTATAGAACATCCTAATTTTTTCCACAAAATTCTAAATAATCTGGGTAAAACAATCTCAAATAAGTTCATATACATCAAAAGAATAATATAAAATCATGAATCACCTATCACATCAAATCCAATACAAAACATATCACATGAAACATAATGATAAATATCACAATAGGTTAGGAAAACTAGGGCACTTGTACCCAAAAATAGATAATTCCCAACATCAAGTATATAGACAAATACATCGAATATACTGAGTAGGGGAACACCCAAAAAAGTGAACTAACTAATATTTTATAACTATTTCGTAGAAAAATGGTCTTAGGGAGTAGTGAAACACCCCATGAGTGAACCCTCCCAAAATTATCAATAAAAGAGGCCTTTTACTATACCTTCCACCTAATTACCCAACAATTACCTTGTACTATATGTTAAAACCCATTATAAAAAAATCATGCTTTGAAAAACATTTCATAAATCCATTTCAAAATTCATCGAGAATACCTTTTCTTGTACCAAAACATGGGGAAAATCATATTTTCTAAAAGAACCCATTTATATACACACAATTCAATCATTCCAATCTGTTAATAAAATAATTCATTAAAACTAGTGCGATACCATTAATCCAGCATAATCTAGATATGGAATCACCAACCTCAAAATGGGGTCACACTCACTCAAAAAGGGATCCACTATTCGAAATAATTAAAAGTCAACAATGGAGGACCTAAAATATAACATCCCAAGTAAGTAAAGAATTTTGTATTTTCATATTTATGTCTATTTATGAATTATATAATGTTTTAGAGGCTTAAAATGAGAATAAATAGAATCTTAAGCATTGAATTCTGTAATATTTTTAAAAGATTGTTTTACCGCCTTTTGATGGCGAACCATTTTTAAATCTATCTTTTGAAAATTTTGTATGCTATATTTTTCAAAATAAACATATTCTTTATTATTGGGACATTGAAATTTACTTTGGATAAATTTTTGGTATTTTTCTGACAATGTTCATTTTTTAATGAATAGTTAAAAGTACTGCATTTTACATCAAAACTGCTTTTTCATCTAATTTTATTATATATATAGATTATCTTTTTAATTTGTTTTAAAGTTTAAGTAGAATATATTTTTACCATTTAATCGAATGGTGGTCATTGTAATTATTTTCACTTTGAAATTGGACATAAACAATTGTCAAAAGTTGGTAGATATTGTTTCTAAAAAACCCGCTATTTGTTTTGACAACGGGAATTATTTTTAAAATAATTAATAAAAGTTCTGTGTTTCGAATTTGGTAAAATGGATTCCATATTTGGAATCCTAAGGTCCAAATTATTTAATTAATACACTTTTGTTGTTTGACATTATGAATAGTAATGACTGTAATTATCTTTAATTATCGTGATTAATTAGTAATCGGGTTGTTATGGGTAATAAAATAATATCATAATAATAACAAATGACCCCAAAATGTGTCGTAATGCTACTGGTTGTATCTTGTCGGACCATGGGATTCCTTGTGCCAAATGATGGGACCCCATGGAATCACTTTTGGGTGATAGTGACACTTTATCATTTTATGTTTTTTAAAAGGAAAGTATAACCAAAGTATGTATCACCCAAGTAAAAAAATTTCAATTTTGTCTAAATAAATGATCTATTAGACTATAAATAGTCATTTTAAAGATAAAAATATTTCCTACATCATAGAAGTTTTGTTTAAAATTTTTAGACATTAAATAAATTAATTTTTTCATGACACCATGATGATGCAACAATTACCTCATTAATGAACGATTTAAATAAAATGAAAAGATAATGTAAAATCTGAGACTTAAACTTGTCAAAGACCTATTGTATGGGTGGATTTAAAACTCTTATCACATTGTCCTCGAAATATATAATTTTGGGACCTTTAAAATCCGAAACTCATTATATAATAAAGTAACATTTCTTGACTTTCCAAGAGTACCCCTCCTCCCTCTTATAAAAGGCCCCCACCTCTACCACCTTACCCACAACTCTCAAGGTATTGGCTCGGCCCAAATCTGATCATTTAATTTCTCCACATCCCTATATTGATCATAGAATCCTTACCTTATGCAGAAATCTCTTCAATAAACCCTTTTGGTACAAACCAAGGGGAGTTACCCGATTTAAAGGTAATGTCTTCTCTAATGTTCTTTTGTTTTATTTTGCTTATCCAACCCCCTAGACTCTTATTATTCCTCTATTTTATATCAAAAACAGTTTCTTAAATATACTAGTATGTTTTTATGAGAAGGATTTGATTTATACTTACACACACCTCCGTCTAATGGTTAAATAACATAATGTTTCTATGGTTTTCAAATTTCTGCCTCACGAAATAATGATTGTTCAATCTTCTTTTAACACCTTTCATGTGGCCATTAAGATGTAACTATATTTATATATGATATATATATTATGTTTATGTTTTCCACGTGCTTCTGTATTTTTCTTTTATGAAATACCTTTACGGTTTCCATTATGGGTAAACACGATATCTTCATTTTAGGAAGTGCGGACTACCGCCCCCTCAAAGTGATTTCATTCGTTAATTCCATATGTGGGACGTAAAAAAGATGGACTTTATGATTTTATATATGATATTATACTGAAATTATAATATACCTTTATATAATTATGATTCCATTCTATTAAATATGAAATATAAATGAAATTAGCGTTCATGCGTACGTACGGCTTACCGTCTCCATGAACGACGCATTTCATTTCTTACCTATAAATGTTATTTAATATTATAAATGCATTTATATACTAGATATATATTATATATATGATATCTACATCATGAATATAATTATGGATATAATTGATATTTTACCACATGATTAACTTGTAATTATAATAAGTTTATTTTTTACTCAAGTACCAAGGGTCGACAAAACGACCATTATTTACTTAAATAATTACATAATGATAATAACATGGTAATAAGTGATATAAAAGGGATAATGAACTTGAAAAAGGTTCTTAAGAAAGTATAAATTAACTCTAGTTTATTATTCATTAGATTAAAGAATGATCGAGTCAAGTCGGACACGAGGTATGGGACTTCGTCTCAATCTCTTTTCATTGAGGAATATTGTGTTTTATACACAAATTTCTTTTATACAGTGTATTAATCCCTTTGAATTTTACTTTTATTCAAAAGGAATTTTTTATATGAAGCGTTTTACTAAACGACAAAAGGGAATGTTTTTTTCGTACGTATGCGGTGACAACGACTTCTCCACCGCTGTGGCCATTATTTGAGTTTCTGCTTCCTCTACAAGCCATAACGTTTTTTTAAATGAGAAATAAATACCATGTTTTAATTTTATTTTATATTGGTATTGAAAATGGTTTTGATAATGTTTTGATTATATCAATGTTTTTTTGATATCTTGTGATTGAAATGTGGAAATGTTATGTTTCCTTTATGCATGTTTTATGTGATACACTTATGTTATGGTTCCTGGGAATTGTTTATGAAGACGGGTGGTTTCGTGATAAACTAAGGGTGGGTGAGCTTGATATAGATCTCCAATGCATTTGGTAATGTGGAGGAGTTAAATGATAAGATTTTTCCGAAGAGATTTAGGGAATATACTATGATGGGTATTCCAAACGTAACCATGAGGGTTACTCCCTACGTAAGAATGTTATGAATGCCTCAAGTTACCTTTATGTATTATGTTTTCTATGAGTTATTCATAAATATTATGATTTCATGAGGTATGTTAAAGTGATTATGTTTTGATGAGTTAAGTATGATTTCATTGATTCTTATGTATATATGGACTAAAGTTTTCTTTCTATATTTTTATATCCCTTACTGAGCTTTTTATGCTCATCCCATGTTTTTGAAATGTTTTTCACAGATCAAGGGAATGGTACATGATGTGATGATAGTGTCGGGGAAGTGTCAAGAAAGAATCCATGTTTTATTTTAAATATGTCTCCTTTGATGGGAAAAATAAATACAATCTTTTATGTAACCACCTTGTTGAAAAATGGAATGTAATGCATGATTTATGATCTAATTATCTAAAAACCTAAAACTGAAAAGATCCTCAATGTGTATTCTTGAAACAACTCAAGATTAAGTAATGTTTAAGACTGGGACCTTATAGTTGGTATCATAGGTCGGTTTATATTACTTTAGCAGTTATAATTCTATTAAATGATTATCTAAAAATATTTTTTTTATGGTCAAATTGAAATGATATAGAATTTTAAGATTACCATGTTGCTTTATCTAAGACATGTTTGTTCAGAATGGTTTTCCGCAGAGGAAACATGGAAGCAGTGCTATGAAGGCATATAGAAGGAAATGACCTTCTGAATCAGCATCCTGAGATGGTCGGAATTGGAACTGAACAGTTTGTTTCAGTAATGGCACAGTTGACTCAAGTGATAAATGGTAGTGGTATCCATGAATGAGATCAGACAGATCAACCATAGAGGAACATGTCAGTGGTGGAACATTTCATGAGGCAACATCCCCCATCATTTAGAGGATTATCTGACCCTATGCTAGCTGAAGGGTGGATTAAAGCACTGGAGAATATTTTTGATGTCATGGGGTGTTCAGATAATCAAAAGGTTAGTCTTGTTGTTTACCGTTTGGAGGGTGAAGCAGATTAGTGGTGGTCGATGGATAAAAATATCAGGGATGCTGATGAGATTGATGCTCTTGACTGAGATTAATTCAAAGGTTTGTTTCTTGAGAAATATTTTCCTAAGGCTGTTCGACTTAGGATGGATTTTTTTTTGTAATTGAGGCAAGAGGATGACTCAGTGGCTTCTTATGAAGAAAGGTTCACTCGATTGGCAACGTATGCTCTAAATTTTATCCAAGACCATGATAGTAAAATCAGTAGTTTTTACTCAGGATTAAAGCCAAAATATCGAAGGGCTTTAGCTTCTCATGAGTTAAAAAGTTATGAAAAGATTGTTCGATGTGCTGAGAAGGTGGAAATGGAGTTTTCAGATGATAAAGTGTTCTATAACAACCAACAGAAGAATAGACCGAGGTGGCAGGAGAAAGGGAAGAATCCTTCAAAGAGGTCGAATGGTAAGAAAACTTAGTTTTCAGTTTGTGATAAATGTGGTTAAAGTCATGCTGGGGAATGTCTTCTGAAATATGGAAAGTGCTACTGATGTGGTAAGATGTGACATAAGGCTCGTGATTGCACTGAAAAAGATCAGGGTGATGGTAAGACCAAATTTGATTTATAGTTAGTGAAATGTTTCAAGTGCAATGAGATGGGTCATTATGAAAATGAGTGTTTGACAAAGAGCTCAAATGATGGGAAGAAGTCAGACTATAAGCAGAAAGGTGTGGTGAAATCCTATTCAACTACTTCAGTAGATGTTGGGCCATCAAATGAAGTGGTATCAGGTACTTTGTTTGTTTTTTCAGATTATGCCAATGTGTTGTTTGATTCAGGGTCTACACATTCTATAATATCAAAAAAACTTTATAGTAAATTGGGAATTCCATATAAATAAATAACTGCAGAACTTGTGGTAAAAACACCTAGGGGAAATGTTGAGGCTAAAACAATTCATAATAATCTTCCCATCCTTATCTATGGAAAGAACCTACTTGAAAACCATATTGTTTTACCTCTAGTAGAGTTTTATGTTATCCTGGGTATGGATTGGCTCTCTGTTTACCATGATAAGATTGATTGTAGAGATAAAAAATCATATTTTTAGAAATAATTTTAGTTTGTTTACTAGAATGGACCCTTACTGTTGATAACATATCAAGAGGCTGAGAAACTTGTAAAAGATGGAAATAAATGCTACCTTGAACATATTGTTGAAAACAAAGGAACCATTTAGATTAATGATGTGCCAGTGGTAAATGAGTATCCTGATGTTTTTCCTAATAAGTTGCCTAGACTAATACCAGATCAAGAAGTTTAATTTACTTTTGACTTAGTTCTAATGCTAATACAATTTCAAAACCCCCTTATCGAATGGCTCAAATTTAACTTCTAGAGTTGAAGGAGCAATTGAAAGATTTGTTAGTGAAAGGTTTCATTCGACCTAGAACATCACCATGGTGTGATCCTATCATATTATTTAAAAAAAAATATGGTTCAATAAGACTTTTCATTGATTATAGAGCCTTTAATAACATCACTGTTAAGAGAAAATATCCTTTGCCTCATATCGATGATTTGTTTGATCAGCTCCTGGGAGCTCAGTATTTTTCAAAGATTGACCAGAGATCGGGGTACCATCAGTTGAAGGTAAAGGAAGCAGATTTTCTGGAGACCTTGTTTCGTACAAGATACGACCATTATGAATTTATAGTAATGCCTTTTGGGTTAACCAATGCACCTGCTGTATTCATGGACCTTATGAATATAATTTTCCATGAGTTCTTGGATAAGTTTGTGGTTGTTTTCATTGATGATATTTTGGTGTTTCTTAAAAGTAAGGAGGAGCATGATAGTAATTTAAGGGTTATTTTGAAAAGCTTAAAAGAAAATAAATTATATGGTAAATTCAGCAAGTGTGAGTTTTGGTTGCAACAAATTTCTTTCCTTGGTCACATTGTTTCTAAATATGGAATAACTGTTGATCCTGGAAAAACAAAAGTTGTTGAAGAATGGCCAAGACCCAAAAATTTAATTGAGATTCATAGTTTTCTTGGTTTTGTGGGCTGTTATTGAAGGTCTGTTTGAAATTTTTAACGGTTATCTAGTCCAATGACTAAGCTAACTCGGAAGGGTGTTAAGTTTATCTGGAGAAAATAATGTGATGATTGTTTTCAGGAGTTGAAAATAGGATTGGTGAATGCTCTAGTTTTGGAACTACCTTCCAGGAGTGGTGAGTTTGTTACCTACAGTGATGCTTCATTGAAATGACTTGGTTGCATCCTAATTCAGAATGATCAAGTAATTCATTATGCTTCACGTCAGTTGAAAACTCATGAGTTAAATTACTCTACACATGATTTGTAATTAGCTGCGGTTATTTTCGCTTTAAAAATTTGGAGTCATCATTTGTATGGTTTAAAGTGTGAAATATATACTGATCACAAAAGTTTAAAGTATATATTCACTCAAAAATAATTGAACATGAGATAGAGGAGATGGATAGAATTATTCAATGATTGTGATTGTACAATTCATTACCATCCGGGAAAAGAAAATAAAGTGGATGATGCTTTGAGTCGAAAAAGTAATGCTTCGTTAACCATGTTACGTTTGAAACGTGATCCTTTGGTTAAGGATTTGATGAAAATTGGCATAAAAGTTGTTGTTGTAGCATTTTCTTCTATTTTGTTTCAGGTATTAGTGAAATATTCTCTATCAGACAGAATTAAGCAAGCTCAGAAGCAAGAGAGTGAGTTGCAGAAAAAGGTAGAGCTGGTTCAAAAGGTTATGTTTCCTGAATTCGACATTGATAATGATTGTGTTTTGAGATTTGGGAAGAGATTATGTGTGACATGTGATTCATAGTTGAAGAGAGAGTTGTTATGTGAAGCTCATAGTTCTCCATTTTCAGTTCATCCAGGCAGTACTAATATGTATAGAGATATTTGGGAGTATTACTGGTTGGAAAGAATGAAAATAGACATTGCTGATTTTACTGTGAAATGTTTGACTTGACAACAGGTTAAATCAGAGTGTAAGTTACCGAAAGGGATTCTTCATCCTTTACCAGTGCCAGAGTGGAAATGTGAGAATATATCCATGGACTTCATTGTGGGGTTGCTGAAGACACCACGAGGTAATAATGTGATCTGGGTTATTGTTGATCACTTGACTAAATCTTCTCATTTCCTTGCTATACAAGATAATTTCTCCCTATATCAACTTTATCATTTGTATCGTAAAGAGATAGTCAGGTTACATGGAGTTCCCCTCTCCATTTTATCTGATTGTGATCCTAGGTTTACTTCTAACTTTTGGAAATGCCTTTAAAAGTCATTGGGTACTGAATTAAATTTTAGTTCAGCTTTTCATCCTCAGTCAGATGGGCAGTCATGACGAACAATTCAGACTTTGGAGGTTATGCTACGTGCTTTTTCCATGGATTATCATGGAATTTGGGACCAAAATCATTCTTTGGTTGAGTTTTCTTATAATAATAGTTTTCATTCCAGTATACAGATGACACTATTTGAGGTATTATATGGGAAGTGGTGTCAAACTCCAGCTTTTTGGGAAGAAGTGGGTGAAAGGAAGTTGATGGGAACATAATTGGTAGAAGAGTTGGCAGAAAAAGTTTAGCTGATACAGAAACACATGAGACCAGCTTAGAGCAGGCAGAAATGTTATGCAGACAACAGGAGGAAGGATCTCTCTTTTGAGGTAGGTGATCATTTCTTCCTCAAAGTTTCACCATGGAAAAGTGTGATGTGATTTGGTAAAAAAGGAAAACTGAGTCCAAGGTTCATTGGACCATATGAAATTCTAGAGAGAGTTGGATTAGTTGCATACAGAGTGGATCTACCTCTGACTTTATCTCCGGTGCACAATGTTTTTCATGTTTCAATGTTAAGGAAGTACATGCCAAATCCATCTAATGTTTTGAGTCCAGAGGTAGTTCAGCTGGAAGAGAACCTATCTTATGAGGTACAAATGGTCCAGATTCTCAACCACAGGGATCAAGTATTGTGGAATATGGTGATTCATCAAGTAAAGGTTTTGTGAAAAAAAAACATGATTGAAGAGGCAACCTGGGAATCTGAAAATGCAATGAGGGACAAATACCCCCACTTATTCGATAAGTAAATAAATTACAGGGATGCAATTTTCTAAATTGGGGAAGGATGTAAAATCCCAAGTAAGTAAAGAATTATTTATTTTCATAACTATGTGTATTTTTGAATTAGATAGTGTTTTAGAGGCTTAAAATGAGAATAAATCCAATCTTGAGCATTGAATTCTCTAATATTTTTAAAAGATTGTTTTACCACCTTTTGATGGAGAACCATTTTTATATCTATATGTTGAAAATTTTATAAGATATATTTGTCAAAATAAACCTATTATTTTGTATTGGGACATTGAAATTTACTTTGGATAAATTTTTCGTATTTTTCTAACAATGTTCATTTTCAAATGAATAGTGAAAAATATAGCATTTCACATTGAAACTGCATTTTCATCTAATTTAATTATATGGATATATTATCTTTTTAATTATATATAAAGTGTAAATAGAAAATATTTTTACCATTTAATCCAATGGTGGTCATTGGAATTAATTTCACTTTGAAATTGGACATAAACAATTGTCAAACTTTTGATAGATATTGTTTCTAAAAACCCCGCTATTTGTTTTGACAACAGGAATTATTTTTAAATTAATTACTAAAATTTCTGGGTTGATAATTTGGTAATATGGAATCCATATTTGTAATCATAAGGTCCAAATTATATAATTAAGACACTTTTGTTTTTAGACATTATGAATAGTAACAACGGTAAATATCTTTAATTATCGTGAGTAATTAGTAATCGGGTAGTTAAGGGTAATAAAATATTATCATAATAATAAACAATGACCCCAAAATGTGTCATAATGCTACTGGTTGTGTCATGGACGACCATGGGATGCCTTGTGCCAATCTTTGGCACCCCATGGAATCACTTTTGGGTGATAGTGACACTTTATCATTTTATGGTAGTAGAAAATTGGAAAGTTAACAGGGAAAGAATAAAAGCCCACCAAAAGTAATAGTTTGTAAAATTGAACACACAAGTTCCTGAAACTCATCCATAGATTACTGTTTCCTCTGTAATTGGGTACGACCTCATTGATTTAAGGTTCAAACATTCCAAGCGGTTTCTAACGGGTTTGTTTGTAGAACCGAAAACATCAAATGATTCCATATCCATTTGGACCTACTTTCCAAAGGTAGGTGCTCACTAGTTATGAACTGATGAGGCTTAAGAATTTTCATTGGTTGAGAGGATGGGAGGTCGGACTCATCACACCCTTTTGGGGGGAATTATTGTCTATTCCGGGACTCTCTTTATAGATTTAAGTTATGTTCGTGAATCCTTATTACATTACCAAGTATGAAAATGATCTTTCCTTTAGATCTGACAATCAATGATTAATATATATGAGATTTAGAGAATCTTTTATATGTATTTGAGGTTCTTCATCGATATAGAATCAAATATACTTGTTTAAAGATTCTTAGTCAATGGTATCATTCAATACATTAAATAAAAGTCTCTTGGTCATTATAATGACCAAACTGGTTTTAAAGCCACTCAACGGGGCACTTGAAATTTATTATCATTCAGAAGAAAATGGATTATTTCAGAGTTGGGATCATACCCGTAGATGGGCTACCTACGTATCCTTTGTTTTAGAAAATGAATTAGAACCCACGTAGTTCGAGTAAAGTAGTATGATATTTATGCATGATTGATGGATCAAAGAGAGATGTCATAATTAATTTTACACTATAAGCTCACGTGAGTCAGGCTCGGTGTGAGAAACAAGAGGTATTTGTAAAACCAGACAATTTTGCCATCATAAGAAATGATGTGGGGCTTATGTATGTATGACTACCCAAATAGATGAAGATTAGGATTTACTTCAAGGAAGAAACCCAGGAACAAGGTCCATAAAGGTATATATACTTTATGGAGATTTAGATACTCTAACTTTGGGATTACTCTTGTAGAAGATGCCCAAATTAGGAGGGGACTTATGATTGGGTTTTACTCTTGAGATGGAAGCCCAAATCAAAAGTAAATTTAGATTGGTTAAGAGAAATTATGACTGGGGATTATTCCTAAGAAGGAGGCCTAGGTTAAAGGATTTCAGAACTGGGGCTTACTCCCGAGGAGGATGCCCATATTTGAGAAACTGGGGCTTACTCCTGAGGATGATGCCCATATTTGGGAACTTGTGACTGGGGCTTACTCTGAAGGAGGATGTCTAGGTTAGGGGACATGGGGCTTATTCCTAAGGAGGATGCCCAGATTTAAGAGAACATGGACTGGGGCTTACTCCTGAAAAGGGGGCCCAGGTTAAGGATTCTCTCATCTCAAAGGATGAGGTTGAATGAATGAAATATCTAACCTTAGTGACATAAAGATATGTAAATAACTAGGTTTTAAGAGATGTTCCACAAAATTCCTTTCAGATAAGTAAGTCAACAAGAAGATCATGCCATGAATGGCTTTGAAGAGAGTTATGAAGGCTTAATCTTGAAGAGGATAGGTGGATAGGCATAAGAGAGGTGAAATAGGTAGGAAAGTCACCCAAAATGAAGGTGGCACGCAAGTCCTACGTGGGTGCGCATGTCCTGGTCGTGCAAGTACACTTGTGTGACACATGAGTACTTGCGAGTCGGTCAATCCTTAGATTAAAACTTGGGTGAGGCCTGGATCAAGCCCTTAGTACTATCCATAGATGATTTCAGAAGAGTGGTGTGTATGTTCTGTTGAAGGGGAAAGGCGGTGTGCAATTTTGGCCATTTCCCATAAGGGTTGTCCACCTAGGTGTGCAAGTGTTGATGATTTTCAACACTTAGGCCTTCCCCACCTCTTTAGATCTTCCGTTATAGGTATGAAATTACCATAGAAGTGTTCAGAAGTTTTGAGAAGAGACTAGGGCACTGGGAGCTCAAATCTAAGTTTCTGGAATTTTTCGTCCTTTAATGGGGGGCCCACCGGGGGGTATTTATAGGCCAGTGAAGACCCTAGGTGAAATTCAAAGAGGGCTCGCAAGTCACCTGCGCAACCATTGGGCGGCACGTAAGTATACTTGCGCGACCTTCGTGGAACCTGCACGACCCAAGTGTGTTTGAATCTTTGTTCATTCCTTTGTCAATTTTTGATGTTTCTTCAAAGGATAAATCACTTTGGGTTCAAGGTATTTCCCTTTTCAATTCGTTAGAATCTGTGATGAAAAAGGAGAATCAACAAAAGTCCCCCCCTAATAGTCAGATCCGAAAGAAGTGAGGATGTGACTCTGAGGAAAATAAGAAAACCAAGGAACATGCGGCGCGCAAGTTCTATTGAGCGCGCAGATTTGCGGCGCGCAAGTAGGAGTCGCGTAGGGTTGCGGCCTAGCCTATATTTATGTGGTAATTCCTTGTGCAAAGTACCGAATTTTAAAATTTCAAGCTCTCACCATGCAATTTGCTCTGTTTTTCGCTATTTCTTCCCTGTCGAACTGCTGTAGAGGTATTTTGACTTGTGAGGTGATACCTACATGCCAATACTTGCGCGACACACTTATACATGCATGCCAATTTTGGGACTTGCGCGCCATAATGCCTTAACCATTTTTTACTTTTCTTCACAAAATTTATGAAAAATCAACTTACTTAAGCATTAATTATTCAACTTTTGTGCAGATTAAATGGATCCCAAGAGAATTGGAATGGCTGATGAACTGGCTTCCAAGCGAGTTGATGACATGATGAGCAACATTGGCTATGATTATTATACTTTCTGTGACATCACTCTTCCAGATTTGGAAAAGTACCTGAAGAAGTATCATCTTGACATCCCACAAAGCATTTATCTACCTCTGTATGGTCATGGTCCTCCGCAAGGAGTCAATGTTTCATATGCAAAGAACTCTATGCCTGAGATGCAGCTGCACTGCTACTCCTCTATTTCGGTTATGCTATGCATTAAAAGAAACAACAATGGTGTGAACTTTCAAACTTTTTCTCCATGCCATTTCCTTGTATATATGAAAATGGAAAACCCATGGACTGAAATGTTTTCCACTTCCAGTTGGTGGAGAGAAGACAAACATTGCATTAGAACAATATCTGAAAAGAGTGCTCTCTCCAAATGGCTCTTTACTTCCAATGATTCATTATCAAATCCATGTATCCATCTTCCAAGTCTCTTGGAAAGAAATAGAGTCACTGTTTGATCAGCAGAAAATTTTCTCAAACCCCACTCAAGAAATTTTTTTTAGAATTGTTCCAAGAAGAGCTGGTATCACTACATCTCTTATTGTATATAGTTGAATGAATTCTAGGTGGCTCTTGATGAAGCTCGGGAAGACGTAAATAAAATGAACATTTATGTTGAAAGACTTTTGTAATTCCTAAAAAAGAGAAGAGAATCCAGTCTGTGGATGTCCTTCTAACTCTTGTACATCAATGAAAAACACTTTAATCCCCAATCATTTGTTCATACCTTCTTTTTCTACCTGATTTAAATTTTTATCTAAGGAAATGGGCATAGTAAGCATAGTTTGATTTTTACTGGGATTATTATAAATAACCCTAAAAACTTTGAATCTTTTAATTGTTCAATATTACCTAAATCATATGAAAATGTTTGTTTTAGTGATCTGGGACTTGACACTTGTTTAGAGTTCCGTTGTGTTTTGTGGAAAGTTTAAAGTCATTCACATCAGACATAGGCTTATGTTTAAGATAGAAATAACTTTGACCGAATGGATTAAAATTGACTCAATTCCTTGAAAATTTGTCTGAAAACATATTACCACACTCAATTATGAGGGAAAATATGTAAACGATGACTTAAGAAATTTTAAATCTGAGGAATGACATTAAAAAATGACTAGAAGGAATTATAAGAAGTACTTCCCAAGATTGAAGTTACCATTATTTAACAAACCTGTTAGGGGGTTGAATTATGTAAGGCCTCCTAAGGGCATTGGATGCATAGTCAAATAATAGTATCTTTTGGATGACAAGTCTATTATGTAGACTTTTTATGCAAGGCCACCTAAGGGCATGTGCTGCATAGTTAGGCAAAATAACTCTTAGAAATTTACTTTTCTACTACTAAAAAGCCAATGGAAGTTTATGAAGATTCAAATTTTCCAAAGCATAGAGTTTTCTCTTTGGAAAGAGGTACATGAATATGGAGAAGATATTTCCAAGCAAGATCGTCTAAGAACTAGATGAATGTCACTCCTACGAAGGTCTGACCCAAACATAGGGAAGATAAATATAAACCATAGACTTCAATATTTTCTGATCATGAAAAAGAACATGGGACAAATATGTTAAGGATGGATATTTTTTTGCGGTTCCTCACATATTTTCTTTAAGAAAACTAAAAACAAAAGAGGTTTTCTTCCCAATAATGATGTTAAAATTATTTAACAAACCTGTTAGGGGGTTGAATTATGAAGGGCCACCTAAGGGAATTGGCTGCATAGTCAAATGATAGTATCTTTTGGCTAAAACGTATGTTATGTAGACTATTTATGCAAGGCTACCTAAGGGAACGTGCTGCATAGTCAGACAAAAGAACTCTCAGAAATTGGACATTTTGTGACCAGGAGTCAATAAAAAGGTTATGAAGATCTGGAAGTATTTATGTTTAGGAGTGTGACACATAAAAACGGGCATTTGTTCATTGCATGTAGAGATACACAGACCAATGCTAACCATAATCATGTTGTGTCTGGGTCCTGAATTGAGATACCAGACTTCACTACATATCCCATAAGGATGGGAATCAAGCCATACGTAGTTCTTGAAATACAGTGTAACGTCATGTGGGATGAAAGTATGGGAGATCTTAGTTTAGGGTCATAGAACTCGGACCATAATAATGAATACACAATGTATATTTTCATAGGGACTTTTCAGCCAGGGGACTGAAAATGGAATTTGGGGTTAGGCCCAAAGACTTGGGGCTGGATTCGAGGGATGATTGAACATTCATACATATCCCATAAGGATGGGAATAAAACTCACGTAGTTCTAGAAATACCCTATGTACAGATTTGGTTCGTACAGGTGAATGGTGAAAGAGGACTTTAGTGCAATGATGGTTTAACCCAAGATAAAAGGATTGGGCATTACCATGTATGCACATAGTCTTTGGAATATAAGATGATTAGAAATCAATAAAAATAATGATTCCCTATTATGTGAAGGTATCAAAGATTGTTGTAGTTTATGGTCATATAAGAAAAAAGTGCTGTAGAGTTTAATGTCATATAGCGAGGACAAAGGTGAACCAATGTAAAGATATTTCTTCTGGGGATGGATTCATGAATCAACATCATATGAGATGGAGGTGAACCGTTGTGAAGATATTCATTTTGGTCTTGAACGTTGGGAGGTTGCCTATGTACCCAGCCTAGAAGGAAAGGATCAAAGTCCGCGTAGTTCCATTAAAGAATGAATTAGTGATCAAGTTGTTCTTGGGGAAAATGACCTAAAAAATGGTGTTGGGACTTACACGTGGTTAGCGTCCCAGAGAGGGTGTTATGGTTGAAGCTTATTCTAAGCTCACGTGAGTCATACTCGGTGTGAGAAACAAGAGGTATCAACAACCTTAACGATGCACAGTTTAATGTCATGTAGGACATATGAAGGGACTATGAAATTTAAAGTCTTATAGTGAGGACTATTGGTGCTGCACAGTTCAATGTCATGTAGCAGGGGAAAAATACTGTTTAACGTCATGTAGGAGAAATATAGGGACACAGTTTAACATTATGTTAGACGTGAACATAGTTTTGCGTCATGTTGGACAATAAGGTGCTGTATAGTTTAGCGTCCTGTAGCTAAGACGATGGGGACAATACAGTTTAACGTCATATAGGATGAAAGGGGGACTGTATGGTTTAATGTCATGCAGTAAAGATAAAAAGGACACAGTTTTACTTCACGTTGAATGTATTAGGGATTTTTTTCACAATTTAACGTCATGTTGGATGAAAAGAATGCTAATAGTTTGAGGTCATATGCATGGACCGAAACTGATGATTCATTTTAAAATCTTGCTTGACGTAAGGGAATTATGTACAGTTTAGCGTCATGTTGTTAGGATGTCACGGTTTAACATCATGTTGGACAATGGTGAGAATAGTTTAAGGTCATATGCATAGACTGTAGATGGTGCAGTTTAATGTCTTACTGGACGTTGACACAGTTTAACGTCATGTTGGACGAAAATGGTTGATATAGTTTAGCGTCATGTTGGACAATAAGGATGCAAATAGTTTAAGGTCATATCCATGGACCAATGATGGTGTAGTTTAACGTCTTAATGGACGAAAAAGTATTATGTTACACAAAATACTTCTTTATAAATCTAGCATTGGTTGGATTAGTGATGAGTTCTCCATCCATTGAGATTAAATAATAAGCTCCATTGGAGTATACCTTATGTATTGAATAAGGTCCTTACCATTTTAGCTCAATATTAAGAGGTTTTTTTCTTGGTATCATTGGAGTTCTGAGAACTAAAACCATTTATCCCTGAATGAATGAATGAAGACGAACTTTTTTGTTGAAAGCTCATGCTATTTGATTCTGATAGACTTCCAAGTGGTGCAGGGTGCACAATATTTTCTCATCTAACCGTTCAAATTCATCCAATCACTTTTGAGATTGTTCATCTGTAGATGATTGATCACAAATGGCTACTCTGAGTGAGGTTAATTGAACCTAAATGGGAAATACTGCTTCTGTTCCATATACCAATGAATATGGTGTTGACCGCATTGCAGTGCGGGTGGTGGTTAGATAAGTCCATAAAGCATGAAAAAGTTTATCAGGCCATGATTTTTTATCTTTATCCACCGTATTTTTCAGTATGTTTGAAAGAGTCTTGTTGAAATATTCTATCTGTCCATTAGCTAGTGCATGATACTAAGATGAATGATTGGATTTGATGTTGTATTCTTGATACAACTTCCTCAACTCGGATGAACAGAAGTTGGTGCCATTGTCTATCAATATGGTATGAGGGACACCAAATCTGGTAATGATGTTAGACTTGATGAAGCTAACAATGCATTTAGAACTGACTTCTTTTAGGGATATTTCCTCCACCTATTAGGAAAAGAATTCAATAGAAGTACGAATATACTTCAACTGCTTGGAAGTAGCCGAAGGATAAGGTCCCACTACATCCATTCCCCTTGTGGAAAATGGCCACGAGTATTTAGCTGTATGAAGCAACTCTGGGGGTTGATGAATGAAGTTGTCATGTACTTGGAAAGAATGAAACTTCTTTGTGAAATCAACATAATCTTGTATCATTGATGGCCAAAAGTATCCAAGCCTTTGATTTTGATCATACAGTCTTTTTCCAGACTGGTGGGCACCACAGTCTCTTGCATGTACTTCTTTATGTCATCCATTGTCTCTTCACCATAAATGAATCTGAAGAGAACTCCATCAAAACCATGCCTGTAGAGAATTTTCTCTTGGTGATCTGGGATATCATATTGATTAAAACTGACCACACGTCGCCGAATTTGTTCTTTCCTGGCTCTATCAGGTGGAAGTGTTCCATTTTGAAGGTATTCCCTGATAGGTGTCATCCATTCTGTAGCATAACCATATGGTTCCGAGATGGGACTAATTTCATTGATTTACTCTATTCTAGTTTGAACATATGGTGAAATTGTATGATGGTGGGAAATACTGATGGTTATCTCGTCCCGATTTGGATATACCAAAGCTATGGCTATATTAGACAGTGCATCAACTTGGGCATTTTGTGCTCTCACGACATAAGAAAATGTTGGTTCTGTCGGAAATTCCTCCATTAACTCTCTGATGTAATCATACAAAGGTATTAGTTCTTCCTTTCGGATGGCATAATCCCCATTGACTTGTTTGATTACCAGGTCTGAATCACATTTCACTTTTAAGTGATTCACTTTTGCTGGAAGCGCCAGCTCCGAGCCTGCAATGAGAGCTTGGTATTCTGCTTCATTATTTGTACCGCCTCCCAAAAATGAGAAGGAATAGGGTAACACTGCCTTTTCTAGATAAATGAGCACAATTCCTAACCCAAATTTGTTGAATTTGGGATTTTCCATTTTCCTCCCTGTTGGACTTCTGGAAGCACCATCAAAGTATATTTCCCATGTTTGAAGACTATCTTGAATAGAAAAGTCTTCCTCATTTGGAAGTTCAATATCTAAAGATGTATCTTCTACAGAAGGATGTTCATCAAGGAAATCAGCTAGATCTTGGCCCTTTATTGCCTTTTGAGACACATACTGAATATCAAATTGCTGCAAAATAACTGCCCATCTTGTTAGACGTCCTGTAAGCATTGGACGACTAAGGATGAATTTGAGCGGGTTATTACGAGATACCAATTAGACCTCGTGATGTTGCAGGTAGTGTCTCAACTTCTGAACTATAAAGATTAATGATAGGTAGAACTTCTCAATATTTTAGTATCAGGTTTTTGCTTCAAGCATAGTCCGACTGAGATAGTAGAGGCTATTTTCATTCCCAGTATCATTCTTCTGAGCAAGAAAGGCACCCAATGATCGCTCTAAAGCTATCACATATAGGATAAGTGGTCTTCCTTCAATAGGTGGAATTAAAACCGGTGGGCTCAAGAGATACTTCTTGATAATATTGAATGCTTCTTGACATTCTTCAGTCCACTGGTAAGTGGATCCCTTCTTCATTAATTTGGTGAAGGGTAAACTTTTGCCTTCCAAATTGGCGATGAAACGCTAGATATAGGCTAAGTTTCACCGAATTCCTCTCAATTCATTCAAATTTAGAGGAGGTGACATACCAAGGATTGACTTTGTCTTCTTAGGATCGACTTTGATGCCACGATGGCGTGTAACAAAGCCGAGGAATTTTCCTGAGGTTACCCCAAAAGCACATTTTAAGGGGTTCATCTTCAAATTATGTTTTCGAAGCTTGATGAATATGAATTCAAAATCATCCAAGTGATTAGAAAGTTGTTTTTATTTGACCAAAAAATCATCCACATAACCTTCAAAAAAGTTCCCTAAAAAGGGTTTTAAGATACGATGCATGGCACGCTAATATGTTGTGCCTACATTATTTAGGCCAAACAGCATTACTCGATAGCAAAACACACCTTGAGGGGCTCTGAAGGCTATAGATTCTTCAACTTATGGAGCCATTCGTATATGATTATATCCAGAATATCCATCCATGAAGGAAAGTGCTTCATATCTAGCTGTTGCATCAATTAAGAGTTCTGTAATTGGAACTAGAAAATCATCCTTTGGACAATGTTGATTAAGATCATTGAAATCAATGCAAACTCTAATTTTCCCATTCTTCTTCTTCACAGGGAAAATATTAGCCAACCATTTGGGATATTGAACTTCTCTAAAAAATTTATCTTTGATAATATTATCAACTTAAGCTTCCATTTTGGAAGCATAGGTTAGGTGTGTTCTTCTAGAGGCTTGTTTGAATCCTCGATGTTCTTATGGAAAACCCAAACGATGAGTCACAACATCTGGATCATGCCCTGACATCTCTGTATAGTTCCAAGAAAATATATTATGATTTTTCTTTAAAAAATAAATATACATCTCTTTCTCTTCAAGAGTCATATCCATACTAATTAAAGTGGGGCATGTATCTTCTTTTGTACCTAGATTTTTTTCTCTGAGTTTATCTACGGTGGTAGAGATACCCTCTTCAAATGCTGGAGGATAATCCCTGAGATCTTCCCCTTATTCTTCAACATGTGTAATTTCTTCTATTTCTACTTGCATAGTAAATGATGAAGTAGAATTTTCATGATCAAAAGAGATGTTAAAATTTGAACATCATGGAGAAGAAGCTTCGATTTATGAATTTATTGATGATGAAGGGTCTTCTCTAGTTATTAAAGAGGAGATGATGGATTGAGAATCGAAATCATCGTTCACCTCTAGCATTGCTATAACTTCCTCTGGCCTGGTTGGTGAAGTATAGACTTGCTGCATTTCAGTGGATGAAATGAAGAAATCTTCATTTGGGCTTTCATCATTGCTTGGTGAATCACCAATTTCTCCCATGCTCTCTGGATTGATTGCCATAATTGACATTATGGAAGTTTCCATAAGAGTATTTTGATTTGATTCTATCCTATAAATTTGACTGATAGGCAACACATAATCTATACTCACATGTGTAAATGGGTTTACTAGAATTTTTTCCAAACCATATGGAGCATTAACTTTGGTAATCTTCGTTGTTTGAATTTATCCTTAAACTTTATATGGTAGAATTCCACCTCAATGTATTTAGATTCACATGTCTTGAACGGGGCCTTATCACCATTAAATGTCCCAAATTGACCATCGAAACAATATTTGAGACATTGATTATTTGATGAAGGGATAGCCACATGTTGATGTATCCTGGGTCTTCCAAGAAAGATGTTGAAGGATGAGTCTTGATCAATAACCATGAAATCTAAATTGGAAACAAGATATCTAAACTGTGTTCTGAGTGTAATCTCTCCCAGTGGTTCTTGTTCATTTTTATCATATCCTTGTAACATCATAGTAGAAGGAGATAAATCAGATTCCATGAGGCTCAATCGACGAAGTGTATGAATAGGGATGAGGTTGACTCCTGAACCATTATCAATGAATGCTCATCGGACATCTAAACCATTGACCTTTCCATATAAGTATAAAGCTCTAATATGTCCATGTACGACATCATCTTCATCTTCATCTGTGAAAGATATCACTACATGGAATTCTGCAGGATTATTTTCAACAAGGTAGGCTTCAGCCATAGCAATTTCGGTTTCATACTCCCGAGGACTAGACAAAGCCTCAATAAGTGCCTCCCGAAGATCCATTGATAAATTCAAGGCATCCAGAATTGATAACTTAGCTGGTAATTGGGCCAAGTGTTTCAATACATCATAGATTTTATCCAAAGGTTTGTGTTTCCCAACAGGAACATGTGGTTTCGCAGGTACCTTAGAAGTTGATGATTTGAAAGTAGATGCATCTTGTATCGGGATAAGAGTTGGTAATACTCATGGATTTGGAAGATTAGACCGATTAGGTCTATTTACTTGCTGAGAGGAAGAAGGTGGAACCCCCAACCGATCTTTCAGAATAACTGTGCTAGGACTGAATCTGCCCTGTGAGGAGGAACATGCTTGTTCTTATTGAGATCTTTGAGGGTATCTTCCATGAGTTTCTACTGCATACACTGTTCTAGTAGGGGTAGAATTGGAATAGTGGCCTCTAAAAGATCTAGGTCTTCTCCTATACCCTCAGCCTCTGGAACTCCCTCTGATTCCTCTATTTGATACAGGGAACTCAGGCTCATCAAAATCAAAACTGCAACTGGAATAAGGATCTATTAAATGAATCATATTAACTGAACTGAAGATTAACTCTTCATCTGATGTAGACTCTGCCTGACTAGCAAATTTAGGCTGTGCCATTTTATGGGGTTGTGCTTGTTGATTCGAAGTAGATGGCATAAAATCTTCTAGAGTCAAAGACAACTAGGGCTTTGACACATACTCATCTTCTTTTGATTCTTCTTCTTTCTTTAAATTATGCCATTTCTTTGAGGATTTTCCCTCTGATGAAGAGGGTTTTACTGCGGCATTCATAAGATAAGACACAGTTTGTTTTTTCAATTGTGTTTGCAAAATGGAATGAGTTCGGTTGATTGTTTTTCTAACCATCCAATCATCATATTTTTGCTCATTTTGTTCTTGACTTCTTGACACTTTCCATTTTCCTCTGGATTTGTAGCAGTAACACATGCTACTTGAGCTGAAGAACCTTTCAATTTGACTTGTCCCGAGTCGACCATTTTTTTTAGGAGGTCCTTGAAGACAAAACACTCCTGGATGGGATGCCCCAACATCTTATGAAAGGGGAAATAATTGGGATGATCTTCATCTCCTTCCTTGTTCATCCTTTTGGTCCTGAGGAAATGAACCAAATTAATTTCCAGAGCCGAAATGAAGTATCCAGGAACTTGTTCATTTCTGAAAGAGTAAACTTTTCTCTTCAAATCGTAAAATTGTTTCGGTATTTGATCTATTTGATCATCTTGATGAAATGGCCTCTGTTTTTGGAAATCAGGAGGTAAAGCCCTTCGAGAAGATGAAGGTTTTAAAGTAGAAGCAGATACAGGTGCTTGCTTAATCATAACTGTAGCAGTTTCTCCTTTACCCATTCTCCTTCCTAGAGATGATGGAATTACCTGAGATTTATCATTATTATTCATAAGAGAATCTTTAATCTGTTGAGCGATTTAAGTATGGTCTCCAAACCCACCTGTGTATTTCACAGGGATCAACGGCGTGCGTAACTCATCACGTAGATTTTCCACACATATTGGCAACAATTATTCTTGATTGAGTGCTAAGCTCAGGGAATATGTTAATCCCTTCTAGCGAGCAATGAAATCTGAAAACTTTTCATTTTCCTTTTTCTTACTGTTTGTAAGATCAACAACTGCTATCTTTGGAAAAGTTGTGCTGAAATAAAGAAGGAATCGTTGACAGAGATCCTCCCACCTGATAATCGACCGGGATTACAGGCCTGTGTACCAGACAAAGACTGGCCCCTATAATGACTGTACAAATCACCTAAGCTTAACTGCTTCATATTGCTTAGGGGTTCCCATCATAGTATCACAACGAGAAACAAAATGTGTTAAGTGTTCCTCTGGGTCTCCTGAACTGTTAAAGATTAGGAATATGGTACTTTCAAAATTTGATGGGGGAGGAATTACATCAACCAATTCAGGGTAAGCTCTCTTTTATGGATGAATTTCAGCATGCTCTCCATCCATAGCTTCCAACCGAGCTATTAATGACTCAATAGTAGTTATTAACTTTTTAGAAACATCCGATTGAGCTTGGACCTGAATAGGTGCAATAACTAGAGCTTGGACAAAGGTGGTGGCTGGTACTGCAATTGATGATAACACCACCGGTTGTTGTTGCACTTGACCCATTGGATTAGACCTGTGAGGGTGTACTGGTAGAGGGGGATATTCTTGACCCATCTCAGTAGCTGCAATAAATTCACTTGGATGACTGACTCCAGCACGCTTAGGAGGAAAACTACCCTGATGTAGTTCTGCATTCAACCTCCTCAATTCCTTCATTTATTCTTCCTGTTGTTCAAATATTTGATCTAGTGAGAGAAATTATCCTTCTACAGAGGAAGGGTATGTAAACTAATTCTTTCCTTTCCCCTTTATGGACACCTTTCATAGAGGGGGAAGTGGGTTACTTGAAGGATTACCTAGATTCTGGGTAATCCTTTGATTTCATGTACGCACACCTTCTTCATTTGTGTCTGCACGTACAACTTCTTGAGTAGGAACCTCTTCATCTGATCCCTCTGATTGAGCCTCATATGGTGGATCAGTAACAATGTCATTGATGACATTAATTGATGCATAATGCATTGCATCCCTTCTATCGGCATTTCTGTGATATTTTCTTCTTCCATGTCACTGATGAGACATTGCCTTTTGTCGATTTGATCCCTCAGAAACTTCTTGATGAATCGTAATTTGGCGGGAATCTCCTAAAAATTTGGTTCTTCGTTCCTCTTGAGGCTTCTTCCCTTATCGAGAGAAGACTGACTTTCTTTAAGGAAGAGATTGATGATTTGAAAAAGTCCCCAGTCCGGTGGACTGGGGCTGTTCCTACTCAACTCCTAGAATCCTATTTGTTGATTCCGAGGGTTGGGTTAAAAGAGTCCCTAATCTGGAAAGCTGGGGTGGCTCTTGAGATGCTACATTTGAGACTTTCTTGAAATCTCTCCTGATCTTGCAGACTATAGTTTGAAAATTAGCTGGATGCATCAACCTGTATCCACTTTTATCACCAGGCTCAAAAGGCCGTTGGATGATTTCTGACACTTCTGTCACTTGGTGATGTGCTTCCTCCAAACAAAAGGCCTGTTCAATATTCTCGTTTGCTTGATGCTGGAGTAATTCAACAACATGTTCTCTGTATACTTAATTTTGAGAGGAACTAGTTGAATCATGTCTAGGAAATATTTTGATTACAAACCAAATCCATTGACTATGGCCGTCCATGGGCAATAACATTGCATGAGACCATTTTCAACAGGCTTTGTTTACTGGAGAGTATAGTGAAATGAAGTGCTCCATGAACACACCATCCCCTGATATGAATACCAGATGGGGTATTGGTAATTAACTGATGCAATCTTCTTAGTGCGCCAAGACATGAATGCTGAAGGGATCTCTACTGCTTTTCAGCCTTCGTATATCAAGAAACTGAGAGAGAGGCCAAATCAATTTGGTGTTGTAACCATTATATTATCTTGACATGATTTTCATATCCATAATAAGATAATATTTTCTTTTTCAACTGACAAAGAGTTTTCCATATGTTGAGACGAATATCATGAATTCCATCTTCTGTCAACATATCTGAAATGTCATACTGAGAGTCAGCCAGAGGCCAAAACATGACCGGAACTTCACCTTTTTCCAGTTGTTTTCTCATATTTATTACTTACTCTTTATCATTCAATGAAGATTCTTCTACTTGATTAGACCAGAGATGGTGATTCCATGTTTCTTCATCGGATTCAACATGATTGGTAGAGAATTCACTGATCAAACTAGAAGATGTATGGCCCAGGTGTGGTTCGTAGAATGACCTACACCCCATGCTATCTTCTGATTGAGAAAGTATTTCACCTGATAGTGGTAAAGCATCAGACATGAATAGCTTCCCATTTTCAAGTGCCTCAAGATAAGTGGGCTTTCTCGTCACTACATTGTCCTTTGGAGCATTTTCCTGACAATGTACATTATAACTACGGAGAGGAATCTCTCAGCTAAATTCATCATCATGGGGAGGACCCCCATGGTGGGTTACAAAAAAAGATGAAACATTTTTCTCCTTGGTCTTCTGACCACATAGAGGGTTCCTGTGGCTCTCATATGAAGATGGAACTTTGAGATTGACCAAATTTTCATGAAGAAAGACTTCATAAGGAAGTGTCTGATGAAGACCTTCGGAATTTAAGTACCCACTATTGGGAAATGAGGGAGTAGAATCCTGAATTCTAATAGATAATTGTTTGAGGGATTCAAGAACTCCAGCACCGAGCAAGGCCTTGTTACAGATTGGCCTTTGATTTCTATACTATGTTGGGCGGGTCTTCTTCTTAGATGCCTTCTTACTCAGTTTAGGAACCACTTGTTGACAGAAGTGGTCATTATGTGTAGGTGTATGTTCCTGCTAAGGAGAAATGACCAGGTTAGGATGATTATCTCCACTCAAATCAGGTGTATGTGCCTGCCTTGGTTGTCCGTATGATATAGGGAAGTATGCCCCAAAACCCTTTTGGACTGGAACAGAGGTGTGTGTCTGTTCCGGAGTGAACTGTTGATGTGTCACTCCACTGGTAGGGATATATTTATGTGTCTTTCCTTGAGATGCTGCTGAAGCTGTTATTATATCCTGGAAGACATCCAGAATATGTCTAGGGATTTGCTTCTGCTCTTTCACTATTGATAGAATATGCTTGGTGAATTCAACTGCCGGAATTGGGATATACATCCATTCTGTGCTTGGATCAGGTGTGTGTTCTTACTCCTGTCCTCTTTTTCCTGGTAGTGAATTCTGACAGTACTCATTTGTGGGGGAATAGAGTTGAGTCTGCCACCTGTTTGTCACCGGATCTTTCCGACTGACTTTTATGGGTGATACAAAACGAGACTGTTGGTAGGATTGATCAATACTAACAGGTGTATGTTTCTGCTGATTACACTCTGTCGAACGTGGTTGATGAAATTACTTCATTACTGACAAACGAGGCTGCTGACAGGATTGATGAGGGTAAGCAGGTGTATGTTCCTGTTTACCAGTTTTCAACACATTGGGTTGGCGGGCTCCATCGTATGTAGTCAGATGAGCCTGCTGACTAGCTGATGATTTATAAACAGGTGTATGTTCCTATCTATATTACTCCACCAGAATTTCCTGGCGGGATTGGCATGCTGCTGCTAGATGAGTTTGCTGGATAGTGGGATTAAAACAGATGGGTGTGTGTAACCGCTTGTTGCTTACCACCAAGTTAGGTTGGTGGACTTCTTCAGAGATGTCAGAGATGAGAACCTGCTCACTGTAGACCATATTTCACCTCTAGTGGTTCATCATTCCTGGTTGGGTTTGAGGAACCTGAGCCGAATTCCTAGAGACGATACCCTCATCATGTTGAGGGTGCACTACCGCACGAGTCTGGTGGCGATTTTTAATGGGAGCCCTCGGGAAGGACGCCTGTCTCCTTGAATTAAGGCCTCGAGGGACCTGCTCATTCACCTCCCTATAATACGGGAGTGAATGGTGATTGCATTCTGGGGATAACGACTTGAAATGGTTGAAGACGGTGGTTGGTACCACCTCTTTCTTGATCACTATTCATCTATGTCTGGACATCCAGGATGAATTATTAACTTGGTGGGCTTGTCGGGTGGCCTCTAGAGCCGGAATAGTACTGTTTTGACCTTACTCCTTAACCAGCGCAATTGATACCCATTGTTGAAGATGCTGAGTAGGTGAATTCGTCCTCAGAGTGGACGATGATCCAGCAGGAGTAGCATCAGATGCCTTCACAATAGAGGCATTAATAGTAGAAGTATTCACAGGTGTGAACTTAAGAGAAGACATTTCTGTAACACAAAAGATCTTGGAAAAGAGTGCATGTTTGATATAATAGATGTAATCAAGATTAGTCCAACCACTAAATCTTTTGGATGAGCACCAATGTTTTTTATTGTCTTTTTGGCCCTCTCGTTGAGTTTAAAGAGGGGCCTAACAAATAGGTAAAACATCACTTAAACTTGGTTAAAGATTCACTTCGGGTTCACCATTTTTTTGTTCCCTCTGGAATTGGGGATGACCTCATTTATTCAAGGTTCAAACATTCCAAGGAGTTTCTAACGGGTTTGTTCATAGAACCAGAAACATCCAATGATTCCATATCCATTTGGACCTACCTTCCAAAGGTAGGTTCCCACTAGTTATGAACTGACGAGGCTTATGAATTTTCATTGGTCGAGAGGATGGGAGGTCGGACTCATCACACCCTTTGGGGGGGGATTATTGTATATTTCAGGCCTCTCTTTATAGATTTATGTTATGTTCGTGAATCCTTATTACATTACCAAGTATGAAAATGAGCTTTCATTTAGATCTGACAATCAATGATTAATATATATGAGATTTATAGAATCTTTTATATGTGTTGGAGGTTCTTCATAGATTGAGAATAATCTGTATTTTTTTAGATATTCTTAGTCAATGGTATCCTTCAATACATTATATAAATGTCTCTAGGTCATTATAATGAACATACTGGTTTTAAATCCACTCAGCGGGGCACTTGAAGTTTATTATCATTAAAAAGAAGATGGATTATTTTAGACTTTGGATCGTACCCGCAGATGGGCTACCTACGTATCCTTTGTTTTAGAAAAAGAATTAGAAGCCACGTAGTTTGAGTAAAAGAGTGTGATATTTATGCATGATTGATGGCTCAAAGAAATATTTGATAATTACTTTTACACTCTATGCTCACGCGAGTCATGATCGGTGTGAGAAATAAGAGGTATTGGTAAAACCAAACAATTGTGCCTTCATAAGAAATGATGTGAGGATTATGTATGTATGACATCCCAAATAGATGAAGATTAGGATTTACTTCAAGGAAGAATCCCGAGAACAAGGTCCATAAAGGTATATGTACGTTATGGATATTTGGATACTCTAACTTGGGGCTTACTCCTGAGGAAGATTCCCAAATTAAGAGGGGACTTATGATTTTGTTTTACTCCTGAGAAGGAATCCCAAATCAAAATTAAATTATGACTGGTTAAGAGAAATTATGACTGGGGCTTATTCCTGAGAAGGAGGCCCAGGTTAAAGGATTTGAGAACTGGACCTTACTCCTGAGGAGGATGCCCATATTTGGGAAATTGGGGCTTACTCTTGAGGAGGATTCCCATATTTTGGAACTTATGACTGGGGCTTACTCTTAAAGAGGATTCCCAGGTCAGGGGACTTGGGGATTATTCCTAAGGAGGATGCCCATATTTAAGGGAACTTGGACTGGGGCTTACTCTTGAAAAGGAGGCCCAGGTTAAGGATTTTGTCATCTTAAAGTATGAGGTTGAATGAATGAAATCTCTGACCCTAGTGACATAATGATATGTAAATCACTAGGTTTTAAAAGATGTTCCACAGAATACCTTTCAGATAAGGAAGCCAATAAGAAGGTCATGCAATGAATGTCTTTGTAGAGAGTTTTGAAGGCTTAATCTTGAATAGGATAGGTGGATAGGCATAAGAGGGGTGAAATAGGCAGGAAAGGCACCCAGAAAGAAGGTGGAGCGCAAGTCATGCATGGGCGCACAAGTCCTGGTCGAGCAAGTACACTTCCTGACACATGAGTACTTGCGCGCCGGTCAATCCTTAGTGTAAAACTTGGGTGAGGCCAAGCTCAATCCCTTAGTACTATCCATAGATGATTTAAGAAGAGTGGCCCACATGTTCTATTGAAGGGGAAAGGCGGCGCGCAAGTATGGCCATTTCCCTTCTGGGCTGGCCACCTAGGCGCACAAGTGTTGATGAGTTTCAACACTTAGGACTTCCCCGCCTCTTTAGATCTTCCGTTCTAGGTATGAAATTACATTAGAAGTGTTCGGAATCATTGAGAAGAGACTAGGTCACTAGGAGCTCAAATCTGAGTTTCTAGAATTTTTTGTCCTTTAATGGGGGGCCCACCGGGGGTATTTATAGGCTGGTGAAGACCCTAGGTGAAATTCAAAGAGGGCGCACAAGTCACCTGTGAGACCATTGGGCGGCGCGCAAGTATACCTGCGCGACCTTTGTGGAACTTGCACGACTCAAGTGCGTTTGAATCTTTGTTCATACCTTTTTCAATTTTTGAAGTTTCTTCAAAGGATGAATCACTATGGGTTCAAGGTATTTCCCTTTTCAATTCATTAGACTCTATGGCAGAAAAGGAGCGTCAACAATTAACCTACCATAAGGGTTGGTATAGGGACAACTGTTTTCTGCGGGAGCACACCTCGACTGTCAGATCACTATAAGCACCACTAGGTCCTAGTCCACCTAGGACTCCATCAGCATGTCAAACATCTACAAAAGACATGACACATGTTAGAAAATCCCATGCAAGGGTGAGTAAAATAGTACTCAGTTGGAAACCCTAAAATAACTAAGGAATACTACTAAGAAATACATGAAGTACACCTCAACAAAATACACAAAGTTTAACCCAATAAAATACATGAGGTACAGTCAGATCCACATAGATATATGTCTATAACACATATATCAAGAACATCTTGATATACTTATCTCATACACTATGTATAATGATGTTTCAAACTCATATCCATAAATATAATTTTCATCATGGACTCAAATCATTACAAATAAATCAAGACACACTCCATGAGCTCAACCATCTTAGATGGAAACCGTCCAAGAGATTCACTCTACCAGGAAAATTTTACTAGGTCCATCTCTAGTGAATAGAACTAGGTATCCATTCATCACCTCCTTTTACCAAACATATGCTAAGAAACCTAAGTGTAGAGGTTCTCCCCTTTCAACTGAAAATAGTTGAGGGATCATAACTCTAAACTAGGAACCACATGCATCCTCTCTAGTAAGAGAGGGTGGAGGGAGTCACACCATGCCACAACCCATAGTTTAGGGAGTAGTTACCTTAATTAACTCATGAAACATATGTATCTCTTGAATGGAGTATCCTGCTATTCAGTCTGTTGAGGGAGCTCTAACTCATATCTACGTATCATTCATAATTAGTAAATTGGTCTACTCCTCCCAACTATTCCCAGCATCCAAGGGAGCTCTATCTCAGTAGAGTACCCACTCCTACATGATAAAACACATTGCCTTGGTAAGACCCTCATTCTTGATGAGATACTTAGTCTTGATAATACACCATATCTCAGTTAGACACCTAGTCTTGAGGACCCACATCCTAACTCGGTTGGGTAGATCCACTCATTAACTAGAGGACCCAAACCTTGTTAGGATTGTAGAGTACCGGCTCAATCAAGTTAAGTCATAGAGTCTTGTTAAGACACACAATCTTTATAAGTCACATAGTCTCAAGGTCATAGCCAGCCACCAAAATCTGCTCGTAGAGTTCTTTTTTTGAGAGGACATACTCCTCAATACATTAGGTTGTATGTGATCATACAAAAAATAAATTGAATTAACTCATAGGACGACCTCATTTCAAGGTTTCCAATGCCACAAATCGATATCCAGAAGGAAACATTATTTTAATGTTATGAATGTTTTCATAAAATGATCAAACCTGGGTCCAGTATGACCAGGGTCCAGTCTGACCCGGGTCCAGTATGACCTAGGTCCAGTCAGACACGGCCCGACCCATTGGGCTCAACCTACTAGAATGTGGCCTGACTACCCCTGGTCCGACCTGCACTATGGGCCGGTGTACTACGCTGCATAAGGTCCTCCCTGACCACGTTCTACCTGTGCTGATGTAGTGTCATGCCACATTTCACATGGGTGACCTACCGCACTGCATTTCCCATGACTTTACCACCATGAGCTCCTCAAATGCGGCACAGATCCGCGTTCTGCTTGGAATCCACGTACACAAACTCCCCTCACCATGCCCACTGGTCTACATTGAAGACTCCAACCACAAACCTCTCCCATCGGCTATACCGGCCCAATGAGACCACCTACTACATTCTTCCTCCACTTTCCACACCACCAGATTCCTCACCCTACGAGATCACTGTCATCCTGGACCCACACAGCCTCATTGGAACTATCTGGAGCTGCTGCTTCTGACCACCACCATGAGCCTACCACTTTACTACAGTGCGCCACTATCCTAGTCAAATCACACAACTCCTTTACCATTGAACCACCATAGATCCATTATGGGGTTGAATATTTTATCTTAGATCATTGGGCCACAAATTAAGGGGTGCAACGATAGGTCGTTCACATAGGGGTTTTAAAGCTTAGGAAGGAGACAAAGAACACACGACGAACATGATATATTGAGGGGAAAAATAACTTCACATGAATTAACAAAGAACTTACCATTGAGTTTGTTTCTTTAAACCTTAATTCATTCTTGTTAGAAGGAAGAACAAAGAATAAAATATTCACACATATCCATCTCGCATTAAATTGATGTATATTAACCATCCCGCAAGAGCTTCCATACTGTGGATCAACCTGTTTGTTGGTTGGTCTGCGTTTTTTGTTGAATTTAAAAATGGGAAAGGAAATCCTAAAGTGTTCAAATTTCCTACCAAATGTTTGGATAATTCATTGATGTTGAATGTTTGTGTTATCATTATTTACGAGATCCTCTAACTCCGTTGACATGAAAATCCATGATCTTATTTCTGATCTGTCATCATTCACTCGAGTGGATTCCTTCTCCAATCTATCCCTAACAATTCTATGAAATTCTGAGGGTTTTGTGGTTAACCCTATTATTTCTATATAAGTATGTTTTTAAAGGAAATCTTCATTGTTTCAACAATATAATTTATCTTTAAATTATTTAATGACTAGTAGATTATTTTTCGGTTTTCCATAGAAGACCTGTGATGACTAATGTTAAGTTGCTACTGGGGATAACATCACATTAATAACTCAATAGTTATATTAGTTTCCAATTAAAATCTACATTAATGATTTATTAAGATTTGAAAATAAAATAGTTTTTATTTAATTATTTTATTCACAGTTACATTCAAAATCTATCATTTATAACTGGCCTTTGTCGGTTGATATTAGGCCTTGCCTAAGGTAATGTTAATGCTATGAACATAACAGTACCCTTATATTTCTAATCTTGAAAATTCTTAAGATTTAATAATTTTTTTTTAGAAAAACCACACACATGATATTTTAGACTTGACATTTTTCAACAAACTATCCAGGGCACATCAGGCCTCAGAATTTCATGTTGTCTCAGCACCTAGTCTCAGAATTTTCCTAAATAATTTCTGAAAATAAATTCATGAATATCAAATTCATTACATAGACTCACCAATAAAAATAATGAATGAGTTCACAGAGTGTTCATGTGATGATAAACATAAAAGAAAAAAGGATTCAGTTTCCTATATTTTGATAATGTGGAAATAATTTCCCATGTGATTGTCTCAGAAGAATATAATGTTGTTTTGATTATGGTGAATGAAAAAAAAGAAAGTTACTATAATATTAAAATGAAATTTTCTATTAACTCTTTGGATGTGAATATTTTTCTCCCTAAGATATCATCCACTATTAAAAAAATTAAATGTTTAAAGTATGAGAATTATCCATATTGATTCATTAAGGAGAAATATCGTGATTAATATCATAAAGGTTTTATGAGTTTTTGTTATATTGAGGATTATGAAGAGACTACAAATGACATGTGAAAGAAAAGAGATGTTATGGGATATAATGATGAATCCTAGATAATGGTTTGAGAAAGATGTGGGATGAATGAAATATTTATGTATTAGAATTCAATGATTGTGTTATCTAAATCAGGAAATATATAATTTTTGGTCAGGATAATTTTTTACTTAAGAATTTGGAAGAGTATGTTGAATGAGTGAATAAAAAATTATTTTTTAAAGAAATGTGAGTTTTTAATGATAAACCATAATATGATTATTATTTTTTGATATTGATGTGGAAGTAAATAATTGCTGCATATGAATAAGTAAATCGGATAACATTTCTTACATTAGAACTAATTAATTATTTGTTGACAGTGGTTGGTGGTATTGTTAATAGAGTTTATAAAATTTCTAGATTTATTAAATAGATCCAATAATAAATGTTTTATGAAATGAATGAAGAAAGATGAATGTTTTTAATAAGGTTTTTTGGTAATTTCATTTTCAAGAGAATACATGAGGAATACATTCACATGTTTGGTTTGTTATAATTAATATCCATTTCATTATATTTAGGGTATTAATGAAATGTTCATTTTGGAAATTTAGTGAACTTATTAATAATGATTTGGATGTTAATATTTTATAAGGGTCATAAGGATAACCTTTTATAAAATAGTTTATGTTAAATTTTGGGTGAGGCTTCAGAGATTAATGTAGTTTGTTACCATTTGAATATTTATGAATAACTTGTGTTAACCATTTTTCTATGATGATAATTAAAGATATATGAAATGACTTATGATTCTATATATATATCATATGATAAAATAGTGGTTTACTCATAAAAAATAAACCATCATCTCTTGGAGTAATATATGAAAAGGAAATTTATCAAGGCACATCCCAAGGGTGAGATTGTTCTAATGAAATGAAAAAAAATCAAGTAAGTGTATCTTCTCATGAGAATTGTTCATGTTTTAGAAAATGATATTAGAATAAAATTATGTCTTGTAATAAATATTTTGAAGGATGTTAATGTAAAATTTTAAAGTATTTCTTTTATGTTTTTATGGTTTTTAACATTCTCTTTATTACCAACTTTTTTTGATCAATTATCTCTATCAATATCTATAATTATTTGCACATTTCTTCTATGTCCAAATCATGACTTCAAACCTATTATATTCTATCTGCAAACCTAGTCATGGGTTAATTTGGGTTACCAGTATGTTTCCAACCTTTATTTTTAATGAATGTTTTATTATTCATTTATTATGATGTGGGTATCTATGAAATAATTTTCAAATGCTAAACCTTAGATGATTGAGATGAATTTAATGTGCGAAATTCATTTTAAGGGTGGTGGAATGAAACACCCCATGTTTTTATGATTTTTATTCTTTAATAAATAAATATACATTAATGGACTACATTATATAAAAAAACAATATTTAATTTTCACTACATGAAACACCAAGTTAATCTTATACTACACACACCACTAGCTTAGCAAACATCACACACGTCACATAGTTTTAACAAAAATAAGATATATTATTTATATATTTATGTAAATGTTTCCATTAATATTTAATTATTAAATATTATTTATGATGGTTTTATAAAAATAAAACCCATCTATAAAAAAATACTTAATTTTTTCTATAGTCGTTATATGTTTTGAACATATTATTTTATAAAAAACCAGTTTTTAATTTTTTTTTGTTAAAGTGAATAAAAATATTTTTTCACAGTTCTAAAATGTGATTTTATAAATTAAAATTAATTTCAGAAATAAAAATCTAATCAATATTTTCAGGATAATTTTTTGTATTTTTCTATAAGTTTCATTTTTTGATGAATAGTGAAGAGTACGAAATTTTAATAGAACACTACCTTTTCATTTAAATTTATTTTTTAAGTTAGATTATAATTTTAAATGGATTTAAAGAAAAATTAGATATATTTTATATCCAATTTTCTAATATATGTCATTTTAATCAATTTTTTATTAAATTTTGATATAAAAACAATTCAAACAATTCAAACTTTTTTTCCTTTAAAAACCGGCTTTCTCATCCCATCTAGAGAATTAATTTTCAATTATTTTTTCATGTTATGTCAGTTAAATTTGGAAAAATGGATTAAATATTTTTGATAATTATGATTTATAATGTCTAATAAGGCCAACATAATTTTGACCAGAATGAATAGTGAATGTAGTAAAAATTAATTACCACACATAAGGTTAAAATGAGTTTACTTGGGAATAAACTGAAATGATGTGAGTGAAAATGATCCAAAATGTTATATAAATTTTATTTAATGAGTTTATTTAGAGCTTGTACATAAAAATATCTAAAATAAGAAAATTATTTGAAACTTTCCATTGAATGTTTCCCTTACAATAAGCCAAGTAAATAAATGAAATATTTTTTTTCTTCTTTTAATATCTATAAATCAATGGGATAAGGAAAAACAAAACATGTTTGGATATCAATATTATTTCAAAATATAAATGAATTTTTAATCATTATAATTTTTTTTATTGTTATTGATTAAAAAATTTCCTTAAATTCTTAGAAATGCTATTAATGTAATTATTTAGTGGGCAATAAAATAAAATAAATGACAACGAAAATATTAAAATTGAAGTAAATTGAATGAATTATAATGTACCATTGTTTTTTAGATTCATATATAAGTTTAAAAGTTTTTTGACATAAAATGATTAAATTAAATTATTTCATTGATATTTAAAATTCAATTTAATTGAATAATGAAAAATTTCACATTAGTGTTATTTTATGTTAAATTATATATTTAAATAATATAAAATTTGAAAAAAATACAATATTCTAAAATTATACTTTTAAATGAAAATAAATATCATTTATGGTACATCCATAGATGAAGTATTCCTTTTTAATGAATATAATGACCTTTAAAAAGTAAAAACATTGTCAGCGTAGTTAAACATAAATAGGTGTTTTTTCATGTTATATGCGAATGTGTTAATATTAATTTTAAATACACATTGAAGTTTTATTTTATAAATTTCATATAATATTTATAATAATTGAGTAAAGATTTTATAATAATTATAACTTCATTTTAGTGTTAAAGGATAAATAAGTTTTGTTATAAATTTAGTAACTCTAGTGAAAACCCAAAATGGTAAAAATAGGTAAACATAAAAGTTGTGGATTAAAATGTCTACAACATGTGTTTTTATGGTGAATGTTTTTTGAGTCAAAATAATCCCTAAAACTATTAATAATCACTTTTGAAACCACTTTAGGTATAATTGAACTTCCCATAGTGAATACTTTTGAGTATTTAAATGAAGTCCACTCATCCATGATTATTAAAGGGCTCTCACTATCCACAAATCGTCACACCTATCAAGAAATTTGGATCAAAATGTATATTTAAAAATAACTTCATGTATTCCATTCCCTAATCTTATAATCCTTATTTTTTTAAAAATCAAACCAATCAAGGCTTTTGTGAAAACCTTATGGGGATACCTAAAGAAGAGGTAACATTCATTAACAAGTGTTTTGATTTTATTTCACCTTAAAACCCATTAAATTATTATTATACAATGGTTATATAATAACAAAAATAAATTATATATACTAGTATGTTTTTATGTTATGTGTATTACCTACAACCACACACACTTCAAACAAATTGGTCATGAAATCAGTATTTGTTTCAATGGAGGACTATCGTCTCACGAACCGATGCCATTCATTTTTCCAATACCACCGTAAAAATTGTTAATAATGATTTATATATAGTTTATATATTATATATATTATATTTATTATGTTTTATACATTTGGAAGTATTATGTTACACATACCATCAAGCTTTCAATTTAGTGGGAACATGATAATGTCGTTCATGTGTATAGAGGGCTGTCTCCTTGTGAAGTGATGTGATTCATTCATTATTTATAAGAAAATTTTCAAGGATGGGTTTAATGATATTATGGAATGTATATGAAATAATAATGATTATATAATTTTAATATAATATTAACTTCTATTTCTATCAATCTAGAAAAAAATTGAAAATAATATTCATGTGTACATACGACCTAGTGTCTCCAAGAACAATGTATTTCATTTCCTATCAATAAATTTATGGATTACAATGAATAAATGTATATAGAATATATATGATATTTATATCATGGTTATAATTCTATATATTATTTAACCATGATCAAATTAAGAGGAAAAAATATAACAAATCAAAACATATAGTAAAAACAAAGCGATTATTTCCCGGAATGTAATATTAACATTGAATTATTAATTAATTGGTTATTAAAGGCCATAATAAAATCATTTATGGTATGATATATATGAATATGGTTCCTAAATAGAGATATAACAAACTTATTTTTATTATACTAGTGGCTTTAATGAGTACGACTGATGTTGAGACTAAAGGTAAGCAGATTTCTGGTCTCACTTTTATTTCTAAGATACTTATGCCATATTCCCCTCCCATTTATTTTATATGATTTATTTAACTCCCATTAATTTATTTTACTGTTCTTATAATTAAAATTATTTTATATTTTCATATCCATTTTATTATTTATCTTTAATGGGTTTTAGTGTTTTAATGTTATCAATGTGGTAAAGGATTTGTGTCCTAATCATTCTTCTATGAGAAGTGAATTATGATCCAATACAATTTCATACGTTGTGTATATAACCTCATTTAAAATTAATATAATTTATTTATTCATAATCATCATATTCTATGTTTCATTTTATATTACTCCTTTAGGGGGCTTATGATTAATTGTTTCCAAAGTGGTAATGATTTTGTGTTACAATCTCATTATATACCTAGATTGTTTTTAAGTAAGTAAAAATGTGGAAATATTATGATCCATATCTCAAATATTTTATTTAATTATATTATTCATTGTTTATTCATGATATAATCATGTTATTTTACCATTTTCCACTTTTTGGTACATAATATTAGAAAAAAATGTTATTAAAAAAAGCTTTCATTATTTCTCTCTTTGATCGGAAATCTATTTTCTTTGAAAAAAATGTTTTATAAATTTTTTTTCAAAATAATATTTTATTTTTTCAACTATGCTTTATAAAAGTCATTTTTATCCATGATGGAATTTTTCATAAATTTTTTAATGGAATATTCATGTCATTTTCCAAAAAAAATCCCTCTTGGATTTTATAGAGAATGTGAAAGAAATAATCTATTTAATATATAAGACATTAAAATAATTTTCCAACATCATGAAAAATATTTGATTCGATAATTACATTATAGGGTTTCAAAGTTATTTTAAAATAAAATTGTTTTCAAAATTTATAATGATTTTAAAATTCTTTTTTCAAAGTGGTTACTGAATTTACTCAAGAAATATCTTCAATGATATTTCAAAACTATTTTCCATCTAAGAAAATAATCATTGATGTTACATATAATTTAATGGGGATATGATCCAATGATACCGTTTTTATTATTTCTATGAATGGTTTATGTTTATGATGAAAATTTATTTGGGAAATATTTTTCACTTCCACAGGTTCTACAATTATAAAATATTTTTGACACCCGCATCTTTTGAAGGGAAATTATATTATGAAATAACTGTGAAACCTTCTTCTTTTCCATAGGTTATTATATGATGAAATGTTTATGATACCCAATTCATTTAATCCATTATGATATAATGAATTTTTATGATATTATGGCACACATACAATTTTTTTCATTATGTGATAGGAGGGGACTATATCTCCCTTCAATGCATTAGGTAAATATTTAAATCTCATGATTTATATTTGATAAGAACGTGAGTGAACCTGGTTATATAATATAAGGATGGAATGAGAAGTGAGCCGAGTTCAGTAACACATAGCTATAGTTAGGAGTGTACTAAGTTCATTAAAATACTTTTTCATCTATTATGGTTTTATAATATATCTATGAATAATATAAGAATAATTCTATATTCTTATATGTATGACAAAAATCAATGTATTATGTTAGAGTTTTTCTCTCATAGATCAAATACATTGATTTCATTATGATTCATGTGCTATAACTTCCAATATTTATTCCACGACCCTTGATTATTATCTTTGATATACATGATTCAATTTTATAATTTCAGGATAATGTTATCATAGCATTATTCACATGTTATTATTATGTATCTAAAATTGTTACCCCTACTGAGTATCAGATGGCAAAATTTATTGTGTTTCCTTTCCCCGGGAGATAATGAAATATTTTTGTAGTGCATGTTTGTGAATAGTAATAAAGGAGGTGGATCTTTGTAGGGAACCATGAAGATCATTTTCAAGATTAGAAGAATATGTTTTACATTTCTAAATTCACTAATATCTGATGGTCCTTAGTAATATTTTTGTATAACGTATTGTATATTCATATAGAAATATGCAATATCCATGTATATGATGTCCGGGTCACTATAAAAATTCTCTCTAAGAAACACATTAATACATAAATTTTTAAAAAACATTGTAATGATGTCAAATGAAAAATAAAATCCCCATTATTATTATTTTATTTCTATTTAAATACATTAATGATATATTTTTATCAATATCAACATGGAAGAAAAATAGTTGTAAGTGAAACTTTAATAGAGGTTTTTTTAATCAAAGTCCCTTACCTTGGGTCTGACCCATCATGTATGTTCTTTATTTTCCTACATAAAAAGATTGCGTTTATTATTTAAATAATTAATTACATTTTTTACACGTTTCTTACTACCTTTTATTTTATCTCTTATCATTATATATTTAATTATTTAATCAACTAAATTCACATTGGATGTTTTGATGATATTTGGTTCATATATCCTATATGAAATTAGTCAGTATAATATAATCAAACTGGTCGTTATTAAAGAATTTAGAGAATAATAATCATGAAATGAATATCATATTTATATATCAATATTAATTTAAAAAAAAGAATGAGGTGTTATGAAAAATGAAATACATTACAATCGTGGGGATGATAGGTCGTACGTATGCATGAGTAACATTTCTATTTCTCAAAGTTATTTATTAAAATAAGGTAAGAATTATTTTATATTGAAAAATTAATAATAATTTTATAAATATCATTATTTTTTAAAAAATAAACATATATGTATCATCAATGGACTTTGGAGATGAAAAATGAATCACATGACTTCGTGGAGGTGGTAGTGCATAGTCATGCTTAGAAAAATTAATCATTTTATAGTGAATGAAAATTTATGAGATTAAATAATATATTTTAATTTATAAATGATAAATATGTCACTAATATCATATACATATATATAATAAATCCATCATTAAATGAATTTGTAGGAAGAAGTGATGAAAAATAAATTACATCCGTTTAGAAGTTCGTAGTTTTCCATACATGTGACTGATATATTCATTTCACATTTAACAAAAGATAGAGATTTATATAGGATATTAAAGTATCATAATAAAGTATCAGTTTATTTTAGATACTTAATTTTATATAATCATGTTTTATTACGATTTTATGGATATGGAAGCAGAAAAAAAACAAAAACACTTTATTAAGAACGATATGTTTTTTTTCAAAAAAGATCTTAATATTAACACCAAAATCTCTCATAGATTTGTTCTGTGATCCAATGATGGAATATGAGAAGTTTTGAGGGATATTAGGAAAGTATTTGGGTTGGTAGTATCTGAACCAAATGGTTTCTGATGAGTGAGTAAATGAGAAGAAGTGGTAACCTTTTATATGAGAGGGGAGGGGTACTTTAGGAATTTCCCAAAATATTAAATTAATAAAAATTAAATTTTATATCAAAATATTTCCAAATTGTTAATATTAAAACATAATATAAATTTTATAAGAACCATTCTTATAGAATAAATTTTAAAAAGTTTTTGAATACATTTTTTCCCTCATAATTATATTTTAAATAATATTAAACCCATTTTATAATTATAATTATATTAATGTTTTTAATTTGATTGTGTTAATGTGGTTTCCATAAAACGAAAAAACATGCCATAAGTGGAACATGTTTAATATTTTAAAACATAATGTAATCAATATTCAAATTATGTTATTTTAAATATTTTTTAATCAATTAATAAAATATTATTTATTATAAAATATCATTAACATCATATTAGAACTATTCATTTAATTTTATGTTGAAAACATCAACATAAAGATGTAATGTTAATATAAACCTTCAATACACCCCATGTTTTTAATATTTAACTTGAAAAATTATTTTACAAAATAAATTACTAAAATAATATTATTTTAAGTGTTTTTAAAATAATTGTTTTTCTTCTTTCAGAAGAATTTTATTTGTGTTTCATTAGCATTTCTGGTAATTATTTCATCACAAAAAAATTATAAATAAATTATCATGATGACAAATATAATTTTTTTATTCAAATTAATATTTATCACTAAATATATCATCTGTTTATATGCATGTAAAAATTTAGATATAATAAAATAATGGATATTTCATTTCTAAAATTATATATATAAAATAATATAAAGGTTTAAATCATGGAAAATAGCATCAAGAGATGATATATTATACTTTTGGAAGACTATTTGATATAATAATAATCAAATAAAAGTATGGAATATGTTATGGTCACTTTTTGTTTATATCATTTTATTTTTAACTTGAAATACCCAATTTAACCTTTAATATGATAACAAAAATTACTAAGGTATCTATTCATAATGTACCAAAATAAAATATCAATATTTACCAAATTTAAACATTATAATTATAAACATGAAATATATTTTTCCTGATTCAAAACATATAAGTGTTATAATTTTATTTGAAAGTAAACCAGATCAACCAATACAAATTTTTTTTTTGAAATATACCCTTTTATGTACAAAATGATTTATACAAAATTCAGGTGTAATATTCATTTAAAAAAATATTTTTATTATAATAAATCAATATGAAATAATTAAATTTTAAATTAAATCTAAAATAGAAATTTAATTTGAAAATACTATATCTGAAAATATAGTTTATGATAAAAATCGGTATTTTTCACTATTGAAAAAAAAGAATTTCGAAAATTAAAAATAAAATCCGTAATGATAATATTAAAATTATTAATTAAAAAATAAAGTTATTTTTATAAAATTATGTTTTTGAACGTTAAAGAAATTAATTTTATTATTTTATCACATAATCAAAAAATCATTTTGAAAGAAAACGTATTTTGAAGAAAAAATAGACTTTTCTTTAAATTGAGTTCATATTTCAAAAGAATTAACCAATAAATTTCAATTTATTTGGGACATTAAATATATTTCATAGTTAATTTAATCATATTCCTACCTTCCAATTCAATGCCATAGTAATAATATTTATATTTAAATCATATGATTGGGCGGTTTATTTAAGCTTAGTGTTATATATTTTTTATGCAATCGAACATAGTTTTTATTTTAAAATATTAGTATTTTACATTCTTCTCCACATTAATAAAATATATCCTTGAAATTAGAACTCAATATTGATAATAAAATTCCTTACAATTGATAATACGTTTGTTGATATTCTACATCATAAAAAGGTTTAATAAAACATCATCTTAAATATAGGGAAGGAGAAAGATGATGGTGATAAAAAACCCAAAAATAGGTTTATAAATAATATATCATTAGTGGGAAGTAAAAATATGAACATAGAAGAGAAAAATAACACCCATGGACTGATAAAGAGTGATCCATATCATAGTGTGGATAACGTTAATGACTAGTCAATAATTAAACTCCAATGGGTGAAGAGACTATCTAATCCAAGGTAATATGTAAACTTTTTTATTTCTAGATCTCATTCCATATTTTTTAGGACTTATATTAATGACAAAACTAAGTATGTAATGAAATATATTTATAACATAATGGGTTTTAGATAAGGTTGATAATTTCTGAGGGAATTTGTTCTATTTGTTAATGGATGAGACAACCTTTAATTTGAGAATTGGAATGTATTTCCATGAATAAAAACATGTGAATGTGTAGTTTTAAGATGGGGTTTTGGCCCTGTATGTGTATCGGGGGTTCTATTTGGCTTCATAGGAAGAGTTATTTGAAGTCCCAAGATTGAGATACACAAAACTAGGTCCATATATAACACATGGTTAGTACTAAAAGTGTATCCTAAACCAAAGAAACCAATTGCATTAAGACATTGTTTGAGAAATCGTGTACCTTGGGGGTGAAAAACTGTGTGAGTCACCTATTGTAAATTATAATGGTGACCACACAGGCCATGAAAATTTGGATAAAACATTAACCTAGCTATGTGAGTGGTTGACCCTTTGGATTGTGGCACCGCATGAATGGTGCATGGTTATCCAAACAGTGTATCTAAAATGTGAGACCGTTTAAACTGGGTTAAAATTTATATTTTGTCCTCCATTATTTTAAACCTTAATATTTATGTTTATTCTCTAATTTACCCAAAACCACTCTAGTTATAAATCTACCCTCTTACTATTCTAGGTTTATTATAATCTCCTATGTTTGAGATTCGATTCAAGAATGGTTTGTCTCATTGGATAGTTAGTGGTAAGGATACTAATCCCCTTTCTCCCTTTATTCTTTTCTCTTACCATTTGGAAGACTATTTCACTATGATATAATATTCTATATTTCCATGGAGTCTATCTATATTCCAATTTTCTAATATTTTAAATCAAATTAGAAGTTTTTATTCAATTATTGGATGTATATGAGTATAAAATATATTGTTCTAAGATTTATTTTTTATATGTGTGTTCATGTGATTTGATGAGTGGTAGTGAGATGGGTGGTTGGGGTTTGAGCAATATTATTTTAGTTTTTATATTATTATAGGAAGATTCCATAGATATTATCTATGTTTTTTTAAATGAGTATTATCCATGAATGGAATGGATGGTAAGAAACCAGGTTTCTCCATTGGTCTTATAAGATGTACTAGTTATCTATTGTAAATAAATGGTGCCTATGACTGTGTGAGTTACATGGGATGTAGATGGAAATGTCCCATGAGATATTTGATGATGGTGACCCCCTGAATTGAGGCATCCTAGATCATTAGGGGTAGGTGGTATGTGGTTGTTAGTTCTATAGTTGGGAGACATGGTTCTCATGTGGTGACAAAGATTTTTCAAAGGTGTGACTTAGGTTGTCAGTGATTTTTTTCATATCATTGTTGTCCAACAACATCGATGAGGTTGTTTTCACATAGAGTTAGGGCCCAATGATGTGGTTTGGAGCACTAGAAGTGGGTGTATGTCTCTATGTACATAAAATAATAGGGTATGGTGATGAACATCAGTTATAGAGGAAGTGTTGACCATAGAAACACATAGTTGACAGTGTAAGACCATCATATTGGGGATGAATTTCATTGTGATGTTGAAGCTGATGGACCAGGACTATAGAAGGATTAATATAACCATGAATTGTGACATCTGGCTGCTGACCTGTGGATATTATATATTAAATGGAATACCAAGGTATGTGTGATTTGTTTTTGGACAATCCGATGAGATGTCCGGATTGACTTGACAGGTCATGACTGTGGAATTCTTTTGAATGTAGTGTCATGTTGTATGGGTGTTTTTTGGGGAACCGATGGTTCATACAATATAAAAGTTAGTGAATACATCATTCCAAAATAGAAATTACTGAATTAGGTAAATTAGTCCTTGTGGATGTTGAGAGGTAGTGAAGTGGGTCAAGTGATATGTGTATAATTACTATTTATTTAGGAATTTATTACACTTTTATAAATATGGATATAAGATAGAATGATGTTGGTCGTGGAATACTGAGTTCATACTCACACTCTTCACGTGCCCCCTATGATGCCTGAAAAATTTATATACATGAGTATAGGAAAGGGATTAGGTTCATGGATTGGAACATAGTGAGATGGGATGTTCTGAGGTTTATAGGATGGATGCATTTATAGAAGTTGGAATCAGAGGTTTTTATTTGCTGAGATGAAGATATTTGCGATTATTTTGTGAAAATACATATTTGATCATCCCATAAGAAATATTTTATTATTTTTTATGAAATTCATGAAATTTATATAAATTATCTAGTATGTGTGCTTGTTTATTTTGGAATGATATAACCTCAGTTTTAATACGATTTCACAGTTTTTTCAGGAACTTCTAAAAAATGTATTTTTAGGAGTGCTATCATTATCATTATTTCTATTAATACCACGACATTAGTATATAGTCACCCTAATATCACCCAATAGACCCAAAATTCTAGTTGGATACCTTTTGGGTACAGGGAGGAACACCTAAGTCATAGTGGAACTTTGGTCTTGAGCATAGGTCAAGTAGAATGTAAGTCGTGATGTTACTAGTGGTATCAGCAGGGATAATTTAGCTAAATTTGAAACCAGGCGTTGCTTGTTTCTATTTTTTATAAAAATATTGTTTTCAAAATAATTTGTTATTTAAACTATATTAGATAATAGACTTAGATCTTATTCGATCATGGTAAAGAGTTCATTCATGGGTTCTTATTTCTCTACCCATGGGGGAGAAACTAAATTGATATGGCTGGGAAATATTTAGTCTTTCTTTCACATTTTCCATTTATTGATTTTCCACCTTGAGTACCACACAAGGATGTGATGTTATTGGTTATGAAAATTTTTATATTTGATTAGTATAGTAAAGAGATTGAACACATGAATTATGATAGTAAACTAGGTTTACATGAAATAAGTCTGTGATGGTGATTGTTTCGTGGATACTAGAATATGAGAAAAGGGTTTGGACTATTTAATGTGAAAAAACATTCTAAAAAGTGTTTCTGCACATAGTCTCTTGGTTGAATTCTACTCAACCATCCCAGGTATATGATTCTTTATGATATTGGGATATTAACCTATGTTAGTGTATTATGTATAGATACTAACTCTGATATGATTGGGTTGGAATAATGTAATGGGGTTATCATTTTAAAATATCAACAATAGGATAAATAATGATTTCTTACATATCCTTTTGGTGGAATTACGGTTATCCATTCAAGACTATTGGTTTATGGTATGATTGGTATGTAATTATAAATATTGATATTGATAGGAAGGGGGAAATTTTGATGGATGATGTGTAATATGGATATAGTAGGGAAGTGTAAGGGTGGTGGGATGTGCTCCCTATTACCATTTTCTCTATTTACGATATTGGTATTTTTTATGATATTAATATTATATTTTCGGTCATAGTGTTATTCCACCTAGAAGGGATTCGATGGATTCTCAATAGGGAAGAGACATGGTGCCACCAGAGTGTTCATAGGATAAAGACCTTGAGGATTGGGTTGAGCATGAGACATTGGTAGTGTCTCTAAGGATGTTTTAAAAAATACAGTAGGTAAAATATATTTAACCATGTATATATGAGCATCTCTAGTTGAGTATGGTGTGATTCATACAGTGTATTGAATGGGAATATTAGAGATATTATACAATGAGGGATTTCCTAACATGGGAGTTCTTAGAATAATATCCTCCTTTATTATAGGGTATGGGTGGAGCATAGGTAGTAGAGTAAAGGATAGATTGTTTGCATACTATCTTTGACTAGAATGAGACACTTCCCAAGCGGATGGTGAATATAGACTCATATATTCAGTGGTGACCGGTGAAGCACTAGTGTGATGTATAGGTACATACAGGTTGGCCTGAGAGACTAGCATGGAAGGACTTCGAGACCAAGTTCATTGATGGCATATTATTTGATACATTAAGTAATGATCAAGATCATGACAACATAAACATGAAACAAGGAAATGCATTTTTCATGGACCATGCTGGGATGATCAGAAACCTATCCTATTTTGAATCCTCTATGGATTGGGATGATATTTACTTAGTGATATGGTTTGAGTATTGTTTTTAGTATTTCATTATTAAATATGGTGACACATTCAAGTCGATCTCCTTCTTGAAGGTGGTGATTCTTGAATTTATGGATGAGGGGAACTTGAGGGACTTTATTTATTTGAGTTTGGTGATAGTGGCACAAGAGGTAGGAATTGGTGCTTCAGGTAGCTATATTAAATCCCTTGAGGATCATTAGTAGGCCAGTCATGTTAAAGACTTATGGAGTCCCCTGATGAATAGCTTATCAACAATATGCTACCAATGTTGGGATCCAGGTCATGTTCATAAACTGTGTGAATGACCTCTAAAAGAGTACCTGGTGAGAGGAATGATGGGAAACTTGGAGCGGTTCTATTAGAAGACATCTCAGGCTATTGGGATATAAGGATCAGGTTAGAATAAGTGATCCAAGGTAAGACTATAAGAAGAACCAGGTTACTATTGTGTACATAAGTCATTTAAGGGATAAAGATACCATGTATCATTGGCAGTGTACGTTAGGGGGTAGTTATGCATAGGGAGGAATGGTGTTAGGTAATCAGGCCTGAGTCCATGTGCATGGGGTTGAGATAATAGGTTCAGAAAAATTTATTGAGAAAATGATGGTTCGTGGTATTCTATGAATATTTTCCTATTTCTTTTGTTCTTTTCCTGACAGATATTTGTGCAAAAGGTGCACGTGTGGTGGGTGAATTAACTAGGTGTCGGTTAAAATATTAGCATCAGAGTGATGTATGAATTTTATCAGATTCATTTTCCTCATGGAAGTTTTATGTGAATCATTTAAAATGTGAGATAATTTGAGAGAAATGTATTATTCTGAACTTTTTTGGCATCGATTACGATTCAAGACCCTATGAGTGTCATATATGACACAAATATGATATTATAATATGATGAGATTCTATAATGAATGTATGTTATGCGGGAAAAATATTTTCTAAAGATATTATATATGAGACCGTTGGTATGTTTAGTAATTGTGGGTCAGGAGGCAATCAAGTAGGTAATTCCTAAGGTGGGGAGTGCCACCAGAGAAATTAACTGTTAGTGAGTGATCAGAGAAGTCCAAGGTGACGGTTATGAGATGTGTATGATCAGTATCATCTAAGAATGAGACATAATCATTTGAGGATGAGCTATTGTAATTTTTGGAACATGTAACATCTCATATTTTCAATAATTTTGAGCTAATGGGTTCAAATAAGGCTGGGGAGCTAATGCTGGTTAGAGGTACTCCATGCACATAGTCATGTTTCTTTTGTTTTTAACCATACATACATTATTGCGTGAGGTAAATGTATTTTGGGTGAATTAAATTGGTATTGGATATTATGAGAGAGTTAGATAAATACATGAATATTATGGGTTGCTTTGGAATTAGGGGACTTATGGGTATTATATATACTTTGGAATATTTTTAGAATCAAGTGCGATGTGAAAATTTCGAGCATCAATTGCAATAGAGGAACCTATGGGAATCATTTTTAGAATAACTATGATATGAGAATATATTTAGATGAATGAATAATAGTATATCATGTGGGGATATTCATGACTGTAGGATGTTTAGGGTGTAACCATTGAGATTTATGGGAATTTTTGGGTGGAAAACGACTGGGTAGGTAATTACTAAGTCAGGGAGCACAACAAGATGAATTTATCTTGAGTGAGTGACCATGGTATTTTATGTTAATGGTTATGATATTGGTATTTTTGGAATAATCTCAATATGTAAACTTATAGTTAGAAGAAGATCTATTTTAAAGTGTGGATTTTGTAACATCCTATATTTGTCTATATTCCCATTTTCTATTATTTCAGCTTGAATGAGAGGGTGAAATTCAATGAGAAGATTCCCACAGGTATAACATAGGTTGTTTCAAGAATACTCCTATTTTATATATGTGTTTGTGTGATGTGATTAATGGTCATGAGTGGGGTGTTCCAACTATAAAAAAATATTGAATATTTTAATTTTTCAATTATTGTTGGATGATTCAAAAGTAAAGTTCCATGTTTTTTTAAATTAGTACGAGACTCAAAGAGCTAGGTTAGTATGAAATATATTTTCTACATTGGTATGGAAGGAGCTACCAATTATGCAATTTAATTAAATTGTTCATATTTCTATGTGAGCTCCACGGGAATGTGTTTGACATGACCCATGAGATATTGGGTGATGATGATCTATGGAATTTTGGAAAGATGGAATTTTCGGTGAGGAGACTGATAGTGGTCATGGCCATGGTTGGCCGATGCAGTTCATATGTGATGATGGAGAGTACCTGAAGGATTGGATTAGGTTTTTCATGAATTACTACCCACCTTTGATGGTTGAAAACACTAGTGGGGTAATGTGCGGACTAAATGAAGACCTAGTGAGGTGCTGTTGACCACTCATTGTTGGTGGAGTCCTTCATAGATATATTGGAATATGGTTTGGTGTTGACTATTAGTATTGGATGATTTGATTACTATGTAATTCCACAATTGATGATGTGGGGCCATTCTATGGGGGATAAGGCGTACTATGATGTTGAATATGACATACTATGTCTATATAAGGATTGACATCTCCATGCCTTGGGACATCGGGCTACTGAGACGATGATGATATATATTACATAAAAGTACAAGGGACTTGTGATATTTCATGGAATTTTTGATGGGATACTAGGTTTGGATTAAAAATTAGTGAATGTTTGAGTGGTTAACACATGGTGTCATGTGGTATAATAGTGGTAGAGAAACATATGGTTCTTCTAGTATAAATGGTAGTGGATACACCATTCGACTTCAGAAATGGATGAAGTATGTGAATGATTCTTTATTTCACTTGATCACAAGTGAAGAAGGTCACGTGATATGTGTATAGTTTTATTTTATTTTCAATTTTCAGTCATTGGTACAAATATTTATGAAAGACATGGATATGTTGGTGGTGGCATACTGAGTTCACACTCACACTCTGAGGTCTGCCACCTCATTTTATGGTTCAACTGTATGTTTGTAGAGTGATATTTTGGTCTGCTTGATGGTATTGATGTGTTTTTCAGTTTTGGCTCAGTTACGTTTGTGTTGGGGCTTCTTCTGGCATCAATTTTGGCAGTCGGGAGGCTGTCTATATGGTTTTGGTTATTTATCACAGTTTTTGATTATGTGATTGGATTTGGGGTTGAATCAAACCTATGTGATTCTATTATGGTGTGTGAATCAATTATGGTGATGTGATTTGGGGTGTGGCCTATAGTCTAATGTTTAAGGTTCTATTGTTCCAGATCTTTTTCAGGGGCTGCTCTAGATGGGGTTTAGAGCTGTGAGTTTTAACTATACCGTTGCGCTTAAGATTTGAATGTTTGAAAGGGTATGTAATTTTCCATTATTATGAGGCCTAGACATATCTGCATGGTACAACTAATCGTGTAGCGATGAGAAGGTGGATAGTAAACATTAATGTTTTTGATGCTGGGAAGGGGCTTTCGTTTGATGAATTGATTTGGTTTTTTGTCTTTTGGAACATGGGAGCACTATTTGATGTATTTAGTCATTGGTGTCATTTTGGAATCCCCATCAACCCTTTAAAGAGAGTTTATGATAAACAAAAATTAACTTTTTATCATAGTGTATGAAAGGGATCATGATTTTGTACTAGAACTCAATGATATGGGATGTGCTAATGTGCATAGAATTGATACGTTTTTGGCAGGTGGACCAAGCGGTTCCTCTATGCTGAGTTGAATATATTAATAGTATCCTTCATAAAAACTTATATTATTGGACAATAAGATATCCTTAAAAAGTTTTAATAAATACCATGACATGTATATACATTATTTGGTCTGTATGGTAGTTACTTTTGGTATCTTATAACTGCTATTTTAATATGCTTCTAGTGAGTATTGTCCCAAATTTCCATATCATGGATTGTTATGAACATTATCATTATTAATATTATTATCACCATTGGGTATAGTCTCCCCAATATCACTTAATATACCCTCATTTCTATTCATAAGACATTATCATATGAGGAGGTATACCCAAGGTCTAGTGTCCCTTCATCCTAGAGCATAGGTCCATTGGCTCCCAGGTCAGGTTGTTACAGTATTTAAACCCTAAATATAATTTCATCCATTAATCAATTTCCACAAACAATTCATCTTTTTCTCCAATTAATTACTATTCAAGGTAATTTTTTTCCTAAATCACTAAAATCGACTTTAATTTGATCATATAGTTCATAAAAGGATAAATTGTTATACTTACCATCATTAGAAATTAATGAAATCAAAAAATTATTAGCACATTGTGAGAAAATTAATAAAATGAATTAACCTTCATAGGAATAGATAATTCATTAACATAAAAAAATCTACATAAATAACCAAAGATCAAACTAAATCATTCTATAAATATTTATCCTTAAAATGATTCAATATATTCTCAAATAATATTTAAACTCAATGAAGATAATGATTTTATACCATATTCTTCCAAGGAACATTTAACATTTATCTCCAAATAACAACAACCATTCATAAGTATCATATCAAAATGTATATTACAAAATCATATAATATGAAAGATATGATAATCATTTCCATAAATAATCATAATCACCATATTTATATATTAAAATATTTTATTATTTTATTATATATTCCAACCTTTATTCCTAAAATTAAATTTCATCATATTTTTTTTACCTTAGTCAAATAATGTTTCCCAAAATTATAGTGGTCTTATTATAAAATTCAATAATTCATAAAATCACCTTTCAATACCATGGTTAACTATAAGATAATATATTTTTTCTAAAAACATAATAACCCATAATTACATCAAAATTAGAGATCATAGAAATCCTAAATGATTTCATTACATTTAAACTTATTTCCAAAATATGTAAATGGATTCTTCCTCAAATGATACATCATGATAAGAATATGGGTTATATATTCCTTAACCCAATAAAAAATCTCTTGAATTATCATTAATAACATTAAGATACCATCACATAAAACATATAAATGGTATGAATTATTTTATACTTATAATCATACTTAAATAATATTTATTATACTTTTATATGTAAACACCTCACACATTTAACATTATTCATGATCCATTAACCATGAATTTCCATCCTATTCTCAAATACATTATAAATTCAAATTAAATAAATTTTGTTCTAGGATTCATCACTATGAAAACATAATACATGATATAAGTCATACCTCTCAACTTCTATCTGTAGTTTCATCGCCTTTATCAATACTTGAATTAGGAATTACTAAAAAATTCATTTATATGGTCTTTCTAACCCTGTTCTTGATATTTCCCCAAGTAAATAAATTTTAATAAAAACCATACTCCCCACAGTTGAATCATAAGTTAATAAATTTTGAATTATATTTTTCTCCTTCACAAAGTCAACTAAAATATTCCCTTTTACATAGAAGAGTACTTTTTTATGCCCTACTTAACCACATTCAAAAGAACATTTTATTCTTTTAAGACATTTTTCCAGGTTACCACACTCATGAAACATATTTCATTGAATATTATCAAAATTAAAACCAATATTATTTGATTTCTTAAGAAAATCACTTAGATTCAAGTTGTTAATACTAACTCATTATAGATGTTTTAGTGTAACCGCTGGATTTTCCACTATTTCTCTTATTCGATTCGGTTTATCATTCCTAAAACCATGAAATATATGTTTATATCCATCATTAAGTTGTTTCATTATGGTTACAAAAATTTACAAAAATTAAAAAGTATTGTGTGAAAATATCCATAAAATCATAATAAATCTTATTTTGTAGAGAATAAACACTATGATATCCTTATCTATGATATATTATACACATTAAATTTATATAGAATAACTATAATTCACCCTAACGTACTAACCATTGAGGTTAGATATGAATTTTAACTTATGTTCAAAATAACATCCTAACCTCTAATGATATCTAAATATTTTCTTGGATACCAAATATAATAACATGCCCTTAGAAAATTCATATTCTAGTATATATTGATTAATTTTTTTATTTCAATATCAAAGATCATTTAGTTTTAGTGTTTTATATAATTAGTTCATAACTCTTGCATAAAAATCCTATATATTACAATGTACACACTTTTACTCAGTATCCATTTTTTCCACAATGTAAAATACTAATGTCAAATATGATTTCTTTTTTTTATTTTTTCCTTCTAACTTTACATTTTCTTTTCCTAGGACTATCCTTGAATCATTTAAAAACTTTTTAAAAGTGGGATTAACACAAAAGAAAAATAAGTTACATAAATATGGAAGAAACCCATTTGACCATTTTAAAACCATAAGATCATAAAAATAGTATTACATTATACATTGAACTCAATGAAATCATATTTAATTCTAAAAGACTTTAATAAAACACCTTAAAATAAAAAGGGAGGGAAAATCATAACCATGAAGGTTTCATAGAAAATATGAGAATCCAGGATAATAATTTCCTTTAAAAATACCTTTTTACCCGAAATGGTATAATAATTTATCTAAAAAATGATATTTTTGTTACCTTTTTGAAATAAATGCTTTTAATAAAAACTCATAAGAAAGGATATAAATGTCATAGAAGTTCTTTGGGATATCATCTTTATAGAACACTTATAGAACCCTTATAATTAGAAATACCATACGGTTGACATCTAACATAATTTTCTAGAAAACATAATCATTACCCAATGCAATAGAGATCTATAATGGGGATCGCCTATCATACCATGGGATATAATAGGGTGAAACCCATTGTATCATGATATATAATATGGACCAACCCATCACATAAAGAGATATAAATTGGACCAACCAATCATATTTTGATCTATAATGGTAATAAACCCATTGTATAAGTTGTATCAAGCTCACATGTTACTATAATGAACATATCATGAATAACAAATTTTAATCCTTCAACATTTCAACATGAAACCCTTGAATCTCTTTTGAACCCATATGAAAAACCTTTTGTGATATTAAAATACAATATACTTTTAAAAACCAATTAAGAAGAATAAAATTACGTAGAATAAAGGAATGATTGTTTTTAGTTTAATAAAACATGGAATATTTAAAATTATTTTAAATATAAAATAATTAGTTGTATGTTGGTAAAATATTTTTGTTGTTGTATACGTTAAACTAGAACATTACCTTTGTCATTTTGTCAAAATGTTCAGTATAAAACATATAAGAATAATCATTTTAAAAACCTTCAAATGGATGTCAAAAAAATCCCCTTATAATTATTTTATGTCGATATACATACATTAAAGAGAAATTTTTAATAATACGTACATGAAAAAAATGATTTGGAAGTGAAAATTTAAATTAATATTTTTTTAAGGAAAGGTGTTACCTTGAGTCTGACTCATCAAATATGTTATTTATCTTCTGTAATAAAAAATCTTGTTAATTATTTACATTCTTAATAATTTTTTTTCATGATTATTTTCCCTTTTATTTTATTTCATTCCATAATATATTTAATTATTTAATCAATTAAATTGATATTTATCATTTTGACGATAATCAGTTTAGAAGTCCAAAATGATTTCAGAAGGTTGAATATGAACAAATAGGTATCTAGATAATAATAATCATCAAATAATTACTATATTTAAGTACCCCATGTATATTATTGTGATATATATTTCAAATTGGTGTAAGATATTCTTCCATGTGCCCACTACACCTTCCCTCAACTGCATTGTATTCTTACATGCATTGCCTGCATTACACAAACCCGAATGGTGATACCTTTTATTATTCATGAACATAGTGTAAGGATTAACTATCTCATGGATCCAAAAATAAAACATAATAACCAATAAATCTTTATCGATTTTAGTTCATCTTGAAATAGGTTGAGTGTATTGTGCACATGTTCATTGTACCATGATATCTTGATACACTGTGAAAACTTTGGAGAACCATATTGCATTTTCCCAAGCGGCTTAATGGAATCAGTTCTTCTCAAATTTTCTTCGAGACTTCATTCCACATAATAAAGGCCCAAATATTCCTCATTTACGATAGATAATTTCTATAAGGGTTCCTTAATATTTTGATCTATAGAGGTTCAAAGATTCTCTATTCTAGGGATAACCAAGATCTCTCACAAATTGCAACATCTTTCTCTGTCAAGGGTCTTTGATATTTATTGGAAAATTCCATCAAATATTCTAAAATAATCATACAGAGTCATGGTATATGAGCTTTTTGATGCTCTGAAGACCCATTCAATGACTTGATGATGTTGGAAATATTTTTAATGTGTTTTTATCTTTATCATGACACCGAGAATAGTGGTGTCTTTGATTCATGAGTTCAAAATCCACATTTGCGGTGATATCCTCTCCCGAATGAAATTATATCTTGATTATCATCTTCTGAATCTCAAAATCATCAATTTATAACATCATTGTTGAAACTTTATTTTCATTGGTTGAAACACGTTCTTTGATTTATTATCATCTATAAAATATGGATATTGTATACCAAATGATTTTGAGACAATAGAATGAATCTCATTACACTGGAATAAACATGGGAGAAGGTTAAAATATTAATCTCAGATGGATAGTTCACCATCAAGAGGTAGAAGAGTTTGGGGTTTACTAAATATGAAACACATATTTGTATACATGTGGTGCAGGAGATCTTGTGGTAGTTATTTACATGATCAGATGATGATTGTTCTATCTGAAATATAAATAGGGAAGGAATAATACATGGTAGAAGGCTGCACCATATAAAAATGGCCATGCACCTAGGGCATGGTATATCATTCAACTGATCCCTGGAGCATCCATAAATCCTGCACATACTACCACCATGATGCCTTTTATGGTAGCTCCCCCTCTCCTGGTAGTTATTTTCCCAATATATTCACTCCTTATAGCATGATCATTGTGGGAGCCACACAAGAGACAACCTATGGAATACACACAACCCTCCCATGTGATGATTGGCCATGAATTCACCTTTTGTAAGGTTGACCATATGTCCCACATGTTCCTTTGTTGATTTTATAAGGCTGTCTTGCTAGTTGGATTTCATTTTTAATGAAGCATAAAATAATTGAAAAGAAAATTTCTAAGTGTAGAATATTAAAAACCTCAATAAAATTGGACAAAATATATTCCTTATATAATATGAAATCAAATATTTTAAAAATTCTTTTCTACTTTAAGAAATAATTTTTTTCAAGGATTTTCATTGTTTTTTCATGGAATCAACTTATTCATCCTTATGCATTAAAACACAGTTCATGAACATATTCAATTATTCATCAAGAAAATACTTTATTCTTATAATCATTTACACCACCTTCAATAATAAACTCATCATGAAAATTAATATTTTCATGGTGTTTTTCAAATAAAATGGTTAAGACACAATGATTTCTCATAATAAAATAAACACATGACTTTGATGTTTGGAATTTTTTCAACAATCATTACAGTTAGAAGGAGAATTTTAAAAACATGATATAAAATTACATTAGATTAATACATAAAAAATATACCGGAATCATCACTAATCCTGAAGAATTTTCATACCAAATAAAAAACAAAAAGTCTATTGAAATTATCCAGGAATCATCAGAAGTATTCATAAATATTCTTCAACATATTTCCATCTTTCTCAGTCCATGATTAATCACTAACCATAGAGTACTTCATCATACATTGACTTTTTATTACTTCTTATATATTGAAAAAAACACAACCGTAATAATTAACCATCCACATTGGATTTTCAATATCCCACTTTGGATTTATTTTCAATACCAATTCTTTAAAGTCAATGTCCATTCTCCCCATTATTAATAATAATAAAAGAGATTAATGCATGGGTTTTCTTCTATCCATCTATACTCTGGGAATTTAATTTTTTTTAATATGGATGGTACCACATGGTTCACTTTGAAAAGATATATTAGTTCATCTTCTCTAATTATATATGTGCTATCCCGATGTAGAAAACAAGATTGATCCAATAAAAGGTTGTATATTATATCCATTAACAACCATGGATGTGATATCTTGATCATAACATATTTATTCATCAATTAGGGGGATATATAAAATAAAATATTTAGGTAATATATTATCTGAAACACATAAGTAAAATAATTATAAATTTCCAGTGAAAGAATATTTACTTCCCTAATCATTAACATACTCATCAATCAACACTCTCCCTTGATTCACATATTTTATATAATCATGAGAATAAAAATATGGGTAATTGGGTTACCCCAATTTTCAAATTTTTTTGAGATGGAATAATATTGTTGATATTCATGAAACAAGTATTGATCTCATCTCTGTAATGATTGGATCCCATAAAGGGGAGCAATACATTTGATTTGGAATGTTGGAAAATATTATTAGATAACCCTTGAGACATTCATGTTGATAAACCCCCAATGTGAAACAAATTAATTTTATAGTAATCTGGAATAATCATTCCATCATATTGTCTTCCTATTTGTACAATCATTTCCCATGTTGAGAATGTACCTCAACTTCAATTCCCTTCAATGTAAGCACAAATATACTACATAATAAATAAGGGAATATTGTGTAAAACATGTTATATTCTTAATAGGTGCAACATGGATGAGAATTTCCTCTCAACCCAAGGACTCCATTAATTATAGCTCCGAAGTGTCTAATTCTCTTCATGATAGTTTGTTCTTTACATTTTACATTCTAATATTTCATTGACAGCATGTACCCATTTCTTATATTCCCCATCAACATTCATGTATTTTTTATCCTCAAATCAATATGTAGTGTAGTATCATACCATGGGGCTTGTTTTTATATCATAAATATCTCCATATGATATTGTAGAACAACAAAACAATTATTTTTATTATGTCCCACTTAATATTAACTTCCACACAATACTCATGTGACACTTGAGTTACCATGTGTTGACTACCTATCATGAAATTAAATATCTTCTTATGGAACAACCAATTTTTCTTTTTTCCTTTACTCTACTATATTCATCATCTTCATCTTTCATCACTTCTCTAGAAACTTGAAATTATTCATGGTAGATAATTAAATATGCCTTCATAATAATATCTGTCACGACCAGTCCCCTGAGGCCCCTGCCATGACTACCCCAAGCACACCTTCCATAAGCTTGGGTTGGCGAGTTGCACCAGAAAGGCGTATCCCTAAAATTGGAAGGCATTGCCTTTAAACCTATACAAGCACACATACTAGGTACAGAAAAAGTAAAAAATATATTAAAATAGTTAAATTAAAATTCTGTACAAAATGTAAAGGGGCCAGAATACAAGACAAACTAAAAGATACATTTCTGTAGAAAATCATAAAATAGCTCTTGAGATCATCTTCTAGGGATCCTACTTGAACTGTAGGTAGAGATCATCTCCACAGCTCTCCATGTCAACCATCAACTCCATCCACGATCAGGTCCCAGCTCCCAAAGTCTTAGTCAAGGCTACCCACCGTCTACACAAGACAAAATAAGGTGCAGGCGAAGCCCGTGCCAGGGTGACTGTAACAATACCCAGTTGGGACCCCAAGGCCCCCGAAGTTCTCTCAGATTTCCAGAAATGGAAATCACAAGCATGATATCAATCACAAAGTATAAAGCAATTGACATAGCTCAAACTAGATATAATTGAGAATTGTAGTACATATGATTAGTCGTAAATCTAGATCATCTTAATCTATCAAGAGGTACTACAGTGGACCCACATAGCATTGATCGATACTAACCCCTGCAAGACCCACATAGGATCACTGGGTGCTGATTTGAATAGAATTACTGGGTGCTAATTCACACAGAATCGATGGCTGCAGATACACATAGAATAGTTGGGTGGTGACTCACACAGAATCGTTGTGTGATGATTCACCAAAAATTTATGAGTGCTAGTTCACACAGAATCATAGGGTGATGATTCACAGAGAATCTCTTGGTGATGGTTCACATAGAATTGCAGGGTGCTGATTCACATAGAATAGATGGGTGCTGATTCACACAGAATCACTGGGTGGTGATTCACAAAGAATCATTGGGAGATAATTCACACAGAATCATTGGGTGCTCATTCACACAGAATCGCTGGGTGCTGATTCACACAGAATCATTGGGTTCAGATTGACACAGAATCACTGGGTGATGATTCACATAGAATCACTGGGTGCTGATGCACACAGAAACACTATGTCTTGATTGACAGAGAATTGTTGGGTGTAAATTCATAGAGAATCACTGGGTGTTGATTCACATAGAATGGATGGGTGTTGATTCACAGAAAATCATTGGGTATTAATTCTCACACAATCAATGGGTGCTGATTCACATAGAATCGTTGGGTGTTGATTCATACAGAATCGCTTGGTGATGATTCACACAAAATCGGTTTTAATTCATTACGTCTCCGCCAGACACAAGATTCCTGCTCATAGTATTCTTGTTTCTAAGAGAAACCACTCCTCAAGCCATCAGTATTATTTCAACCTACACTAAGTCCCACGTAGAAGTTACCCAATGATCTGTCATGTCATAATGGTTCCAACACAACAGATGACATGTCCATCGAACGCCTGATCTATAAGTTATTGGCATTTTAGTGTTGAGGGCATGATTGAATTCATACTCAATCCCACCTGTACATACTCCCACATTCTCCAAAATTCTATTGGATTATCTAAAAATGACTATCTCACTCCATAGATCCCAGCGCCGCAGACGGGTCTCCAAACAGATGTTTGGTTTGCAAGATACGACCTATTAAGCGTATATGGGCCCAAGAGGGTTCGAGTACGGTCTAACTCGGGTGGACCAACCCGGCCCAACCCAGCCTGGGACGCCCCCACCGGGTCTGGGAAGACCCGACCCAGTTCACATGATCCAACCTGATTTAGGTCCGACCTGGCTACGCCTAGCCTAAACCGGCCTTGGCTGTGGCGGGCACGGCCCGCTGGGACACGAACTGGCCCGACCCGCTGGCTGGGGCGACCCATGCAGGGGTTACACAGTCCGCCTCTCTAACACCTCAAAGATCCATTCGACTCTTTAAATGGAAACGCCTGGTGGGGCCATCTCATCATCAACGGACCCGCTGGGAGAGGGTCCATTGCCTTCGGCGAGGCTTCAATCCGGGACCTGTCTCTAGGTGGCACGCAAAGGCATGCCGCCTCCCTCCTCTGCGATCGGCCTTTTTTGGATGACTGTCTGACTGCTGCGGTGCCAAGCGGTGCCACCTTCCTCTGTGGCTAGTGTGTTCCGGTCACCACCCTCCTCTGCGGTCGGGGAGCTCTGGTTTCCCCTTACTCCATCGGTGATAATTGCCGAGGCTCTGTCAGTGCCGCATCGACAGAATTTCAACGAGCCACCAGGTGAGATCCAATGATTTTTTCATCATTCCAGATGTTCCTACAAGACTCCCAAGATGTCACCGTAATTGCATGCCTCACTGTTTTCACATTCATTCAAGTTGAAAATCTGTCCCCCGATGAACACAACATGAACGTAGGGTAGAGGGTCTAACCTTTTTCGTTTGGGACACTCCCTCTACCTTAGCATTATAACAAGTTGAGGATTATTCAATTCATCAAGATAAATTTATTACTAAACCCCCTACCTCGGATTCTATTGGAGATGTCATGGTGGTGGAAGAATAAGAGTCCTCATTTGTTGAAGTCGCCGACATTCATCGACCCCGGATCGATCCCTCTAACAACATCTAACTTTCCATTCCTCATCAGTGAAAGTCATAGCATAACTTCATCATAGGTTCCTCGCTTCATGAATCCGTGTCAAAAACCTCAACCCAAACTCCATTTAAATAGGTGGAGGAAACCAGCTGTGTTGCACATCATTAATACAGTTCATTTATTAACCACATTTAATGTTCCAACGTCAAGGTTACAGAACCCAAGGGTCATGATCTTGAATCGGTCATTTAATCGTTCAGTCCTGCCTCATTTTCCAATGTTTAGAGAGAGAAAAAAGAAGTAAAATAACTTGTCTTATTATTTTATTATTTTTTTTAAAGTCCAAAATCTATCTCTTTCTCCTGACCTACTATGGTCATTGTGAATCTTTCCTTAAGCAAATCCTTGTACTGTGGATTCAACGGTGTCCTCATATTTCAATTCTAATCACCAGTTCAAATCATAGAAAACCCCACCCACACGTTTACTAAACGTACCTTAAAAAAGTTCAAAAATATTTTTAGGTCACACCGGGTCTTGGAATCCAGTGTTGTCAATATTCACAGACTCATAATAATCCCAAATAATTTAAAAAAATTATCTGGAATTTCAAGGTCGTTACATTCTCCCAACCTTATAAAATTTCCTTCCTGAAAGCTACAACAAAACTAGGGATTCAAATGGGGGTACTGAGAATGTATTTGACCCTCCCACTCCCATGTTCTCTCCTAGAGAGTCTAGTTCTACCAACGGACTTTTAGAAAAGGAAACCATAACCCACAATGGACCCGCTCTTATCAATCTTCTATCTCCACCGTGAACTCCACAAACGTCGCCCCATCATCGATTTCCATCTCTCCCTAGTTGATAATGTGTGATAGAACATGGACTTATCTCCTCAGCTATGACACATGGAATACATTATGAAACTGGTGCATCTATGGGGGACGAACTAGGCGGTACGTCACCTCTCCTACTCTGATGAGGATATAGAAGGGTCTAATGAACTTCGAAGATAGCTTGCCTCCCCGACCAAACCTCTATAATACTTAACAAGGTGAGACCTGTAGGAAGACATGGTCTACCCCCTCAAACTGCAAGTGTCTCTATCTTCTGTCGGTATAAGACTTTTTTCGGTTTTGTGCAGTCTTCATCCACTCATGGATGATCTTTCCCTTATCTATGGTTGATTATACCAACTGTAGACCCATAATCGCTGACTCCCCAGGGTCTGTCCAGTAATGAGGTGATCTGTATGGTCACCCATACAATGCCTCAAATGGAGCCATGATAATAGTGGAGTTATAACTATTGTTGTATGCAAACTCCACATATGGAATGTGGTCCTAACAACAATGACCAAAATCGAGAACACAAGCATGAAGAATTTACATGTGTGTCTGTATAGTTTTATCTATATTACCATCCGTCTGAAGGTGAAAGGCAGTGCTCGTGCTTAGTTGAGTCCCAAACGCCTCCTGCATTCCCTTCCCCAAACAGAATATAAAATGTTCACTATGATCTGAGATGATCATTGATGGCACTCCATGATGTCATACAATCTCATGCATGTAGGGACGTCCCATGATCTTTATTGATCCCTACTCTCAGATGGGTAGGAAGTGGGATGAATTTGTGAGTTTGTCAATAATCACCCAGAAGAAATCAGGGCCCCTAGATGAACATGGTATCCCCATCATGAAGTCCACTGATATACCATCCCACTTCTACTTTGGTACCTTATATGGGTGAGCTAATATTACTGGTACCTGATGTAGGGACTTCAATTGCTGAGAAGTGAGGAATCAACATACAAACTATGCCATTGATTTCTTCATCCCCAACCACCAGTACTGACGCCAGAGGTACTGGTACATCTTGGAATAACATTATAAACCTCTAAATTGGATGTATGGAACTCCCGCAACACCTCATCTCATAGCATCATTGGTACCATGGTGTGCCCTCTAAAGAAGATGACATATTCCCCTCCTTCAGAAAATCTATTAGGAGCCTATCTTGAAGATATCATAGCACATCGGGCCTCTTAGTCTACATCCCCAAGTTGTGCCTCCCTGACTCACTGAAGAAGTCAGGGAGTGATATTCATAGACTAGAGGTAAGATTCTTCATCATTATCCACAAAGGATATCTGCAACGAGGCTAGATGCTCTATCAACTCACTCATCAACTGTAGACTAGTCCTGCAACTGAGTGCATCTTCTACTACATTTATTTTCCAAAGATCGTAAACTGTCTCAAAGTCATAGTCTTGGAGGAACTCAAGCCATCATCGCTACCTTAGGCTCACGTCCTTTTGTGAGAATATATACCCGAGACTCTTGTGATCAGAGTAAATAGTGAACCGTTCACCCATCAATTAGTGCTGCGAAATCTTCAGGGAAAATAGTACTGCTACTTACTGTAGGTCATAGGTAGCATAGTTCATCTCATGTTGTCTCAAATATCATGAGATGTAGGTGATCACTGCTAGATACTACATTAGGAAACAACCTATTCTAGTTCCTGGTGCATCGTAGTAGACTATATACCTAACTCCCACTTCTGGTAGCTTCAAGATGGGGGCACTTGTCAGTATCAGCCTTAGCTCCTAAAAAACCTGTTGGCACTTATCCAACCATAAGAAAGGCTGCCTCTTCTTTATCAAGGATGAAAAGGGTTCCACTACCTTAGTGAAGTCAGGTACAAATCTTTGGTAGTACCCTTTTAATCACAAGAAGCTCCAAACCTTTGTCACACTCCTGGGTGGATCCTAAGGTAGCACTACCTCTATCATTGCTGGATCCACTTCGACTCCAGCCTCTGAGATAACTTGCCCTAGGAAGTGAACTTCCTGTAACCAGAATTGGCACATAAAGAGATTTTAATAATGTTGGTGCTCTCAGAGTGTATCCAGAACTATCTACAGCTGTGTGCCATGCTCCTCCTCTAACATCGATTATATCCAGATGTCGTCAATGAAGTCCACGATGAAGCAATCGAGGTATGGTTGGAAGATCCAGTTCATGAGCCCCCTGAACACTACTGGAGAATTGGTAACAATGGAAGGATTTCCAAATAACTTGTAATGTACATACTGACACATTATGGTTGTCTTTGGTACATTCTCATCCCATATGCTGAGCTGGTGATAGCCTGATTTGAGGTCCATCTTCGAAAATCTTTGAGCTCCCTTCAGTTGGTCGAAGAGATCATCAATCCTCGGGAGCTGAAATCTGTTCTCCATGGTCACTTGGTTCAGGTGATGATAGTCCAAAAAAAGCGTCAGTATCCCATCTGCCTTCTTGGTGAACAAAAATTGGGGATACACTTTGAAAAACACTGAGACTTATGAACCGCTTCCCCTGCAAGTCCTCCAACAGTACACACAACTCATGATGCTCCATGGGAGCCATCCGATATGCTGGTGTAGATATCAGTTCCATCATAGTGTACAATTCGATGTAAAATCCTACCTCTCTATGAGGAGGTAGCCCCGAAACATCATCAAGAAAGACATCAGCATATTGGTCCACCACTACGTGATATCTCGGACTTCTCACATCAACTGCTCTGAGGGTGAGGCTAGAGAACCGGTGAGTGATCAACTGCACCCTCTTTTGAGAAAGTCCAACCATTGCTAAAAATATTGCTTCTCATAGGTGAAAGAAAAACCTGATACCATCATCATGGAAACACCACACATTGCATCTAAAATAATCGATTTGAGCATGGGATTTAGATATCCAGTTCATACCCAAGGATGACATTATAAGGCCTCGACGCTGCTACTAGGAGATCCCAGCCAAAGATCTTGCCTCCTAGAGTGAGCTCACACTATTTGAACCAATTATTAATCGTAAAATCCTACCCCATAAGAGTATCTAATTTTAAGGATAAATCCAATGACTACAATGGAATCTTTGAGCTTTGAATAATTGACATGGCAATGAAAGAGTGACTGACACCTATGTCTATAAGTACTGCAGCTAGGGTGGAGTAGACACAGATTTCTCCTGTAATCAACTCATCATAATATAGGGGTAATTAAAACCCTGCAATCACCCTGCTGATCCATGTATAATACTCACTTCTAGGACCCCCATCTGATCTAAAGGTGGCCTTGCAAGATGGAAACTCAGTCACCACCTCATGCCAGTCCTTATCCTCCTATGAGTTAGACTCGCCTAGGATCATAAGGGGTATCTATCACTGAAACTGGTGTAAGGGAATGAGCCAATATGTGTTCTATACTAGTATTTCCAATAGTAACTACTGACCAATGGGCAGTGGAATCAATAGGACACCTATCGAAGGTACGATATTGGGAAATAGTCCTCGTACTCAAGCCTCATCACAATGTTGTCCATCCTCATGGTAACGCATTGAAATCCTTGTTGGCTGTCTGCGTGGATGAATCTTGAAAGATAATTACAATGAACTATTGTCAATAATTCATAAATAGTGAGATGAATCAAAATATACAAAATGGAAAACATTTCAAAAAACACACACAATCAGTGTTTTCATGTGTCGAGTTGTAAAATAGAATTCATGGTCCTGGTGTATGGATACGTCGGCCGCTACACCAACACTGGACTCACTAGATTGAAATCCAACCTCAAAATTCATAACACTATTGCTCAATTGAAAAGGCCAGAGTCCGAGTTCTTCAGAATAACCGAATCCTCTGATAACACTTTATCACAACCCATCCCCTGGGGCCCATGTCGTGACTACCCAAGCATGCCTTCCATAGACCTGGGGTAGGAGACTCACTCTTAAAAGGAATATCCCTAAAATGGGAATGAGTTTCATTAAATCCTTTACAATCACACTGACTAGGTATAAAAAAAAGTTAACCAAGTAGTTAAATTGCTGAAGTGAAATTGTGTACTGGATGTAAAGAGTATGGAATACAAACCCAACTAAAAGATACAATTCAACAAAAAAATATTAAATGACTCCAGAGATTGTCTTCCAGGGATCCTACATGAAGTAAAGGTACATATCTTCTCCATATCTCTCTACTTCAATCATCACCGCTATCCACCATCAGGCCCTAGATCCCCATGTCTCAGTCAAGGCTGCCTGCCATCTACATAAGTGACAATAAGTTGTGGGTGAAGCCCATGAAGGGATGAGTATAAAAATACCTAGTAGGGACCCTGAGACCCCCAAAGGTCTCTCAGATTTCAACAATGGAAAATCACAAGCATGATATCAATCACAAATCAGAATGCAATAGACACAACTCAAACCAGGTATAAATGAGTGTAATAGTACATATGATTAGTCATAAAACTAGATCATCTTATTCTGTCAAGAGGCACTAATTCAAACTCTCATAGGATCGATAGATACTAACCCCCAAAATACCCACATAGGATCAAGGGGTGTTGATTCATACAGAATCGATGGGTGCTAATTCACACAGAATGCATCAGTGATGATTCACATTGAATCGCTCGATGAAGATTCACACAGAATTACTAGGTGCTATTTCACCCAAAATTACAGGGGGCTGATTCACACAGAATCATTGGATGCTAATTCACCGAGAAACATTGGGTGATGACTCACTTAGAATTGTTGGGTGCTGATTGACACAGAATTATTGGGTGATGATTCAAAGAGAATCATTGGGTGCTAATTCCCACAGAATCATTGGGTGCTGATTCACAGAAAATTACTGGGTGCCGATTCACACAGAATTATTAGGTGCTGATTCACAGAGAATCATTGGGTGCTGATTCACACAGAATCATTGGGTGGTGATTCACACAGAATTGATGGGTTCAAATTCAGGAAGAATCATTGGGTGCTAATTCACATAGAATATTTGGGTGCAGATTTACACAGAATCACCTGGTACCAATTCTAACAGAATTTCTCTTCAATAATCATGTCTCATCTAAACATTGGATTCCCTCTCATAGTATGCTTGATTCTTGGAGAAACTGCTTCTCAGTCCATCAGACGTATTTCAACCGACACAAAGTCACATGTAGAAGTTACCCAATGATCCGTCACATCATAAGGGTTCCAACACAATAGATGGCATGCCAACTAGTAGCCCGATCTGTAGATTAATTGAATTTTAGTGATGAGGTCCCAGTTTGATTCGAAGTCAATCCAACCCAGTTGTACTATATTTTCTCCAAAAATCTCATGGTGAATTTCAAAAGGACTGTCTCACTCCAAGGATCCCAGTGCCACTGATGTTTCCTCAAATGGATGTCTGATTTTCAAGATACGGTCTTTTATGCATATCTATGTCCGAGAGGGTTTGGGTCCCATCCAACCCGGGTGGACCGACGAGGTCTGGGCCGACCCAATCGGGTCGGCGCTGACGTGGTCCGATTGGGGGAGACCAAAACCAGTTCAGGATGACCAGGCCCAATCCGAGCCCGACCCAGCTTGGCCTCGCCCAAACCGGCATGGGCCGTCCCAGTTGGGCATGGCAACAGCTGGCTCGTCCCGCCTTGGTAGGGCATGGACACGGTGGCTCGGCCTACTAGCTGGAATGACCCGCACGTGGGTCGCATGGTCTACCACTTAAATGGATCAACGAGTTGTTTGACACATTAAATGGTGATTCCAGGTGGCGCCTCCTTGTCAACCAAGGGACCTACAGGGAGTGGGTCCCCTAACTTCACCACAACTTCAAGTTGTAGCTAGTCTCACTGCGACATGTGATGGTGTGCAACCTACTGCCTATCTAATCAGCCATTTACAACGGCTTGTCCGACCGCCATGATGCTACCCTCCTCCATGGCGGGCGAGCGCCGGCCCCACCTACACCGTCGACTCCAATCGCTGGCGCCGCCACGCCGACCCAATTTCTGCGGGCGACTGAGTGAACTCTGGTGCTCCATTTTTCCTTTGGGACGCACCTACGGGACTCCCGTGATTCCACCATCATTGTGTGCCTACCGGTTTCCTCTTTCCTTCAAGTTGGAAAATTTTCCCCCAAAGAACGCAACATGAACAAAGCGGCAGAGGGTCCAGCCTTGTTCATTTGGCCCATGCCATCCATGTTAGCATTATAACAAGCAAGAGATTATTCAATTCATCATTGATAAACATTATTATTGAACCCCTACCTCGGATTCCATTGGAGATATCGCAGTGGTGGAAGGAGAAGAGTACTTTTTCGTTGAAGTCACCAGTGTTCGTTGATCCCAGATTGATCCCTCCAACAACATTCAAGATTCCATTCTTCATCAGTGGTAGTTGTTGCATCACATTGTCAGTGGTTTGTCACTTGATGAAGCTTTGTCAGAAACCCCAACCCGATCTCCATTTAAACAAGCAGAGGAAACCAATCGAGTTTCACATCACTAATGTAGTTCATTATTGAAACACATTTAATGTTCCAACGTCGAGGATACACAACCCAAGGGTCATTCCCTTGAATATATCATTTAATCATGTGGTCTCCCCTCATCTCCCAACGGTTATAGAGGAAAAAAATAAAATAAATTGTCAAGTTATTTTATTATATTTTTATAAAGTACAAAATCTAATTTTTTTCTCCTGACATACTACAGTCAAAGTGAATCTTTTCCAATGTAAATCCTAGCATTGTGGATTCAACAATGTTCTCAGATTTCAATTTTTAGCACTAGTTAAAAGTTAGAAAATTTCTCCTACGCATTTACTAAAGGTACCTTAAAAAAGATCAAAAATCCATTCCATCACACCCTGCCTCAGAATCCAGCGCCCTCAATTTTTTCAGACTTTTAATAATCCCAAATAATTGAAAAGCAATTATATAAAATTTTTTGGTCTTTAAAAAAACTCTCTGGGAGTTTCCACATGGATTTTTCAATGCCTTTGAGTAAAAATTGTTAGGTAAATCATAAGAATAATCATCATAAATGTCTTAAATTAGACATATATTAATTTTCCTATCCTAGTTTTATTGTCTTATTGATTTTTTCTTGATTCCAATCATTTCCCCAGTTTTTATAGAGATCTATAGTATGGACACTCATTCAATATTAGATTAATATTTTATTAGTTGACATAAAATTATTGGATTCGATCATCTTATTCTTGTTGGGAGTATCTTGAATCGTAGTTTTATCTGCTTCGTTGTTATTTATATTCCTTCAATGGATAATTTTTTTCTTTTTTTATTTTCTTCACAATCTGTTGCATCCTTTTATTATTAGCAACACATGAATGGTGAATGGTTACAATATACAATAACTCATTGTAACTATTAACAACAATGTTTCAATAATCACAGAAGTCTTCAAGATAACTAAATCTCTTCTTAATCGAAATATTTTTCATCATCTTTTTATTTTTCATATGTTTTATGGTTTTTATATTTCTTCATATATACTCTCCCAAAATAAAAACCTTATTTAATTTAAATATGGTGACCCATTATTCCAATAAAAGGTATTTATTTCCACATTTCCACCAGTACCAACAATTTTCAACAAATATAATTCCTTATAGTATATATTTGGATAGATTTAGCCATGTGTTGTTTTAGGATTTTTCATTCCTTCATAGAAGAATCATTTTGCAAGTTATTTTTATTAATATTTATAGTATCCAAACTTAGTTATTTTTTTGTATCTAATTACAATTTCATTAAACAATATTTTCCAAAATATTGAGTTGAACATACATAAGTATATGTGACTGCATTAGTAGAAACAGAATTAATTGGGTTATGAGTTACCTTCTTCCTAGAGTTTATAGATGGTTGATCATGAGAAAACCTTGAGATCGTAATTCCACTAATATGAGTCCCATTAGAGACTTGAGTCACATTAGTAGTTTTTTTAGAAACATCCCTTCATGTAGATTGGCTCCCTACATATGTTTCAGAGGAATAATTCACCCTCTTAGTAAATTTGGAAGTACCAACATGTGTCCCCTTTAAATTTCTCAATTCAAGATTTAGTTAGTAAAAAAACATGTTGAATGAATATTTTTAATTTTCAATTGATGTAATAATATCATTCCATTCACTTCCCATTATTTAATTTTGATCTTAATTCTATTTTCTACATTCATTCAGTGATTTTTGAAGGTATTTAATTCTTCTAGATTTATCATCCAATTTGGCTTCCTTGAAACTAATTCTGGAATTATGAGATTCTTCTATAGTAATGATTTTTTTGAATATACTCATCATGAAACTTTGTCTTTTATTCCACTAAAAATTCATGATCTTGGACCTTATGTGTTTTTTATTAATTTCAAGTATATATAACATTCAGGGAAACATTGAACAATAGTTCTAGTGCACGGATTATTTCTCCAGAAACATGTTTTCTCCCAAACCTATCATAAGCATTCCATTTAAATTTGTCTTCAATTATTGAATTTTTTTTGAAAGAATAACAGATTCCTTCTTGTCTTAAATGAGGTTTCTAATGGTATTGAACATTTTTCACTCCTTTTAATGTACATTCTCCAATTTATAGATTTCTTCTTCAACATGTGCTCTTCAATCAAATTGGTCCTTGAATAAAAAATGTATTTATGAAATCACATATTTATGAAAATTATTCATATATATTTCAAATTGAGAGATGAAGCCTTCAACAGTTTTGGAAGATTCAACATTCACATACTCACTACAACTTGAACTAGTTTCTTACTAAGAATCATTGACAATAGATTTTTCAAGATAGAATTATTTTATATCTTCTCCCTTTTATATTTTCTCAATATATTCTACTCCATCTTCATCCTTTTTTAAATTATTTATATATACCTTAATGTTTCTTCAATAGTAGTGATGATTTGATTTATCAACTAGAGGTTCTTCAGAATAAGATTTCAATATTCACTTAATATAAACCTTGTTAAAAAACTAGGATGACACTCTAATTATACTTTAGGTAGAACTATGATATAATACCACTTTTAGATCCCATATGGATCATCAAGGGAAATGTGGGGGGGGGGGTGGTGAATTAGAAAACCCATTTTTTTATAGAATTTTAATTTATTTCAATCATCCCCTATACTCTTAAACTTCTTACGCGGTCAAAAAGAATGTTTTTATTGTGTTATGGTAAAAATAATATACATATAATGTATAGATAAAACATTAAAAAAAATACGCAAGTATTTTTACAAGATTCGGTACAAAGGCAAACTGCTTATCATGGTTAATATGTATCTGATGCAAGGATTCTATTAGAAATTTAATTTTAGTTATCACAATCACCTTGAATTGGTTTAAAATGTTTATGAATGAAGTAAAAAAATATTCTTGATTCATTTGTGTTATTTATACTAGCTACATGAGTTAATAATGGTTTTGATTATACTAGAATCAGTAGTTTTTCCAAGATATTAAATAATCTTCTGCACAAGATATCTCAATTGGACTGGATGTCTTTTCATCAATGAATAATATATTTCTTTAACTAAAGGAATTATAATACACTGAATCAAAAATGTATTATACACATCGGCCTTATACTATTTAATAAGTTAAATATGAAACTTCGACATCTCTACTATGTTAGAATGATCAATTGATGAATTTATCACCATACTGTATGTTGATGTTTTCCTCGATAAATCAATTTTTCATGAAGTCCCCTATTAGTAAAATGTCCAAACTCAATCAAATGTGTCCCAGTAGCGCACAAAACTTCTTTGAAAATATTTAATATAAAGATTATCTTTCAAAATATCAATTCAATTCTTCTTTATTATTCTTTTTTCACATCATCTAATACCCTAACACATTTATTTATATGTTCTACTATTTTATGTGTACTTAAATGATTTGTTTCAAGTATCTGAATTAATCTATGTCTTAAAATATTCATGGAATCATTCATGCATAATTTTTTATTATTTTAATAATTCAAATTATTCTTCTTTATTACATAATTCATGGATTCACACACACTACCCTTTTTATGGTTTAACACACATGTCACATGATAGTGTTGCCAATAAATCCCTCTAAAAATATGTATTTTTGAAAAAACAACCCACTTCATGTTTTCAAACACTATTATAAGTACATCATATACATTATTATATGCTATGTTTTAAATGAATTTGTGATCTTCTGTTATGTACATACTACACATTCCCACAAGTTCACTATCTTTAAACATGTAGTGCCTACGTTGTGTCAACTCGAATGGGTGAGACAATTTGTTCTTCTTGAATATAGTGTAAGGATACAATGTCTCACATATTCTCAAAGAAAACACATAAATCAAGAACCATTTCAAAATCTCATTTCATCACAAAACATATCTTGTGTGTAGTGCAAATTTTCATTTCTCCATGAAAACATGATACTTCTCAAAACCAGAGAGGCATGTATTTCATTTTCTGGAGTATATTTGTAGAAACGGTTCTTCAAAAAGATCATTAGAGATCTATTTTCACCTTAAATGGCCTATGAATTCATCATTAAAAATTTAAATAGACTTTATTGATTCCCTCTTCACTCTGTGAACTAGAGAGGTTTTTATATGCTCTATTCTAGGGAGAACTTAGAGCTCTCACAAATTGAATAATCTCTCTCAATCAAGGGTATTAAATATTTATAAGAAGTTTCAATTAAATCTTATTCAAGAATCAATATGATACATTCTCCCTAAGTTTTATACTATGTATAAGACCCATTCAAATAGGTGAAGATGTTAGCATGATTTAAAACATGTATTTTTTTATCATGATGTCAAGAATCGGGGCATATTTTCTTCATGAGTTCACATTACAACTTTGTAGTGATATACTTTCATGCATGATATTAAAACATTATTCTTATATTTTTAATATTGAACAAATTCATTTATATCAATGGCCTCATAGTTTCGTTTGTATCATCCAAATAATTTTATTTTATATATTATCATGCATGAAAAATAGGGATTGCATGCATGGTAATCTCAAGATGATATAATGAACCTAATCACATTGGTATCACTATTTTAGATTGATGTAATCTCGATATCATAAGGAAAATAAACTGTATATATGTATAAGATGATGAGGTTTAAGAAATATACAAAGAATATTGGAATACGGAAGGCACAAGAGATTAGGCTGGGGTGATTATCTTGATCGGATTGTGACTATTATGTGTAACATTAAAATGGGTGAGGAGCAACATATAGGTAATATTTGTTCCTTTTATAAGTGGAAAAGATCCTAGTTCATGGTATGTCATTCACCTTTCACCCAAAGCAGCCAAAAATCCCCCACCCTCTACTGTTTTTCCACCTCGCACAGTGGTACTACCTCTCCTACATGCTATTGGACCAATCAATGCATTTCTTCTAGAGTGATCTTTGAGGACGTATACATGAGCAAGCCAAGGGAATTCACAAGGCCTTTCCACCTATGGGATGGACTGGGCCACCCATTCAGCATGGTTGACCTTGAGTCCCACATGTGCTTTATTTGAGTTTATAAGGATGGCTTGATAGTTTTCTATCGATTTTAATGATGCATATCATAATTACCTAGAAACATTATATGTGTATAATAAAAAATACATAAAATAATCAAGAAAAAGTTTCTTCCCTATATAATATCAAATACCATATTTTGAAACTTCTTTTCCACTTCATTCAATAAAATTTTTCTTATAATTTTATTCATGGAATCATCTTCTCATCCTTATAAATTAAAACACAATTCATAGACATCTTCACATATCCTTCTTGAAGATTATTTTTTAATGGAATTCTTTAAAACTCTATCAATAATCAAGTCATCCAAAAAATTAATATTTTCATTCTTTTCCTCAAATAAAATATTGAATACACTATACACTCTCAGAGATTAATAAGTACATGTCTTTGAATTGAGGAACTATTTAATAATCATTAGAGTTACAAGGATAATTTCCAAGAATGACATCTAATAACTTTATATGAATTCATAATGATTATCCAAGAATCATTACAGAACATGGAGAATTTTTATAATAAATGACTACTAATGTGTCCATAAAAATTCTCAAGGCATCAGCAAAAGTCTTCTTAAATATATATCAAACTCTTCCATATTTCGTAGTCCATAATTAATTTATAATAATAGAGGACTTCATAATACAATTATTTTTTTCCCATATTATATATTTGGAAAAACACAACCATACACATTATCCACCCACAAGGGATTTTCCCAATGGATTCCCATCACCATATTTTTTTATATTCTTCTCATTTTTATTTTTTATCATAGATTAATGTAGACTTATATAATATTATAGAAGATCAAATTTATTCTTTATCCCATTCTTCTTCATAAATAGATCTTATTTATATTTCATTTATCTCAATATCAAATTTAATAGCTTTCTCTCCAAAAATTTCACAAAAAAATACACTGTTACAGTGTCACCATTTCACCACAAAATGTGTTGTAGAATCTATTTTTTTGGTGTGGTCCATCATAACTACGTCAAAAAATGAACATATAAAAAATCCCATAAAGTTTATTTAAATCTTGAATCAGATTCCATTTTGATATTTAAGTCATTGGATATCAACTAATTCATCATCAAATTTTATTCTCTACTTACTTCCCCAAAAAATAATTTCTGGATTCTCAAAATTTAATTATCTATATGTATCAATCATAGTTAAAAAATGAACATTAAAATTTTCCTAACTATTTATTGTGACTACTACATAAGGCTCATATTAAACACTATGTAACTTAATGAACTTTGTTTATACACATACATAGGACCAGGAGTACACAATTGACACCTATAAATCCTCATTGAGTTCCCCATTACATCTTCACATGGTACAATTATCAATTACATAAAACTATATTTACGTTATAATAATTCAATACATAACAAATAAATCTTATGTAGGTCAGAGTATACATAGTGACATCTATGTTGGTCATATTTTACCTTTATATACGTAATCCATTCATCCTTAAATCCTCTTAACTTTAATTAATACATTATAGTACTTAAATATCATCTCTAATAAACTTTAGTCTTGAATAAAAAACCATTTAGGTGGTTATGTTATTTATATCATTTAAGGAACCATATAGAATAATCATAATAAAATTATATATTCAAAAAAAATATATTGATTTATTGAACACTAGTATTAATATTTTGAAATTTTTTCTTAAGGGTCAAATTAAACATACATTAGATTTGATGAAAATAATCTAATAACACTGAAACATATATGAATCACCAATTAGTCATATACTTATATTATATGATATATAAATAGAGGAAATTTATTTTATAGTGAAACATATGCTTAATTAATTGATAAGTACACTACATATAGATTTCACAAATACTGATCTCTATCACACATATATATGTTAGATACTTCTCCATATGTTTCACTTATACACAACATTTCCACTTCATTTCAACTCAATTTCACCATTCTTAAATGTTTATGTCAAATATTTATAATTTAATATTAGTTTTAAATCAAATCATCACACTAGGATGAATTCTTAAAACACAATGTGTATTGAAACCCATAATTATCTATCCATATAAGCTCACAAAATAACAACTCCAAATGATGTTCATTGTGACAAGATTTTCAATTGTCTATAAAGTGTTTTAGAAAGAATCTACATAATATAATTACGCATATAAGACATGAAAACCAACTCAAATAATCGTTTTATTTGTTATTTATAACATAAAATCTATCCAAAAAGATACTAGTAGGTAATACCCACAATATTTTATCTGCATTGATCACATATTTATGGGGAAAACATCTTCATTAATTTATTGGACACTTAAATAAATCACCCATGATTTTACCAGTGCTTGATAAAATTGATAATGAAAAAATGGGACATAAATAACAAACATATGTTTATAATATGTGTTATATATATGTATTACCAATTATCAGTCCATGAAATTAAAATTTGTTTGGACCAAATTGGGTTACTATGATTGTTTGTTTTCTTATTCATTTATGAATTGAAATTTATTTCATCCACATAAATACAACTGTGAGGATGAATGCATTACCTTAGGTATTATAGGATAAAGTTTGGTTGGGAAGGGATTATCCAGTCATGATCAAATGATTTAATATTTATTTTTAAAAAAATTTATATTAATGAAATAATAAAACTTGATTATTTTATTATATTTTAGTATTAATTCTACTCCCTTCTATTTTGTTGTTACTAGATAGACCCAAGCCAAATTAGTTAAAGGTTTTCCTAACCTTTCACACCCAATGTATATAATATTCTAGATTAAATCAATACATATGAGGAATTATTGGAAATTTTATCCCAATTTCTAATGAAAAGTGTAATTATCAGCATAATAATTCAAGACCACCTCATTCTGTCTTTAAATTTATTGTATCATGAAATGGTTACACTATATGTATGTAATAGAAAATATTATAAAGAATTAATTTTAAAATAAATAATATTTTTCTTATTATTTTCATAATTCAAGTCAATATATCCTTTATTAATATTTTTTGTTTAAATTGGGGGTTCACCCAATACAGTTGCGTTTTAAGAGGAGGTATTTCATGATAGCCAGCTAGCTCAAAAGCACGGGATGACATTGATATTCTCTTGATCATGGCCATTTGAGTTTATTCAATGAAAAATTTCTTCCTATTCTCTTATAGGACTCTATATGACCTAAAATTAAAGTGATGAATGAAATATTCTTTCCATTGTGTCACCACTACAAAATCCGTGAACACACAATAGTACTTGGTGGGAATGAGAATAAATTATACCACATCGTATAGATTATCAAAGAATATTTTCAATAATTTATATTTCATTACATTCATGTTCAATTAAATAGGTCAAATATTTCCACTAGGAAATGAAATATGGTACCTTCTAATAATCATACTGATTTCAATTTTATGGATTTGTAATAGTTGGATTAATTATCATTGAGATGAATTGTTGGAGAAAGTTATAGCAAAGATATCTCAAAATGGAGGAATATATGAGTGGAATGTTTTTATACCATATGAACATGGGTCCCTCTAAGATTTGAATAAATAAAATGAGTTTTATTATATCCTACAACTCAAACATTCTCATCAAAGGGACATAAAGAGATCAAAAACTAAAAAGAGGATGATTTAACCTCTAAAAAATAATAATATTTGGAATAATATATTTCCAATGTTTGGTGCAAGAGAATTGTAATCCAGATACATAGGCTATGGCTCTATTTCTGATTGTTTGTCCATGTGTCAACCCTCTATAGATCCTATCTAAAAAGAAATGGACAAAATGGATTCATGATTCCCTAGAATTATAGTCTCCTATTGTGATTCTTGAGTGTATATAGTGTGTGTATCCAAACAAGGTAACATTATCTATGTCTTTTACTGAAATGTTACTTGAGTTATCATAGAGAAGAAGGATTAAATAGTTGATTTTGTTTCCCTAGTAGTGGAAGACCATAATAATTGCACAAAATTGGTGTTAGATAAACTATTTTCATTGGCTCCATATTTGAAATATTTCTTGACTCTTGTGTTATTAATTATGCAATACCATCTTATTAAATTTTATTCAATGTGGGAGGTATAGTAACATCATCATCAGAGTTTGACATGGTGTGTATATTACATATTATTAATTTGGTATTATGTGGCCTTAAATTCTTTAACATAACTTCCTAATAGGAGAACATCTCCTCATTTGAGTGAGGCATTATTTTTCTAGGATGCTGGTATATTTATTGTGTATCAATAAAATATGATTTTTCATTTGTGGAGCAAATCAACTATGTTTTATTTGGATATTTTGTGGCACTATAAAACCGTGTGTTTATAATAGATATAAGTTGTACAAAACCTCTCTCCACACTTCGATTCCAAACATTATATGATTAGATTCTTCCATATCATGAAATTCTATAAAATTTCTATTTTCTATGTTATTAATGGGGTTATATTCATCAAAATTTCCCAATTGAAATTATTTGGTAGTAATAGAATCATCACACATGTTAAAAACCCCTTTAACCTCATCAATACCTAAAAGTCCATTAGGGACTAAATTCTAACCCCATATCACTTTTTCCTTTTCAGAGGATTCATTTGGATTACTAGAAATATGATGATTTTAATTTCATGATAAATGATCCCCTATAATGGGATTAAGATGATAATCTTTGGATATTATCATATATCATCCAATGAACACGATCCCAATGAAGGAGACAAGTCCTAGATTCCTTGAAAAGAGAACCATAAGAGTACCTTTTGTGATGGTTCCCTCTTTTAGGAAAAGTATAACCTCATAAAACAGGGGATAGGAAACAAATTAACCAATCACTATTATATAGAGTGGAAGATTCATATTTATAGTCAGAACAAGAATATACAGTTTTTGATAGATGAATGGATTTTGGTGGTTGCTCAAGTGAATTAATCCATATAAACTGGGCCTGATATCTGTTATTTTACACTAACATTTCAGATTTTACTATTTAATAAACTAGGTGTAGTGTGAGTTATAATTAAAATAAATGATAGGTAATAGGGTTCAAAGGTGGTTCAGATTTATAGGTACCAACTCTCATCAAATTCAATACCTACTTAACTTTTCAAATAGTCTAATAAAGGTTCCTATTAATAACTAATTCTCATTAAGATTATAAATTTATGGTTTATGGATATAGATATTTTGGTACAAAAACCAACAAGAATATGACACTGAAGGACCTAACACATGTATTAAGGGTATTATATTGTAATAAACCTCATCTGGTGGACATCATCGGAATGAATATGGAGTGAAGTGAGGAGCTCCCAACTCTACCATCCTTAAAATGTGTTTTTAAATAAAAGATAATTGATAATTATATGAGTTAAATTAGAAAATTTTGGTTGGATTATAGTATATACTCATACTACTTATGGGTCATGGTATTTTAATCCAAAAAAGGGATGTTAGGTCAATATGGAATCCATATTTATCTAACATATTGAGGTTAAAAATGAATCAGTCATGTAGCATGTTCCTTGAATTGAAATGATTGACAGTCACTTGTATGTTTTGATGAAGACCCAGTATATATTCCTTATTATTGTTAATGGGAATTTTATATTGTGAATTAAATTTTATTTACACGGTAACTAGAATTCGATCATTATCCAAGTCCATATACTTGATAATAAAATTTTCTTCATCATTAATGATTGGTACTTAAACATTTTCAAACCATAAGGGGGTTCCCAATGATATTTTACTAGGGGATTAATATCATTTTAAACTAAATAATATACATATAGGGACAAATGAGAAAGTATAGGTAGTGATGTTTATTTTTTCATTGGGTTTCATGTTTACTGAGCTAAAACATCATTGATTGTTGATAAATTACATTATGTATCTAACATTGGGTTTCTTCTAATATTTATTATGTGATAAATAATGGTATTAGGGGAGCCTAGGTACGGTAATCAAGCTACTGATATGCATCACTCTGAGGAAGTCCATTAAATAAATTTTATTGGCTAAACCTCATTAGTTTATGATATTTGGTTTTCCATAACAGGGTGTGGGGGTGGGGGAGGGAATTCCACTTTCATCAGATGTATTGTTGTTGGGATAACCTATATAATAAGGAAAATATAGAAAAACTATAGAGTCACCACCGCTTCAGTTTTCATTATAGGGAGGATATATTGGTTGAATATTTCATATTTTATCATTATAGGGAGGGCCTTTTTGGTCGGTTATTTTTGATAGATTGGTGAGATGAGGACTACTTTTCAAATTAGTTATTTTTTACAGTTAAGTCCTTTAAAAATGGCTTCTTGGGGAGGACCGAGATGATTATAAAAAAATTAATATGGGGAGGACCTATATAATGATGGATTTGTATAGAATATCTAATGCGTCTTGATTTTTTTGAAATATGGGGATAAACTAAATATATAATTATATTTTATGTTATATGATGATGAGAACAATTTGGATTTATGATTTAAATCTCTATATGATAATTAGGACCATTGTGGTTGTAATTTATAGCCTCGGGGGGAGGACTACCACTGTTGGTGCACTAGAGAGGAATTACATTTTTATCTATTATGGAACTGTATGGAGGACCTTTATGAGATTTTCCAACTTCCGTGGTCGAACAAAGTCCAACTAAAGAAATCATTGAGTCCTAATGTCCTCAATTCATTAAGATCCTAACCCAAAATTGAGTAAGTTTTATAGTATATCGATGAGATTTTAGGCAAATAACAGTGAAATGGGGTGAGATCATAACCTAATATCAACCATCTTATAGTCTCTATATGATTTTTTCATGAGAAAACTAAGATAATAATAATATATGTTGACAATTTTTGGAATCCATTAGTAGTCTTAGGAGTGAATTCCTTCTACTTATTTTTTTAATCTGTTTTCATTGGTAGGTACTCCTCCTGCATTCCTTGTTTTGGACCACATGGTTTTAAATCATAGATATTTCCTCTCTATTGCTTTTATGTGGATTTGGGGAACATTGATGGTGGTGATATTGGTGTTTAATGGACGAAATAAAGGGTAAAATCATAGTTGAATTAGGGATGTGTTGTACATCCTCCTCACACTCCAACATTTTTTAAAAATTTGTATTATATACATTGTGGAAATATATCCATAGTTCTTGGAAATTCTAGAATTATTTTTTTCATCATACTATTCGATCTTTTTTCAAAATTTACCCATAGTTTGATATCCTCTTTGATAAAATGAACTACCTCCATTTATTAAATAATATCACTAGTCTCATATTTGAAAAACCAAAAAATTCACCCCCAAACACTAAAGGTCATAGGTGGGTGATAAATTACTTTATTTCTAGGAGGGTCATAATAGTTGTGACATTGGATACATATGTCCAGTTTATTATCTTACACTATGAAGATCCCTAAATTTTTTTGTGATTGTCCCCATCCATTATTGAAAGATAATAATATGGAATTATTTTCAAAAATTCCATTGAGATATTATAGAAGATTCTAAGGGAAAAAAATAATGAACACATCAGTGAAGATTAAAAATAATGAGTGAATGGTCCACAAATCCTTTTCATTGTTAGAAGATTTCACTTTAATTTCACCATATATTCAACCCTCACATTCACAACCACATATTTGTAATGTTGTAGGCATTTTTTGTAAATGTAATTGGTTTTTAGGATTTGCTAATGTTTCTTTCAAATGTTTTTCTTATTGTTGAAGATAAGAGGTTAGATCACCCACTCTAAGGTCTAATTATCTATTATGTTACTTTTGGATAAATTGAAGGCTTATTCAAGAAATTAATCTTGGTAACAATATTAGTCACATTTTTCCTAGAAAGTATAAACTAAAGTAAGGAATTTACATGATATACCATAGATAAAATAGGTTATCTATATTTATTTTTTGCATTTATTCATCTTTTCTGCTTGCCGATTGGTTACATAGAATTTTCTATCCATAATTTTTGGAACTCTTCCATTATTCACAATGTAAAGAGCTGGTTATTTTTGTAGGCCTAGGATTGAGTGCATGAGTGGGGACTATATCATAAACACACAAAGTTATTCAAAATCCATTTACATTATAACTATATAATAAGACTCATAATCTCCTTCAATTTATTGTGTGAAGTTCAAATTTGATTTCTACTATATTCAAAAAACCATATATGATGATGTTATTTTTAAGGAATTCCATCACGGACCAATGATGTGACTTTTAAATTAAGGTATCTAAAACCAATGATGTTTATTTTAAGGACATATGAACTTGAAAAATGTGCTCACTTTTAAGATCACGTTTCCAAGACCAATTATAAACATTTTATGTTCATGAAAAATAAATAATGTTGTTCTATTTATGGTCATGAATTTAGGACAGATGATTTTTATTTTAATGTAATTCAATAAATAATGATGTCATTCCTTTAGTGCTCATGAATTAATGGACATTATGACTTTAGATTAGGGTCATATTACAAGGAAATATTATGGGTAGTTTATGATTTTTAATAGTGGACTACTAGGTGAAAGGAACATAGAAATAGATTTTTCATGACTTATGGTTCACTAGACCATTCTGATTTGACCTCAATAATGAGTTATGTGATAGTATGTCAGAAAACATACTATACTGTAGGAAAATTAATTTATTAGACGACATGAAAGTAGTTTGGAATGAAAAAACTAGTAGGAAAATAAGGTCTAGTTGGAGGATATTCCTCCAATCCACTATGAGAGAGAGAGAGACACTTTTTTATCAATGAAATAAATTATTAACTATATCACAAGTTTATTCTCATATAGGGTGGAATACTAGGGGAAATATACAACTAGCTCTCCATTTCTCATTGTCAAATGATTACACAATCGATATATAATACACTATCATACATGGTCGACCAATCATGTATGTCTTTTGGACTTCAATAAGGAATTTCTAAATGGGGATTAGTAGATGATTATTTGGCTAAAGATTCCTAAACTGTTCTTATGGGATTATTTTATGTTATTTAAAATTACCTAGTGAATACAGAGCCCAATTTGGTAGACTAGGAATATGTGTTTCATATTAGGTGAACTGGGCTACACTATAATGATGAAAACATAGTCTCTATGTTCATAATGACTCAGAATAGGATGTCCAATACTTATTGGGGACATTGATAAAGGATTCCTTATATAGAATATTGTGTACTGGACACAAATTAATTTTGGATAAGCAGGCATATAGAAACCCTTAGTTTTCATATATAGATATTATATATTAATAGATGTAAATTCATTACATTGAATTTTGATGCATTCTATAATTATTTATCTTTAGTTTATTTGATCCCATAGAATTATAAACAAGTAGTTCAGAAAATATATATATCTTCTCCTACTTTATTCATCATAACTAGATCCCATCATAGACATATAATATTTAACACATTTTTTCATATCATGGGGAAATGTAACATAAGAAAAGTGTGAGAAAATATTCCCAGTAATGATAATTTTGGGAGATATCAATTTATGATTATATGAATGTATAATATTAGAATAAGTGTATGAGGTGATAATAATAACATTCAATGTTAATACCCATCATATCATAGATCATAAACATAAGTAGTGGCATAAAACCATATCATTTCAAAAGGAATGGCCTATAAGAAAAAATATATCATTAATCAATAATTAATTATAAATTCGTGTAATAAAAGTGTAGGACCAACATAGCTATAAAGACAATTTATAATGTCATGGTTAACTATGTAGACCATCAAAGAATAGTTGATCAAAAATTACCACTAGAATCTAATAGTTGACTAAGATCATCGACATGAATCCCATAGTAGATCAAGCACATTAACGTGCATAACATTGTTATCTCATGAGATATAAAACATTACCCAATGAATTATAGGGCAATATAGTTTCCACCTACCAGATAATGAAAATCATACATATGTCTGCCACAAATCTTAAAGCCTTGATCATGTGATAACCCATAAAAAGAAATGGGTTTCATAAACATTTCATCAAAGTGTAACCCATGTAAATGAGATGGGGTTTGTAAATATTATGACATCATACTAATAAAACTTATAGAGAAAGAACAAGGTTGTTACCCTTGGATCATACCCACTATAAAGAATAAGTGAAATCAAGGGTTGTTGTCTTTAGAGAATATAAATAACCTTAATTGATCATTAAAAATTCTTAAGGAAAATAACCATTTTATTTTAAAAAAATTATTTTCAAAAAAAACGATCATTTATAAAGAAAAACATTTTCTTGGAAAAGATCCTAGTAAACTTGTAATGGAAGCTCCAATACCAAAATTAGTCATGATAGATGGAAATTCTCTTCATGTCGTTAAATTTAAAAAATCATTCCTTCTAATAATTTAATTAGAAATGTCACAAATTATCACATTTGGAAAACAAAAACAAGATTCCACTCACAATTTTTATAAATATTAATAATGGTTAAAAACTAATTTAGAAAATAATTTTAGAATAGTAAAACCATTCTTTAAAACACTTAAAAAAACCTTTATATGAAATAAAGTGGTATTTAAAATGATGTAATAAATGAATTCGATATTCTATAAAAGCATATCATTATTATCATGAGTACATAAGGTGATGGAAATGAAAATAAAACATGTATTTTAAAAAAATATTCATATGAGAATTAAATTATCTAGTTTATTGAGATATAAATTGTAACGTCTCAGTTCTAGAAGCCACCCAGAGGCACCCCGTACCTGGTTGGTCACCTGGCCCCAAGCGAATTTCCTCGAACTCCAGAGGCTACCGACTAGTACCGAGGGCCTGGGGTGTGATAGTAGGGAAACTAAGACCTCATTGGCAGAGTACACAACGGAAGTAAAGAAATACATACTAGAGCGGAAGCGGTAATAATGGCATACAATAGTAATAGAAAAAGACTGAAAGTATAAACTGGACAACACATATATGAAATGATGCATGATACATATGTCTAGGAAAATAACAAAAAAAGTCACAATGCTAGAATACAACAGTGATAAACAAAAGTGAAAAAGAAAGCAGATAAACTCCTCAGAATCGTAAGCCATAGCTTAGTCCCATGCTCTCCAGCTCCACAGCAAGCCAAGTACCTAATGTAGAAGGGTTCTTTCCCTTATCTATACCTGCAACAACATAATCTTTATGGGCCGAAAATAACAACCCAAACAGGGTGTGAGACTAATCGCAGTAGGAAACCACCCGAAGATCTGTTCGTAATAGTCAATGAGTATATGGCTGGTAAATGTACAAAAAGTAGTAAACAGGAAAGCTCTAAGCAGTAAAAAATCCACAGTTTAAAGCATTAGAAACACCACAAAACATGCAACAGTAAAACAAATAACACCATAGGTAAACCTTTGGGATGTACCCATAGCCTATCCCCTCTGGTCCTACCTAGAAACACAAGCAAGAAGATAAACACAAGATAACCCTATGGGAAGTACTCACAGCCTATCCCATCTAGTCCTACCTATCAAGTACAAACAACCCTCTGGGCAGTACACTCAGTCTAATCCCTCTGGTTCAGCTTAAGTATAAACTCTATAAGGAAGCACTAACTGTCAATTCCTCTATAGTCTCGTAATGGTACTAAAGGAACTCTGGGGAAGAACTCAACTTCTCAATCCCCCTGTGGCTCACATTGAGGAACTACAGACACTCTGGGGAAGTACTCAATGTTAATTCCTCAAATGGTCTCACATCGTAAATTATAAAGATACTCTAGAGAAGCCCTCAACATCTATTCTCCCTATGGTCTATACACCAGGTTCTCACGGCCAAGTGTAATTCAATCAAGTGTATCAGCGCACAACGACCATGGTAAAAATTTTGAACTACTTGGATAGAATTCTATAGCACAACAACATACTAGAACAATAGTCACCCCATCCGATAATACTAGGCATGGGAAAGGAAACACCAGCGAACAGGCAAACCTGACCCAAATGTCAAAACAGGAAAAACATGCATAGGAAACACATCCAAAACACAACAATTCACCCTATTCACAATCAATAATCATCTACATAGGAATACCATTATAGTAGAGAAATAATAGGCTAAAACTATAAACACACAACAGCCCGTTCAAGGGTATTGGGAACAATTTGCACATATAACTCAAGGAATTCATACATAAAGGCACAAACCACCTACCTCAGGGATAGAAGATCACTGTACATGATCCTCAATGCTTGAATCTCTTTGTAACTCTGTATATCTAAGAAAAAGTCTAAAATGGTCAACCCATGATAACATAGAAAAGAAGAGAAATAATGAAATGAGGTTCCAGATGAAGAGATAACTCACCGATGCGATTCTAATGTAATCGATGGTGTTCGAATTGGAGGAAGAATGGAGGCTCGGGGGCTTCTCAATGATCCATAGATTCTCGGCACTCTCAGACAAACTAGGTTGAAAAGGAGGGTGTTTTGTACGTCAAACATGACCCCAGTGCATTTAATGAAAAAAAATAAAGTCAATGACCTGAAATTTTTAAGTACATGGCGTGTAATCTCCTATTTTGTACTCCGATTTAAGCGGCCTCTAAGTCACTTTCACACACCATGTGTTTGGTGACTACACGACCAGCACACGACCTGTTGCGGCAAGGAAGTACACGACGTATACTCATAAAGTACACGGCGTGTTCTTAGAAATTTTTTAGAATTTCCTCTTTTCCCCAAAAACAAATAGAATGGAAAAGAATATCTGAAAAGATGGTCCACATTCTTACAAAATACCCCCCTTAAAGAAATTTTTCCCTGAATCTCCCTAGAGAGACGTTGAAGAAAAAACCCCAAATAGTTCCGGCCACTATGCTAGTAAATTGGCCTCCCTCTTCCAAGTCTCGTCCTGCACCCGCCCGTGCTTCCATAGCACTTGTACCAGAGGAATATACCGGACACAGAGAAACTTTGTACGGCGATCCATAATCTAGATAGGATGCTCAACAAAACCCGCATACACTTCAAGCTCCACCACCTCGGTTGAAATACATGAGATGAGTCTGAAAAGTAACTTCAAAGATGAGAAACATGAAAGACGTCGAACAAATCTCGGTACCTCTAAGGTAATTGCAACTAGTAGGAAACTGGCCCATCTCTCTCCAACACCTCAAATGGACCGACGTACCTTGGTGAAAGCTTACCCATTCTCCTAAACCTCTTGACTCCTAACCTCAGTGTGACACGAAGGAAAACCTGATCCCCGACCTCAAACTCCAGATGTCATCTCCTCTGATCAGCATAAGACTTCTGTTGAGACTGTGTAGTAGCCATCCTCTTCCAAATCAACTCTATCTGCACTGTGGTCTCTTGAAAAAGATGAGGTCCCAACAAATATTCCTCTCCTAACTCAAGCCAACGTAAGGGTGATCGTCATGGTCTACCGTACAAAGCCTCATAAGGTGCCATCTGAATAGTTGCTTGAAAACTATTATTGTAGGCAAACTACACAAGAGGTATATGATTATCCCAAGAACCCAAAAAATCTAGAATGAATGCTTGGATCATGTCCTCAAGCACCTCAATGATATGATCAGACTGGCCATCCATCTAGGGGTGGAAAGTTGTACTCAAAAGTACATATGTTCCCAAAGCCTTCTGAAGCCCCTGCTAGACCTAAGAAGTAAAACATATATCCCCATCTAAAATAATGGAGTGTTGAACAACATGAAGACGTAAAATCTATCAGATGTACAACCATCCCAGCTCATCATCACTGAAGGTCTCTTTAATCTGCAAGAAGTGAGCAACCTTCGTATGTCTATTTATGAAAACCCAAATTATGTCATTCTCTTAAGGAGACCTCGACAAACCAGTCCCAAAGTCCATAGAAACATCTTTCCACTTCCACCCTGGAATTGGTAACTACTGTAAAATCCCTGCTGGTCACTGATGCTCTGTCATCACATGCTTACAAGTAGAACATATGATGACAAAACCAACAACATCCCTCTTCATACCTGGCCACCAATATTGATGGTGTAGATCATGATACATCTTCGTGATGCCAGGATGAACTGCCCAAACTGAGGAATTAAAATCCCGCATCAGCTCCTCACATGTGTCTACTGGTACCCATACACGCCCCTAGAAACACAAGATATCATCCTTGACTATGGTCCATCTTGGAATGGGGTCCTCTTCTGACACACTCTCCCTTAGGACTAGGCCTCTGGAATCTGATAGCTTCCTCATTTGAACTCGATCTTGAAGAGTAGAGGTAAAATCTATAGAAGAAAGAAACATCTACCCCTGACTGTTGTGAACCTCTAAATACATCTTAGAGAATAGAGACATATGCTACCACTCATTGCTGGCCTCCTGAACTGCCTTAATCTGAGTCCTCTTACTACACGCATCAGCCACCGCGTTGCATTTCCCAGGCGTATAGGAAAGCTCAAAGTCACATGACTATATGTACTCAACCCACCTGTGCTATCTCAAATTCAGATCACACTTAGTGAATATGTACTTGGGACTTTTATGGCTGGTGAAAACCACAAAATTCTCTCCTAGAAGATAATTTCTCCAACAGTATATGGCATGAAATACATATGGAAACTCCAGATCGTGCGTCAGGTAATTCTTCTCATGTGGCCTCAACTGACGAGTCCCGTATGAAATGACTCCATCACCCTGAAAAAGCATAGATCCCAGCCTGATACCTGATGCATCATAGTAAATATTATATCTCTTTCCCTGCTTTGGAAAAATTTGTATCGGTGCTGATGTAAACTTCCCTTTCACCTCCTTAAAGGCTGAATCACAAGAATATGACCATTATAACTTTTCCCCCTTCTTAGTCAGACCCATCAGCGGTGCTGCTAACCATGAAAAGTCATGTATGAAATGTTTTTAGTATCTTGCATGTACAAGAAACCTCCACACCTCAAATATGTTCCTTAGATACTCCTAGGAAAATACAGCTCTCACATTCTCTTGGTCTACTAATACTACTGCCTTTGAGATAACATGACCCAAAAAGTGAATCTGATCCGTCCAAAAGCACCACTTTGAGAGCATAGTATATAACTAATGCTCTCTCAGTGTACTAAAAATGATCTCATGATGGGTATCATGGTCATGTCGATCATGAGAGTACACCAAGATATATTCCATGACGACCACCACGAAAGAATCCATGTATGGATGGAACACTCGGTTCATCAGTTCCCTGAAAACTGCAGGCGCGTTCGGGAGACCGAACAACATAACCAAGTACTCGTATAGACCATACCTAATTTTGAATGTTTTAAGAGCTATATAAAATTGTATAACACACAACTAATGATAACCGGATCATAGATCAATATTTAAGAACACTCGGGCTCCTAGAAGCTGATCAAAGAGATCATCGATCATTGGCAAGGGATATCGGTTCTTAACCTTCAACTGGTTCAACATCTGATAATCCACACAAAGCCTATGGGTACTATCTACCTTATTTGAAAACTAGACCAGTGAACCCCAATGAGAAGTACTGGGTCAGATAAAACTCTTTTCTTGCAAATCCTTCAACTGCTTCTGGATATTCTGTAACTCAGGTGTGGCCATCCAATTAGGGGGAATGGACAGCGGTTTCGCTCCTGGACCAAGCTCAATTGAGAAGTCTACCTCACGCTTCAGAGGTAAACTCGAAATTTACTATAGAAAAACATATCTGAAACAATCCACCACTAGAGGAAAGTCTAACTGTGAAGTCCCCTGGTCATCTAGATAAATACTAGCAATCTGGGCTGTAACTCCTCCCAACCAATGATGCTCTAGACCCGCTCTGCTCACCTGGACATCCCATTCGCCCCTATGAAGAAAAGATCCACCGTATTGTGATATGAAACTCACCCTGTAGTGATAACAGTTGAAAACTACCAGGAATAGAACTAACCAGTCCATCCCAAGAATGAAATAATAGCCTATAATCTCTAGGACATAATGGTCCCATAGAATGTGACATCCACCAACCTGTAGAGGGAACTCTCTGCACTGACACACACTAACCGTCCTAGTCCCCAATAGAGTTTCTAGAGTCAAGATATCAGCAGAAGAAACGAGGAATAGACCAAGACTCTCCATGATAGCAACATATATTAAGCTATGGGAAGCCCCAGTATAAGAAAGAGCATATGATAAGACTGAGACTACCAAGATCGTACCTCGAATAGTAGAAGGTCCGGGATCCTGCTCTTGCTGGGTCTACTCCACTGTAAATGTTTGGCCTGTACCGTGGCACTATGACCCTACCTAACCACTCTGAGCAGATTTTCCTTAATGTCGCTGAAAACCGGGTGACTGGCTACCATGGCCAAGACCTCTACCTCAATCTGAATGGCTGAAAGAACTCCAATTCCTAGACTGGTGTGAAACTGTTAGTGCTGCTCCTGAATGAGAATTCATAGAAGAACCCATGTCACCATCTGATAGAGAGAGGATCTGACAGTGGAACTAATGATTTCCCATCTTTCCGCAAGATCGGCACTCCCATGGGTCTCTCTGGCACTGTGGCCTCATATGCCTAGCCCTTCCACCCTGGTAGCATACCACCTGGATACCGGAAGGTGTTTCTCGCCTTCTTGGATCACCACACAAAGACTACCTATGGCGCTTCCTACTCTTAGTAGGAGGGATGCTAACTCCAGATGCCGAGACGCCCTGGCTCACAACTTCGGAATACCTCAAATTTTTCTCCGTGATCAACACCTGGTTGACTATAGAAGTGATAGAAGTCAACTCGAAGATGTTCACCTGTGATCGGATGCCGTGCCTCAGACCATCTTCGAACATCATTTCCATGAATAGCTGATCAACTCCTGGAATAGGTTTGAAGAACTTCATCTAGATAAAGCATGAGGAATACTCATAACAGAAACAGTACCCTACTCCAGACTCATATAATTCTGGGCTTGATCGGTCGTCAGGGTCTCTGAATAGAAGTAGTCAAAGAAGATGTGCTGAAACTCATCCCATGCCATAACCTTCTGGTGTCCCACCGATGAGATCAAATCCCACCACCATTTGGCGGAGTCTCGAAGCATGTTGGTAGATAGCTTGACCCTCCTCTCTCTAGGCATCTTCAGATGCTCAAATATCGTCAGCATGTCTTCTATCCATGAATATGTAACCTGTGGTCCTCCATCCCCTAAGAAAGTGGGAGGATGCTACTGCTGGAAGACCGCGTCAAATCATCCATCAAGGGGGCAGGAGGTGGTGCTCCCTAAAAGGTCTATTTGTTCCTCATGAAGCCTTCCCTGAATTATGCATCAGCACCAATGTCAGGTACAGTGGCTTGTGCCAAGGTTGGAACAACTGGAGGATCTGCTGGTAGTCCCTGATTGGCCATGTTTGGTGTCCGATCATTGCCTGGAAAATGACGTACAACCGGAGGAAGTCTCAGTGGAATGAATCTGCTAGGTCAAGCATACACCTTAGATCAAGATATAAAGGACTGAAAACAAGGAGTGTAATAAGGGAACAAGAGAAAGAAAGAACTCAGGTTTTAAAAAACATGACTACATGGCGTGTACATTTCCCACACAACGTGTTCCCTTTAGTCCATTACATGTCCATGTACTCATGCCTAAAATGGTCGTGTAACACCCCAAACACACGAAATGTTGTTTTAACACATGGTGAGTACTTGAATCCTCTTTCCCTGCCCGAGTCCTTCTACACAGTTAAGTCACACGGCTCTCCTAAGACAATAGTACACGGTGTGTTCAAGATAGACATGACGTGTACTAGACAAGCTTCACTTGGCCTGTGTTGTTTGTGACATGACCTAACACATGGCTCAAACTACACAGCGTGTTCTAGACAGACATGACGTATATGAGAAGGGATAACACCGACCTATGTTGTTCGGGACCTGGACGAGTACCTGGGTTAGACTACACAGTGTGTTCAAGTTGGAAACGGTGTGTACGTGAATGGGTAACACCAACTCGTGTTGTTCGTGACACGGTTGGGTACCTGGGTTAGACTACACTGTGTGTTTAGATGACACATGGCATTTATTAGACACAACTCGGCCATCATAGTTTGTTATTGACACAGGTGGGCATGGGGTCGACACAACACTGTGTGTATGGACAATACATGGCATGTTCACTCCAGATTTTCCCCATCCCCTATCTCTTCCCACATGGTCTATGATACGGGAAGAGAGTACACAACGTGTACTTAAGAAAGATTGTTTCTTCCCAAACAGAAGACCACATAGCATGTACCTAACATTACCAGGCGTGTATTCTGGGTTTCTCTGGTCATTAAGCCTCATAAACTACTCTGGAACCTAGAAAACACTAAAACAGGCATAGAAAGTGCCAAATTCTGATCAGTGAGGGCCTATACTCCCCACGAATCAAAGTTTGGCATCTTTTACACATTATAAATGGAATACAAGGTAATGATCCACCAATTTATTGTCCACGAGGGACCATAACACCTCAAGAACCCATGTTTGGCATCAATTCAGGAAAATATCTACACAAAACAATACCCTATCAAACAGCAGGTATTTAGAACAAGGAAACTATCACAACAACATGAATATTTTACACATCACCTATCACAAAAACATGAAATCTCTAATGCATCCTAGATGGCATGGAAAAAATGCATGACATGTGATTTCTAGAATGTTTGTATATAATGCATGAGATGGAATCCCCTCATCTGATCAGGTTTCAATAGAAATAGAACCTCAATAACATTAACTATAACAACACAAATCATGTGAATCACTCAAGGTGAAATCAAATCAAGTGTAATAATTTCCAAATCCGAGAAATTGCAATTAAATGTGGTAGATTGGATTTTCCCTGTACACGGGTTAACTACTCCTGGGCACAACTTTATAGTAATTACATATACCTTCCTATCCCTGCCTAAAGGCTCCAAACAGCAAATCAATATAAAATAATTCCTCTGATACCACTTTGTAACGTCCCGGTTTTAGAAGTCACCGAGAGGTGCTCCGTAACCGGTTGTTCACATGGCCTCAAGCACATTTCCCCAAACTCCAGAGGAATCTGACTAGTAGTGAGGGCCTGAGGTGTGATACTGGAGAAATTATTCCCTCATTGGTAGAGTACATAACAGAAGTAAACAAATACATTCAATAGCAGAAATAGTAGTAATGGAATACAATAGTAAAAGAAGAAGACTGAAAGTATAAACTGGAGAACACATATATAAAATGATGCGTGATACATATGTCTAGGAAAACATCAAAAAAAGTCACAATGCAGGAATAAAATAGTGCTAAACCAAAGTGAAAAATGAAGTAGATAAGATCCTTAGCATCGCAAGACATATCTTGGTCCCATGCTCTCCAGTTCCACAGCAAGTCAAGTACCTAAAGTAGAAGGGCAGTTTCCTTTATCTATACCTCCAACAACGTAATCTGTTCGGGCCCAAAAGCATGACCCCAATAGGGTGTGAGACTAATCCCTGTAGGCAATGACCCAATGATCTGTACCTAACAGTCAGTGAGTATATGGCAGGTAAAATTACAAAATGCAGTAAATAGGAAACCATAAAGTAGTAAACAATCCAGAGTTTAAGGAATTCCAGACACCACACAACATGCAATAGAAAAACAGATAACACCGCAGGTAAAACTCTGGGAACTACCCACAAACTATCCCCTCTAGTCCTACCTAGAAACATAATAAAGCAGATAAACACTAGGTATCTCTCTGGGAAGTACTCACATCCTATCCCCTTTGGTCCTACCGATCTTATACAAGCAACCCTCTGGGCAGTACACTTAGTCTAACCCCTCTGGTTCAGCTTAATCATAGACTCTCTAAAGAAGAACTAACCATAAATTCCCCCTATAGTCTTGTAATGATACTAAAGGCGCTCAGGGGAATCACTCAACGACTCATTCCCCATGTGGTCCATGTCGAGGAAATACAGAAAATCGGGGAAGCACTCGAAGTCAATTCCCTATATGGGCTCGCATCATAAATTATAAAGACACTCTGGAGAACCCCTCAACATCCATTATCCCTATGGTCTATACACTAGTTTGTCACAACCCTGTGTATGTCAAGAAAGTGTATCAGCATGAAACGACCAAGTTAAACCTCATGAACTACTTGGTTAGAATTCTACAACACAACAACATACTAGAACAACAGTCACACCATCCTATAATACTAGGCATGGGAAAGTAAACAGTAGGCTATAGGAAAACAAGACCCGAAGGTCAAAATAGGCAAAACATGCATTGAAAATACCTTCCATGCACAACAATTAACCCTACTTGTAATCAATAACCATCTACTCAGGCGTACCAGCATGGCAGGGAAACAATAGGATAAACGGTAAACACGCAATAACCCATTAATTGGTATTACGAAAAAATTTCACATATAACTCAAAGAATTCCTATAGAAAGGAACAAACCACCTACATCAGGGTTGGGAGATCGCTATATGTGAACCTCAAATATTGAATATTCTTGGAACGCCATAGATCTAAGAAAAGTACAAAAATTTCAAACCACGATAACATGGAAAATAAGAGAAATCATGAAATGAGGTTCAAGAAAGAGATAAAACTCACCGATGATATTGCAACGCAATCGACAGTTTTCAAATTGGAGGACGAACAGAGGATCCAGGTCTTGTCGAAGATCTATGGATGCTTGGTGCTCTCAGATTAACATGGTTGAGAAGGAGGGTGTTCTATCCATCAGACGCGACCACGGTGCGTTTAATGAAAAAAATGAAAGTACACGACGTGTACTTTTGATGTACATAGCGTGTACTCACCTTTTTTATACTCCACTTTAAGAGGCCTCCAAGTCACTCCCACACGCCGTTTGTGTGGTGACTACACGACCAGCACACGGCCTGCTGCCGCAAGGATGTATATGGCGTGTACTCATAAATTACATGGTGTGTACTTAGAAAATTTCCATAATTTCATCTTTTCTCCATAAACAACCAGAAAGGTAAGACATACCTGAAAATAAGGTATGTGTTCATACATAAATCATAATATTTCATTATTTTAATCTTTACCATAAGTAACCCAAATAAATAATGAGATTGTAACATAAGAACTTTACCACTTTGGAATCATTTGAATGATAATCCCCAAAAATGAAATAAACATAGATTGATATTTATAATGCATAATTTTCATGATAAGAACCCTAAAACACATTCATTGATAGTATATAATCCACAAAAAAGAAATAACTGATGTGTATGATATGTATCCCATGAAAATAAAAGTGATAAGAAGATCTCATAACTCAAGTTTTCCTTTTAGGAAAAAATATAAACTCCTCTCTACTAAATTAAAATTTATTGTAATTAGATAATAGAGTAATTATTTTACTTATAAACATAGATTGGTAGTATGTATGGTTGAACTACTAACATTATCATTTTCTAAAAGTTTGGAAGGAAATAAAGTAAATGTTATATTATAATTATAAAAGTATTATTATTTCTTAATTATCATATATTAAAATTACACCCATCATAATATCCATCTAGAAAATATGGTGATGAAAAATGAATTGTATCTCTATGTGGAGAAGGTAATCCATACATTTGAACATGTGATACTTTCACTTCTTTTTTGATGATAAGTATAGTTTATAAAGGTGTTTTCATAATAATAATAAAATTTAAAAATATTAAGGATACTGAATTTATTATTTTATTATAAATAAAATTTATTAATAGGAGGTAATGAAGAGTATATGTGAAAGTGATCGATTAAGTTGAATACCACTTCTTAGAAATAACTCCTTTAGACCTCCACTAAAGGGTTCTAGGGTTTGAGTTTTGGGGAAAAATAACATCTTGAGTGTGTTTGAATTTTTTTAAATATTTTCTTTAAGTTAAATGGATCATTATAGAGTAAATAAGTAAGGGAAGTAGTACCCTTTTATAATTTATGTGAGGGGAAATTTTGGATTAAAAAAAAAAGAATAAATTATAATAATTTCATTCTCAACAAGAGGACTCAAAATGGTCTATGATTCAAATATAAAGTTGGATATGGTAGCAAAAACATAATCCAATAGAATTTATAGAAGTTTTTGGGTCATTTAAAACCTTATCATTTTGATTAACCCTTAGTTAACAAATATTAAATTTAAGTATAGTAACGCATATATCAATATTAATGGGTTGTAATTTTGACTTACAAGGAGAAAATTGGCCCATAAATTTTCAATTCCTGAAATTTTCAAACATATAATTTCATGTTTGAATATAAGGATTTAAAACAGCCAAATATGTCATATAAATCTCTAAAATTTATGGGACACATTTAGTAATTAAAATTATATTACTTTTAATATTTTTAAAAACATTAATAATATTTTTTTATTAAATGGAGAAATACTGCATCATCATTTATTATGGGATTATGGTCATCAAACAATTTCTGAAAAATTGAAATTAAATTATCTCATGAAAATAAAATTATTCACAAAAAAATAGACACTTTGATTAATTCCTGGCATACTTTGGTCTCCATGTGGACACATAAGATATTTTAAAAACACACATAGTTATATATTATAACTTTGTTTGATTTAAATAAACCTTAGTCATATTCATTAAAATGTTTCCATTAAACAAATTAATTTAAATCCAGATATTTTAATGGTATAATTTAATTCATAAGATAAGAAAAAATATAAAAAATATGGCCTTGTTACTTATATATAACCATGAATAAGATGATTTAACCATTATTGCGGTGATATATTTTACTAAGATTACAATTTATTTTGACAAAAAATAAAAGGGGTATATTTAAAAAAGTTTAACCACTTGATTATAAATACATAATTTATTTTATTTAATTAAATACATATAAATGGATGAAATTAATTTAAATGTACATTCACAAGATGTGACAAAAACTTATTTTGAGTAAAATAATAGTTTCTCAGAATGAAATTGATTTTATTCATTCCCTAGCCTTGGAAATTATAGGTATATGTTTAAAAATACTATTATATACTTAATAAATTAATTTCAATAAAATAATTCAAATTTTTTATCAATAAAATTAATAATGTTTAAAACACATTTGACACATGAATTTTTTTTCAAGAAAAATCTTTTTTCCTAGTATAATAATTTTATACTAAAATAAAATCTTAAATTAATTATAATGGATTTTGTTGAATTATATAAAATATAATAAAACAAATTTACCTATAAAATATCATTAAAAGATTTAAAATTTCATGTATATATTTTAATAAAATACTAATTTTTTACTATTAACAGGAAAATCAATATTTTCATAAAATATTCAAAAAATGATCCTAACATAAATTTAATATGATGATTTATAAAATGATTTCCATTTTATAAAATATAATTTTATAAATTTATAGAAATCAATAAAAATATTTTCTCAGAAACAGTAATTGTTTTTATTGAAATCAAATTTTTGATAAATAAACTGACATTACTGAATGTTGATTGATTATATACTACGAATTTATCAACAATTTTATATTGAGTAGGAAACATAAAATTATTTCATAATGTAGTTAATTCTCTTCAAACATGATAATTTAATTGAAATATTATAACTCTCACAAATTATAATATTCTAATAGAACATCATAGTCAGTTTTAAAATTTTGTTGCTTGAAATAGAAGCTATTAAAGAAACTAAATTTATTTGAAAAGGAATTTCATAAAATATATGGGTATTTGAAGGCATGTTTCATATAATAAAAAAATTTATTCAAGGATGTTTTGTTTTGATTTTTTCCTAAAATTAATTGTGAACACTTTTCATATTTATAAACAATGTGGAATGGAATTTATAATTATTATAATCATTAAATAAAATAAATAATAATTATTTCCAAAATTTTCCCATTAGTATTGATTTGAAAATTACTTAAAGGGGGGTCTTTTAAATTTTAGGCATGAACTTTATTATCTTAGATGCTTCTGGGATTTATCTTTCTATGGATGAGAGGATGGGGGTCCTAAAATATGAAGTTGAAGATGAGCCCTGGGATATATTCTAATCACCATCTAAGTAATCCAGTTCCTTTGAGTAGGGCACACTATGTGGGTGTGTGGATGGTTGGGTATGCACCACAGTATGAATTGATAGGAGTGGACATATAGAATAGATGAACATGGAACAGATAGAGGATCTATTATAATGGGAACCCAATATAATTATGAGTGATAATATGTAGGATATGGATCTAGTTAAATGGGCATGAGGTTGTGATTTTGTATTTCTGTTCATCTGTTTTGAAATATTGTAGTTCTTTATTGAATTCAGAGTGTTATTTATTCAACAAAATTCATGTCCAAATAGTTACTTATATAATAAGAAGAATACTTTACTAATTCACATATCTAATGTATCAAAGTTATTGGGATACAACACATTTATCAAGATACCCAACCATAAACACCATCCTTCTCGATTAATAATAGAAAGGTAACTATATTTTTCTACAAACATATGATACATATAATACCTTTGGTCAAATATAATAATATGTTATCTCTTTTTTGTAGTCTAAAGACTACATCCCACGTGAATCACTTCTCTAAAATCACTACCCATGCTTTTATATCATTTAACCCCCAAAAAATCTTATATCATCTGAGGGTCCAGAGATCAACTATCCAAGATATGATGATAAAAACATTTTCATTAAACACATACATTGAAAGTATGGGAGATTTTCCTATCATTATTTTACATAATTTTCATAAGATAAATACTCTATATAATAATAAACACAAAATCCAAAGGCTATAATTTTATGTTTCACCATGGATCAGATTTATATGAAATTTATTTTATGATAGTTTTGAACATTTATTCATAATTCAACCTCACTATACTATCCTTTAGACATATCATATTTTTTATTAAACTTCATCACATACAGAATGTAAAGATAATAAATGGTTGATATTAAGAACCAAGTATGGAAAAAACTCACTTCCATTTTTACAAGTGTAAGATCATAATAATATAATTAAACATTACCATTAGAGGAATATTTTATTAAAAAGAACATGTAATATTAAGATATTCCTAATGGTAATGATATATTAAAAATAATATCAAATGAATAACCATATACTATGGAAATATTGGCGCAGATTCATAACACAATAGACATGAGTCATGGAGAAGAATCAAAGGAATATTCCTTTAAAATGAAACATTCCCTTGAAACATATAACAATAATTAACTTTTTAACATATAAAAGATAGTGAAATTCCCCATCACGAGTCATAAGATTGCACTCATGGTTGTTAGACAATATAATTGTACACATTCATAAATCACCTTAACGAGTCACACACATGAACCAATTATAATGATATAACTTAATTGTTCTCTTATATGAATATATCATTGGATGGAGACATTTATCTAATGCATTGGAGGGAAATATAAGACCCCACCAATCAATCATTTGTTCATATCGGAACAAATTAAAATCAACCAATGATTATAACACAATGAAGCATCAAATTTAAAATGGGTTTCATATACTTTTAAAATAGAATCACAAAAATAAATCATTTATAATTCCATCAATAGATAAAATATGAAAAAACAATTGTAAAATAAATGGTTATCTAAATATTTTTGGTAACATTCTAGATAACTACCCAATAATCAAGTTAATATATCATACAGTAATTATAAAATATAGATAAAGGGTGTAGGTTATAGTAAATAATTTCTCTAATTAATCGATTTATGGAATCTAGGTGAAACCCTTAAATAAAAGGAAAAAATATTAATTTATCATAGACTAAACCCATATAAGGAAGAACCATGTTTATAAACAATGGGTTATTAGGAAAGAAAAATGTAGTTATACAACTCGATAAATTTAATACCCTATAAGAATATAATATATTTTAGAGGGTAATATAGGAATAATAATTTATAAATAGATAAAACCATTTTTTATAGTGGGAAATGGAAGATGAAATGAAAATAAATTTATAAATTTTTTATATTATCATAATAGATAAAGTTATCTTTTATTTGCTAAATAAATTTTAATAAAAGGTGATGTGACTGTTTTTGAAGTAATTGGATTTTAAAGAAATTCATCATTTACAGTGACTTGAAAAAACACATAATTGTAGTTTTGTGGATGTTTTTTGTGTAATGAAAATAAAATAATTATTGAAGGAAACACATTTTAATATAAGAAAAAGTTTCTTGAAATAGTCGTTGTAAAATGTGATTAAAAATAAACCTTCTTAAAATATGAAAATATAATCATGAAGGTCACATGGGATAAAAAATAATTGGGTTTCCTTGTATAAAGAAGAACATTTGAGGGAAATGAATATGTACACAAGGTGAGAAAACTGTCATTAAATAGGTTGTAGTTTGTTGCCAACAATGATATATTTTTTTTGGGAAATAAATTCATAACGGTAAATAAATGACTTAAAATGTAATATTCCTCAATAGAGGAAGAGAATGTACCCTAAAATAAATTATTAGGGTTGACGAAATGGATTTTATGAGAAAAAGTTTCATAGGATTCATTTTTACTCAATTAAGGGAGTTAAGTAAACAAAAACTCCTACAACATTGGTATCTTCTGAATCAAAATACCATTAAATATAGAGAATTATTTGGATACATAAATCCATTTTATTTCAAAAATATATTATAATAGAAATCCACTCTTAAAATATACATCACCGAAAGGGAAAATTTTGTTAATACACATCATATCTCAATGAAGAAAATTTAGGGCTAAAAAACCATTATGGTAATGGTTAACTTAGAATAAAATTGTATAAGACGGTTACTATGAAATGCATATTAATATATCATGAAATGAAATATATTCATTATCAAATTTTGAAATATAGTAGTGTATCAACCATATAATATAAATTATGGTACACAATATGAAATATGTCCCATAGAAGTTAATATTGAAACAAATAATAATGAACTTAAATCATGCTTAGCCAAACATTTTATACGCTTCTGTATAAAATTATTACAAATATTAATCACTTATTTTAGAACATAATTCTTACAAATAACTATTAATAAATCTTATTTATATTAATATGTTATAAATATATTAGTTATATTTTATTTGGATAATTATAAGTAATTTGTTTGAACTATATTTCTAGTAATATTTTCATAATTTAATTTCAATTATTATTTATGGATTCAAATTTTATCATTTTAATATCATTATGGGTACATGAATATATTTTATAATATTTTAATTTAATTTTACAAGTATTTTAAATTCAATTTTTGAAGAAAAAGTCAATGATGACCTTGTTTTGGTATTATTTGACATATAAAGAGTGGTTGTAAAAATAAGGAAAATATTGAAATGATTATTTCATAACTATAATTTTTTTAATTAATATCTAATATAAAAATTATTTAATTTTCAATATTCATCCATGATATGAATTTATAGCATCATTTTTTTGGTTAAACCAGCCGAAACAATAAAAAACTATAATATATTGATGACTATGGTTAGTAAAGTGATTATTTAAGCTTAAAATATTTATTATAGAAGAAAAATGATCTTATTTATATTTTTTTATGGTGGTTCTTCCTATTTTATGATTTTTAAAAAAATATGGTAATATTATAGTGAAAAACAAAATATTTCTCTCTCATAGTGGAAAAAGTACAGATATATGCTCGGGTGGCGAATTTATTCTACATAGATAAGGATGAAGATATAAAATGATTTATTATACTATAGTCCTAACAATTTTATATTTATCACATATTTTTTAGGCATACTTTTATAAACATTCTATTATGGTGGTGAGGATAAAAGAAGCACTATGTTCATGGAAGGGGTATTTCTCAGTTATGTATGATGATGTCTTCATTTTTATATGGTTTTGGAGGAAGAGATAAAATTGATGTTACAATAGTATAATATCATTTTATAATATCATAAATACAAATATAATCATAATTTAATGAAAATAAAATATTTTATGGACATAGTAGATAAAAATGACTAAGAAAGCTCACCTATGAACATTACATCTCCCTTTGGATATTCTCCCTTGAGTAACAACTTAAGGATCTATAGCTCAGTATTTTGGATAGACCATAGGTTCTAGGACATATTGAAATAAATAATGAGAGAGTATGGTGGTGTTTCAATTGATATACTACATTGTATGTGTAGAGAAATGTGGTGGAGTTGAGAACATTGTATTTTGAAAAAAATGACATTTATATGAACACTCCTTACCTTTTTAATGATGGAATAAAACTACTCAAGGTTTAATGAATCCAATAGTGGGATGTAATAATTTTTTTAATGATATAAGATTCAGAAATTCTCCCACATTTCTTTTTATGAATTTTTTAAACTTGTTTCAATAATTTTACCACAATATTTTTACACTTTACCATTTTTACCGTGGTAACTAGTTTTAACACGGGTATATAAAACAATAATAAATACATAAGGTGAAAATTAAAACAAAGTTTGGATGTTATTGATGCAAATTTAATCTCTATATAAAGAAATTAGATTTATAGGTAAGATGATTTTAATTTTTTTAAAACATTCCATATATAGAAAATCTAATTTATAGGAAAACATTGTTTTTACGATTAAATAAACTGAATATTTTTTTTAAAAAAATTAATGGCCATTAATAAATATTAATATCAAACTAAAAACTATATGATTTCCTTTTTAGATGCTATTATATTATTCTATTAAATTAAAATCACACAATTGCAATAAAAGAACTATTCGAAAATAATAGTTCTACTATTATCGTAGTAGTTGAATTTAATCCAGCTAACATTATTTTTTAATTCATTTTATTGAAATTTATCTTATTAAATAATATCAAAATTTTGATCTAAAATTTTAAATACACTTTTTATATTTAATTTATGTAAGTGAATATAATTAATTTTTAACATAATAGAGTAAAATGTGTTTTAGAGTAAAATATTTCTTATGTTTCTTAAATATAAAACATGGTTTTTATAAATTAATCACAATATTTGGAATGACCTATTTAAAATTATAAATATATATTTTATAGAATAAATTTTCTCTAAAAAATTAACATCATTCTAATAAGATGAGATTATCATAAAATTGAGGTGTTTTCTAGATTATTATATTTTAACTATTGACTTAAAAATAAACTATTTTTTAAAAAACACAAATATTCATCCTAATATAATATTTATATTTTCAATTAAAAAATAAATATCATTTTATAAAATTGAAAAAAAATATTTCTATTTTTATTTTTGAATGAAAATTCAATAAATAAATATTATTAAAAATGACATTTTAAAACATTTATTGTTCTTTGTCCTATTTTTAAGTATTTCAAATTGATCAATTTTTTTTCCTGATATTTTATTATATGTATGTTTTATTTATAATTTTAGTCTAATTTTCATGCCTCATTTTAGTTCGGTGTGTCATATGTAATAAGTTATCAAATATAGAAATAGTTTAGAGAAATAATATATTTCCAAATATTAGGTTGTTATATTTTCCCCCATAAACAAATTACACCCCTGAAAATTTACAAATCACTTAAAAATGATCATTTCCAATGGTATCAAGAGTATAGTCAATAATCAAGGTATAATATCAAGATAAATATCATCCTTACAAATATAAAGAAAATATCCTTTTTTGTTAGAATATGTTTATTATTGGTATTGATTGTTTCTCTAATGTTTTGACCTAAAACCCCTCATTAAGTGGCATCAATATTCCTATAATAGGATTAGTATTCTAAGATATACCAAAATAATCCTTTTACTTAAAAATTATCATATGGTGTTTTTGATATATGAAATATTATTTTTCTATTTTATTGATTAATACAGATTCTAACTGTACATATATTATATATTTCCAAAATCACAAAATGTTCATCTAATAGAAGGATAATAATAATTTCATGGATCATTATCCTATAATACTTTAATTTTGTTCATAAACCATCTATATATTAATGATAATACTAGTTTAATTTTTTTTAACTAAACAACTAATATTTTGTGAAAACATACATGAAATTATATATCAAAAATATATAATGAATGAAAATTGTACCTAATACCACCTAATTATCATGATCCACTGCTGTAGTCATCAGTAGATAATATTCTCCTTATTACCAAGGTCTTGTAGTTTTTTGGTGTTAATTTTTATTTATTACATTAGATTAGAGAACTAGTTTACATTATTCCCAAGTCCATCACATCTAAAACATCAAATTTCTAATGGATAATTAGGAGGACCATTGTTTTTCCCCAAAATTGTAACTAAACAATTCTTTCTTCTCTAATAGTTTATTGATCTATGTTAATCATTATAATAGTTAAAAAATATTCTATTTTCATTGAGACATTCCCATGAGAGTTTCTTCACACATTGTTGACATGGAAGAAATTAAACCATCATTCATTTATCCTCTTTCTCACCTAAAATTTCATAAGACTCGATTGTTTTCTTATTTAGTGTTTCTTAGAATTAAACTATGTTAAATTTTTAAATGTAGTAGCTGTTAACTGATTTATTGTAATAACCATACACATCTCACTAGCTTCAAATCCATTAGGTTTGTCGTCAGGTCAATCTCATTTTTTTTCAAGGAATCAATTTATGTCATGATTCCATTGATCTTCATCATTTTGTAAAACCAAAAGAAATTAACATGAATTATGAAAAATTATAATCATAATACAATTATTTAAAAACACATAGTTGAAAAATACAAATTTAATATGTATTACTATTTTTCACCATTATATTAGTCTATAGAATTTTTTTTCTAAAATCACTCACAGTTTAATCTAGTAATATTTTGGTTGGGTTTTCCCATAAAACTTATCCACATTACTTAAGAAAATGAATAATTCATAATAGATTCTAAATAGAATAATATTGACCAAATCACCTTCCTGGGGAGTGGCTAGATAGGTTTTCAGACTTCTTCCAAATCATCATGCACTGAGGGAAGATGTAGTTAATACCCCTCTATCAAATTAAGGTGATTAACCTTAATTGTATTCATTAAATAACTGCATATGGATTATTGTATCAAGAAAGGGTTTCAATTTTTATGAAAACCACATACAAAAAATTTTAATCATTTTTTTACTATATATATATATCCATTAGATGTATCCTTAGGTTTTTTACAATTTTTTGCTTATCCCAAATCTATAAAATAAATAAAATAATCCCCAAAAATTAATCAACTGATCCAAAAAAACAAATTAACCCTACTCTAATAAAAATTGATGTACCACACACCCACGATCAGAGTCTCAGTGCTAAAAAATAAAATAAACATTTTCATTGATTTAAATTAAGATAAACCTATATTTATTTTACATAATTTCAATAAGACAAACCTTAAATCCCAAAATAAAAATAAATTACAATGATTGAATGGTTTGGTGTCTCAGAGGATCAGCTAGATAAGCATATTATTTTTCAATAATTGTCAAAATTTATCATTAATTGAGAAATTGAAGACTTCCTTATAGATATATAAAAATATATACTAAACTTCATAATATAGGGAATGAAAAAAAATAAATGGGTCAGATCACATACTCAGTAAACAAAATAATCAGTCTTTAATCAAGGGTTTGGCCCTAAAAATATGATAAAACATGACCATTAGAGAAATATGTTATAAAAAATAGAATAATAAGTAATTTCCATTAGTCTTTATATAAGGATATATAATACCAAATGAAAAGTCATAAACCATGGAAATGTTTTTAAGATTCATGATATAATAAAAATGATCCATAGAGAAAAATAATATGCATACAACAAGAAAATATAACATTCCCTAGAAACATTTAATAATAAATTACTTTGTCACCAACATAATAACACAGAATATTAGCTTCACGAGTCACACACTTTCACACATGATTGTAAGAAAACATAATTATAACCATGTAAAAATCATATTCATTAGTCACACACTTTCACCAATGTGTGTAATATTACATAATTATAATCAAGTATATATGTATCATGAGATTTAATATTTTAACTAATCCATTGGATGTAGATATAAGACATCACCCATTAATCCTCCATACATATGTGTTCCATAAGAAATCAATCATTTATCATATCATGAAGAACCCATGATAATAAAATGGTTTTAAAGTACTTTTCAAATGGAATCATATATTTAAATCATTCATTATTTAATTAATAATCATAAGATGATAGACCCATGTAAAATAATTGGGTATATAAAGATATTTAGTATCTTTCTAGGTAAATACCCTTCAATAAATTTAATGATGAATACTATATTTAAACCGTACATATAAAGTGTATATTGTTATGTCAATATTTTCCCCAATAAATTGAGGTATGAAAAGTAGGCGAGCTTACATCAGTCAAAGGAATGAAATATATAGTGTTTATAGAGGAAATACATTAGAAGAAGAAAACAATTTATATATAGTGGATGATTTAGATGGGAAAATGATGTAATATATTTCAATGATATTAATCCCTAGAAATAAAATAAGTTAATTTATAAGGTAATTTACGAAAACTAATATATATGGATTTTTTTGATAAATAGGTAAAAGGATGTAAAAATTATGAGTTTTTGAAATTGTTTTTAACGTTTTCACAAAAGAATAAGATATAGTATAATGTAAAAATATTATTTTCGAAGGGATATATGAATTTTTGAAAAAACATTAAATTATCAAAATAATCCTCAATAATTGAACATTCAAAAAAAATATGCAAATATTATTTGGATAAAATTTGCGGTGGATGATAAATCCAATGATCACTGAAGTAATTTTTTCTATATTAATATAACATTATTTTACCCACATCATAAAATGGGTGAACAAAAATTCATATTGTAAAGAGGAAAATTGAAATGTTAAGGTCACATGAGAAAGCTAGAATTCCATGTATAAATGAAAACATTGGAGAAAATTAAAGTTATAACAATGAGGGAAAACCATCATTAAAGTGAGTGATATTTATTCTCAATAATTATATAAGGATTGATAAATAAAATCACAGTGTTTATATAATTGAAATAAGAAAAAATTTTCTCATATATTGGAACGTAAGGAACTATGAAATACATTTAATGGGTGGAAGAAACCAAAATTTTATGAATGAAGTTTATGAGGAAGCACTTTAACTCAATGAATATAGTCATGTTAATAAAAACTTTTAAAAATGTAGTATCTTTTGAATTGGAATAACACATAAGATAAAATGTTATATGAATGTGTAAATATATTATATTTAATTTATAATAATGATAAGATAGATTCATTTAAAATATATAAAAAAATTATATAAACAAGTGGTGAGTCCACATTGTATCTCAATAAATGAAAATTGAGGTGAAAAAAACCTTACAATAATTGTAACATATGAATCAAAGAACATAAAAGGGTTAACAAAAAATATAAATTAAAATATCATGAATTTAAATATATTCATTATATTTTAAGGATATATGGAATTGGATATACTATATAAAGGAAATTAGGGTTCATAATATCAAACATGTCGTATTGAATTTAAAATTAAGACAAATAAACTGTACCTTAAATACGGGTTAACTGAACACTCTCTAAAATAGTTTATAAAAAAATCCTAATAACCTATTATGTAAAATTAATCGTACCTATAATATTAAATTATCATAATATTTAATAATTTATTGAAATATATTAGTATGTTATATATTATTTCCATAATATTATAATTTAGTTTTGATTATTTGTTTTGTTCATAGTTTGTAATGGAAGTCAGGATTGTTGTTTGAAAATTCCATGTTCATAATTATAAGACCATTGTAGGGAACCATAATACATTTTTTATATTATTTCATAATTATTAGATTTCTTTTCACAATTATCTTAATTATCATTTTTTAGGAATAATTAGATGAAAAGTTTGTTTTTATAATGATTTATAACAAATAGTTAGTAGTAAGAACAAAAAGTTAAATATTATATAATCATTCTAGAACTAGAAAAAAAATTATTCTCAAAAATTTATAATATCACCTATAATAAAGTTTTCATAGAAAAATAAGGTATAAATTAATATATATTTTCTAGTAGGTGGATAAACTTACCAAAATATGAACAAACTATAATCTATGGGTGAGTATGGTTAGGAACATTATTCATTAGGACTAATATTACTATTAAAAAATACTGGTAATATAAATATGTTTATATGGAGGTGAATCATACTTCAAAAGTGTTGTGGAAATATGAAAATACTAGAGTGAAAAATAATGTATTTCACTCTTATCGAGGAATTTTTTTATATATGCATATGTGAAACATTCATTTTCTATAGATATGGAGGAGGATAAAGAATTGTTTATAATATTTTGTAAATATCCACTACTTTTTCAATGTTGAAATAACACTATTCAAGGATCAGCTGATCAAAAAGGGGGAAGTAAAAAAATTTTGTCCAACATTTGGTGTATAAGTCATGTACTATTCATTTTCACATCCTTTTTAATCATATTTCATTTCTTCTACCACTATATTTTTACACTTTACCATATTTATTTTTACCAAGGTTACTATATTTTACCAATGTAATTAATATATTATATAAAAATAAAAAGAACTCTTTTATAAAATTTATTACATTTTCAAACTAAATTTAATCTCTAAATAATCTAATTGAGAATCTAAATAATATAAAATAAACTATTAAATTAAATCATTTAATTCAAAGGAAGTTATTTCATTGAAAAATGATTTGTTTTCAAATTATTTGATGTTAATTCTATTTATTAATTTTTAGAAATCTATTTTTTATATATCAACATATAGGTTTAAAATCTATATTATAGTAATTTTTAGAAGATGATTATATTTTTTAGGTCAGATAAAAATTATAGTATAGTTTTAAAACATCTATTTGAAAATAACAGTTTTACCATTATCATGGTAATTAATATTAATCACAGTAATCTTATTTTTTTCCCTAAAAATAAAATTGAATATAATAAATAATATAAAATTTGTGATATAAAATATTAAATCCAATCTTTTGGACTGAAATTGTAAATGTGATGAAATCTAACATTTAATATGAGTGAATAAAAATAGATTTAGAGTAAATTATTACAAATGGTTCCAAATATCTAAACATGGGATTTATAAGTTCATCATAATATTTTTAATAACTTATTTTACAATAAATATATATATTATAAAAAATAATTAAAATAATTTTATTTAATTACATTGTTATTATAAATTCATAATTTTATTTATTATAAAAATAAATATTTTTTCTATTCACCTTGATATCAATTATTATTGAAAAATATAAAAAAATCATCCTCAAATAATGTTGAAATTTTTGGATGGAGTAGGACACCCAAGAGGGGGTGGGGGTGAATTGAGTTCCTATAAAAATTTCTGCTAAAAAGATTATTTAAATGGTTCTCCCCACATAAAATAAAATTGGCCAGTTAACTGAGTTAGTTAAATTATAATAGGTTGACTATTAAAAACGTTTCTCAAAAGATTTATTAATTTGTAGTTATAAAAATATGAAATATTGTTACAACTTTTGAAACTACTGTAATAAGGAATATCAGTTATAACTACTATCCTAGACTAACTATTAATATAGAATTTAGTTTTCTAAAAAATAAACAAAAATTGAGAAAGGCTAAATTGAAAACACAGTGGATATAAAACACAAGGTTTAGTATCAAGTGGAGAATTAGTTCTCTCCACTTGGTTATCACATGCCACTAATAAATCTATATAAATTATGATTTTAATCCACACCCTAGATCAGTGTTAAAACAATAGTACATAGACTGTCCAGGTCACAAGACCTCTACAATAGTTTTACGTGGAAAAAATTACAATCAAGCCAAACAAGACCTCTTCTATAGTTCTTTATGGGATAAAAAATTGTAAGAAGATAGTTGTTTGAGGATTTATAATATCACCTAGTTTTGTGAAGGAAACAGAGTGTGTTTTTATTACAGACACACATAGTGCTCTAAATAATAGTTAAATAGTACACAACAGAGAATAATATATTAAAAAGGTATTAGAGATTCTATGAGTTTTATTCAATTCACCTTTCAACTATGTGATATATCAGAGTTTAGGATCGATTACTCTTCTCTAAATAGATCCCAAAAAGAAATCGTTGTGGTGAACTATGTTCCATCTTTGAAGAGGGTGAGAGGTTATTCTCCTTCAGTTTAAGTAGATGCTATAGAGATGATGGAAGTTTGCAGAACAATATTTCTCTGGTTCACAATAATAAGGAATGAATAATTCCCAATGCATTTTTTTTTCGGTATGGTTCTTGTGGGAGGTGTCCTTGTATTTTCTTCTGTATATGTGTTAGTGTGAGTTTCCCCTTATTTCTAGTTCATTCATGCACTCTTCATTGTATATATATTATTATATCCCAACAAGGTGCATGTTGGAGGTATAAAAAGTACATAGTATTTCTGAAATCCTAATTTAAGATGACTACAAAAAGACCTTTAATTAATCAGTCACATTAAAACACTCAAAACATGACCGTTATAAATAATTTTAAATAGGAGAAATTTTAAAAAGTCTATCAGTGTGTCCTCTATTGGTATCTACTTATATCAGTGACTCATTCAATCATTGTTTCATTTTTTCAGTATTCTCATTCATCTGTGACTCACTGCATCCGTGACTAATTTTAACTATTAGTGAATCCTTGGGTCAATAGCTCCATGCATTTTTAGGTCATTCAATCATAAGATAGGTCATCTATGTCGGTAGGTTATTTGCATTAGTAGTTCATCTGCATCGGTAGGACATCTGCACTAGTAGGTCATATACATTGGTAGGTCATCAGCATACATAGGTCATCTACATCGGTTGTTCATCGCATCAGTAGGTCATTTTCATTATTAGGTCATATTTAGGTGAGTTAGTTGAACTATCATCATCTCATATCTTCTATTAGTGTCTGACTGTTAGACATAGAAAATATTTTTTATTTGGAATATCTTAGAATGTAAATTTTAACAGAATGTACTAAATTTATGTTAGATAATATATAAATATAATTTATGCTATTAAAAAGTTAATTAATTATGATCAATTTTTTTAGACATTATGAATTAGAGTTGACATGATTTTTGACTGTTAAAACTATTAATAATAGATAGGATAGCCAATATTCTCTTATGGGCCAAAAATGTCTCTTTTTTTTATGATCAAAAGTCATGGAATTATATATTACAATAAATGGATGTGGAATGAAATCATTCAACTTATCATATCCCATTATGGATGACTTCGAATAATATAGAGATAATGTTCAGAGGAAAAATAAAAAGTAATGGTTTCAAAGAGAAAATAACATATATAATAGTGATATCAAAGGTAAAGTAAATAATGATAATGCCAAACTATTTCTACCCCTTTAGAGATTATAAAAAAGAAGAAAGGTAGTATAGAAATAAAAATTACCATAAAGTTATAGATAAAAAGCTAATAGAGGAAATAAAAGAATAGAAAATTCAATTAAAAAACTAATGTACAATGTGTTATAAGTATTCAATAAACATAACAAATGTCAGGAAAAAAACCCTATCAGTGAATTATTCACAATACGGTTGAAGATTAAGAGGGTCCTTCCCTTTCCCAGAGGGATCAATATAGTGTCCAATAGGTGGTGGTTGAGAAGCTGTAGGGTCTGAATAAATTTTCAGAGTATGTAGGACCACTCCTTCTGGAACATTTGGTGCAAGGATGGGTTTGGGTTTGGACAACATAAGAGGTTGAATCTGTTCATGGATCACATGGTGAATCTCAATAAAATTTTGAGCAACTGAAATTTTAGGTGGAGGCACTGATCCAGGAGGTCCAAGAGGTGAATCAATTAGCACTAAAATGGATTCGCATTGTCCATGAAGGAATGGATTTAATATCTTAATGAAATATTCAATAATCTCACCACCATAAGTTATTTCTCTCTCAAATTCATCGTTATTCTCCATGATTGTTTCCAAAAGAGAAGTGAAGACTTTGAAATTCTATACTGGATCTTTTAAATCTTTGGTTACTGGAGGAAAAGATAGGTTCATTATCAAATACATAAACAGATAGGTCAACTGATGCTTGGTAATGATTATTTTGAAATTGTATGCCACCTTCACTATGATATGGGAATTTTCAGTTTCAACACTCTTGGTGTAGAGTCTGACCATATAATGAACATGATCACTATTCTTATAACTTTTTTTCATGGTTTCCCAAACTAGAAGCATAAAATATAACATTAAGCTCTTATTTTATAATAGTTATGACTACCTCAATGTATATAGTCTGAGAAGTCTGACTAGATGTAGATGTAATATCTGTAGGAGGTGAGGTGTGAGTCTTAACAGTTTTAAGAAACGTCTCCACACATCATTTGTACTCTGAGGTCAAAGTATTTATAGTAGAAGAAAGCTCAAAAATTTCTTTTACCAATTTTAAAATACATGCAACAATTTTCTAAATAGTTTTAATTAGGTTGGGTTGAATCTCCTCTATCACATTCTTAGCAACATTACCTGCATTAGCCTAACTGTTTGAATCTCATGTACCTTCTGAGATTGAACATATATACTTACAGGTTCAGGAGAGTCAGGATCACTCCTATCATTGCTAGGTGATCCTTGATCTCTAACTAGAGTGGAAGGCTCTTCTTATTCTTCTGAAGAGTAAAAAAATTTGTTATTTGGTTCCAAAACAATATCATCCATATTCTAAGGCCTAGTTGTATAGTATGATGGATTGAACATATCATAGATCTTATCTTCATCTCCAACCCATTCTCTCTTCTATGGGTTCTAGTTGATTATCATTCAATTGGAAATCTCTTTACTCAGGAAGACACCACAAAACTCAATAACAACTTCTTCTCCTTCGTTTACACATCCTTTTTCTTTTAGAATATATGAGATCATCCTTGGATAAAACATGGAATTAGTTTTTCTGGAAGGTTTGGTCATTTCATTCATGTTCCAAACAAGGCATCTACAAATATTTCTTTGATCCATTTTCATATCAAATTGACCTAGTAAAAATATTAATACTTTATAGGACAAAATTCCCCTTTCGTGAGACATATTCGAATATAAATAAACATAAAAAAGATTCTATATTCTCTACTTAAATATGTAGCAATGGGTCTCTTATGATCATCATTATTAGTAAGATCCTTTAGAGTTGTCCCAAAATAGAACATGTCACTCTTATTTGTAGAGGTAGCTTGATAATAACCAAATACTACTTCATGAGGAACATTAAGACATTCATCGCATTGTGTTGAAGAGAAAGAGATTTTACTGCCTCTTATTATCAACATTGATTAAGGAAACATCACTTCCTTCTAGTAGAAACTCTATATTCTTGTAAAATTATTGAACTTGCTTTTCATAAAAGTGTCACTCATTATCAGAGAACCACTCAAGCCATTCTTGATCTAGTAGTAACTTGAATAGAAAAGACTTTTCCTCCAACAACCATTCTATAAGAACATCTTTTCCTAGGGTTAAAATTCAGTTTTCCTGAGCAAGATTTATATGTCCAGAATATTTTCTTGATTCACACTTTAATTTATTAGATTCAAGAGACTCACAAACATTAAGAGCTCGATTCACATGTTCTATTACAATAGTTTAGTATGAATGTTGGATGGTGAAAGGTTGAGGGTAGAGAGATCAACTACCGAGAAAGTGTAGGGTTAAAGGATTAGAGTGGATCAATTAAAATTTATTTCATTTTGGGATTTGAAAATAAAAAAATTGTGAAATTGAGAACCGGGTTCAACAAAATAAATGAAATAGTGTCATTTTAGTAAAAATATAAAACATATAAAACTTTTGAGTCATCAGTGTCGGTATGACAGGTTTTTCATAACACCAACAGTGTCGACTTGACAAGGAGTTGGTATCGGAATGATAGGGTATCGACATAACAATGTATTGGTGCCGACATGAACATTGTGTTTTCCTAACATAGTGTCAACATCAACATGGAAACTGTATGACCTTAACATAGCATCGATGTCAGAAGGACAACTGTGTGAACATGAAATTTTCTGTTGCATACTGTTAGTTTTACCATGAAAAATTCACTTAAAATGGTCAATGTAATAGAAACATAAGGTCATATATATTGATCATTCATAACTCATGTCTGATGCAATTCATTCCTTTAGTGTTCAATTTATTAGTGAAAATGTCACCAAGATTATGTTCATTTATAATGAAATCTAAAGTTATGTCACATTTTTGATAATGGTATCTCAAAAAGTGATTCCTTACATCAACGTGTTTTCTACTAGATTGTGAAACATTATTCTTAGAAATATTAATAGAACTTGTGTTATCAAAATGTATAAGAAAATGTCTGAATTTATATCCCAAATCTTGTAAAGAGTGTTTCATCCCCAAAATTGGAGCATAAAAACTAAAAGAAGCTATATATTCAGATTTAGAATTAGATAATTCAACAATGGTTTGTTTCTTACCACACCATTAAAATAGATACTTGATGAAAAGTGACATGTGCCATAGGTTTTTTAATATATAAAATTCATCCATAAATATTTGTATCTGAATAACTCACTAAATCAAAAGGTTATTTTCTTGGATAGAACATTCCTAGTTTTGGAGTCTGTTTGAGGTATTTGAAAATCCATTTTATAGAAAGAATATGAGATTCTTATGGGTTTTCTTGAAAATTTTCACACACGCATACACTAAACATAAAATATGGAATACTAGCAGTTATGTAGAGTAAACTTTTGACCATTCCTTTCTAAGTGGTTTGATTAATAGATGTAACATCTTCATTAAGGTACAACTTAGAAGTGGTACTCATTGGAGTATCAACACTATTTGTACATTCAAAGACAAATCTTTTTAAATGACGCTTATTATATTTTCCTTGATTCAAAACAACACTTATTTTTTTAAAATATTTGAAATCCATGAAATTATATGAGTTCAACCATTAAACTCATTTCAAATTTACTTTGAACCATCTTTTAAAAATCAAGACATAATAAATTTTTAGATGATCCAAAAATAATATTATCAATATAAATTTTCCCCACTAAAACATATTTGGAAATTTTTTTATAAAGAGAATAGGATCATATATACCATTTGTAAAACCATTAGTAATAAGAATAGTGCTGACCCCATCATACCGAGGTATTAGAGCTTTCATTATACCATATAAATATTTTGAAATTTAAAAACAATATTTTGAAAATTAGGGTTTGTAAAAATAGAGGTTTGTTCAACAAAAACATACTCAAATATATACCCATTTAGAAATTCACTCATGAAATCCATTTTATAATGTTCAAAATCTATCTATAATACATAGGCAATAATGATTCTGATGGCCTCAAGTCCAGCTACTGGTGAAAAGGTTTTCTCATAGTCAATTCCTTATTCTTGACTATGACCTTGTGAAACAAATCTTGCTTTAACTCTAACCATGTTACCAACCTCATATACATTATTCTTAAACACCCATTTGGTGCCTATAGTAAAGGTTTCTTTGGGTCTAACTAAAGGTTTCAAGACTTTGTTTCTTTCAATATGATTTTACACTTCTTGCATAGGAATCACCCAAAATTCATAATTTAAAGCATCATTGATATTATAAGGTTCTTGTTGTGACAAAAAATCTTGATGTTTTGCCTGGTTTTTTAGATAATCTATAGTTAGTGTTCCTTTTTCTAAATCTCCAACAATAGAATCTAATTAATAGTTCTTGAGAGTTCTAATAGGTATAAAATATGAATGTCTAGTCACTCCATATTCTTTAATAGGTTCAGTTTAATTTTTATTATTATTTAGGGAATTTCTTGAACTATAAGTTTTAATATATTTCTTCATAGGATGATCAGAATATTTAGTATTGATGTTTGTGTTTGGCATATCATCCTCATGATTCACCAGAGAGGTATTTGGATCATGTGGATCTATCTCATAAAATTTGACATGTATAGATTATTCCACATATTTGGTTCACTTATTGAATACTCTATAGGATTTAATAAAAATTGAATAACCATAGAAAATTCCTTCATAACTCTTGGATGGGAATTTTTCCAGATTATTCTTAGTGTTAAGAATATAGACTCTGCAACCAAACACTTTGATGTAGTTAACCTTGGGGTTTCTACTGTTCCACAACTCATCGGGAGTTCATTTAAGGATATTTCTACTGAATACTCTGTTGATTATATATCATTATATATTGAAATATTCTACGCTAAAGTATATAGGTAGGTTATACTCACTAAGCATGGTTATAGAAATTTCATACATGGTTCTATTTCCTCTTTCTACAACACAATTTTTCTGGGGTGTCTTTGTAGAAGAGAAGTTATGACTACTATCATTTTGTGATAATTTTTTTAAATTATTGGTTTTCAAACTCACAACCACGGTAACTTCTTAAGGTTTTAATTTTGAGACCACTATGATTTTCTATAGTCCTTACATACTTGGTAAAAAGAGAGAAATATTCACTTTTGTGAGCCAAGAAAATTGTCCACGTATATCTAGAGTAGTCATCTACAAGAAAAAATACATAATGCTTCAAATAAAGACTTGGAACAATAGAAGGTCCAAAAAAATCCATTTTAACCAACTAAAGAGGTATAGAAGTTGAAACATCCTTTTTTTGGTTTGAAATAGGTTTTGTGATTTTTACCTATTTGACAAAGATTACAGACATTGTCATTTGGAAACTTATGTTTAGGTAGATCCATGACCAAGTATTTTTTAGTAATATTTATATGGGAGTGTATATTTTTGTGTCTAGATATCCTATTCAAAATCATGAATTATTTATGAAAAGCACAGATGAATGAATTAATTTTAAAATTTAATGAATCTATGTTAATATCATATACATTTTCCTTTCTAAGAGTAGAAAATACTAACATAATTTTGGAGTGAAAAACATTGCATGTATAATTTTCAAATTTAATATTAAAACCATCATCACATAACTGAGATATACTATGAAGATTATATTTTAATCGATTAACAAAAATTACTATAGAAATTAAAATAGAGTTAGAGTTACCAATCTGGATGAGGCCTATTATTTTTCCTTTGACATTTTCACCAAAGGTGACATGCCCACCATGAATCATTATCGTGTTATTTAATAATGAGTAATATCATTTTGTGTTTCTTGAACATTCACATTCCAAGTACCATATTCTTTTATAAATGATTTTTAAATAGTTTTCCTACAAAACAAATTAGATAAGATAATATTTTGGTACCTATATTTATTCGGGTCTAGTAACATTAGTAATAAGATCTCTGGGAACCCATATTTTCTTCATGGGGTTCCTATAAGAATTATGTAATGTAATTGAAAAATAAACATTATTTGGTCATGAAAAACATGAAATTGTAGAAGATGTTTCATAGCTGGAACTTGAATGTTTTTTTAGAATTGGGCATCAAATTGAAATTTCCCAATTTTGATAAGAAAATCAGTTTTGGTCATATTCCTCTTTCCTATTTGGTATCCTATTACATAATTTTACTTAGGATATTTTTTTACCAAAAATTTTCACTAAGACTTCTTTACCCTTGGTAAATATATCAAAGTCTTTTTTCAATTTCTAATTTGATAATTTAATTTCATTAATATCCTTGAGTAGTTGATAAATTTTATATTTTTCCACAATAAGTACATATTTAACAGAGTCAGTCAAAGCATTATATTTCTTTAAATATTTTTATTTATCTTGTAATTCATTTCAAGTGTCTTCTAACATTTTTCAGTATTAAAACATTTATTCATTGGTCATATTTTCATAATCATTTTTATCTCTAGAATAATAAGAATTATGTTCAATATAATTTTTCATTAACATAGATGTGTTTATGATAAAACACATATTTTTAATATTAGACTTTTCATGGGAGGATTCTGAGTCACTTGAGCTGTCCTCAGAAGCACTCCAAGTTTCCTTTAGCTCATTTTTATACATTTTCCCCTTATTATCATACTTATTCTTGTACTTTGCCTTGGTATAGTCAACCAATGTGTGTTCATTCCTATTACATTCATAAAAGAGTATTTCAGTAGAAGTATCACCATTATTCCAATGCTTTTTCCAATGGTCCTTGTGGTCATACATTCCTTTTCATTGGGCTTATAAATAATTTATTATTTCTATAAAATTTATCAAACCTTATAGTTATTTGATCAATATCCTCTTCAATGTCTGCAAATGATTTTTCATCATATGAACATTCAGTTTCATCATGAACTTTGTCCTTATGCTTGGAGTCATTATATTTGAATGTAACAGATTTTATTTTGGGTTCATCATCCTCTTATTTCTTGAATTTTAGTTTTCCCTCGTACTTCATCAACATGACTATAAACTCATTTAATAGTAACTTTCTGATATCACAAGATTTGCTAATTGATATAGAAATTCTTCTTTATCTATTTGGTATGAATTTGGGTATTCTCAATATATTCCCCTTGGATGCATCATCTCTTCCCAGAGATATCATAGTATTCACAATTCCTTTAAATATATTATACATGTTAGAAATAGGCTCATCATGCTTCATTTTTAGGTTAGAATATTTAATTTTATATGTGATAAGTCTCATTTTCTTAACACTAGAGGTTCATTCATGTGAAATAGATAATGTGTCACAAATTTCATGGGTTTTTTTACGTGAAACAATTCTATTAAACTATTAATCACCTGAAGAACAATATAGAGCACTCATAGAATTACAATTATTTCTATAGTCATCCTTAGATGGGCCATCTCGAGTATTTCTTGATGTATAAGGAATAATATATTCATATATAATTGAAGATGAAATCACAATACCCATACTCTCTAAGTGAATTTAAATTTAAATTTTCCCTTGTGGAAAATTAGTTCCATTAAATAACGGAGGTCTATTGGTAGCATCACCATATAATCTATTATACATGATATTTAAATAAGCTTTTAATGAAATTGAAATTTCAAACTAATAGAATTTAAATATCTTTAAAATAAAACTAAAATCAATGTTAAAAATGATTTCAAAATAGATTTAAAATTTTGAAAACAACATAAAAATTGCCTATAATACTAAATGTTGGTTGGAGTAGAACGTTCATGGGGTGAATTGTGTTCCTATAAAAATGTTTGTTAAATTTTTTTTTTAAAAGGATCCCCCATTAAAAATAAAATTTCCCAGTTAACCATGGAAGTAAAATTATAATAGGATGATTATTTAAATGGTTTCACAATATATTGACTAACTCAATGTTATAACAATATGAAATATTGATTTTTGTTGAAACTAATCTAATATGAAAACTAAGTTATAACTAATATCCATGAATAAATATCAAAGTATAATTTATTTATCTAAAAAACTAAATAAAATGGAGAAAGACTAAGTTGAAAACATAGTGGATATAAAACCAGAGGATCGGTTTGAAGAGGAGACCTATTCCTCTCCACATAGTGATCAACTACCACCGTCCAATCTATATAAATAGATATTTTAATTAAAACCCTAGATTAGGTTTAACAGAATAGTACATAGACTTTCCATGTCAAAATACCTTGACCATAGTTCTACATGAGAACTAAAATTACAATTTGGTCACATAGTACCTCTCCCACAGTTCTTTGTGGGACAGAAAAGTGTCAGAAGATAGGCAATTGAGGATATCTAGTATGCTCTAGTTTAGTGTATAAGATAGTGTGTATTTTTAGTACACACACACACACACTGCACAATAGATTAGTTAAATAGTATAAAATAGTGTAGAATATGTTAATAAGGGATTAGAGATGCTATTAGTTTTATTCAATTCAGTTGTGGACTCTCTAATGTATCAGAGTTGAAAATTGAGTACTGTTCTGGAAACAGACACTGAAAACAAAATATCGTGGATCACTGCATTCTATCTTCTAGGAGGGTGAGAGGTTATTTTCCTTCAATTTATATGGATGCTGCTAAGATGATGGAACCATGATGATCAGCAGTTCTTTGGTTCATAACAAGTAAAAATAAATAATTCTTCCTACGTTATTCTTGTCATTATGGTGCTCATGGGAGGTATTATTGTATTTTCTTCTGTATATGTGTCTATGTTATTCTACCCATGTGTCTTGTTATTTCATGCACTCTTCATTATTTATATATTATTTCATCCTGACAATGTGCATGTTTGAGGTAGAAACAGTACATATTATTTCTGAAATCCTCATTTAAGTGGTCTATAAAATGGAATTAAATTAATCAGTCCCATTAAAACACACAAAATATGATCATTAGAAATAATTTAAAATAAAATAAATTTAAAATAGACTATCAGTGAGTCCTAATTTGGTATCTCATTCAATCGGTGAATCATTCCATCGGTGTGTCATTTTGTTAGTATTTCCATGCATTAGTGATTCATTGCTTATGTGACTCGATTTAACTATTAGTGTGTCCTTGCATTAGTATCACCTTGCATAAGTTGCTTATTTGAACTGATTGTAGGCCATATGTGTTGGTAGGTCATATGTATCGCTAGGTCATATGCATTGGAAGGTCATCTGCATCGGTATGTCATCTGCATCGTTAGGTCATCATCATCGGTAGGTCATCTATCAGTGACACCGTTGAACTATTTGTATCACAACTCTTCTATTGGTCTGAGTCTGTTACACATAAAAAATATTTTAGTTTAGACTATCTTTAAATATAAATATTAAAAAAATGTACTAAATTAATTTGAGATCATAGATAAGCATAAATTCCCATATTTAAATCTGAAATAATTATGATTGAAATGTTTAGACATGATTAATAGGAGTTGACATGATTTTTTATTATTAAAACTATTAATACTAGAGAGGAAGGACAATAGTCTCTTATGAGACAACAAAAATACCATACCAAAAATAAAGTTCAATTTGTTCCATTAAAATAATAAAATTTGTATAGTTATCTTTTTAATAAAATAATAGTTTATAAAGTCAAACTGCATGGATTGAAAAAATATTTCTAAAATATAATGTGTTCTTTATAAATGTAACAACCCAAAAATTATAAATGTGCTTTTATTAAAAATATATTTTATTAAATAGATTTGTTTAAATTCCCTTTGAAAATATTAATTGATAATTAAGTGTTTCTATTAATTTAATTATAATACTTATAATTAATTATATATACTAGTTTTAGTTTTCAAATTTATTTTAAACAAAAAAATATATTATTATAGTAATATTTTATTAAAACAAAATTTGATTATTACTTGAATTATGAAAATTATTTAATAAAATACATTGAATTAGTAAATTGCTAAAATGTAAATGGATATCCATATATTTTGAATCTAATGATCATCTAAATAAAAGATTCAAATTTGGTTTTATAAATTTTGATTTTGACAAAAAGCTATATATATATATATATACATACAAATATATATATATATATATGTTTGTACACGAAATTATAATAATTAATTTTGAAATATGAATTATGATTAAATTATTTTTATGAAATTATTAATATTCTTGATTTCGGTTTAATTTTATAATTTTATATTATAACTACTTTAATTATACATAATTTACATTAATGGCTATTTTTTGGATTTTAATTTATTTAAATCAAATATTTCTTTAAAAAATGAACAATAGGTAAAAAATAAAAAAATTGGGATATGGTTTTGGTTTTGAATCCCCATTGAGGGATGAGTATGACCGTAGAGTGGGGGGGAGTTCCATTCTGTTGGTGAAGGGGATCTCGTACCTCCTTCATGGATTCAAGGACCGAGTGAGGCCATGTAGTTGGGGTCACCATGTCGTGCAACGGGGTGTCATCACGAGAGTCTTGGATGAGGAGGTTCAAGATATAGAAGCCGGCGAGAGTAGTCAAAGGGATGGATCTATTTGACCACATGGTCCGAGAGAGGATTTAATTAGGGTTTCTGGTATCTGTCGTCAAAGGAGATATAAGTTGAATTTCTTCAGTACTATTTCCGAGACTGAGTGTGAGGTTTGATTTTTTTGTTTTCATTGCATTTATACGAGGTCGAATATATGCAGATAGAGGTTGTGTCTATAACTTTCAGTTTTATGTCATTCAATTTTGATGACTGCAGGGTTTGTCCAGTTTATAGAAACTTATCTGAATTAGACATATTATTTTTAAATGAAGATTTTGTAACAATATATACCAGATCAAAATAGATACTCTATTTTGGTCTTTTTAAATTGTTTTATTTTATTACTGGTTTGAATCACTTTTCTTGGACTATCAGTGCAGATACAATTTTAAATCATTTCTATCACTATTATGATATCATCATATCCTTTTTCTGTCCCAAATAAATTTAGTAAACAAATATATACCTATCTTTCATCACAAGACTGATTCATCCATTGGGTTTATATAGTAGTTTACATTGGTGTACAATGAAGCACATTGGCTATAAAATCCATTTTATCAGTGTGTATGTGTTTTCTTAAAAACATTGGAGAGTGTGTGCATACTGAGGAACGTAGATTATGGTATGTCAGAGGTTGAGTGGCGAAATCTCTGTCACTTTTTGAACTGCAATGTGATCCAAGTAAGGTTTTTATCATTATTAATATTTCTTTCTTAAGGGGAATTTTACTTCCGGATTTATTATTAAAAAATTTTCTTTTATATATATACTTATATATGTATTTCTCAATAGCTATGTATAATTTTGAAGAGATTTATATACATGTTTTGTTTCAAAATGAATTTATTCGGTCAAATGAAAGATTTTATATTTTCATATTTTAACATTATGTTTATTATTATCTAATTCATTTTATAATGGATTAATTTATGTAGTTTGAGAAGGATTTATATGTCTGTATTTTTTATATTTTGTTCAAATATGGATTTTCTGAATGAATAACAAAATATATTTTATGTTACATTTTAAAAATTTAGTTTTCTTATTTTATTATGCTATTATATTTTAAGAGAACCCTTATTAAGAGTATTAATTTTGGATTTTTTGTATATAAAATTTATAATTTCTACTATACTATGTTTATATTTATAACACATACATATATATGTATATTTGCATAAATAAGTATACTTAACCAACTGTGTATAATTATTCAGACTGTATATATATATTTTTGGAATAATGTGATGTTTCATACAAAAACACTAATTATTTTCTTGTATTAATATTTCAATGTGCAAATATTAAATTTTCTAATGGTTACTTTAAATTATCGATATATTGTTTAAACATGAGTTTATTATTTTATTAGGTGTATAATGAATTCCATGTCATAAGTGTATATATGTAAGCGTGTGTGGATGGAATAGATTATGTTTTGTTTATAATTTATCATAATAATTAAAGAAAATGCATATCATTTCACGATTTATATTAAAATTAGGGATATCACATCTTCATATAAACATGCCCATTAGTTTTTGCATTACATCGACACCATTTGCATTTGTAATAAGTTCATGTTTTAAATTTAAGGGTTAATTACAAAGATAATAAGTAAATGGATATTATTGGAAGTGATTATGTTAATTGTTTCCTTTAAATTTCTAGGTGAGGAACTAAATTAAATAATATGATTAAATTAATAAGATCAAACTACTCATATGTGCAATAACGATAATTTAAGAAAGGAAGATAGAATTTATGGAGAGTCCATGCAAAGTCTATATGGAAATTTTTTTTTTGTGATCAAACATTCAAATGATGTAATGGGACTAAATATATTTATATACATACCTATATATATATAAATACATATTTTAATACATTTACGTGTTTTCAAACTCTAGTGAAAAACACATATATTTGTAATGTATGCTTAAAATGTGTTCAAAAAATCTGGCACTTGTGCATTGTAAATATGGAAGGTCATTGGGGATTGAACCCATACATCACTAAGTGGGTAGGTCCATGATATCCCCCATAATTTTGAGTGGCCTAATAATATTGTATAGTTTTTAAAATTTTTCAAATATTTTTAAGAAAACATTAGAATATTTTTAAAGAAATTTTGGAATGTAAGAATTTTCTAAATTGAATAGGTATTTTTAATACGTATGTAGTTTCAATTAATGTTTTCAAAATAAAAAATTTTAAATTTATTTTTGAAGGTATTTACAAAATAATATTAGTTAAAGGATTTATAGAAGGTTTTTAAACCCCTTACTTGGCATATTTAATAATCATCCCTTGCTTTTAAATTATTTTTTGCAGGATCTATTGAGTTTCTTGTGGCATTTTCTTCAGTCACAGAGTTAGCGCGTGATGTGTATTTGTATTCGTGTTATTTTGTTCTTGTAAAACTATTATAAAAGTGTAAGGTGTGTCTATTCTCTAGATTCTATATAGGTAAAGGTCCTCAATTGTGCATTATATTATTTAATTATTCATTTTATTCATTTTATTTTTATAAGAAAATTACACAACATTTATAATGGAAGAGTGATATTTATCAGTCTTAGGTCATTATAATTGGTATAAGAGGAATGGTCTAGAAAACATTAGAAACTAGATATTGTTGAGTCTAGATGTTTAGAGGTCATACTTTTTCTTAATTCTAAAGAAGAAAATTCATAATTTTCTAGAGTCTGATGAATGAATTGCAAGGACAAAATTCTTTTGTGGGGGGAGTATTGTAACAACCTAGAAATTCCAAACATGGTTTTATTAAAAATACAATATATTAAATTGATATATTTACATTATATTTTAAAATAATACTTGAAAATTAAGTGTTTTAATTAATTTAATTATAATACATATAAATAATTAAACTTACTAATTACAGTTTTTAAATTGATTTTACCTTAAAAAAGAATATTTTATTATAGTATTGTTTTCTTTAAATTAATATTTTATAATTACTTGAATAATTAAATTTATTTAATATAATATATTGAATGAGTAAATTTAAAAAATATCAATAGATATGTAAAGATATTGATTATTATTTTTACCTTAATAAATGAAACTAAATTGTTTTTATAATTTTTTTTCAAAGTAATGTTATATATATATATATATGTATAAGAAATTATAGTTATTTTGTATGAATTAAAATTATGATTAAAATATTTTTATAAAATTATTAACATTATTATTTTGGTTTAAATTTATAATTTTGTATTATTACTATTTTAATTAAACATAATTTATACCTATGTATTTAATGAGTATTTTAATTTATTGAAAATAAAATATTTAATTAAAAACTAAACGATTGAAAAAATGGAAAAAATAGTGATAGGGTTTCAGTTTGGAATATTCTTTTAGGGAAGAGTCTTAGTGTATAGGGGGATTGAGTTCCTCCTTCATGGCATCAAGGACTAAGTGAGGCCGAGCAATTGAGATCACTAGGTCATGCACTAGGGTTTCTTCATGGGAGTCTCAACTGAGGAGTTTTGAGCTACGGTTGCCGGTGATAGTGCTCCATGCGCTAGATCCATTAGACGACATGGTCCGAGTTAGGTTGTAGTTAGGATTTTGGGTCTCCATTGTCAAAGGAGATCCGAGTTGACTTCATTCACTATGATTTTACAAACCTACTGCAATGTAGGTTTTTCTCTAAGTCTTCACATCTATTCAAGGTCAGATATGTTTAGTTTGAGGACGTTCCTTTGGTTTTTATTCTCTTTTCATTATGGACAACATGTTTTGGTCCATTGATAGAAACTTATCCTAGTTAGAAATACTATTTTGAATTGAAGATTTTTTAATGTTTTTTATTAGATAGAATCAGATACTCTAATTTGGTATTTTTAAATTGTTGACTTTTTTGTAATGGTTTATATCACCTTTCAAGGTTTACCAATGTAAAGGTAATATTAAACCATTTATATAACTATTATGATACCTTCATACCTTTTTTCTATCCCAGACTATATTAGTAAATAACTATACACCCATCATACATCATAAGCTTGAGGCTGGTATATTTGGATTAGCCCATTATTTCCATTATTGTACAATGAAGAAATTTGGCTTCAAAATCAATTTTATTAGTGTGCAAGTGTTTTTTGAAAAATATTGGATAGTTACTGCCTGCTGAGGCCTCCAACTTTTGGTCAATCAGAGGATTAGTACGGAAATCTATGTCACTTTTCCTACTGCAATGTTATCCATGTATGGGTTTTCGAATTATTCATATTTTTTTTTCTAAGGGGAATTATACTTCTAAAATTATTATTGAAAATTCATATTTTATCTATATAAATAAATATGTATTTCTTATCCACTATATATAATTATGTATGGGATTGATATACATGTCTTGTTTTATAATGATATTATTTTGTCCTAAGGGAGATTGCACATTTTTATATTTTCACAATATGTTTTTTATTTTTGAAATCATTTTATAATTGTTTAATTTTTTAGTTTGAGTTGGAATTATAGATTTGTAAGGCTGATATAGTGATTAAATCCAGATTTTCTGAATTTATAAGAAAATGTATTTGAAGTTATGTTTTTAAAATAAGGGTTTCTTAATTTATTTTTCCATTATATTTTAATATAACCATTAGTAGGAGTATTAATTTTGATTTTTTTTGTAAGAATAGGTTTTCGTTTCCATTATAGTATGTTTATATTTAAGACATAGACATATATATGTTTATATACAAATACAAGTATACCTAAAAACTATGTATAATTATTCATGGTTTATTTTTTTTTATTTTGGAATAAGGAGATGTTTCATAAAAACTCTAAATATTTTCAAGGATTTCTATTTCTATGTACTCATATTAAATTTTCCAAGGGGTATTTTTAATTATGAACATTTGGATTAAACATGTAACAACCCAAATTTTTATCAATGGAATTTCCTTCTAATAATTATTCCTTATAGTATAATCCCACTATAAAGAACAATGACTTATTATGATATTAAATACTATATGATCATTAAAATTAATTTTGCATCTTCTATGTTTTGAATTTTGAAAATCTGACATGCATGGTTGTGATTAGTAAGATGTTTTGAGTCTGATAGGAAAAACATAATTTTTTGTGAATAGTAACCTACAGTTATGAATAGTAACCAACCCTTATAAATAGTAATATGAACCTTATGAATAGTAAATAGTAAGAAATAAGAGTAACCTTACACATGAATAATTAAATAAAATTTAGGCATCTTATAGGTGAGAATTTGACCATAGTAAAAGTATTGGTATTTTTGGTATGCCATATGTAAATAATTATACCTAATTAATTAATTTCAATATATATATATTATCTTAATTTTTTTTCATAAATTAAAAATATATGTCTTATGGTTTTAAGATAATTTTTTAAGACCTTAAGTAATTTTTGAAAGCATTATAAAATCCTTTTTAATTTTGAAAACAATATTTTTCAAGTAAATTATGATTTTAATTAAAATTTAATTTAATCATATATAGAATATTATTTCTGAAACATGTACTCCGTTTTTGGATTCTACACATCAAAAAATGGTTGGGGTAAAATTTGGGGATTTTTCTGAAATACTTGAATTTTTGATGAATAGTAAAATACTATAATTTACAAAATAAGATAAATAAGTTAATTATAGATTCTTTCATGATTTTATTCTGATGTAAGCCCAATTGGTTTGGGTTCACATGATAAAATTACTATTCTTGGTCATGAAGGACTCACTGTTCCTTTTATTGTGGTGGGATTAATAAACTAATGAATTTTTATTGAGAAATCCCCTCTCCCTCTACTATAAATACCACCCTTCATACCCTCATTTCCTCAAAATTATCAACCTTCCAGATTTTATAAACTCCTACCAAGAATATTACATGGACCACCCATGTCCTAGTGCTTCAGGTCTCATCCAAATACCAATACTACCTTCCTTAAAGAGGATATCATGCGGAGGATTCAAGAGGTAATTCCTTTTCTCTCCCCCTTTCCTTTAAATTCCATTCAATTTCAGGTTTATTTCTTAATATCTCCCCACATATCTTCATCCTCATGGTATATAAAGCTGATAATTATAAATATAATGGAACTTTATGATACTAATGGGATATTATATCATCAAACACCCTTCTCCTCCTCTTTTTATTTTATAAAAGAGAACGTTGTTCGTGAGTTATTAATTTATATTCTTAAAGAACAACATGTTTCCAATTTACCTTATAGCTTAAATATTAGTTCATGAAACCATTTTTATGGTTGATCTAGAATATATTATATTTATTATATCCTATTTTATGTTCTGGAACTAACTTATGTACTTATTACAAAATGATTAAACAAAAGAAGTTCGTTGTGGTCGACAAACAACCCAAATTAACCCAAAAAATCATCATTTAAATCTTATCTAATGATTAATAAACATTTTATATAATATAATTCATTATAAGAACATTTAAACTACGAAAATATCATTAATAACATGAAATATTAGTTCTGTATGTTTTCCCATTTTTTACACTAACATCCATTTCAGAATACATGTGAACCGCTCAAGAAAACCATAAAAACAAACATTCTCGAACAATGTTTTTTAAACTAAATAACTCATCCAAAGGCCCATAAAATAACATAATGAAACCATAATGAACCATATTCATGTACAAAAGGTTTTGGAATTTCAAATTAATGAATCTAATTTTGTTATACATGACATTAAAGTGAAGAAAGTGTTCAGATGCAAGGTATGGAGAAAATCTCTAACCCAACTTGCTTTCTTCTAGTTGTCCCTCATTAACTCCATTTTTGGCAGAGTCCCTTCGTAAAAATAATATGTTCATCATTTTATTAAATTTTTTTGGATATAATTTTTTTCTACTAATGTTTATGTCAAACAAATGTTTTCTAAAAGAATTATTCTTTCAAAAACGTACCTTTTACTTCTCAGTCAAGGTTGGTGGTTATCATATCAAGTATGTTATTCTCAATTTATTTTGGGAACCCAAAGTTTATTAATGTGTTCTTATGAGATGAAAAACAATAATTTACATTGTTTATTTATGTTAATTTTTCTTATATCATTGTTTTGGAATGCGTGATAATGATAATGTTATGATGAGACAGGTGCACCTAAAATTATATAGCATAATATGAATGTTTCAAGGTGACAGGTGCGCTCAGAAATACACAGTTCTCAAATGAATTGGGTAAAGTGATGAATGTAATATGTTTAGGTAAAAGGATGTGTGAAAAAGATTCTAGAATTGTTCACAATTATGTTTGGAAGTAAACCACTATGACAAGATGTTTCATTTTTATGAATAGCCATATTTCAGGTCTGTTTTTAATGTTTCATCTCATATTCATGATCCTTTGCCTATGTTATGGTTATGATTTAACATTTTTATATTATTATTATCTATCCTATTAAATTTATTTTATCTCACCCTTTTTAATGATTATCCTCAAGTGACAACATGTACTAAAAAGAGGTCAAGTGCCAATAAAAATCTAGAGTAGAAGGAATTAAATAAATGTATACGCTTGATATTGATGTTGTTATGTATGGTCCTAGTTATCCCAAGACACTAAAACTTTGGATCCTATATATTTAATACTATTATGTTGTATATATTTAAAATTATTTATATTAATGTATGAAATGGTTGGGTCGCTATAATTGGTATCGATGGAAATGATTAGTTAATTTGGAAATTAGGATTAGTGAACCGTAGAGAAAACCTCTAGCATGAGACTAAGTACAAATATGCACAAAAGAAGCTTTATGTAGGGATCCCATAAGTTATAATTTTTTTGAAAATTTTACAAATGAATAAGTTATTTTTTTAGGACTAGTTGACCTCTATTTTGTTATATGATTTTCTATTTTAGAAAATTATGGGAACCAGGAGAAACAAGGCCAACAACTCATATGAGGGACAATAAAGTGATTTTCCGAATTACATCCACAAAGAATTGGGAGGTGGAGTTTGAAACATCATGGTGATAATTACTCATATATCTCAAGTTATAAACTATAAACATAATAATGGAGAACATCCTCCTTCTCCAAAGTGAGAGCAATATGCCATTGAGTGTTTTATGCGCCAACGACCACAGATGTTAAGTGGATCATCCGATCTACTAGTTGAAGAATAGTGGGCCCACAGTATGGAGAAGATATTTTATATACTCTAATTTTTTGAGATATAGAAGGTTACTCTATCTGTTTATCATCTAGATGGAGAGGCCGATCATTGGTGGGCTTTGATTAAGAACACAAAGCTAAGGGAGAAAATTGAGGAGATAGAGTGAGAAGACATTAATATCATGTTTCTTAATAAGTACTTCCCATGAAATCTTCGTACGATTATGGTGAGGGGATTCATAGAGATAAACAAAGAAAAGGGGAATTTGTCACAACCTATGAAGAAAATTTCACAGGTCTTTCTAGGTACGCTTTGGGTTTTGTTATCAACAATGATAGAGAAATTGATATAATCTTTATTAGATTAAAACCACACCATATAATAGATCTTTCTATTAGAGACATTGTGAATTATGAAAAAGTTATTTGATGTGCTCTCAAAGTGGATATAGAGTTTAGAAAATGTTCCCATGGCTATGGTGATAAGAAATGAAATATGGAGTTTCAATTCGGTGGATCTAATGACAAATGTGGAATAAAAACTCAACATCCTACATGAAAAAGAATGTTGGAAGTTGCACCATGGGAACTACCTCAAAGGGATGGGGAAGTGCTTCATGTCTAGGAGCAAAGGAAACTATTCTCAAGAGTTTATAAAAGACATAAAAGGAAGAATAATGTGGTGAAATAAGGGAGAGAACCACCCACGGTTCAATGCTACAAGTGTAGGGATCAAGGAAACTATGAAAGCCAGTGCACTATTCCTCATGTTCTCGAGGGTAATCATCTTTAGCAGACACAAAAGCAAAAGGAACAAGGGGAGTCTTATGCCATCACTACTGTTGGAGTGGAGCAAGATAATAAAGTCATACAAGGTACATTTCCTATTCACTCAAAAAATGGATTGATTCTTATTTGATTATGGTTCTACACATTCTTTTATATCTTTCAAGTTTTCTAGAACTATAAAATTGTAGCCCTAAAACCTTGAAGTATAGATATCTGTAAAAACTCCATGTGGTGCAATCATTGCAACCAAAGTGTTTGAATCTTCTCTTGTTAGGTTATATGGGAAGATTCTTCTAGAAAATCTCATAATGCTTCCTTTTGTGGAATTCAACACCGTAATAGACATGGATTGGATAGCGTTATATAGAGCAGAAATCAACTGTTGGGAAAAGAAATATCTTTTTCATATTCTATACCATCCCACTCTTTTATACAAATACAAGGAAGATCATGAATCTCCTTTTAAAAATACTTCAACAGTGTGGGTGTTGATTCTCTATGAAGACGCATACCTCACCAAATGGTTGAGTCAAAGGATAGTACCAACCTTGTGGGAATTTCCATCATGAGTGAAATATGGATATGTATTTTCTGAAGAGTTACACAGAATACACCCAGATCGTGACGTAGAGTTCTCAATTAAACTCATACCTGGAGCTACTCATATCACAAAGTGTCTTTATATGAAAGCTCTTATTGAACTAGAGGAGTTAAAGAAGAAGCTTCAAGAGAATGTGGTCCAAGGTTTCATACACATTAGTGCATCCCCTTGGGGTGCGCTCATGCTATTTGTGACAAAGAAGGATGGAACAATGTAGTTGTGTATCGATTATCAAGAACATAACATGATCACCATAAATAATAAGTATCATCTTACAAGGATTGATGACATGTTCAATCTGTTAAGAGGATATGAACACTTATCAAGGGTGGATCTTTGTTCTGGATATCAACAGCTAAAGGTGAAAAGGAAGATATTTTGAAGACTGCCTTCTGTATAAGGTATGGGAACTATGAGTTTCTGGTGATTCCCTTCGGAATTGATAATTACCTTAAAATCTTTATGGATTGGATGAATATATTCTTTATAAATTACATTGAAAAATTTATGGTAGTGTTTATAGATGATATTATCATCTACTCCAAGAGCATGGAGGAACATGAAGAACATCTAAGACTTGTGTTGGAAACTTTGAGAAAGGAGAAGTTTTATGCCAAGTTCAGCAAGTGTGACTTCGGGATGAAGCAAGTCACCTTATTCGGACATGTGATCACAAGTGAAGGAATTTTTGTGGACCCTTCTAATACAAAGGTGATTGATGAATGGACCAGGACCTCTAGTGTCACAAAAAACTATAGTGTTCTTGGATTAGCTGTGTACTACCTACATTTTGTGAGAACCTCTTCACGATTAGCAAGCCCGCTAACTAGGTTAACATAGAAAGTGGTAATGTATATCTGGAAGGAAGAATGTGAAGGAAGTTTCAAGGAGATAAAGAGAAGGCTGATCACTGCAACAATAATCACACTACTGAAAAGTGATGAATTTTTTGTGATATACAGTGATGCTTCAAATAAAGGATTGGGTTTCGTACTCATGAAAAATGGGAATGTGATACCCTATGCCTCATTGTAGTTGAAGATCTATGAACATAACTACCCGACACATGATCTAGAGCTTGCAGCCGTGATTTTTCCCTAAAAATCTAGTGGAACTATCTTTATGGTGAGAAGATTGAGACATACACTGACCACAAGAGCCTAATGTATATATTCCCCTAGTAGGAGGTCAAAATGCATAAAAAGAGATGGTTAGAGCTAATGAAGGTTTTTGATTTCTCTATTCACTATCATCATTGAAAGGCGAAAAAGGTAGTTTATGATTTAATCCAAAAAAAACCTACTACTCTATCGATGTTACAGATGGAGAAAGACCTTATCTTCTTGGATATACAAAGAATTGATTTAGAAATCATAAGGTAATGGGATACATCCTACCTTTACCAAATGATTTTGTAACCATCTATCCAAAAGAATATTAAGGAAGCACAAAGGAATAATGTGGACTGAAAAAGGATAGTGAATGTAGTAACCGAAGGGAAGCTGCAAAAGTTCCATATGGATGGTGATTGTGTGATTCAGTTTGGAATGCAACTTTTTGGGCCTTTACCAACTGTGATAAAGAAGAATCTATTGGAAAATGCACATATCTCAACATTCTCTATCCATCATGGGAGTACCAAGATGTCCAATGATCTCAGAGAACACTTATGGTTAGATAACATAAATGATGAAGATTGCAGAATATATCTTGAGGTTCATGGTATATTAGCAGGTTATAACAGGTCAACAAAAGTCTGAAGAGTTTATGCAACCATTTCCCATACCCATGTGGAAATGGGAGAATGTTTCTATGGAATTTGTCTTAGGTCTCCCGAAGACGTCGAAGGAAAATAATGCTATATGGGTTGTGGTTGAATGAATCTCCAAGAATACTCATTTATCACTATTTGTGAAGACCTCTTGCTTGAATAACATGGAATGATATATGTGAAGGAAGTGGTGAGATGGCATGGAGTTCCACTCTCAATTGTCTATGACCATGATCCAAGGTTCACATCTAAATTTTAGAGGAGCCTTCAACATTCTTTGAGTACTGAATTACATTTCAGCAAGGCCTATCACCCCTAATCAAATAGACAATCTAAAAGGACTATTAAGACTCTTGAATATTTGATAAGAGCATGCTCTCTAGAATTCAAAGGTGGATGGGATTAGAATCTTCCATTGGTTGAGTTATCATACAACAATAGCTTCCACTCAAGTATTCAGATTACACCATATGAATCTCTACATGGAAAGAAATGTATAACTCCAACCAGTTAGGATGAAATTAGAGAAATAAAGAAACTAAGTCCTGATCAAGTTCATGTGATGACAGAGACAGTTCAAGTTATCTAGAAACACATCATAGTAGCTCAGAGTTGGAAAATGAGATATGCTGACAAACGTCGAAGGGTCTTAGAGTTTGATGTTGGAGATAAATGTCTTCCTTCAAATATCACCATGGAAGGGAGTCATGTGGTTTTGAAAGAAAGGGAAGCTAAGGCCAAGATACATTGGCTCCTTTGAGTTCTTCAACTGCATAGGATTCATGGCCTAACAACATTCACTTCCCCAAATATAGATCAAGTTCATGATATGTTTCATGTATCACTCTTGAAGAAGAACATACCAGATTCCACACATGTACTGAACTCAGAGGTGGTACAGCTGAAAGATGATCTATCCTATGAGGAGCATCCAGTAAAATTAATGACTATAGAGATAATGTTCTATGCAACAAGACAACCCAGCTTGTAAAGGTGTTGTGAAATAACCATATGTTTGAAGAAGAAATAAGGGAACCGGAAGAGATGATGAAGGGAAAGTACCCTCACCTATTTGTGTGAAGTGAAATTTGGAGGGTGAAATTTCATAAGGGGGGAAGAATGTAACAATCCAAAGTATAATCAATTGAATTATCTAATTATAATTATGGATTTCAGTATATTTCCATTAGGAAGCACGATGGAATATTTTGATAATAAACACTATATGATCATTAAACACAATTTTTCCACTTCTATGTCTTGAATTTTAAAAATCTAACATGCACAGTTGTGATCAGTAAGATGTTTGGAGTCCGATAGAGAAAACACAATTTTTGATGAATAGAAACCTACCCTTATGAATAGTGACATACACTTATGAATAGTAATATGAACCAAATGAATAGTAAATCATCATAAATAATATTAATCTTACCTCTGAATAATAAAATAAAATATAGACATCTTATAAATGAGAATTTAACCATAGTAAAAGTATTGTTTTTTATGAATGTCATAAATAAATAATTATAATTAATTAATTAATTTAAAAAAAATGAATTTTCATAAAATGTATTCATAAATTAACACATATTTTTCTTATTGTTTTCAGATAATTTTATAAGACCTTACATAATTTTTGAATGCATTATTGAATCAGTTTTAATTCTAAAAACTGTGTGTTTCATGTAAATTATAAATTTAATTAAAAACTAAATTTTTCATATTCAAAAAACTAGTTTTTATAAATCAACTCCATTTTTTTATTCTACCCATCAAAAAATGGTTGGGGTGAATATTTGGGATTTTTCTAAAATACATTAATTTTTGATGAACAGTGAAATACCATAATTTACAAAATAAGATAAATAAGCTAATTATAGAGTCATGCATAATGTTCTACTGAGGTAAACCCAATTGGTTTGGGTTCATATGATAAATTTACTTTTCTTGGTTATGGAAGACTCACTATTACTTGTCTTGTGGGGAAATAATAAATTAATGAATTTTATATTCAGAAATCCCCACTCCCCTCTGCTCTAAATACCACCATCCACACCCTCATTTAATCACACTTATCAAGATTCAATAAATTTATAATATCAGCACAAGAATATTCCCTAGCCCCTCAACCACATCCAGGATCTTCTTGTCCCATAAAAATACCAATTTTAGCTTCCGTAAGGAGGATCTCAATATGAGGATTCAAGAGGTAATTCCTCCATCTCTTTTTTTCTTTAAATTCCTTTCAATTTCAAATTCATTTCTTCATATCTCCCCCTATCTTAATCCACGTAGTTTGGTAACTGCAGGATCATACAAATACTGGAATTTCATGATACTAATGGGATATTACATCGTTCAATCCCCTTATCCTCTTTTTTTATTTAATAGAAGAGGGTGTTGTTCGTGAGGTAATAATTTATCATCTTCAAGAACAACATGTTTTCAATTTCCATTACAGCTTTAAGATTTGGTCATGATACGATTTTTATGGTTTAAAAAGATTATGTTATATTTATTATATCCTATTTCATGTTCTGGGACTAACTTATGTACATATTATGAAATTATTAGACAAAACAAGTTCGTTGTGGATGAAAAATCACCCAAATTAACCCAAACACTCATAATTTAATTGTTATATAATGATTCATCCTCATGGTATATAATATTATTCATTATATGATAATTTAAACATTTTTAATATAATTAATATACTGAAATATCAGTTCTATTTGTATACCCATGTTCTACATGAACTTCTATTTATGAATACATGTGAACTGCTCAAGAAAACCATAAAAATGAATATTCCATAATAATGTTTTTAAACTCTATAACTCATGAAAAGGGCCATAAAATTACATAATGAAACCATAATGAACCATATTCATGTACGAAAGGGTTCATTAATAGTCCATTAATGTATATAATGTGGATATATTGGACATTAATGTGAAGAAAGTGTTCGGATACAAGGTACGGGGAAAATCTCGAACCCAACGTTCTTTCTTCGGGTTCTCCCTCTTTCACCCCATTTTTGGTATGCTCACTTATTAAAAATATTTTTTTATCTATAACTTACCTTATATAGGATATACATGTTTCTACTTAATTTTATGCTAGAAAATTTCTTTCCAAAAGAACCCTTCTTTCAAAAATGCACCTTTTACTTCTCACTCGTGGTTGATGGTTATCGTATCATGTATTTTATTCCCACGATATTTTGGGAACCCAAGGTCTATGAATGTGATATTATGATATGAAACTAATTCCTTTACAAGGGTTATTTATTCTCATTTTATATATATGTTCATTTTGGCATGCATGATAATTATAATGTTATGATGTGACAGGTGCACCTGGATTTATATAGTGCAATATGAATGTTTCAATGTGATAGGTGCGCCTGAAATTATATAGCTGTCTAATGCATTGGGTAAAGTGATGAATATCATGAGTTAAAGTGAAATGATGTTTGAACAAGATTCTATAATTGTTAATAAGTATGTGTCGTATTTAACCACTAAGACATGATGTTTCATTTTTATGCACTGCCACATTTCAGGTCTCTTATTAATACTTCCTCTCATGTTCATGATCCTTTGAATTTGTTATAGTTATGATCACCCATTGTTATATTGTTATTATCTATCTTCTTACAGGGATTTTATCTCACCCATTTGGATGTATATCCTCAGGTGACTGCATGCACTAAGGAGAGGTCAAGTTCGAATAAGAAGCTTGAGAATAAGGAATTAAATAAATGTTTACACTTGATATTGTAACTATTGTGAATGGTCCTAGTTTTAAAAAGACACTAAAACTTTGGATCCTCTATATGTAATAATATTATGTTTTATATATTTAAAATGATGTAATAGTAATGTAAGAAAAATTTGGGTCACTATAAAACATGAGTTTATTCTACGACCAAGAGTATAATGAATTCTATTTTATATGCATATATATATATGTATGAAATGGTTTATGTTATGTTAATAATTTTTTCATCATGATTAAAAAAATGAATATCATGTCATCAGGTATATTAATATTAAGGATTCCACATCTGCATATAATAATTTCTACACATTTATGCATTACATCAACAACTGTTGCATTTGTAAAAATTTCATGTTTATATTTGATGGGTTAATTACAAAATTAACAAGTACATGGTTATCATTGTAAGGTATTATGTTAAATGTTTCATTTTAATTTTTATGTGTAGAACATAAAAAAATATTATGATTAATTTAAAAATATAAAACTACTCATATGAGCAACAAAGGTAATTCATGAAAGGGCGATAGAATACATGGAATGTCTATGAAAAGTCAATGTGGAAGAAGTTTTGGGCGTGATCAAACATGAAAGTGATCCAATGAAAGTTTATATATTAATTTACATATTTATATATATAAATATATGAATTTTTACATTAACACAATTACATGTTTTCAAAATCCGTTAGAAAATAAATAAATATATATGAAGCATGATAAAAATGTTTTCCGAAAATATGACTCTTGTGCATTGTAAATATAGAATGTAATTGGGGACATAACTCATCCTTCAATATGTGGGTAGTCCAAAGATAAATCACAACATTTCATGCGGCCTTATAATAGTATCTTGTTTTCAGAATACTGTGTATTGTTTTTTGAAAACATTAGAATATTTTAATTTTTTTAATGTAAGTATCTTCTAAATTAAATAGGTAATTTCAAGCCGTAAGTTGTTTCAAGTAATGTTTTCAATATTATATTTATAAATTTATTTTTGAATGTACATTCAACAGAATATTTGTGAAATGATTTATTGATGGTTTTTAACTCCCTTACTAGAAATATTTAATGTTCCCCTTGATTTGGAAATATGTTTAATAGGATCAGTAGGTTTTTTTGTGGTGTTCTCTTCAATCACAGATATCACACATGCAATTTCTTTCTATTTGTGTGATTTTATTATTGTACTACTATGATAATAGTGTAAAGTCTATCTATTGACTAGAAACTACAATGGTAAAGGACTTTGATTTCACATTTTGTGGTGTAATTATTTAGTTCTATTTTATAAAAATTAATTACACAGAATTTATAAGGGTAGAGTCCGGTTGCTCGGGACCGGGTTGTTATAATAAATGATGATTATTTTCTATTTAATACAATATTTTCTAATCCTAATTTATTTTATAATATTAATCTCGTATGTTGTGAGACTTTTTATTTCAATTTTTTAAGTGAAACAACCTATTGAATATAATATTAATTTAGGGAAAAATATATTCCAAAATCTTAGTGTATTATATATTTCCTCATTTAATGGGTGGCCATGAAAATAAAGTTGTTCATATACCCATAATAAAACTACCCATTTATGGATCAACTTCAGTATGGCAATGTATACTTCAATGGTGTGATGATCATATTATTTATTTCTAGAAAATCATCACCGAGCCATCTTAGATGCTTAAATCACTAACCCTATTTTAACTGATGAAACATTGGTTAAGTTACAATTGAACATTTTAATAAATAAATATTATTTAAAAATTGCTTCCCAATCCCATTAAAACACTTAAAATTCATGTACTATAGTTTATAAAGTATGATTTATGATCACTCAGCTCTTATCACTCAAAGAAAGGGGTAAAATATTAAACTGGAAAAATAAATATTATATTTTATCGAATCATCTAATATTTAAAATATAAAATGACAATGATTATTCACACACCCTAATATCATTTATTTCTACCAAAAAATTTCATATATTTATGAAAATGTTGTTTCCAGCCTTTTTTGACATTTTGGGAATTATCTTACAAATATACCTTCATATGGAAAGAAAAAAACCTCTAATCCCATGTTGCAATTTAACTATCTTATCCATCATTTACATTGCCCAAGACAGGGTGATACCGACCTCATTTTCCCCTATCACATATTCTAAAGTCTACTATCCAGTAGTGATGGCCTGATAAAACCACATGGATAGACTACATCCCTCGATAAATGAAAAAGGACTTATAATATAAAATAATATAAAAATTAAAACATTAAATATAACATTAAATTTTTGTTAAAATATTTACATTAATAAATATATTAAACTGTGCTATAATAAATGATAAATCTTAGGTTATACAGTCATACATCTATGAAATATAATATAATGGTAAAATTATATAGAACATGTGATTATAATGAAAATAATTAGTGAAAATACCCACTACATTTTCTACAATATTACCTAAGATAAATCCTTAATTTACACTAAACCCCTATAGGACACCTAGATATAGTAGGGATTCTTCCATGACATATATCATGATCATAATACTTTTAGATCCACAAAGGTTCATATACTAGGTGTGTATGTGTAAAACCCATTATTGTTACACCATAAATTTCCCTAATACTAATATAAATATATGATTATGATTTTACTGAATGAAATGGATGTGGATACAATTTCATGATTAATATATATTATACCACTAGGTTCTTAAAAGGAAACCCTAATTTTTGAATCATACTTTTTAAAACAATTTATAGAATTGAATATAGATTTATAGTGTTTTTATTGACCATACTCAATATAATATATTCTAAAATATTAAAAACACACCCTTTAATATAGTTTCAACATTTTCCTAAAGTATAATACTCAATATCCATGGGATAAATGGGTTTCCAAAACAAAATAATCACATTTGATCCAATGTTTATATTTTTTCCAATATATAAATCCCATATTATTTCAATATAATTACATCCCACCTTGCATACTAACGTGATATTGAAGATAGTGTATAGAACCTTGAAATATTAATAGTTGACAAGATATAGTGCATCTTACCTATAATACTCACTGAATCTCTAGTGTAGTGTTTCCTTGAGGAAAACACACCCTGTATCTGAGTTTATTGCATCTAACCTAACATTTTTACTCAATATATTGGGTTTTGTGTCCAACCTGACATACTAACTTGATCATTGGTTTGTAGAGTTCCTAACCTAACTATAATCACTAAAATCATTTGTAAAATCATATAAATAACATCATTGAAAATTTATAAACAATCTTTGAGTCATCATGACCCTTATTCTATAGAGAAATCGATACATAACATCAAAAAAATATAATAAACAAATCCATTGGTCACTCCAACACCTAAACACAACACATGAATAATCACCCATTAATCGTTATTCTTGTGCATCTAGAAAAATAAATGACAAGTCCCCTACTAGTCTTTATGATGTAATCACATGAGTTGACAACCCAACATACACCAAAATGATTGTGAAGAGTTTTAGATAGATATATAACAACAAAAACTGAATTTAAAAAAAATCCAAAAATATAATTTTGGATAGAATTTATCTAAATCATTGAAAATTATTATAATGAATAATAATGAGAATAATATTCCTTATAATAGTCTATATATCCTTTAAATCACATTATTTGATTTTGATTACTATTGATGAGTAGCTGTTGAATGTATCGTTATTATAATGGAATTCACATATGGTGGGATTGACCTGATACTCATGTAGGACCTCTCATAACCCAACCATCCACTATATGAATTATAAAATGCGGTATAGAATGATATCACTGATAAAATAAAAATGGAGAATCATGTTTATCACAATACCTTACTTGGAGCTCACAAAAACTTATAAATGAACTCAATATCCTAAAAAATTAGCCTTAATTTATAATATGTTTTAAAAAAATAATATTATGTTGTTTAAAACAAATTATTATTTCACAAGTATTTATCAGAGTCCACAACTCAGATTTTATTAGAATATAATAATTCTCCTTTATAGCAACCATGACATAGAACTTCACATAATGCCACTATTTATCTTGGACATATAGTGGTATAAATTACTAAATCATTCAATTCTATCTAGTTCACATATCCATCAATCCAATACTTAGAGTAAAATCCTTATACACATAACACAGTTTCAACCTAAATCAGATCATATGGAATAAGTCATGAAAACTTTTTTGGACATAATTTTGGATTTTTATAAAACAACTTTTGAAAATTCTGTCATCAATTCACCATGTATCATATTATACGTGGTTTCCTTTTGAATAATCAATAATAATATAATTTTTATATCCATCAAAACTATTTTACGGTAGCTCTCAAAAATTAATCAACTATACCCATTGTCCCATGAACCCAAATTTCTATCCCAATGGACTTTATAACATTGGGAATAATTAAAATTATTAAACCCAAATTTATAGGCACAGACTGGACTCTATAAAAGAATCAATGCCAACCAAGATACAATCAATGTAACTTAATCTCCAGTAAACACATGTATATCTACACTTGTACCACTAACTACATCATATTATAGTATATAATTTCACACGATCCCTTTATCAGTGAAATAAATTAACCATTGGACATAGAGAATATAAATCCATTTATAGTTAGTTATATATTCTCAATTATAAAATTATATATAGTCCATTATGATTAATAAATAACATACCATTCAATTTATGTTGATGAGTACATCACATGCCCATAAAAAAAGAACATTGTAGGTACTATCAAGTTATAATCATACACTTTCCTATTTGTCTCAATTGATAGAGAAGATATCATACTCATTAATCTTGATGGAAAATCCCATTTTAGTAAGGCTATTACTAAATAAATGATCAACAACATACCTAAAAAACCATTGATTAGTTAAGGATCTAGATTTTTTTATGAAAGGTATCAAATTAGGATAGTTCTCACACTATGAATCAAATAAAAATAGATATTTAGATATAGAAATATAAAAAATTAACCCCTAATATACCCATGATGTTGTGTATAACACACCATGTGGTATATACATGGGGTTTATCTAGTTCACAAATCATGGTTTATTCCCCATGAGTTTGTTCCACAAAATTCGGACAATTAAAAAAATACTAATCACGATAACCATAACACTTTATCAAATATTGGAACAATATATGGAATATTATTGTTGGGAATAACTTATTTTTTACTTGTTTATTAATATTTCACTTCAAATAAAATATATAAAATTTGAAATAATGATAATATGTTTTATGGATTATATGTAACATGTCACATTTCTTAATCGTAAAATATTTTATGAGTAAATAGAAAAACCATAAATTTGTTCATGTGTGACTATATCACATATTATACTCTATAAGATTATCCTAATGATTGATTCACAATTATAGTTTCATTAATATCCTTATATCTCTATATAATCCCTCCCACTCTTCAATGTGACCTTTTGAAAAAAAAACTCACACTAAACTCAATTAGTGATAGATATATATGAAGAGTGACTATTATAAAAATATTAAAACTCAGGATTCATATTCAAAGTGTTCTTCTCCTTGAAAAGAAATTCCAATCCCTTTATAAATAACTCCAAATATAACCATATTAAAATTTTTGTTGTATAGATAGAGAACTTTCTAATTTTATGATCAACACCATTATTAGAACACATTCCATTGAAAATTTCCCATATAATTTAATTGTAAAAAATATTTCTCATTACATTTATCATTTAACAAAAAACTATTATACATTTTGGATATTAATTTACAATCATTTTAAATTTTAACTGGAATATTTATTTATTTGTTTTCTTCGAAATTTTCAATGTCCAAACAAGATTCCATTTGACTCTCAAAAACTATATTCTCTTCATAAAATCAAGCAAAGAAATACAAAATTTCATTTTATAAAATAACAGTTCTTTTAATTAGAAAATTTATAAATTAAACTATTATATGAAAATAGTATAGGATATTCTAAATGGTTTATAGAATCATTCAAGAAAGAAGTTTTTTTAATATATTTAATCATGAAACATATAAGTGTTAGAATATCAATTTCTCATGCTTTAAAAATATCACATATAAAACCATTATCTTAAAAATAATAATTTTTTCATTGTATTCCATTGAAACCATGATAGGAAATCAAATTAAAAATAATCCTTGTGACTTAAATCGATCATCTCAAATTTTTTATTAAAATTATATGTAATCATGTAACATCCTTAAACATCTATAAAAAATAATACGAGAACACATTACATTTATATAGATATATCAAAACATTATATAAAATTAAAATGAAATAATTTGTTAATTATTACTTTAATTTTTTACTATATTGTAGATATAGATATTTTAAATTATACATATTGTATCACATAATGTTATAAATAATATAATTGAATTCCATTACATTAAAATTTCTTATTGATATTCCATGGAGATTATAATGGCCATTTAGGTACACTAAAAAAATTTCATCTTAAAGAAACTTCACCCTACTTCATGACATAAACTTTAGGTTTCAATGGTCGAGTCCAACTATAAAAATGGTAAAATGTTTTGTATCTGGATCAAGAAATAAAATTTATGAAATTTCAACACAACGCTAGAGCCTTGATATCACTTGGAATTATTATCAATCTAAAACCATTTAAACAAACTTAGTAAATTTTTCTTAATGGTATTCACATTTTTGGATTATTTAAAATGATGATAGAATGAATTACTTATCTCAAACATTCCTTAAAGGATTTTTAGTGTTTCTTCATGTCTTTAACATACATAATATTATTTAGTACACGGATGTGGAATATTCCCTGTTGATAATTTTTTTTTATTTTTAATGAATTTTAACCACATTAAAATATTATCTATACTCCATATAAGAATCTGGAGTCATTTTTTAAAATGTATCTACAAATGGTCATTCAAAAAGGTATTTATCTTAAAATGTAAAATTTTATTTTATTCATAAGAATATTTTTTATGATTCATTTTAGTATAGGAATTTTATTAGTTTATGTTTTCATATAATTGATCTCAATTTGATGTTAGATGAAGATTATTAAAACTATATACAGTATATGTTTTTATTATATATATATAATATTTTACATGCAATTAATAATAAAATATAACAACTGTTCTAAAATTAAAAGTTGGATCATTTTTAATTCAGTCTATATATATTAATGGGATATTATCCATATTGCACAAATAACTTTACCTTGATTTGGAATGAACATAATATCATTGTTAATTAACTAGGATATTATGCTGATAATATCATATATTACACTTGTAGGTTTGATAATACTACACTTTTCCACATCCGATATATGAATAACTTAACACCATTCTTCTAGTATCTAAATATGGAGGGTTTCTCTACTTTGTAAAACCCAAAGGAAATCCCATGAATTAGGAACCTAACTCTTAGGGTCACCTCATTACTTTCTCTCTATAAATGAATCAAATCTAGGTTCTCCACTATTTTTCATAAACTAAAATATTTGGATGATTGAGATCTGGAAATGTGTTCACATAGGTGGGAATTAGGTAATTAATATTTTTAAGGTGGATTTCATCTCACTAGACATTATCACATACAAATTATACATATATGCATTATTCTAAAGACTTATTTTTTCAATCTTGTTACTTTAAACAAATGAACTTGTACATACAATATTGTTGTGTAAGTCTTTATATTAGTCAAAAATTTTGTTACTAAATAAAATTAAAATATAAATACAATTATTCCTACCCAAATTCATCCCATGTTTTATTTAAATAAAAATTTTAAGAAAAATCTTACAATTATATAAAGTCAACAATTCATATATGAACAAGCCTGAGGTGATAGGCAGCCAAACCTTAATTTTAAATACAATGATTAATCTTATTTTCTAGTCAATAGTACAAACCAATGTCCCTTTACATAGAGATTATTAATTAATTAGTAATTATATTTCCTTCAAACTTTTAAAACCTAATGTGTATAAACTATAACCATCCTTCAAATTCATGATCATAGACCATTAACATGGTTATTCAATGGTATAAGAGATCTAAATCATATGTTATACATAGGATGTTACTATATGAAATTATGTATGTCAATTTTTAAAATCTATTTAACTAAATCTTATATCCTAACTGATATCCTAAATAGTTTATATCCACAAAGATAGGGGAAATATAATATAAATTTCAATTTTTTTTCATTTAATCAAGAGATAAAAAAGGCATAATGAATTCCTAAAAAATTATTTCTATTTTATTATTCAAGAATTAATAAACATTAACATATAATGTTAATTTAAAATAATATTTTCTTATTACCATTTACATGTATTTAATAAAAACTCATTCATTTTCAAAATATTTTTTATTTCATGAAACAAAATCCTTATAAAATAAAAAACACTTCACATTTTATATAAAAAAGTTAAATAAACAAAATATGACAAATTTTATATTATTAAAATCATTTATTATATAAAAAATAAAACTCTGTTTATAGCAGTTTAGATAATTTTTATTAAGGATCTAAAAAAATGTATACTGTCAATTAATATTTATTCATATATACATTTTAATTTTTTTTAAAAAAATATTCATTTTAAAAACACAATAATAATCATTTAAAAAATAAATCCACTTTAAACCTTAAAAAATCATCCAATTTTTTGGGTATAGGTTAAAGACGCTTTTGGATTGGACAAGTGCCCTCTTAGATTGTGTTGTGGTAGTTTTTTAGATATTTTCTGAATGATTCAATAAAATTATTTTGAAGATGGATTATACCACATTTAAATCCATCTATTATACTCATTGAGAACCACGTTGATCTGTAACGTTTTTGAAGGTTATCTAGAAGGTTTTATAGATATCCTTGTCATTTTATACATACTATTTAACAAAACCACTCTCTGAAGAATTAAATTTTTGAAAGAAAATAGTTTTAAAAAATTTATAGTTATATGTAATAGATAGTTACTTTGAAAGATATTTTATATGGTAAAAAATAATAGAAACCATGGAACAAATCATTATCTTATAATACTGTATCTTTCATGTCATTATATTGATGCCCAAAATTCCCATTTGTCAACAAATATATAACGATATGTATTTATTGAGGACTAAAATTCTAGTTTTCATAAGGAATATTTGGTGTACTTGAATTATCAAAAAAAAATATCATTTTGGATATGGAAATGGAATACAACATGAATGACCCATTTCTATCGATCTATTTTTTATTCAATCCAATAAATGACAGATTTTATCTGATACCATTACATGATTTTTGAGGAATTTATAACATATTTTTTAACTAAAGAGAAACTAAAAAATGTCATTAAGAGTTGAAACTGTTTACATGATTAAAATGAGTAAAGTAATAATATTATGAGTATATTTACTTACACTAGTCATTCGATCTTAGAATATCTATTTTGGTATCCATGGATTGTTAGAATCCCTAAAATAATTTGTAGGGCTCGTTTAAATAAACCCAGTAAAACATATTGTGTGAATAACTTGAAGCTCATGAATGATCTCTCTAAATTCATGATTTGTGATATCCATTTTTAAAATAATGAGATGTGATATCTTTATGATGGTATTAATTTTTATATTAAAATAACAGGCTTGCCATAGTTTTAATATGTTACTCACATTTGGAAATAAAATTATTCTATAGGATGTAAAATACATCAAATGATCCACCTATTTTGATTGGGTGTTTCAAAAAGGAATCTAAATTTTTTACTATTGAAATGATTAGCTAAATATCATTAAAAATCATTCAATGACTAAGTAATTTTGTGAGGTGTTCAGACTCTAAAAATCAATCATAATTTTATGAATGACAAAGAATAATATAACTTTATTCAATATAATGAAGAATATAACATGTTGTTTCATATATGGATAATACCTTACAAATACAAAATGGTGTAGGGAAACCCACCATGACATTATTTGACCATAGGATGACCATGGAATGGTATAAACTACCATGATACGGTGGTTTCTGTTTTGTACATGTCCATAATATTTATCCTCTTAAGAATATCATATATCCCATGAAAATAACATCCCGGGTAATGTATCACATGGTCTTAACAAGCAATATATATGTCTATAGTCTCACCATAGAACTATCATCAGCTTGCTAGTATGATACCCTAATGTTGTAGGTTGAACTTTAGGCCCTCATGAGAACACTCCGTGGTCTATCTTATTAGTCTATCACAATAATGTTTTCACAAAGAACATGTTTTATAACACTCTAAGATTTCAATATACAATTATCCTTTAAATAGTACTATGTTTTATATTTAACATTACATAGAACATCAAAATAATACAATTCATAACATATTATAATAAACCATTTGTAAATATAACGTTGTAAATAAATTATGACACATAAATATTATATTTTTTTTTGAATGATGAAAATTATTGATAAAAAAATAAATAAATAAACTGATATGATTAAAATCATTCAATGTTTAAAAGAAACTTTTAGTGAATATTTTTTTTCCTATTTTTATATTTTGATAAATTCATTAATTTTAAAATATATATACATATGATAATTTAAATGAATAATAAATTAACAATAAATTGATATGAAATTATATTAACAACTTTTAATGTTTAAAATGTCAGTTGTAAAAAGTTTTTATTCTTCATATCTATTTTATTTCATTTAAAAGGGTAATTTACAAATATTATACTTTTAATTTAAGTGAATTAAAACTATTTTTTAATTATTTATGTTAATATTAGATTATGGTGAGACTTTTGATTTTTTTTGGAATGGTTGATTTTCAATTGAGTAGTAAATAATTAAGAATTTATATATTCTTTCAATTTTATTACATCATTAAGTTATATGAATCACATGAATGTTTGTGAAACAATTTTATGGATATTAATTATATATTATGTAATTTAATGAATTCGAAAGCTAAAATTTTAATTCATAAATCATCATTTTTGAAATCAATGTAATTTTTATTCTATAAAAAATAATTTTGTTGGAAAATTTTATTTAATTATGTAGTTACAATATTATGTTCAGTTTTGAAATAGTTTTAAATTCACATTAATATAATTACTTTATTTTTAAAACAATAAATTTAATTATAATCAATTCAATATAGTATTTTGATAATAATTAATTTTTATTTGATTTTTTTAAGAAATTTAAATTTACTTTCATTTTTCAAATTATATTAAAAATTTGTTTGTTTATATATTGGAATCAAATATTTTAAAATAAATTCAATATTTCGAATTTAAGTATTCAAATTACTGTTAAAACCCCTAAAAATATTCCATATTGATCATAACATAATCACAAAATTATAAATACTATACTGAAATGTTTTAATGTTAACTTTACAACCACTTTCTATCACCTTTACATATAACGGTAAATTAAAACGCTGATCAAGTATAAATGCACAAAGTGATATATTGTCTTAATCACTACCTAAATTTTTTTGTTATATGGATTCACCTTATGAATAAATATAACATTTTTGAAATAGAAAAAGGTTATATACAGATAAATAATTATATACCATATTTTCATTCCATATATTAAAAATTATAAACATCACCCATAAGTATGTGCGAACTACTACTTAAATAAATGATGTATTTCATTTTTTCAACATAAAAATTTATACTTCTAAAAGAATATATAATTTATGAATATTAAATCTATGAGATTATTATCAATATAGTTAATAACAATCCCAGATCATGGTAAAAGGACTAGAATCACCATATAACACAAACATGAAAAATAAATAGTTAAAACAAAATAATTGATTACCATAAAGATCTATGACTAAATGGGTTAAAATAATTTGTCATTAAATGATATGTAGAATAACATATATTATTATTGATATGATATATAAGATTAATAAATATAAATTTCTTATATAGTAGGTGGGAATGTGTCTGAACAATTTGGAATTCTAGGAGTAGGTTTCTCATTTCAATCTTCCTTCTATGAGAAAAGTTATTAATTAAAACTAAACTAACATTTAATGGATTATATTATAATTATTTGAAATATAATATCAAGATTCACTATTTATTCTAGATAAGTAATGTTTAATTCTATATTATCGTTTTAATGTTTTTTTGAAACATTTTGTTAAACATTTATAAGTTTTTTTTCTCAATTTCAATTTCTTTAGACATGTTTCATATTACTAAATTTTTTTTATATTATGTTTCTTACATAGCCTAACACGAATATATTTTCAATTATGTTTTCTAATTCATATTATTGATATAAATATATCAAGTTATTACTTTTCATTACATTTAATTAAATGTTACCAATGTCCTAAGGGTCTTTGTATCAATTTCATGTTTAATCAGTAATTTTTATGATAGAATATTCATTAGTGGTATTATAAGTTCTTTTCCTCTTAAAAAAATATCTTCTTCCCCATTGGTTATTTATGGGTTTTAATATTTTTTTATTTTTCGTCTGTTTGATTCTTTTGAATTCTTAAATAATATTTTAATAAAAATATGAATACATTTTTTGTTTTAGTTTTAAATCATTATCTATATTATCAATGATCTTAAAAACATTATTATAGACATTACTATCAACTTGTTTATATTGGATAAAATTATTTTTCAACTATATGTGAATTTATTTACAAATTTTATAAAGGAATATTCTTTTAATTTTCCAAATGGTTTATTTTTATAACCTTTCAAAAGTTGAGAAAATAATTTTTTATTACTGTTTATTAATTGAATGAATTTTATAACCATCATTTCATTTATACAATAGAAATATTCTTCTATATATTGTCACGATTTTCATGGAATAACATAATACTATTAATCGAAGTGTTTTTTATTTAAAAAAACTACCAAAAAGAAAGGGATATATTTTCTAAAAGGTTTGAAAAAGGGGTTTCATTTTGTATATGTATATTTTTATCATCCACTATAAATATTTTTACATGATAAAATTTTATTTTCAGTATTCCATTATTATAAAATATTGAAAACACATGTTTTAAAATTCTCCATGATATCTCCTGAGAATATTTTTAAAAATGATTTAGATCAATGTTTTTAAAATGAGGTAAAAAATGTTTTAGTAATGTTTTTATAAAATTTTTATCTCTACTATCCCATATAATTATCAAAAAGAAATAATTTACTTCAAAAAATTCATATTTTAGGAGCTGATAGTCTCTTTTATTTTCTTATTCTTTATTATCATGCATGCATTTTACATCATTTTTAATATTCACTAAGTCGTATACATATAACTCTATATGATTTAAATAAAATATTCTACATAAACTATATTGGTAGTGTTTACTATGAATTATATCATATTTATATATTGAAAGTATATAGACATTTTTATAAGGATTATTACTAAGTTCTAAGGATGGTTGCTTATGTTTTATAAAAATATTGAAATATTATATTACTTGATTCAATAGGAATATTTATTGACTCTTAATGTATAATTATTATTAATTTTTTTATTAATTAAATATATGTTGAATATATTAGACACGATAATGAAATTGGTGGATAGAAAAATATTAAACCCCATTAAGGCTTTAATAGGTCTAATGATATGCAAAATGTGTATCTCTTGGCATATATAAGCCCGTATATGAACAATCATGATGTATTAGCATGAAGATTGTATGATCATATACTGATGTCTTGATAAGAGCCCTTAATTTAAGAAAATGGTATCTTGTTTTCAGTACATAGTTTAAAGGTAATTATGTTATTTCATGATAATTTAGATTCCCAAAATTAGGATTTCTATTACTATTAAATATATTATTATGTCCCCTATGATTATTTACATTATTATTGATGAATATATTTAATGTCTAGTTTATTAAAAATATGACATATTTATTTGATATTCCCTTTTATACGTTGTTAATGAATTATGTATTCATGATATATTCCACTATATACATTGACTTAATGTGTCATTCACCTCACCCTTTATTATGTTTTAATTTTCCTAGGTTTCGAAATAGAGTAAAACATATGATATATCAAAAATGTTATCATGTGTGGGGAATTTTGTGGGAGATGTTAATGTCATATTATAAAATAAAAAATCTAGGTATAATGTTAAAATTTTTCTATGAATTAGAATGAAATGATTTATATTTAAAGTTATTCCCTAGTTATCTAAATCTGTAAATCCAAATAGTTATTGGTTGTTTATTGTACATATTAATATTTTTTGATGCTGTAATTATGGAAGGTTAAAAGTATAAAACATGATTTGATATCAAATCTAGTAGAAAATGATAATGTATTTTAGAAATAGATCTAGGTGTACATTTCATTATTGTTATATATGTTTACAGTTATATAACAGACCAATTAATCGTCCAATATTATAATCCTTGTGATACATTTATCTTTAAGTAGTAAATCCTTTAGTCCAAACATAGTGGAACACCTTAGAAAATCAAGTCTTGTTCAATGAATCTGACCTTAATAAACCTATTTCAAGGCTATAGTTTATCACACTAAAATAATAAATTCCCATATGGTTAGTCATGTAACTAATTATAGAGCTCACTGAAGTCTATGACACTCAAAAATTAATTATATAACCTCACACAAGAAATAACTATTTTATAATTTTCATGTTCAAAATCTAGACATCCACAATGACATAACTCATAATTTGACCCAATATTTCCCTCAACATGGACCCATAATGTGTCTAAACTCTAAATAAAGATATACCCGATCACTTATAAGACCCTGATAGGTAAAAAAAAGTTACATTTAGACACTCAATCCCATTTAATATCATAAAAGTTAATCTTATTCCCTTAAACTAGCATTCACAATACTCAATCTATGTAATTTTATACAAATGAATAAAAATTATGTAATGAATACCTCAATTATTTTTATTTTTTTAACCACATACCAACCTCAACCAAGACTATATTACAAATAAATGTTATCAATGTTCCCTTTTCACTATCAGTAACTCCATAAAATTAATAATAAAATCATAATATATAATTTCAATACTAATTTCAAACATTGTTCAATAAGTAATAAATATATAAATTTCATATGCATGATTTCAAAGGCGAATCTTCAAGGACTAAGGTGTACAATATCTTCAACATGAATTCGACCAACTAAGATAAAAAAAATTCAAATACAAATACTTTGATAATATTTTACAATAATTGACATTATTTAATGAATAATTCACCACAAAAAATACCATGATAAAAATTTATCTATAAACATATAATATTTCTCCTATCAGACCTTCTAACATCCTCCCAAAAAATCATCATCATTGTGAAGTGATTCCACTTTGAGCTTCTGAAATCAACATAGAATCCCAATTCCATTATAACTAACTAAAGGTTGTTCTAAAATTTGGAATGGTATAATAAGAAGTTTAATATTATATTAAATCACTATAGAAATTAGAATAAAATCAACCAAAAAACATACGATACAAATAGTTGAAAAATAGAGGTTATGTGAGAGGAAAATGAATTTCCCCATTACCCACTTTTTTGTATTGAATTATAGGAGACGATCCATGAAAATATGGTAGTTATTTATATTAATTAAATGGTACAACAATTTTTTCATGTTCTTGGTATACTATCATTGGGTACTCCATAGCCTATCTAGGGGAACCACTATTTGGAATTCCAACCAAGAACCCTAATACTCTATCATAGTATATCTTTTTTTGACAACATATCTCAGAAAACCAATACGCTTTAATGGGTACCTTGTATATCCCTAGGCTCTAATGGGTAACCAGTCTGACATCACTATGTATCTAATGGTTTTAATTAAAATTGTAAACAATAGTACTCTAACCAATTACTATCTTCAGTAATAACATATCAACTAAAACCTTTAAATACATTGAAATAATACTACATGTGAAACTTAATGGACATAGATTCCTTATGTATCACATATTTTTAAATCAAACCAACAATAGTTCCATTGATGTCCATCCTTTGACAACTTCAACTAACCACCAATGAATCGAGTTGTTATTAAGATAATATATATATATATATATATATTCCATATTGGTTATAAATGGAGGATATTGCTTTATAATATTGTATTTTATGGTACACTAGAAGTTAGTGTGAACACTCTTAATGGTTCATATTTAATATTTTATTATTCTATGATAACTACTTTGGGTGTTCACTTCAATATTCTATTAGTTTAAATATTTTAATTACTGACATATTATATATGTAAATTTTACATACATGATCACATTAATAAACTTGATAAATAACTTGTGAGAGTTGAGGACTTTTATTAGTGCCTATTAGTATTCAGACACATACTCTACATGTAAACCCCACGCGACATCTAAATTTTATCATAAAATAAAACTAAATAAAGTCATATTGATTATTATATAGATTGTTTCTGAGTTGAAGGGAATATAGATTATTATGGTAGATCTCTATTAATACTTGGACTATAGGTGACGTAGATTTTAGGAGGATCCATGGAATATGAAAATTTTGTCAATATTATTTTCCATTAAATTTATTAGTATTTTAATTTTCTATTGAAAAGTCATCAAAATATTTCTAGATATATTTATATTGTTTTTAAACCATTGTCTCGGTAAATAGGACCCCATAGGCATACTTTTTCAATTTTTTTAAACATAAGCTAAATGCATGGGTAATTAAAAATTATTGGTATAATCTAACATTAATGTATATTTCAACTAATTGATGGTAAAAAATTACTTAATGATTCCCTCATCCTAGAAATAGTAGTCACCACCCCATGAAGATTGGGGAATATGATTAATTTATATACCCATGTTGTTCATGTAGTTAGAAATCAGTGTCATGTGTTTTAATGGGGTTTTAAAATAATATTTTGGTTTTGAGGGATTATTTATAAAAAAGAAACAATTGATTGAGATTTTTTAATTCACCCATAAATAGACATCTGAGATATACCTACGGTGAAATCTCAAGTTACTAAAGATGCATTTGGGATTGAAATTAGATCCATAAGAATGTAAAAAAAATTTATTTGGTTTCTTTAATTCATGAAATAGAAAAATAGTGGAAGATTCGAAACATTTATTTTAAAAATGGACTTTTTATTGTATCATGCTTCATTGAATGAAAAAATTTTATTTCTGTATAACATATTAGTATTCACTTAATTAATTAATATATGTAATTTTTTTAATTATAATTGAAATTTCACCCTCTTTTTTAATTTAGTACTTGAAATATTTTATTATTTTATCGTTGATCATTTATGAAAAGTATTATAACATTTAAAATATAATGACTCCTTTTTTTAATAATAATTTTTTGAATCAAATGGATTTTAAAATGAGATTTAAATTTATGTTAATCTATTTTTATTGATGGCTAAATTTGTTATATTTTTAAATTTTGTGGTATAATGAAAATTTTAATACCACATGTGTTTATCAATTTGGAGAAAGCCATATGGTTTGAATTAGATTTAATGTCAGAACTTTTAATCAATAGGTATTCTTGAATTATTTTTGGGATTTAGATAAATGGTTAGATAGTGAAATTACTTTTTAGTGTTTTTTTATTATAGAAATGGGAAACATTGTATATTTATTAGCATGTTAGTTGTGAAATTGTTTTTATGAGATATAGGGAGTCTTGGGTAATAAATTATTTTTCTTTTCATGGATAGAAAATTCAATAGTAGATATTTTCTTTTGACGTGAGAGCTTAATAAATTAATTGATGAAATAATTTGTCTGTTATAAGAACAAATAAGATTGAGAAAGCATATCTTAATTGATTTTTTGGGGTTATATTGAGAGACTAAATAATCCTGGTGTATTTAATAATCTTAAAAAATACTTTTATGATTCTTTATGTTGTTATGGGGCTCTAGAGTGGAATTTAGTTATTTTATGAATGGAAATATATTTTGAGATCATTATAGAAGGCCAATAGATACCCAATAGACTATCACCAAGCACTAGGTGAGAAATAAAATGGGGGTATCCCCATTTGAGTATTAGTGGAAGCCTAAAATCCTTTTATGACATTTTTAATTTCTGACTAGATAGTAGATGAAGTGATACTGACTATTTGGTTTTTTAAGATAGTTTTTTATAAATAAGTGTTTGAGTAGTATTTTATCTATATTTATTTTAACCTCATACGGGGTTCAATTGAGTTTATAAGGATCCACACATTTTAAAATAGGGGATAAACCATCTTTCATACCTAATTATTTCTCCCACCATTGGCTATATATTTTCTGATCTAATGTTGGATTTAACTCATCCAAAAATACTATTTCTTATTTATTCTTAATCCTCACCTATTATTCCATCCACATTTTTGTGTTTCCATCTAATGAGCTAGGGATTTATAATTATTGATTTCTATTGGGTCTGGGAAAATAATTTCAAAAATATTGATTTTTTAATTAAGGTTTGTTATTGAGTGTATTATTTTTTTTGTGAAATAGGTTAATTTTTTTTAATTTTATGGTTATATTATTTAATAAATTTTTAATTAATAAGATTAAAATTTTATTGAGTTACATCAATGTTTTTTGACTAAATGTTTTGATTGTTTTCATCATATACATTCAAATTGAAATGTTTCGATACATGGTCTCAATGCCAATTAGTTTACTTGGTTGTTTCTTATGATGTGATATCCTATTTATTTTCCAAATCATCATGAATATTAAATAATGGTATAAGAACTATTATTTCAATTTTTTTGGATGGGTTTTTTATAAAATGTACTTTTTTGTAGATAGTATTGAAGAATGTCTAATTAGTATCATTATTTGTGATAGTTTTTAAATTATTTATGTTATATTACATGGATTGTTAGTTATATATGATTATTTTTTCATTTTATTTATATGTATAAATATAGGTGTAATTTTTATTTGATCTTAAGATAAGAATTAAAGATTTTTAATCATTTTTATGACTATATATCAAGAAATAGTTTCAATAATGAATGTTATTCCCCACCAAAGATGCTTGTGGTTATGGGATAATGATGTATTAATGTATAAGTTATTTTTACAACTAGTATTTAATTGATAAGTTATAAATATAAAATGATTAAAGAATTTATTACTATTTGTAATCCTAATAATATTAAAAATCAATGAAAAATATTGTTCCATTGGTTAAAAAGTAGCATCAGTGGAGATGTAATGAATGGGTTAGGAATTTTGGAAAGTAATTATTTATTCATTTTTTATAGAAATATATTAAAATTAAAAGAAATTATCTTGATTTTAATAATGATTTAACAATTTTAATTTATTAATGAATTATAATTTAGTAAGATTTAGATAGATATTATTTAAATTATAATCATATTAAGAGATATTGGATAAAATTATTGATTGTAGACATTAATGTTCTTTTAAAAACATGGGTTGGTTTCTATTCCACCTTTACATATTTACTTTATGTTCTTGAGTTTTTCATCATAATTTTGTGATTTCATAATATTCATTCTGAGTTTCCTTATGATTATTTTTGTATGTCATTTGAGAATTTCTTCTTTTTTTCAAATGTTTGGTTTGATTATGTTATGTATCTAACTGTTTTTACAATTTTTTGAACATAGTTAATATATGTATCTTTGTTTTTGTGAATGAGTAGTCTATTGGGGATTAATAATATTCAAAGTATTATGATGATATCCTAGAAATAAGAATTTATATAAAAACCATAGTGTTTGGTTGAGAAGTATGCGTGTTACAATGGTTCACATTTTTATGATTGAGATTCATGTAAGGGTAGTGATTTAATATTTAGTGAGATTTGAGTGATGATATTTCAAGATGACTATTATTTTTTATATTTTATTATATCATTTTTGATATTGTTTTAAAATTTGTTGTATTTAATTTGATGGACCTACATACATGATCTTATAACCCAAAATGAGATTCTATAAAAAATGTTTATATTATATTATTTCCTCAAAATAATAAAATTAACAAATTTACATAGTATATTATGGACATCAATATATTATTTTAAAAATATTCTCTCTGGTATCATATATTATTACTAACATTAATGTAATATTATCTTCCATGTTTTTGGCATGTGATCTTGTTTACTTCTGTATCATTATTTTTAAAAACCATGGTTGTAAGAAAGAGTATACTATGATATTATTATATCAATGTAATTATGGTAAATTGCTTATCTAATGTTTCATATAGAAATTGAATTTTATCATTATTTATTATTCATATTGTTATTATACATGTGTTTTTAGAGTGTGTAAAATAGTTTATAATGTGATAATATCATTTTGAATATACTAATGAGGTACCATACGAAATTGATAATGGTTCCCATCATATTATATTGTTATTATTGCTCGTTATAATGAATATTAGTTTATATAAACTATCATAATGATATATTTAGGTATGTAAGTTAGAAATTATGTAGGTAATAGATTATATACCTTGACGTTATATTATAAGGTAATTATGGTTCTCTAAGTCTTATTTATGAGATAATACCCCCATTACCAGATATATTTTTCTTTATAAGGGTGTACATAGTACACTTTTTATGAAATATTTTTCCCTCAAATAGAGGATTTATGATAAATCCCAATTTCTCTGAAAATTAATTCTGTTGAGGATCTTCAAGGGAATGTTTTTATCAAACCCTAAGTTACCACCTTGGTGGAACAACGTTTGTTTGTGAAAAACAAGTATGAGAACGTGTGGCATTCTATGGATTACCAATTATTGAATGAGGTAATTTTAAAGGAATATTACTCAATTCTAATAATATATTACCATTTTTCGAATTTATAGGCGCAAGTTGGTTCTCTAATATCAATCTTAGTTTCAGATATCATCATATGAGGGTTTAAGAAGATGGTATTAGAGAGAAGGAATTCTAATTCCCTGATAAAAACTATGATTACTCGATAGTGATTTTCAGTATTATAGATTGAACCTTTATGTTCATAGATCTTATAAACTAGATATTCCATCCATACATGTGCCAAATCATTCTTTTTCTTTATTGATGACATTCTCATTTACTCTAAATCAATTAAAGAACATGTTGTGAATTGAGTATTTTCCTATAATTTTTCTAGGGGAACCAATTTTATGATAATCTCTCAACCTATTAGTTTTGGATACCAAAAGTTCATTTTTGTTTCATTTCATTCCTTGGGATGGTTTATCTATGGAATCAGTAATGGATGATTTATAGTTTCATTGGGAGGCACCCATGAGTTTGACATAACTATATAGTTTTATGGTCATGGTAATGTACTAAAGAAGGTTTATTCTAGACATAACTAGGATATAAAATCCTTTTATTATGTTGACATGGAAGGGAAATCCATTTACTAGGACCTAGTATGGTCAGGGATCTGTCAAGGAGTTGAGGATATGGTTGTCCAGTGTTTAAATGTTCAGAGTAACAGAGGAGGGAATTAAGAACGTTGTGTTCTAAATTTTATTGGTGCTATGATCTATTTCATGTTGAGAAAATTGAAGGAAATTTTTAAATATGGATAAATATAGTTGAGACCATAAGAGAATAACTAATTGAATCATGACAAACAGTTTGTATTTATAGTATTCTCTTTGTTGACATAAAGGAATTATCTTCTGTGATAGTGTTTTCATAGTTTCTCAAACAATCTAAGTCCCAGGTACGTCTTGAATCAGATATATGTGAACAAAATAAAGTGGAATTTGTTTGAGTTTTTGAAGATCTCTATAATCAATAATTTTTATACTCCTCAAAATAGAAATGTGGTGATGGTTTCTATTTTTAAGAAGTCATGTCCTCTCGAAGTGGAAGATGAATCTATGATGTTGGATTTGTAACATCCCAGGTAAATAAAGAATAAAGAATTTTCATATTTATTAATATTTACGAATTAAATATTAATTTTATTTTAAAGGGGTTGCTATGTTCGATAGCGTACCCGATACGCAACGATGAGTTTCTTTGATACTTACGTAGCACACTAGTAATAAAATAATATTATTTTAAATGTTAGTTAACAAGTAGCCGTTGTACTGGCGGGAATGGATAGAAATAACTAAAATATGACTAGATATGTTTTTAAATGTTTATACATTTACCCAATAAAAGATAAAGGCTTAAAATACGGAAAGAGTTCAATTTTAGGGCATATATACTCTAATTTTCACTAAAGGTTCACTTATCACCCTTTAATGGTGAACCGTCATTAAATATAGTTTTGATCACTCTTATAATTTATTTTGGACCAAATATAACTCTTCTTTAGAATCGGGGCATCAAAATTTACTTTGTGTAAATTTTTGGTACCTTTCTGAAAAAGTTCATTTTTTATGAATAGTGTAAAATGTTGTATTTTAATTCAAAACATCTTTTTAATCTAATTTATTTATATGATTAGATTATTATTTTAATTTGTTTTAAAGTGAAATTAGAAAATATTTTTACCAGTTAATCCAATGGTGGTCATTGGAATCAATTTCACTTTGAAATTGGACTTAAACTGGTGTCAATCTTTTGATACTTATTGTTTCACAAAAACACGCTATTTGTCATGACAGCGGGAATTAATTATTAAATTAATTAATTTGACTTATATGTTTTGAATTTTGTAAATTTGACTTCATTTTTGAATTCGGAATATCAAATATAGCTTAGGGTGAATTTTTGGTAATTTTCTGAAAAACTTCAATTTTTGATGAATAGTGAAACCACTAAGTGGTAATCAAGCAAACTGATTTTTCAGTTAAATGAAAGTTTACCACTAATGTGTATTGAATTTTAAAAATCCGACATACATGGTTGTCATTAAGAAGTAAAATGTGGTTCAATGAGATTAAAATAATTTTTTGGTGAATAGTAACTTTTTTTCATTAATCGCGATTAGAGGTAATTAGTGTAGTTTAAGGTAAAAATGGTATTATAATAATGTGAAAACACCTTGACAATTGTCCTAAACATATTGGGTGAGTCATGGCCGACCAATACAAGCCATGGGCCAACTTGGGGACCCCATGGAGCCACTTTAGTTGGAAAATGACATTAATATATTTTTATTTAATGTTAAAGTGAAAATGACACTAACATAAATTGTTTTACTAAAATAATTTTTTAGTGTGGTTATACAAGTCCAAATTTTGATTATAAATAGTCATTGAAAAGATAAAACGATTTTCTACATCATAGTATTTGTTTTATAATTTTTAGACATTAAATAAATTAAATTATTTATGACATAATAATGATGCAGCGATGACATCATTATTTGACGATTTAAATAAAATGGAAAGATAATGAAAAATATAAAACCTACACATGGAAAAAACCAATTGGATGAGTGGATTTCGAACCCTTATCACCTTATCCACGAATTATATCAATGTGGGACCTTTTAAAACCGAAAAACATTTTCAAATAAAGTAATATTTCTTTACTTTCTAAAAGTGCCCCTCCTCTCCTCTTATAAAAGGCCCCCACCTATACCTCATTTCACACACTTCTCAAGCCTTTGGATAGGCCAACCCCTGCCCAATTACTCTCTCCACATCCCTATCCTCATCCTAGAGGATTCCCTTTGGGCAGAAACCTTTCAAAGGAAGCCTTTAGGCTCAAATAAAAAGGGAGTTACACTTTTAAAGGTAATTCATTCTCTCTTGTTCATTTGTTTTATTTTGCTTCTCCAACCCTCTAAACTCTTTTTATTTACTTCTTTTATAAAAAAACCAGTATCTTCAATATACTAGGATGTTTTTATAAGATTTATTTGAGCTACACTATCACACAACTACATCAAATCGTTAAAGAACATATGTTTTCCGTGGATGGCGAAATTCTGCCTCCCGAAACGATGATTGTTCAATACTCATTTAACACCTTCAAAGGTGGCCATTATGATGTCACTATTTTTATATATGATATATAATATGTTTATGTTTTCTTTAAGCTTCTGTATTTTTCATTTTTGGCATACCTTTATGGTTTCCATTATGGGTAAACAGGATATCTTCATTTAAGGAAGTGCGGACTACCGCCCCCTAAAAGTGATGTGATTCGTTAATGCCATATGTGGGACATGTAAAGGATGGATTTAAAGTTATTATATATGATGTTATACTGTAATTATAATATAACTCTATATCATTATTATTTATTTCCATTAAAGTATGAGATATAAATGAAAGTAGCGTTCATGCGTACGTACGGCTTACCGTCTCCATGAACGGTGCATTTCATTTCTTATCCCCAAATGTAATGTACTATTAAAAGTACATGTATATAATGGATATATATAATTAATGATATATCTAAATGATGAATATAATTCTAGAATTAAAATATACATACTTCTCATTTAGTTTTAATTCCATTAATATGACAAAGAAATGAAAGTAGCGTTCATGCGTACGTACGGCTTACCGTCTCCATGAACGGTGCATTTCATTTATTACCTCTAAATGATTATGTAATATTATAAATACATGTATATACTGGATATATATGATACATATTATATCCAAATCGGGAATTTCATTCTGGATATAAAGAACTTTTGACCACATGAACAACATGTAATTGTAAGAAGTCAACTTTCGACTTAAGAACCAAATATTGACAAAACAAACATTATTAACTTAAATGGTTACATAATGTTTATAACATGGAAATAAGTGATATAAAAAAATAATGAACTTTAAAAAGGTTCTTAATCAAGTAAAAATTAACTCATGTTTATTATTCAGGACGTTAAAGAACGATCGAGTCAAGTCGGACCCAAGGTAAGGGACTTCGTCTCAATCTCCTTTCATTGAGGCATATTTCGTTTTATACACAACTTGCTTTTATAAGGTGTATAAACTCCTTTGACTTTTACTTTTATACAAAATGAATCTTTTTCTACGATGCGTTTTACTAAATGACAAAAAGCAATGTTTTTTTAACGTACGCGGTGACAACGACCTTTTTCCGCTGCCGCGAGTATTATTTGATCTTTGGCTTCCTCAACAAGCAGTAATGTTTTTAAAATAAAATAAATACCATATACTCTTTTTTGTATTTTGGTATTGAAAATGGTTTTGATAAAGGATTCTATTATGTTAATATATTTATGATATATTGTGATTGAAATGTGGAAATGTTATCATTCCATTATATTGGTTTTATGTTTTATGATTTTATATTGGTACTTGGACATTTTAACGGGTGGTTACGTTATAAACCATATGACGGGTGGTGCCGTGAATACCAGGATGGGTGGTTACGTTATAACCTCCAATGCATTGGGCATGGAAGTCGGCCGTATGGCTATTCCATTAAGTATGTATGGAAATTGTCCGTATGGATATTCCATTAAGTGATATGTGTGGAAGTCAACCGTATGGTTATTCCACTTAAGTATGTTTATGTCCCAAGTTACCTTTATATATTCTATGTGTTCTTTATATGGTTTTTATGGTAATCCTTTGGTTACAAAAAGGTATGTAATGATACTTTATTCAGTGATGATTTTTTTTACTACTTCATGAAGGTGAAGGTATTACTTTGATATAGTATACATGGTTTACTTGATGTTTGAAAAACTAACAGTTTTCATTCATTTTGTATCCCTTACTGAGCTTTTTATGCTCACCCCAAGTTTTTCGAAATGTTTTTCACAGGACTTAAAGTGGAATAAGGTCAAGGATGGGATCAAGGGAATTTCATGCTATCTAAAACATGGAATCTAGAAATCTTTCTTTTTAAGGGTTTTTATTTTATGGAGACTTAGTAGAAGTGTCTACTTTGTAATCTTTTAAGATGTAATAGTTATGTTCTAATTATCTAAAACTCTAAACCTGAAAAGATCCTCAACGTGAATTATTCATTTAATTCAATATTAAGTAAGGTTTAAGGCTGGGGCCTTATAGTTGGTATCAGAGGTCGGTTTAGACAACTTTAGGAGTTAGAAAAGTGTTAAATTATAATATGATTGAAATGATATAGCATTTACGGATTACCATGTTGCTTCGCCTAAGATATTTCTGTGTTCAGAACGGTTTTCCGCAGAGGAATCAAATCAGCTATGTTGGGACCACATCAGGAGGAAGATAACCTTCCAAATCAGCAACCTGAGATGGTCAGAATCAGAACTGAACAGTTTGTTGCAGTGATGGCACAGTTGACTCAGGCTATAAATGGTGGTGGTATCCATGCACGAGATTAGCCAGATCAACCGCAGAGGAACATGTCAGTGGTGGAACATTTCATGAGGCAACATCCCCCATCATTCAGAGGATCATCTGACCCTGTGCAAGCTGAAGGGTGGATTAAAGCACTGGAGAAGATTTTTGATGTCATGGGGTCTTCAGAACATCAAAAGGTTAGTCTTGCTATTTACCGTTTTGAAGGTGAAGCTGATCAGTGGTGGTTGATGGTGAAAAATATAAGGGATAGTGATGAGATTGAGGATCTTCACTGGGATGAATTCAAAGGTATGTTTCTTGAGAAATATTTTCCTAAGGTGGTTCATCTTAGGATGGAAAAACAGTTCCTAGATTTGAGGCAGGAGGATGATTCAGTGGCTACTTATGAAGAAAAGTTCACTCGATTGGCAAGGTATGCTCCAAACTTCATACGAGATCTTGATAGTAAAATAAACCGTTTTTACTCAGGGTTAAAGCCAAAGTATCGAAGGGCTTTAGCTTCTCGTGAGTTCAAAAGTTATGAAAAACTTGTTCGATGTGCAGAGAAGGTGGAAATGGAGTTTGCCGATGATCAGGTGTTCTATGACAAACAACAGAATAAGAGGTCTAGTTGGCAGGAAAAGGGGAAGAATTCATCAAAGAAGCAAGGAGGTAAGAAAACCAAATATCCATCCTGTGAGAGGTGTGGTAAAATGCATCCTGGAGAATGTTTATCCAAGTCTGGTAAGTGCTTTAGGTGTGGTAAGTCTGGTCATATTGCTCGTAACTGTAAGGAAGATGATCAAGCAGGCAATGAAAAGACAACGATAAGATGTTTTAAGTGTAATGAAATGGGTCATTACGCAAACGAGTGTCCAACGATGAACTCAACTGGGGGAATGCAGCTAGACTACAAGCAGAAAGGGGTGGTAAAATCATTTGCAACAACTTCAGCAGATGTTGGGCCATCGAATGAAGTGGTATCAGCTCTAGGGAGCTTAGTATTTTTCGAAGATTGACTTGAGGTCGGGGTACCATCAGTTGAAAATAAAAGAAGCAGACATTCCGAAGACTGCGTTCCGTACTAGATATGGCCATTATGAATTTGTAGTTATGCCTTTTGGGTTAACCAATGCACCTGCTATATTCATGGACCTTATGAATAAAATTTTCCATGAGTTCTTGGATAAGTTTGTGTTTGTGTTTTGAGGTTTGGGAAGAGGTTATGTTTGACTTGTGATTCACAGTTGAAGAGAGAGTTGTTATGTGAAGCTCATAGTTCTCCGTTTTCATTTCATCCGAGCAGTACTAAGATGTATAGAGATCTGCGGGAGTATTACTGGTGGGATGGAATGAAAAGAGATATTGCTGATTTTACTGTGAAGTGTTTGACATGTCAACAAGTTAAAGAAGAGTGGCAGTTACTGAAAGGGATGGTTCAGCCTTTACCAGTGCCAGAGTGGAAATGGGAAAACATATCCATGGACTTTGTTGTGGGATTACCGATGACATCTCGAGGTAATAATTCAATCTGGGTTATTGTTGATCACATGACCAAATCTGTTCATTTCCTTTCTATACGAGATACTTTCTCTCTAGATCAACTTTCCCGTTTGTATCTTAAAGAGATAGTCAGGTTACATGGAGTTCCTCTCTCCATTATATCGGATCGTGATCCCAGGTTTACTTATAACTTTTGGAAAGGCCTTCAGAATTCGTTGGGTACTGAATTAAATTTTAGTACAGCTTTTCATCCTCAATCAGATGGGCAGTCAGAACGAACAATTCAGACATTGGAGGATATGCTACGAGCTTGTTCTATGGATTATCAGGGAAGTTGGGACCAACATCTTTCTTTGGTTGAATTTTCTTATAATAACAGCTTTCATTCTAGTATACAGATGGAACTATTTGAGGCATTATATGGGAAGCGATGTTGAACTCCAGCATTTTGTGATAAAGTGGGTGAAAGGAAGCTGATGGGACTAGAATTGTTAGAAGAGATGGCAGAAAAAGATCAGTTGATTCAGAAAACACATGAGAACAGCTCAGAGCAGGCAGAAGAGTTATGTGGATAACCGGAGGAAGGATCTATCTTTTGAGGTAGGTGATCATGCTTTTCTAAAGGTTTCTCCTTGGAAAAGTGTGATGAGATTTGGTAAGAAAGGAAAGTTGAGTCCGTGGTTGGTTGGACCATATGAAATTTTGGAGAGAGTTGGATCAGTTGCATACCGGGTGGCTTTACCTCCAAGTTTATCAGGTACACAATGTTTTTCACGTTTCGATGTTGAGAAAGTATATGCCAGATCCATCTCATGTTTTGAGTCCAGAGGTGGTTCAACTGGAAGAGAACCTATATTATGAGGAACAACCGGTCCAGATTCTTGACCACAGGGAGCAAGTGTTACGGAATAAGGTGATTCATCAGGTAAAGGTTTTGTGAAAAAACCATGTGACTGAAGAGGCAACGTGGGAATCTGAAAATGCTATGAGGGATAAATACCCCCACTTATTTTGATAAGTGAATAAAATTGCGAGGACGCAATTCCCAAAAGGGGGGAAGGATGTAACATCCCAGGTAAATAAAGAATAAAGAATTTTCATATTTATTAATATTTACGAATTAAATATTAATTTTATTTTAAAGGGGTTGCTATGTTCGATAGCGTACCCGATACGCAACAATGAGTTTCTTTGAAACTTACGTAGCAAACTAGTAATAAAATAATATTATTTTAAATTTTAGTTAACAAGTAGCCATTGTACTGGCGGGAATGGATAGAAATAACTAAAATATGACTAGATATGTTTTTAAATGTTTATACATTTACCCAATAAAAGATAAAGGCTTAAAATATGGAAAGAGTTCAATTTTAGGGCATATATACTCTAATTTTCACTAAAGGTTCACTTATCACCTTTTAATGGCGAACCATCATTAAATATAGTTTTGATCACTCTTATACTTTATTTTGGACCAAATATAACTCTTCTTTAGAATCGGGACATCAAAATTTACTTTGTGTAAATTTTTGGTACCTTTCTGATAAAGTTCATTTTTTTATGAATAGTGTAAAATGTTGTATTTTAATTCAAAACATCTTTTTAATCTAATTTATTTATATGATTAGATTATTATTTTAATTGGTTTTAAAGTGAAATTAGAATATATTTTTACCAGTTAATCCAATGGTGGTCATTGGAATCAATTTCACTTTGAAATTGGACTTAAACTGGTGTCAATCTTTTGATACTTATTGTTTCACAAAAACACGCTATTTGTCATGACAGCAGGAATTAATTATTAAATTAATTAATTTGACATATATGTTTTGAATTTTGTAAATTGGACTTCATTTTTGAATTCGGAATATCAAATATAGCTTAGGGTGAATTTTTGGTAATTTTCTGAAAAACTTCAATTTTTGATGAATAGTGAAACCACTAAGTGGTAATCAAGCAAACTGATTTTTCAGTTAAATGAAAGTTTACCACTAATGTGTATTGAATTTTGAAAATCCGACATACATGGTTGTCATTAAGAAGTAAAATGTGGTTCAATGAGATTAAAATAATTTTTTGGTGAATAGTATCTTTTTTTCATTAATCGCGATTAGAGGTAATTAGTGTAGTTTAAGGTAAAAATGGTATTATAATAATGTGAAAACACCTTTACACTTGTCCTACACCTATTTTGTGAGTCATGGACGACAAAGACAAGCCATGGTCCAACTTGGGGACCCCATGGAGCCACTTTAGTTGGAAAATGACATTAATATATTTTTATTTAATGTTAAAGTGAAAATGACACTAACATAAATTGTTTTACTAAAATAATTTTTTAGTGTGGTTATACAAGTCCAAATTTTGATTATAAATAGTAATTGGAAAGATAAAAAGATTTCATACATCATAGTATTTTTTTTATAATTTTTAGACATTAAATAAATTAAATTATTTATGACATAATAATGATGCAGCGATTACATCATTATTTGACGATTTAAATAAAATGGAAAGATAATGAAAAATATAAAACCTAAACATGGCCAAAACCAATTGGATGAGTGGATTTCTAACCCTTGTCACCTTATCCACGAATTATATCAATGTGGGACCTTTTAAAACCGAAAAACATTTTCAAATAAAGTAATGTTTTTTTACTTTCTAAAAGTGCCCCTCCTCTCCTCTTATAAAAGGCCCCCACCTCTACCTCATTTCACACACTTCTCAAGCCTTTGGCTCGGCCAACCCCTGCCCAATTACTCTCTCCACATACCTATCCTCATCCTAGAGGATTCCCTTTGGGCAGAATCCTTTCAAAGGAAGCCTTTAGGCTCAAATCAAAAGGGAGTTACACTTTTAAAGGTAATTCATTCTCTCTTGTTCATTTGTTTTATTTTGCTTCTCCAACCCTCTAAACTCTTTTTATTTACTTCTTTTGTAACAAAACCAGTATCTTCAATATACTAGGATGTTTTTATAAGATTTATTTGAGCTACACTATCACACAACTACATCAAATCGTTAAATAACATATGTTTTCCGTGGATGGTGAAATTCTGCCTCCCGAAACGATGATTGTTCAATACTCATTTAACACCTTCAAAGGTGACCATTATGATGTCACTATTTTTATATATGATATATAATATGTTTATGTTTTCTTTAAGCTTCTGTATTTTTCATTTTTGGCATACCTTTATGGTTTCCATTATGGGTAAACACGATATCTTCATTTAAGGAAGTGCGGACTACCGCCCCCTAAAAGTGATGTGATTCGTTAATGCCATATGTGGGACGTGTAAAGGATGGATTTAAAGTTATTATATATGATGTTATACTGGAATTATAATATACCTCTATATCATTAATATTTCTTTCCATTAAAGTATGATATATAAATGAAAGTAGCGTTCATGCGTACGTACGGCTTACCGTCTCCATGAACGGTGCATTTCATTTCTTATCCCCAAATGTAATGTACTATTAAAAGTACATGTATATAATGGATATATATAATTAATGATATATCTAAATGACGAATATAATTCTAGAATTAAAATATACATACCTCTCATTTAGTTTTAATTCCATTAATATGACAAAGAAATGAAAGTAGCGTTCATGCGTACGTACGGCTTACCGTCTCCATGAACGGTGCATTTCATTTCTTACCTCTAAATGATTATGTAATATTATAAATACATGTATATGCTGGATATATATGATACATATTATATCCAAATCGGGAATTTCATTCTGGATATAAAGAACGTTTGACCACATGAACAACATGTAATTGTAAGAAGTCAACTTTCGACTTAAGAACCAAATATTGACAAAACAAAAATTATTAACTTAAATGGTTACATAATGTTTATAACATGGAAATAAGTGATATAAAAAGAATAATGAAATTTAAAAAGGTTCTTAATCAAGTATAAATTAACTCAATTTTAGTATTCAGGACGTTAAAGAACGATCGAGTCAAGTCGGACCCAAGGTAAGGGACTTCGTCTCAATCTCCTTTCATTGAGGCATATTTCGTTTTATACACAACTTTCTTTTATACGGTGTATAAACTCCTTTGAATTTTACTTTTATACAAAAGGAATCTTTTTCTACGAAGCGTTTTACTAAATGACAAAAAGGAATGTTTTTTTTAACGTACGCGGTGACAACGACCTTTTTACGCCGCCACGAGTATTATTTGATCTTTGGCTTCCTCAACAAGCCGTAATGTTTTTAAAATAAAATAAATACCATATACTCTTTTATGTATTTTGGTATTGAAAATGGTTTTGATAAAGTATTCTATTATGTTAATATATTTATGATATATTGTGATTGAAATGTGGAAATGTTATCATTCCTTTATATTGGTTTTATGTTTTATGATTTTATATTGGTACTTGGAAATTTTAACGGATGGTTACGTTATAAACCATATGACAGGTGGTGCCGTGAATACCAGGACGGGTGGTTACGTTATAACCTCAAATGCATTGGGTATGGAAGTCGGCCGTATGGCTATTCCATTAAGTATGTATGGAAATTGGCCGTATGGCTATTCCATTAAGTGATATGTGTGGAAGTCAACCGTATGGTTATTCCACTTAAGTATGTTTATGTCCCAAGTTACCTTTATATATTCTATGTGTTCTTTATATGGTTTTTATGGTAATCCTTTAGTTACAAAAAGGTAAGTAATGATACTTTATTCAGTGAAGATTTTTTTTACTACTTCATGAAGGTGAAGGTATTACTTTGATATAGTATACATGGTTTACTTGATGTTTTAAAAACTAACAATTTTCATTCTTTTTGTATCCCTTACTGAGCTTTTTATGCTCACCCCAAGTTTTTCGAAATGTTTTTCACAGGACTTAAAGTGGAATAAGGTCAAGGATGGGATCAAGGGAATTTCATGCTATCTAAAACATGGAATCTAGACATCTTTCTTTTTAAGAGTTTTTATTTTATGGAGACTTAGTAGAATTGTCTACTTTGTAATCTTTTAAGATGTAATAGTTATGTTCTAATTCTCTAAAACTCTAAACCTGAAAAGATCCTCAATGTGAATTATTCATTTAATTCAATATTAAGTAAGGTTTAAGGCTGGGGCCTTTTAGTTGGTATCAGAGGTCGGTTTAGACAACTTTAGGAGTTAGAAAAGTGTTAAATTATAATATGATTGAAATGATATAGCATTTACGGATTACCATGTTGCTTCGCCTAAGATATTTCTGTGTTCAGAATGGTTTTCCGCAGAGGAAACAAATCAGCTATGTTGGGACGACATCAGGAGGAAGATAACCTTCCAAATCAGCAACCTAAGATGGTCAGAATCGGAACTGAACAGTTTGTTGCAGTGATGGCACAGTTGACTCAGGCTATAAATGGTGGTGGTATCCATGCACGAGATCAGCCAGATCAACCGCAGAGGAACATGTCAGTGGTGGAACATTTCATGAGGCAACATCCCCCATCATTCAGAGGATCATCTGACCCTGTGCAAGCTGAAGGGTGGATTAAAGCACTGGAGAAGATTTTTGATGTCATGGGGTGTTCAGAACACCAAAAGGTTAGTCTTGATATTTACCATTTTGAAGGTGAAGCTGATCAGTGGTGGTTGATGGTGAAAAATATAAGGGATAGTGATGAGATTGAGGATCTTCACTGGGACGAATTCAAAGGTATGTTTCTTGCGAAATATTTTCCTTAGATGGTTCGTCTTAGGATGGAAAAACAGTTCCTATATTTGAGGCAGGAGGATGATTCAGTGGCTACTTATGAAGAAAAGTTCACTCGATTGGCAAGGTATGCTCCAAACTTCATACGGGATCTTGATAGTAAAATAAACCGTTTTTACTCAGGGTTAAATCCAAAGTATCGAAGGGCTTTAGCTTCTCGTGAGTTCAAAAGTTATGAAAAACATGTTCGATGTGCGGAGAAGGTGGAAATGGAGTTTGCCGATGATCAGGTGTTCTATGACAAACAACAGAATAAGAGGTCTAGTTGGCAGGCAAAGGGGAAGAATTCATCAAAGAAGCAAGGAGGTAAGAAAACCAAATATCCATCCTGTGAGAGGTGTGGTAAAATGCATCCTGGAGAATGTTTATCCAAGTCTGGTAAGTGCTTTAGGTGTGGTAAGTCTGGTCATATTGCTCGTAACTGTAAGGAAGACGATCAAGCAGGCAATGAAAAGACAACGGTAAGATGTTTTAAGTGTAATGAAATGGGTCATTACGCAAACGAGTGTCCAACGATGAACTCAACTGGGGGAATGTAGCTAGACTACAAGCAGAAAGGGGTGGTAAAATCATTTGCAACAACTTCAGCAGATGTTGGGCCATCGAATGAAGTGGTATCAGCTCCAGGGAGCTCAGTATTTTTCGAAGATTGACTTGAGGTCGGGGTACCATCAGTTGAAAATAAAAGAAGCAGACGTTCCGAAGACTGCGTTCCATACTAGATATGGCCATTATGAATTTGTAGTTATGCCTTTTGGGTTAACCAATGCACCTGCTGTATTCATGGACCTTATGAATAATGTTTTCCATGAGTTCTTGGATAAGTTTGTGTTTGTGTTTTGAGGTTTGGGAAGAGGTTATGTTTGACTTGTGATTCACAGTTGAAGAGAGAGTTGTTATGTGAATCTCATAGTTCTCCGTTTTCAGTTCATCCGGGCAGTACTAAGATGTATAGAGATCTGCGAGAGTATTACTGGTGGGATGGAATGAAAAGAGATATTCGTGATTTTACTATGAAGTGTTTGACATGTCAACAAGTTAAAGTAGAGTGGCAGTTACCGAAAGGGATGCTTCAGCCTTTACCAGTGCCAGAGTGGAAATGGGAAAACATATCCATGGACTTTGTTTTGGGATTACCGATGACATCTCGAGGTAATAATGCAATCTGGGTTATTGTTGATCGCTTGACCAAATCTGCTCATTTCCTTTCTATACGAGATACTTTCTCTCTAGATCAACTTTCTCGTTTGTATCTTAAAGAGATAGTCAGGTTACATGGAGTTCCTCTCTCCACTGTATCGGATCGTGATCCCAGGTTTACTTATAACTTTTGGAAAGGCCTTCAGAAGTCATTGGGTAGTGAAATAAATTTTAGTACATCTTTTCATCCTCAATCAGATGGGCAGTTAGAACGAACAATTCAGACATTGGAGGATATGCTACGAGTTTGTTCTATGTATTATCAGGGAAGTTGGGACCAACATCTTTCTTTGGTTGAATTTTCTTATAATAACAGCTTTCATTCCAGTATACAGATGGCACTATTTGAGGCATTATATGGGAAGCGATGTCGAACTCCAGCATTTTGGGATGAAGTGGGTGAAAGGAAGCCGATGGGACCAGAATTGGTAGAAGAGATGGCAGAAAAAGATCAGTTGATTCAGAAAACACATGAGAACAGCTCAGAGCAGGCAGAAGAGTTATGCGGATAACCAGAGGAAGGATCTATCTTTTGAGGTAGGTGATCATGCTTTTCTCAAGGTTTCTCCTTGGAAAAGTGTGATGAGATTTGGTAAGAAAGGAAAGTTGAGTCCGTGGTTGGTTGGACCATATGAAATTTTGGAGAGAGTTGGATCAGTTGCATACCGGGTGGCTTTACCTCCAAGTTTATCAGGTACACAATGTTTTTCACGTTTCGATGTTGAGAAAGTATATGCCAGATCCATCTCATGTTTTGAGTCCAGAGGTGGTTCAACTGGAAGAGAACCTATATTATGAGGAACAACCGGTCCAGATTCATGACCATAGGGAGCAAGTGTTACGGAATAAGGTGATTCATCAGGTAAAGGTTTTGTGGAAAAACCATGTGATTGAAGAGGCAATGTGGGAATCTGAAAATGCTATGAGGGATAAATACCCCCACTTATTTTGATAAGTGAATAAAATTGCGAGGACGCAATTCCCAAAAGGGGGGAAGGATGTAACATCCCACGTAAATAAAGAATAAAGAATTTTCATATTTATTAATATTTACGAATTAACTATTAATTTTATTTTAAAGGGGTTGCTATGTTCGATAGCGTACCCGATACGCAACGATGAGTTTCTTTGAAACTTACGTAGCACACTAGTAATAAAATAATATTATTTTAAATGTTAGTTAACAAGTAGCCGTTGTACTGGCGGGAATGGATAGAAATAACTAAAATATTATTAGATATTTTTTTAAATGTTTATACATTTACCCAATAAAAGATAAAGGCTTAAAATACGGAAAGAGTTCAATTTTAGGGCATATATACTCTAATTTTCACTAAAGGTTCACTTATCACCTTTTAATGGAGAACCGTCATTAAATATAGTTTTGATCACTCTTATACTTTATTTTGGACCAAATATAACTCTTCTTTAGAATCGGGACATCAAAATTTACTTTGTGTAAATTTTTGGTACCTTTCTGATAAAGTTCATTTTTTTATGAATAGTGTAAAATGTTGTATTTTAATTCAAAACCTCTTTTTAATCTAATTTATTTATATGATTAGATTATTATTTTAATTGGTTTTAAAGTGAAATTAGAAAATATTTTTACCAGTTAATCCAATGGTGGTCATTGGAATGAATTTCACTTTGAAATTGGACTTAAACTGGTGTCAATCTTTTGATACTTATTGTTTTACAAAAACACGCTATTTGTCATGACAGCGGGAATTAATTATTAAATTAATTAATTTGACTTATATGTTTTGAATTTTGTAAATTGGACTTCATTTTTGAATTCGGAATATCAAATATAGCTTAGGGTGAATTTTTGGTAATTTTCTGAAAAACTTCAATTATTGATGAATAGTGAAACCACTAAGTGGTAATCAAGCAAACTGATTTTTCAGTTAAATGAAAGTTTACCACTAATGTGTATTGAATTTTGAAAATCCGACATACATGGTTGTCATTAAGAAGTAAAATGTGGTTCAATGAGATTAAAATAATTTTTTGGTGAATAGTAACTTTTTTTCATTAATCGCGATTAGAGGTAATTAGTGTAGTTTAAGGTAAAAATGGTATTTTAAAAATGTGAAAACACCTTGACACTTGTCCTACACCTATTGGGAGAGTCATGGCCGACCAAGACAAGCCATGGGCCAACTTGGGGACCCCATGGAGCCACTTTAGTTGGAAAATGACATTAATATATTTTTATTTAATGTTAAAGTGAAAATGACACTAACATAAATTGTTTTACTAAAATAATTTTTGAGTGGGGTTATACAAGTCCAAATTTTGATTATAAATAGTCATTGGAAAGATAAAATTATTTCCTACATCATAGTATTTTTTTATAATTTTTAGACATTAAATAAATTAAATTATTTATGACATAATAATGATGCAGTGATGACATCATTATTTGACGATTTAAATAAAATGGAATGATAATGAAAAATATAAAACCTACAAATGGCCGAAACCAATTGGATGAGTGGATTTAGAACCCTTATCACCTTATACACGAATTATATCAATTTGGGACCTTTTAAAACCGAAACACATTTTCAAATAAAGTAATATTTCTTTACTTTCCAAAAGTGCCCCTCCTCTCCTCTTATAAAAGGCCCCCACCTCTACCTCATTTCACACACTTCTCAAGCCTTTGGCTCGGCCAACCCCTGCCCAATTACTCTCTCCACATCCCTATCCTCATCCTAGAGGATTCCCTTTGGGCAGAATCCTTTCAAAGGAAGCCTTTAGGCTCAAATCAAAAGGGAGTTACACTTTTAAAGGTAATTCATTCTCTCTTGTTCATTTGTTTTATTTTGCTTCTCCAACCCTCTAAACTCTTTTTATTTACATATTTTGTAACAAAACCAGTATCTTCAATATACTAGGATGTTGTTATAAGATTTATTTGAGCTACACTATCACACAACTACATCAAATGGTTAAAGAACATATGTTTTCCGTGGATGGCGAAATTCTGCCTCCTGAAACGATGATTGTTCAATACTCATTTAACACCTTCAAAGGTGGCCATTATGATGTCACTATTTTTATATATGATATATAATATGTTTATGTTTTCTTTAAGCTTCTGTATTTTTCATTTTTGTCATACCTTTATGGTTTCCATTATGGGTAAACACGATATCTTCATTTAAGGAAGTGCGGACTACCGCCCCCTAAAAGTGATGTGATTCGTTAATGCCATATGTGGGACGTGTAAAGGATGGATTTAAAGTTATTATATATGATGTTATACTGGAATTATAATATACCTCTATATCATTATTATTTCATTCCATTAAAGTATGAGATAGAAATGAAAGTAGCGTTCATGCGTACGTACGGCTTACCGTCTCCATGAACGGTGCATTTCATTTCTTATCCCCAAATGTAATGTACTATTAAAAGTACATGTATATATTGGATATATATAATTAATGATATATCTAAATGATGAATATAATTCTAGAATTAAAATATACATACCTCTCATTTAGTTTTAATTCCATTAATATGACAAAGAAATGAAAGTAGCGTTCATGCGTACGTACGGCTTACCGTCTCCATGAACGGTGCATTTCATTTATTACCTCTAAATGATTATGTAATATTATAAATACATGTATATGCTGGATATATATGATACATATTATATCCAAATCGGGAATTTCATTCTGGATATAAAGAACTTTTGACCACATGAACAACATGTAATTGTAAGAAGTCATCTTTCGACTTAAGAACCAAATATTGACAAAACAAACATTATTAACTTAAATGGTAACATAATGTTTATAACATGGCAATAAGTGATATAAAAAGAATAATGAACTTTAAAAAGGTTCTTAATCAAGTATAAATTAACTCAAGTTTATTATTCAGGACGTTAAAGAACGATCGAGTCAAGTTGGACCCATGGTAAGGGACTTCGTCTCAATCTCCTTTCATTGAGGCATATTTCATTTTATACACAACTTTCTTTTATACGGTGTATAAACTCCTTTGACTTTTACTTTTATACAAAAGGAATCTTTTTCTACAAATCGTTTTACTAAATGACAAAAACGAATGTTTTTTTAACGTATGCGGTGACAACGACCTTTTTCCGCCGCCGCGAGTATTATTTGATCTTTGGCTTCCTCAACAAGCCGTAATGTTTTTAAAATAAAATAAATACCATATACTCTTTTATGTATTTTGGTATTGAAAATGGTTTTGATAAAGGATTCTATTATGTCAATATATTTATGATATATTGTGATTGAAATGTGGAAATGTTATCATTCCTTTATATTGGTTTTATGTTTTATGATTTTATATTGGTACTTGGACATTTTAACGAGTGGTTACGTTATAAACCATATGACGGGTGGTGCCGTGAATACCAGGACGGGTGGTTACGTTATAACCTCCAATGCATTGGGTATGGAAGTCGGCCGTATGGCTATTCCATTAAGTATGTATGGAAATTGGCCGTATGGAAATTCCATTAAGTGATATGTGTGGAAGTCAACCGTATGGTTATTCCACTTAAGTATATTTATGTCCCAAGTTACCTTTATATATTCTATGTGTTCTTTATATGGGTTTTATGGTAATCCTTTGGTTACAAAAAGGTAAGTAATGATACTTTATTCAGTGAAGATTTTATTTACTACTTCATGAAGGTGAAGGTATTACTTTGATATAGTATACATGGTTTACTTGATGTTTGAAAAACTAACAGTTTTCATTCTTTTTGTATCCCTTACAGAGCTTTTTATGCTCACCCCAAGTTTTTCGAAATGTTTTTCACAGGACATAAAGTGGAATAAGGTCAAGGATGGGATCAAGGGAATTTCATGCTATCTAAAACATGGAATCTAGACATCTTTCTTTTTAAGAGTTTTTATTTTATGGAGACTTAGTAGAAGTGTCTACTTTGTAATCTTTTAAGATGTAATAGTTATGTTCTAATTATATAAAACTCTAAACCTGAAAAGATCCTCAATGTGAATTATTCATTTAATTCAATATTAAGTAAGGTTTAAGGCTGGGGCCTTATAGGATTCATTACCACTATTCCTTGTAGAGGAGAGTGTGGAATTTTTTATTCCATAAATACTATTGATTCTTCTTCTTCTACATTATGTGATAGAGGTTTACTAGGGATACATCGACTGTGAGGTTCTACATGTCCAAATATCCTTATGATATTAACTAGACAAATATCATTAAGGATTCAATACATCATCCACTTCCCTATATGGATGGCCATTTCATTCACATTAGGAGCTTATATGATGATGGAGTTTCAAATGTATTCTATTTATGTATATCTGAGTGTGTATTGATCATAAAAAATAGTTTTTTTTCTTGGATTGAGGTGGTATGTCAATGATTATTTCTCTCAGTGTCTCACATGTATGTAGGTAAATATTGAGAATCAGGTTCCAGAAGGATTGAAATAACCTCATGACATTTTAGAGTAGAAGTGGGATTGAATATCCCATGATTTTGTGATAGGTATTCCATATATAGAAAGATTCCCTAATTTTATATAGATATTTTAAGACTAACTTACCATATAGACACACTTTTGGGACATTAGGGAGCATAGTTTAGTTTATTGTTTGGTTAAGTTGTATGTACAATATATCATAATACATAATTTGGTAACATAAACTATTGTATTTGACCATGATGATATATTAACATCATGGATGAGAATACAATTAGAAGGGTCCATTGGGGATTAATTTAGAGTTTGTATTATATTTCACTACCAAATAAAATGGAATACTTAGAAGACCATCAAGCTGTCAAATGATATGTTGAGTGATAGCGTGTTGGACTTTGGTCAGAGTTGGGAGAATCATATACCCACAATGGATTATGCTTATAATAATAGATATCAATCCACTAAAGAAATGTGACCATTACTATATTATTTTAGGAGAAATTTCTAGTTACCATTATGGTAGAATATGATTGATGGGACATACCTTGTCGGGAGATTGTTGGTGTAGGTGACTATAGTGAAGGTACAAGTGATCTGCGAGCATACATGTAGATCCCATAGATAATATACATCATATACACATCAAAATTGTATGATCTTTGAATTTTATCAATAAGAGACTGATTTTTTCTAAGAGACACCAGATTATATGTATTGTGGAGTTTTGGGTGTTGGTGAATGATATTTTTTAGGTTCATCGGGCTGTTAGAGATCCCATAGAGGCGTGGCGTGGGTGCTTACTTTTTTCCCATTCCCCCAGAGTTGAATTGAGTGCATGAATTATTCCATATTTTGTATCTAGGGATATATGTGCATGATCCTATGCATGTTTCTATGTGTAGAGAGCCTGACATCAAGGATGGATCCACCTTCACGAAGTACCAAGTGTTAATCAAGGATTGAAAAGAGCGGACACTGCAAAGATACACTATCCCTTTGGATTGTGTTCTTTAGAAACATGGGATCATGAAAATGATCACCCAAAACAATGCGATCCAAATAAAATATCAATAACCTCACCTTTTTGAATATATATTACATTTATCGAAAAAATCATTGATGGAGAGGATAATTTAAGGTCATCGTATGAATATTTTATATGCTAACGAATATTTTTGGATCTACGGGTTGAGTCTACACAATATTTGAGGCATAGAAGGGGATCAATATTGATATAATAAGGATTTTAAATGTATTATATAACACATGATATTTTTAGTGTAAATATTTTTACCTTTGATTGAGTCATTGGATGTAAAATTTGAGACCATAATTTATTTCAGAACATGGATTTTACCCATGCTGTGACATACAAATTAGTGGTGTCTAGTTTTCGGTATATGTAGTTATTGGTAGTTACCTTAAATAAATGAATTAAATAATTTATTTATTTCATTAAAATCCAAAATACTAATAACCGTCTTTAAATATATCATTATTTTTTTTCTTTAGGTTATCCTGCATTTTTCTGGGAGAATTATAGAGTGTAGGAGGAAGAGTTATTTTTTGAAAATTCATTATTTATGAACAAAAATAAATAAAATAAGGTGAAATATAAGACACCTAGAGAACATAGAATATATTATTCTATATCACTAAATTGTGTTTTATTGAATGAAAATGAATCCAATATAGAGATATGTATCATTATATTTTGGTTTTCCATATATTAATTTGATAAGAATTGATTTTAATCATCTACAAAATCAATCTTCAATTACCCGTTATTGGCATGAGAATGAATGTGAATATATTTTTTATACCAGATTTTAACTTTTTATGCCTATATTCCCCCAATGGTAGTATAGTTTATTACCGTTGGTAAGATATCATTGGACCCCAATTCATACCAAATTTATTCATGTTCTTTCCCCCACCATTCTTTACATTCATTATTGTTGCTACATGTGTTTAGTGATTTGATCTGTCCAGGTCAACATTAAGCATGATTGAACCCCAAAATTCATAGAGGACACATTTTTGATGGAATAATTGGAATTTTGTGAAAGGGTGATAATGTATTTTAAATATTAAGTTGATGGATATGATGTTTTGGGGAATTGAATGATGGAGGAAATGTGACAGATTCTCATGGGGGTAGCCGTAACTCTATTTCCATCCACCAGAGATGATGAATCGATGTCCAAATATGTTCCCTCTAATTTCTATAGATTTGGGATATTTTATTCGAAAAAATGATAGTGGGGATGTCATATATAGAATCTACTAGAAGAAACATGGATTCTAAAAAAATATAGTTGTATTCCCTGAATACTGGAGGAAAATACAATGTGTTTCCCCCTATGTTTAGAAAACATGTTTTGAGTGATGATAAATATCACAGATAGTATATAAATATAAAATTCATTGTTCATATAGGATAGTGAATCATCGTGTTCTCTAATAGTACATGGGAATGCAAATAGCTAGGGAGAGGTGCACCACCACCATCCCCAAAACATGGCCAGTGTACTTGGTCTTTGTCTAAAATGACAATATAATGACTTAGGAAACCAATCCATTCCAGGTACCAAATTCACATACCATGTAGTCCCACATGGATATCCAATACATCTTTAGGAATGGAAATCTCCATGTGTCAAAGAAATTACACATTCTAACTGACCCTATTTACACACTATGTACCTTCCTCATAAACCTTCACCTTGCATATCTCTTATATCTTGAATGATATTTGATCCCAACGGTATCTTGTCTTGGGATTTTTTATGTATTACCTAATAGATGAATTGTTTATGGAGTTTCATGTATGGTACAAGGTGATATGTGTCTAATACTTTTTTTACTGATCTTTGGAGAATAAAAGTATGACATTTACCATGGTTGGTAACCCAATATTGAATTAGGGTGAGGGTCCACAATATTATATATTCCCACATAGAGATAGAAACCCCACCCCATAATATACATGTTGTGAGTCATTTATCTATAATTCATAACTCCCTTTCTTCAAGATATAGTGGGTATTGAGTGATCCACTATACATTATTTCCCTTCAATCATTAAGCACGATGGCTAGGTTAAGGTCTTCCACATGGATTCTTGTGTGGTTGTTCAAGATGTTTCAAATCCAATGTAAATCATGTGGATTTTTGGAAGACTCATCAATCATAGATAGGTTAGTGTTATTCTGACCCCCTTTCTCTCACTCAATGGATTAATTAAGAGTATATATGTTAGGTTTTCAATTTCTTCATTTTATTTTCTGATTGAATATATATTCTTTATTTTATACCCCTCGCTTTATTTTTTTGGGTGAATCATACTTGTTATGTATGTACTCACTTATACATGGTATTTTCCCTCTTGTGGCATGACTTATGAAAATAGTAGGAATATTAGAGGTTACATTAGTGGGGCATAGCAGTATAGGGGTGCATTTACCACGCTTGGTGGTCAAATATGGAGATCAAGAATCAAGATCTTTTTTATTTTTATTTTTCAGGTTTTCTCCATATTGGTACATCATATCCGACTAGGAAGGTATAATCTCCCTTTATACCATGGTTTTGTATTCTCAAACTCAGATGTATTATCTATAAGTTTTTCATTCATCTGTATTCTCTTGATGTTGAAATATCTTATTATTCTTCCATGATTATTCATAAAGAAAATTATATATATACATATAGTTAAATAAATATGTGGCCTACCATTTTAGTTTTTTCCTTATCATCACATTTCACTAGCCCCTATCATAATTGATGTGGGATTGAGATGTCACACATGGAATTTTTGTAGAAAAGTGGGCCACGGTAGGTCAGTTCATGACACTCCACACTGCCATAATCCAAATAGTGATACAAAAAAATTATTATTATTCCAAACTATAATGTATTGACCAGTGAACATTCCCATTTTTCTCTTAATGGGTCCCCCATATAACTCAACTTGCTTCATATAAAAGAGTCTACTAACTAGCAGTGGGGGTATAAAGTGATATAGTGATGATAAAATATCCTCATATCAAAGTGTACAATAATAGAAAAATAATAATAACCATATAAATTAGATTTTGTAGAAATGGTAAACAAACTGAATATGATATAATAAAATGAAATTCATTATAAAAATAAAATGTTCATTATATACAATGTAATTGGTTTTCCACTATGATGACCAAATAAATGGGACTAAATAATTGAGGTAAATTTAAAAATCTCATCAACCAATTTAACGTTATAGGATATACCGAGACTCTAATACACTATCGAGCTACACCAAACCAATTATAAGGCGTTTCATGAGCGTATCCACGTTGTCGTGTAATCCTAAACTTATTATATATGAACAAGAAATCATATTCTCATCTTGAAAGCCATCATATGGTATGAAATCACATCAAGGAGCATGTATAGGGAATTCCAAACTATTCATTTTGGACCACCCCAATTGATTAACCTATTACCTACTATTATATGTTTTTGATAATGAAATATTTTGAGCGTAACCATGAATAAAATAAATAAAACTAAATAAATAAAAACCTCTATTGGTCCTTGGGTCTGTGACCCTGATCAACTATGACTACATCCGCAACTGTTAAGGTTTCTTTATGCACATCATGTTATTATTATAACCCCATTTCCAAATACCACTCCTTGGGAATATTCCATATCATGTGTCTAATTCCTCCATTAAGGGTGTTTTTAAGAGTATCATAGACTTCTACTATGGGATATTATATGATAATTCATCATGGTCATACCTATATGAGTGTTTTCTTCACCAATTCATAAACCTAGAATTATCACAATACATTCCTATGGGATTTTTCACATCAAGGTAATATGCCCTATGAGAATATCATCCCTCACCTATGACAGTTTTCTTTTATGTGGAATACACCATATACTTATTTCTAACCATGAACAATTTTCAACCCAGTCTACCAAATAATCAACTTCTTTATTGATAGAATTCTATTTATGAAATTTCAATCTTGGGGCCCACACTGAATGTCCCCCAAAAAGGTAGAATGTGATAACTAACTCTAAATATCTCATCTCTGAATCCTTGTTATGCCTAACAAAAAAATCATTACATTTTTGGAAGAACGATCTATTACCCAACAAATATGGGTACTCATCCCCTAGAAGTACAAACATTTGATATCCAAATCCAAGTAATATATCATCCATATGACTGGCTCCAAATCATTACATCCAAAATGTATCACATTATCACTATGGGTATAAACCATGTAGTAACAAAAGTAAAATTTAATTAAAATATATTATGGGTTGGACGAAGGAACACACATATCACCTTTATCTAATCCCCATTGGGAATAAAAAAAGTTAATGTTCTATAGTGATGTCCACTAGCATTACTACCACATCACAAACAACTTTTCACGGTCATTCTATCAATGTGAAACACATGGGTCATATTGGTTGAGTTGTGTAATGAAGCATCCCTTCTGGGATTTTTAGATATGGTATACTATTAGGGGGATCCCTCTAGGGATCCATTAGGAAAAACATTGGTGGAGACATCCCAATTGTGATGTTTGGTCACAATTAGTCTCTCGGGAAAATGCCAATACCTTGGGTAAAACTAATATCCAGAATGTGCCAAAACATACAATAGCCTAATCAAATTAATGGTGAAATATAGTTAAACATTGTTCCAGGGAGATGGATCTTGAAACATCTCTATTCAAATGTCCCAATATTTGTTAGACCAAATAAGAAACATTTGTGTTTCCTCATGTAACAACTGAGTCTTGATTACCTTTGACTATACTATAAAACCTCAAATTAAATATATTGGAGATCTTTTCACACATCCACTAATCATTCTCACAATAATCATTTGGTTGTCTGACCATATCTCTCTCCAGGGACCCTAAGATTCAATTAATATAGAAATTACCACTCCATCATAACTTATTAACAATAAAAACACTTTAATAAGACCTCGATATATCGAAAGGGTTCATCCATGTCATCTTATCGAAAAAAAACAACAAAATGGACTCATATTATGTCCAATTCTGTGATCGAGGTCCAAATCCCACAAAACACTAAAATGTGTAACATGGGAAAAATAAAAATCATGTTACCCAATTTCAAAGTGTGTACTAAAAAATATATACCATGTAATAGTAATTATATATATCATGATTACACCTAGGGTGTTCCAATGTACTACTACATGGGTAGGTTGCACATGGGTTTTGGCTCTAAACTATTAGACATACATATACCCTTTAAAATGGGTGTCTTCCTTGGTACTCGACCATAGGGACATGCCCCACTATACATTTTGTACTCAAAGTAGACATAGTGTAGTTTGAAAAACATTATCACCCCTAAATAATAATATGGCATTGGTTGGGTTCTTGAAACCACAGACTGTGTGATCAGGATTTCCCCAATAAGAACCTTAGCAATCAGAATAAATACTCTAGCCATCCAAAATATAAATATTGATTGAACCTCATTGGTATGGAAGAATCAATAATCGAGAAATAAAAAACTAATACCATTTATTTATTAGGCCATATAATTAAACTCAAATATAGCATAACTTTTAGTAAAAACACTAAAGCTTCAGGCCCAAATCTCCACCTCGTAGCCACCATTGACCAATTTAGTATTGACCACATCCATGGATGGGTTTTGATAGTGACTCATCGTTATCCTCCCAATTCATCCATAATGTTATAAATAATCAATCCCCCTCTTATCGTTCATATGAAATAATTTTAGGACTATAATAATATTTAATGACATTTAGTTTTATTTTTTATTTATAATAATCCACCCTTTTAAGGGATAACCGCACATTCTAGAACCCAAAGAAGTTTTATTAATCACATAGCACCCACTATATTTCAAGACCAACTTCTGATTTTGAATCAAAACATAATAACATTTTTTAAGATATCACTAAATTTGTGTGTGCAAGTAAATAAATTGATATGTAAAAAAATGTGAAATAATTTTTGGAATAATTTATTGGCTCAGAGTTCACCCAAACTTTTATATTATGATAAAAACCATTTTATGACAAAAAAATTTGTTATAAAATTATTAGATATTATATGGTATGGTAAATTAACGTTTACCCGTCAGAATCATCTCAACTAAAAAAATCGAATTACATATCATCATCAAAATTTGAAAAAATGTTGTGACTTACACAATTTTAGAAATCAACATTTATATATTTATCTTCAAATAATGGTGAATGTAAATGATTATAATTCTGCGATCTCAAACATTAATGTCATTTAAAACAAATCAATGTGTAATCAATGGTCATATCATTATCATGTGATGAAAAAAATAGCATTATAGAAATACCTTATTTAAATATACATAGAACAATTAGAGTTTTTTATATGTCATGATTTCAAGATTTAGTCCCAAATGAACAAATATGTAACATGGATTATGGATGTATTATCTTGAGTAAGTAACTATGATCCATGGAGCATAACATAGGAATTCATCATTACATAGAATGTTTACATGTCATGGAAATGTAGTGCTTCATTGACATATAGGATATCAAGGGAATTTTGTAAAACAAAATTTTATAGATTCTATTTAATTATCATGAATCACTTCCAAGGGGATAATTATATAGTTGAAAAAAATCCTATAATATATTATGTATACATCCAAATTACCAAAAATTTAGGTCATGGTAATTATGTTTTTTCCCAATGCATTGGAGGGTTATGTAATTCCATGCCCAGATGTAACATATTAGCCATAATCTATTTTTTGTTTTAGTCCACTACCCATTCATATTCATCTTAGGAAATATAGATTTTACCAATACATTAGATGGATATATAATTTTTATCCCAACCAGCATACAATGAAAATAGCATATATGTGTACTAAGAGTGCGTGAAATCATTTATATTTCAAACAATAAATAATTTACCTAAGGAAAAGAGATAGGTTTAATAAAAATTTACGTAATTCACTTCATAAGAAATAAACATAAAGGGGGTGGATAATGGAATAATAATGTATCCATAGTATAATATACATAACATTAAGTATGTTTACATTAATGAAAAATCACCTCTATAAAATGACATAGATTATTACTAAATAAAAGGTTCCCATGAATTGGGTCATTTAATATTGTGAGTTTAATCCCCCAGAAGAATCATATTATAAGGTAAAATTTAGTGAAACTCATGATATATAACATCAATACAGATTTATAATTTTTAGGTAAAGAGGAAAATACAAGAATAACCATGAAAAAGGGTCTTTTTAAAACATTTAATAACATTATCATAAGGATATGAAAGTACTAATCACTCTGAAAAAATTATTTTCAATATTGTGTTATTAATAACATTCATAAAAACCAAATTTAAAATAAATATAAATAATGGATCCTTGAAAAATTCATCAAACATTATTTGGAAGAAATATGGGGTGGAAGATAAAAATAATATGTTGAAAGTGGAATCCTTTTTTATATTATTAGAATGAATTTGTTGAAAACACAATTAATAAAAATTATAATGAAATGGTATTTTGAAAATAGGTAATGATAGATAAAAATATCACAATGGATAAAAAATATTTTTGTATCAAAATAAAAAATGAAAAATATTTTTTGAATGAAAAAATAAGGACATGGAGAAGAGTGAGCACCAAAGATGAATAAGATTATAATTAATAACATATCCTTTTTACGAAGGTAGATTTATTTCAGTAATGAATAATTTTGGTAACAAACCATAAATATGAGTTTATGGAAATATAATTTGAGTCCCAATAAACAAGATATAATGGTTATATAATATAATTATAGGATATGGTTTACCATATTTATAAGAAAATTATTCAAGAATATTTATAATTATTCAATTATTGGAAGTGTAGTAAACTAAAATCTATATATTTAGTAATACGAGAATTTAAAACTCTTGAAAAAAAAGAAATTTTGGAATATTTTTATATAAAACTAATTTCATAATAAGTATGAAAAACCCCATCCATATGATAAAATATACACCAAAAAAATTTAAACATTTGATAAAAAGTGGCATATGTCTAAAATAGAGGAAGTTGAGATGGTAAAATCTTTATAGGCATATAATTCAGAAAGTAAGATGCATTTGAAAGAGGGGTTTATTAGAAAAAAATTTATATCAATTTTTTAATAAATCTTTATAAAATAATAAGGAATAAGGAAACCAGTTTCTAATTATAGTTTCAAAGATGATACAATATATCTCAATGAAATAATTTTGATTAAAGAAACACTTTAAAATGTCATTATATTTCAAATTGAAACACATGAACAACATAAAATAATATTGAATTTGAAATCCATTTATTTTCATTATATTAATATTAAAAAAATAAATTTCTATGTATATACTAATAAATATAATTTAAGTGGTGAAACAAAAATAATATCTAAATGAATCAAACTTGGAATGTTGAAATAATTTCCTTGTATTTATTCTTAGTTGAACAATCTAAAACCTCATGTATAGAAGAATAGACATAAAATAAACTATTTATGAACACTATTAATCTCTAATTCAATTAATACAATTAAATTACAATAATATATTTTTAATTTATTGGTTAATAATTTTTTATTTTCATCCTCATATTTTAGTTATTTTGATTGCTTCGCACAAGCCTTACAATTTTGATGGAAATCCCCATAAACTTTTACCATGTTTATAATTAATAAAATAGTTATAATGTTAAAATATGTGATCCTTGATGACTTATAAATTACTAATTATTTTCAATTATATTTTTATTCATGATTTTTTAAAATGAAATAACTAAATTTTTAATCCAGAAATTCTCTTTTATAAACAAATAAAAATATAATAATGATTTATTTTTTTCGTAACATTTTGATGTATTTTCCTGAAATATAATTATCTATAATATCATATATATTAATCAAATAAATTTTTATTATAATAAATTTTATTTTATTACTTAAAAAATGTTTCATTTATAGTGGCATTAGTCGACATGTAAGAATTAGTGGATATTTCATTTTTAAATATATGTATAAAAAATAATGTAAATATTTATAAATATTTGTTGAGAAAAAATTGAATCATAGATACCATATTTTTTCATTATATAAATTATTCTTACCATCCATGTAAAGGGGTGACTGAATATGATTTTTATCAATGATTGTGGTGGTAGTACATATGTAATATGAGTGACATTTTCATTTTGATATTGGATGAGAGGGGAATAGATGCTGGTTTTAACATGAAAGTAATATAATTTTAGTACAACAATTGTATAAATCTAATTATATTAATAATTTTTGTTTATTTTTAGATTATGTATAATTACAAAATAAGAACTGAATGTTTGGGTGTGGATTATAATTACATGTGGTGTTAGACTGTTCTTTTGATAGACTTCTAGTAATTATAGAACGTAGAGAACATTATTGTAACCAATGGATAAAAATGGTTTATATGATTCTAGGAGATGTATAACATGTAGTTCTTAATTAATAAATTAATTATCATGTTTGACTTAAAGAGGGAGGATGTGAGCTCTATTTATAGGTGAAAAAGAGTTAATGTCCATGGAATTGGATGGAAGGTGAGAGTAATGATAGAATAACATGAAATTTAGATATGTTAAGTGAGTAATAACTATTGATACATTTGGGTATGATATTAAAACCTATAATTTATAATATATATTATAGTTTTTCAAATAAAATAAAAAATAATGGAGACACATTTTGAAACCCTTTTTTTTAATTATTAACCATGATTAATGATTTTTTATTTTAATAATTCTATTAATGAAATTCTATATGACCATACTAAGAATATTTAAATGTTTTTAAATTTAATATGGAATAATATTAATATAATTAATCTCATATATATGTGAAATTTAAATTTCAATGTTAATCATAAGATATAATAAAATAACTATTTTTGTTAATAATGTTTTATTACACATTAAGAGTTCTAAATATTATTTACAATAAATTAATAATTAAATGATTATTTATAGGTATATCCATATTTTTTATATAAACATTATTTTAATCAATTATGAAATATTAATTTCAATTATTTAGATAATAATTATACATCTTTTGTAAGTGGAATTCACTATGATATAATTTTTTTTATGGTGGTAAATAATATTTACTATAACAGATTCTTATTTTGTTAGAAATTAAAATAAACATGTTAATTTTTTTATAATTATTATGATTATGAAAGGAAACTAATTAAACAAATTTCTCAATATAATAAAAGTATATTTTATTAGAAGTATACATAAAATATATTTGGTTTTTAAAAATTCATTTTTAACATAAGGAAAATTCATTCATATAAAAATTCAAATGAAAAAAGTTTGATAAGCATTAATTTATTTTTTTATATACGCATTATTCAGATATTAATCACTATTAAATATTGATAAATTAGTTTGATTATGAAAACTATATATATATAAAATTTGGAAATTTTTTTTATCAGAAAATGATTTTATACGTTATTCATTATGAAGGATGTCATGATTTGTTAAAATTTAACAACACATTCTTGTTAGGTATAACTATTATTAATAATTAAAAATAAAAATAACTATATTTAAAAACATATAAAATACCCATAATAATTAATTTAATAATAATTACATGAGAATATAATACTATCTTCAATATACAAATCCTTTTAAAACATATATAGAATATATAAGGAAAAGATAATAAGAAGTGGTTGTACTATTTGTTTTAGTTTATTTCACGTAGATAGATATGTTTTATATCATTATTAATTAGCGAAATGAATATTAAAAAATATCAAGGTGTTACATTTCCCATATCCCGAAATAAATGATGTTCTCACAATTTTAATTGATATGATGTAATAATAAATAGATGAGATTATGAATAAAGGTGTATTAAATAATTATATATCAACATAATATCTTATGTACTTCTATGAGACATATATTTTCTTTATATTGGTGTATTTTGATATTATTGTCTATTTTATTTAAATCTACCTCTTTAGATATCCTAAAATGTTATGAGTTTCTATAGATATAACATTATAGGATTAATATCTATGATCAATTTCCCAACCACATCCTAAAAAATTATTTATAGTAATATCCAATAAAATTAGATTAAATTATCATTTGAAAATGAAAAAATTAACTCTAATATTTATCACTAATTACACAGTCCATTAAACTGATGATACATTTGGTACATCTGTGATAGAATTGGAACAACTTATAGCACATTATTTTATCTTAGGTTCATTGTTGTCATTTTTGTGCTAGGTTCTCAACTACAACTACCTTCATATTGAATAATAAACTTCTATTTTAATATTTATAATATTTCACAATTTTCCTGTGAATCATAAAAAAATATACCCATGGAGTGTCAAACTAGGTGTGTACTTGGGGCCACTTTTTGTAAACTGGGTTTAAATTAAATTAATGCTCAACCAACATTTTTTCAGCTTATTTCCTCTATGTGTATCTGTTTTAAATACCATATCTTGTTTTTTATCCATAAAGGGGGAATATTTTTGGGGATCCACTCACTCTATACTTTACTAAAAAAACATATAATGATTTCTTATACATAGGTATATCCTTGTCATTTACAGTTATTCTCTCCAGTACTAATCCCAAAAACGAAGTAAAATATTCCTCAAAATTAACTAGGAAATTATCTAACAAAAACCGAGACACCTTAGGCCCATCGACCCATATTATGTGACAAATAATACATTAATACCTAGATTTTATACCATGCTAGACAAATGACAAAACAGTAAAATATATTTGTATAATATATAAATTCTATAAAACAAATGTTTGTTTAATCCTAGAACCGAATGGATATTATCTTTGATGATAAATCCCATAAAAATATTATTATAATTTTTCTCCATTATAACACTATAAAAGATCCCACTTTATAAATATCATTATTTTTACTCTTGTTTATTTCCTAAGGAATGGATGAAATAAGAAATATGTGAGATCAAATGATCAATAAGGTCAAAAAATTAAAATATATCATCATATCTTATATCATATGAATATAGAAAGAATGAAAATGGGATAAATATTAAATTAAAAATCATATGGAAATATATGATTTTTTCATATTGTATGATATAAAAATATCTAACATAAAATTGAAAAACATATAACAATTCATAAAAACAAAAAATCATGATAAAATAATCTAGATACATAAAACATCACATTTTCATGTATTAAAGCATATAATGGTGCAATTTATTTGAAATAGTTCATATAAGAAACATGTGACATATTAATTTTGTGTAGAAAAACTCACTTCATTGAAAATAGTTTCCTTTTTCAACAATCAGTGTTATGAAGACCATTAAATAGTTTATAGAGTATCATAATGGATTGGTTTCCCTCCTAAATCCATAACATATTAGCTCATGACATATAAGTCTTTACCAATTTTATTATGTGGATGTAAAATTCCTCCCACATCTTTCGCATTACAAAAAATTACTTTTGGAGACTTATTTCAATCCCCTTCCACTAATCTTAAGAGATATATTACTAATAATTTATTAGAGTGATAAATAATTCACGGACCATCCCTCAAATAATGATAAATAATATATAAATTTTTTCTAAGATATCATGAAATAAGTTAAATTTCAAGAATAATAAAAATAAAAAATGGAAAAGAGATATATTTCATGATAATATCCACATAAAATTTCAAAATCCTTCAGGATAAAGGAGGTTGATGGTTGAAAAAATGACACATCCCCAATTTAATATACAATTTATTATATATATTGATATAAATGAAGGCCCCCATATTTAGAGCACTATACATGGTAGTAAATAAAAATATTCAAGAAATACATTATTAGATACTATGAGTTTGAACCCAAAAATTAAAATGAGTATAAGAGAATTTATAATTAGAGGTTAATGGATTAGAACCCATATAAAAATATATTTCTAAAATTATTTGTTATCATTGTTATAAAGAGATTAAAAGATGAATCACATCAATAAATATTTTTTCAAAAAGGAAATATGACTTTTTTGAAATACCCATTTAAAAGAAATACATGTAACATATCCTTAAAAATAGAATAATGGTTTTCCAAATAAATTTTTGATTTGATGAAAAAATTATTAAGTTAAAAGGGAAATCTATTTTAATATTACTAAATAAAATTATTGAAAATAAACATCATCAAATGGATATTATAACCATATATTGAAAAAATGTATAGAGAAATAGGTTTATTTCATGAGATAATACATATTTTTTACAAAATAATAAATCATATCATATCAGGAAATAAATAATACAGATATAGTGTAGAAATAACAATTAAATATATTGGGGATTATTTTTATCAACATTCCATTTTGATGAAGAATTAAGATAATCAACATAGAATATTTGAGGCTAAAACTCATCAAATTAAGATCATGAGATATATATTTGGATCCTAGGAATAAAGAGAATAATTAATATATAATTCAGTAAAATGATAGATTGTACACAAACTATATGTAAAAAACATAAGAAGAACAACCATAACTCCATGAAGAAAATTTGAGTTTACAAAAACCATTATCAATAAAGAAACATTTGAATGGAAATCTATTGGAAATGAAAGAAACTATTTAATCATAAAATCCCATTAAATTAATAATAGGTACAAAATAATAAATCCACATTGAATAATATATATTATAAAGATGATAATAAGTAGTGAAATAAGAATACATCTCAATAAAACAATATTTAAATGGGAAAATTATTTGGACGTTATAATTCATGAAGAAAAAAAACATTGAAACAATGTTTCTATTATATCAATATTTATCATCAAAAAATAAAATAGGAAATAAAATAAAATAAAATATAAGGATAGAAATTATTCGACCAATAATATTGGAGCTCACGAAGAATCATTATAACTCAATGATTGGATATTTAGTTAATAAACCAAATTATGAATTTGTTATCATACAAGTAAAAACCTAATAAAGATATTGAAAAATACATATTTATAAATCTCTATAATTTCCTTATAATTATATAAATAAAATATTAATTGTATTTATATACGCTAAAACATATAATATATTGGGAATATAAATCACATCTCTTCAAAGAAAAATTGATATATGGAAGGCCTTAAATTATATTCCCAATTTGTAAAATATTATATAAAATCCAGTATAATCAGAATTGACATAATAATATACTATTTTTTGTTATTATTTATATATACTACCCTATTATTTCCTTAGTATGATCATTTATTATAAATTTTTTATTTAATTTGTTATTATTTTCAACTTCATGTGTTACTGATTTTGATTGGTTTACAAATCCTTTGTATTTCCAATATTGATCCCCAAACATTATTAAAAAATTAATATTTACTAGATAATGTATGTTACTAAAATATATATTAATTAATTATTTTCCAATTTTAAATTTCATTTGATTTTGATTTTAATCATGATTCATGAATACCCAATCTTTGATGGTCTTATTTCGGGAAATTTTATGATATATATTTGTTAAATAATAGTGATAACTGATTTTTCAACACTTTATGGATCACATTGATGATATTTTAACCTCTATAATATAATATGTTTTTATCAAATACAGTACTTGTGCCATATTGTCATGGTGATGTTGTAAAATAGAATACTTTATTCATGAAAGTTGGTGTCCACAGGTACGTACAAGCTATATTTTTTGTTTTTTTGAAAATTGAATAAAAATAAAGTAAAAATATTATTTTTTATTAAGAAAAGAAACATTATGTGTTATATATGATATTAAATCATTAAATAAGTCATTTTTACAGTCTATGGAAGGTAGTGATTAAAATATTGTGGTTTTGTTCAAGGTGAATATTGTCCGTAAATCACATGAATTCATTTCCGTTTTTTGAAAGTTTTAGGGAAGAATAAATAATATTTTTAATGATTATAGTATAAAATTATTATAATAATTATTTAAATTTCATTAAAATAAATTTTATATAATTTTATTCATCAGAATTATAGAAAAAATTGAGAAGAGAATGTTATGGAAAATATAATGCTCACATTGAGAGTTAGAGTCTTGTCTTGAATGTATTCATTGAATTAGATGATATTGTGAACATTAATATAACAAAGGGCTTAGGTAAATTTTATATTATTATAACAGAGGGGCAATTGGAATTTTTTGACATGAAATTTAATGTTGAGTTTTGTCTCAATGTGGGTGGAAGTGAGCTCCTTTTGTGGCTATAATGGAGAGACTTTTCTTTGGAACATTAAGGTTGGTGAAGAGTAAAGATTTATTGACATGGGAGTGTGGTGTTTTAGGAGAGGAATGGTAGATGAGACATATTTCTCTAAATTCCATAAAAAATGGTCTTATATTAAATCAATGTTTCATGTACACTTATGAAAATTTGGGTAATATTTAGTTATCATTTATAACCTTATAGAACATCATTAAAAATTTACCATGAATTTGTTTCTTACTAAATATATATGAATACCCTATATAGTTAATTTATATTTTATAAATCAAAATTTTCATTCCTTTTAATATAATTCAATTTAAAAATATGATAAAATCAGATTTTAATTTATAATATATGATATAGGACTAGATTGTTTTCATAGGAAAATGTGACCTTCTATATTAAATTTTAATTAATAATGATAATATATTATTATTTAAATAAATATTTATATTATTTTTAATATTATTAAATTTAATATTTGATTCACTAATGAGAGGATATTAATTTAGATTATTGAAATAAAATGTACATTATGTGTGTAAAAATTATTATTTGAAAAAAAATTAATTTTGTAAATAATATTTACTTGGGAAACACATTTTTATATTATAAATGTAATAAAGAACATTAAAAATTTAAATGATTACTGAAAAGTTGGATTTTTTTTCATAAAATCAATTTAAAGGGATTTAGAAAATATATTTATTACTAGAGAACATAATTCATAGTAATAGTCTTTCGAAAAGAGAAATTCATAAACATAAATAATATTTGACATCTTCCATGAAAGGTGATAATATATAAGTGAATGTTAATTTATTTCAATTAATTTTATATTATTATATTACACATTATTCAATTATCAGGGATTGGTTTAAAAATACAGAATATATTGAATGGTATAAATCTTTGTGAAAATTTATTTATCACTACATAATTTTATTCCAAACTTATTTAGAACAACTACCAATGTAAATATATTTTATCAATTAATTTATGTTTAAAATAATATATATTATTTTTCAGAATTTAGTTTTATTGGAATAAAAATGAATAGAATAAATTTTATTTAATTTTTTTAATAATTTCTAGATTATACCATCCTAAATTTTACTTTTAAATCCCCTAGAATGTATTTTAAAATATCGAAGGGTATTATAATAAGTATCAATTTTTATAGATCATTTTATTGTGTTATTTGGTTTAGAGAATGTTATCCAACATATAATTTTATAAAAATAATTTACAAAGTAAAATATTTGGGAATCGTCTTTATAGTGATAATGTTTATCAATCGTGTAACTATAATCCATTATAGGAAAAATTATATGAATAAACACAACATCTTGATGATAGAGTGAGGGTGTGGAGTAGTTTGTTAATGTTATCCATAAAGGACATAATATAGTAAATAACCTAGAAAAAAATTCTAAATAGGTGCATTGCCTATCCCTCTGAACTCTAGTAGTGGTGTCACAACCCATTTACATTTAGTTGTATATAAATTTTACGGCTTATTAATATTCATGATTATAAATTTGTATATAGAAAACTTTTGAATGTATTAATATCTTGAATCCAAGGATGTAATACAAACAAATAGATACCATAATTTATTTAAAACTATAATGTCTACTATGTGACAGAAAATGTGTTTTGTTTAATGGTTTAATTTACATCGAAAAATGACTTCATATTTTGATCTACTTAATAAAATATTTTATTATTAGAGATAAAAAAATTGATATTAATTTTAATTATATGAAATCATACTAACATTTTTTATTAAAATATAAAAAATAATGTAATCTTTGTATGAAATAAGAATATGGGTTTTCATATTAAAATTAAATACCAAATTTATTGTTTTTTTAATGTACTATATTGCTTTTAAATTTATAATTTATAAATGATAGTAATTAATTTTGTTAAATGGAATTCAATTTTAGGATTCAATATGTAAAAATTAGCACAGAGTTAATTTTTTTGAAGTTTTAATAAAAAATATTTATTTTTCCGAAAATTGATATAAATTGTTTTTTTAAAAATTCTACAAATTTTATGAAATAAACACTATTAATGTATTTTATAAATAATAAATTCTACATTGAAAATTATGTTTGAAATTATATAACCAAAACAATGTATTATTTTAATATAAATCATTATTTTTATATTTTTCTTTATTTAATCATTTATCTATTTTTTCTAGGAATTAATATACCATAAATCTAAATTCATTAATGATATCCCAATAAATATCATGTAAATAAACCCTATTCAAAATATTTGGTTTAAATAAATTATTGTTCCCAAAAATATATTTTTCAAAAATGGTCCATGTGTTATTCATTCAATATTTTTGAATTATTTTTCCTCAAATTTTGGAATTGAATATAACATAACTGATTTCATATTTGGAGTCATCATATTAAAATAAGTTTAAAATGGTACATTTCACCTTTTATCATCCAAATAATTACCTATTTAAAAGATAAACATCATTATAAAGGATAAACAATGGGAAATAGAATACATTAAGAGATAAAAACATGATATATCTTACAATATTATAATTTAATGGGTATATGAGTGTATTATTTTCCATTTCGCTTCTTATCATCTGTAATTTTCACTTTTTGTCCACTTGACTTGAATATGACATTCCTTCCACATCAATAAATATGAAACTAAAAAATTTATCTCCTCTAACATATAGAAAATCGCCACCATTATATTTTCTAAGACACACCTAAAGTTATATTTAATTCTAATATGCTTCCATATGTCCTTTGATAATAATACGTTAAAATGTTCTTGATCTTTTGGACTTACATAATTGTAGTTATTCTTTCAAAAATAGATAGCCTGACAATAGTTATAAAAAAATTTATTTGGTTATAATATAGTTTTTTTTCAATAGTTTTCATTTTTCTTCATCATAGAACTATTCTAAATTCTGATTTATCATAAAAAATAAATTAAAATAAAATAATAATATTCTAAAATGATGATATTATAAGAACGTCACTTTAGAATGGTACAAATTTATTTATTTTATTAGATTCTTGTTTTGGATTGTTTTACCACCAACCAGAAAGATAAAGTAATGTTTTATCATTGATGATTATTGATACATGATTTATAGTAAGATATGATATATACAATTATTTATTATTTCCGTTTACCTTTAAATAATTTTACAATTACGATTTATTTTCTTATCAATATACCAACTTTTTTTATTAAAAAATTTAAGGAAACAAGGATGTTATAGATTTCATTTTGATGAACCATACCTATTGATCCCATTGAATATTAATGGAACTTATGAAATCACTATAGAATGTATATTCATATACATTGAAAATTATATAAATGATTAAATCTTGAACATGGAATGATGATTGGAAATGTTTACTAAAATGGAGAAGCCTCTATTGAAATGACCAACAAACAATGATAAATATAAACAAAATATAAGTAATAATTATGTAAATATTGAAAATATACGGTTAATATAAAAGTTAATAAAGAATAATAGTTTTCTAAAATTAATGATTTATGATTCTTAGGATATTTTTAACAATTTTAGATCATGTATTACTTTGAATAAATTCATGGAAAGGGTTTCTCATATAAAAGTTTCATCTCTGTCATAATTGTTATATTTTACCGTTATTTTCATTCACCTACAGTTTAAAATGATTTTTTTTGAAATATTATATCATGATTATATTTCAAATATTTTTTTACAAATATATTTGATTTTATATTATAAATATGATTTTGAAAGAAGAACTTTATAAACTGATAAGGGTACATTTTCCAATATCACATTGATGTCAAGGTTATTTATGATAATATTCCATTAATAGTATTTTTTTCACTCCCTATTAAACCACATATATCTTCATATAATTTCATTATATATGGGATAAACTTTTATTCATACTAATTAACTTTCAGTTTAATTAAAAATTCCTAGGAAATGTATCCTTTATGTAGAAGCTGACCTTATCAATTATTTTAGTCAGGATTGTTATCTTTATTATCCATGTTCATTATATTTCTCAATGATAGACATTATTTATACTTCAATAAACAATTTGAGAATTTTTTTACAATATATTTCCTCTAAAAATGTTTAAGAGAAATTTTCTTAATGTTTTTTCATATGAGTAGATTTTTTTATTTTTTAAAAATGTATTAAAATAATGTTTTTTAATATTTTAAAAATGAACAAATTATCCCATTTTTTAATTATTTACCTTAATAAATATTAATATTAATGTTTTCAAGTATTTATAATGTAATTTATATTCCCAATAATTTTTTTAAAATTAATAATTCTCAAATAATTGTCAATAAAACAAATGGATTTTTCTTCATTTATTTAAAACATTAATGAGTTCTTACAAATGTTATTTTAATCTAGGTCAACATAATTTAGTATTTATTATGATTTAATGGGGAAATTATCTAGTGATACCATCTACCTCCATTCTTTGTATGGATTATTGTCATGTTTTGTGCAAATCATAAAATAAAATCATTTTTTTTTCAAATTGTAATTGGAATGTATTGGGATTCTGAATGTTTTCTTGCCCATTTTCATTAAAATCATTGATATATTCTATATAAATTAAAATATTTCCTTAAGGATATTAATATTACTATATACATATTTCTCTATATGGTGTTTTTATTAATGGTTTTTATTAATAAAGTATTACATTTTTTACTGGTATATATTTTCACTCCACATAAATAATATTTAAATACAGATGTGTTTTGATTTCTAATGCATATTGAATTTATATTTTCATTAATTTCTTCCTAATATAAATATAAAATACATATTTATTAATAGGTGTGGCTTGTAATTACATAACACCATGACGAATCAATGGGTTTCCTGATATAAACTACTGTGGGTATTTAGTGTAGTTATTCCCAAATATATAATCCCATAGCTTTAGAATGTATGCTTTTTTTTGTAATAATTTAGTATCTAGAGGGAGGAATTATATATCCCCTTTATTAATTAGTTTTACTTATGAGAAAAAATAGATTACTTATTTTTTGTTTGAATTGTATATTTTTTATATGATTTAGAGGCACTATACCACGATGACAAGATTAAGATGTCTATGATTTTGAATTTCATCACTATGAAATCAATTATTGATAACCATGTGATTATACAATATTTTATGTTAACCTTGAATATAATTATCAAAATGATGTTATTGTTTTATTTGTAATATCATATTTAATATATATTCATTCCATATTATGACAAACTTGTTTATTCAATGATGTATTTTCCCCTATAATACTCCCTTATTAAGTGTATGATCTCAAACATTATTTTTTTAGTTCCCATAGTAAAGAAGAGGTGAACAATGTATGATATGTACCAAATAGTATTAAACTAGGACATTTTTCAAGGATATGCTGAAGTGTTATTGTAAAATAGTAATTCATTAATTCAATGCGGAAACATACATTTGATTAGTAAGATTTGGGTTTTGTTGGTAAAAGGATTTTTCTGATTCTCTAAAACATAAAACATAAAAGGTCTTGGTTATATAAATGATGAAATTAATTATATAGATCACATTATTATTATATATTATGTTCAGCCCACAATTTTTTTTAAACACTATATAATGAATATGTTTTTAAGCACTAGATTTGGGAATATTTGTGAGTAGTTTTATATGTAAAGTATAAGAACAAATAAGAAACAATGATATATATAACAAAAAATAATTATTGAATAATTTACCTATCCATTGAATAAATATATTTCATGTTTCCATTATTATAACTCAACTTCAATTAATGAGGATCATAAGAGAGTGTAGTCATTGATTATAATCAATGAGGTTTAATATTATCACAATAATATTTGAATAATCAATTTCATTTCCTTTATCTATGTTGGAATATATATTGATGTAATATAACCTGAGATACATAAATTTGTAATTACAATACTAGTTCATATCCATTCTCATTCATATATCAACATACCGCATATTTACAAATTATCAATTACAATATATTTACAATATTATATTACCCATATATCACAAGCTTATAAAAAAATTTCCCCTCTCAATTATGTATCAATGAATCCATTTTATATTTCCATACACTAAGAACTAGATATAACTACATCAATGTCAAATGTACTAAAAATAGAATGAGTTATCAACAAAATTAATGGAAAAAAACATGCCCTCATCCTAATCCAACTGTAATATCATTATACCATCACCATTCTACAAGATCAAAACTATCCAATATAAAACCACATATAGATACTAATATATATATATATATATATAAACAAATCCCAATCCTTTATATTAAATCTTCTATAATATGTTTTTTTAATTCATTGTATGGTTTTAATATAGTATATATATAAATGTATTTAAAAAATAACAATTTTAGAAGAAATAAATATTAATAACCAATTAATAATGATTTTGGAAATTCAAACAATGTAAACAAAACATCGTCTGGATAAAGTTTGCATCTAATAATATTTCAGGAAATAACATTTTTATTTTCTGTATTGATTGAAATAATTATTTTGAGTGGGTTTTCAAAATAAATAAATCTAAAATAATAGATTCAAAATTATGTGATAAAATTTTAAAGGTAATGACCCTATATTTAAAAACAGGATTTCTTTGATAGCGTATAGGCTAATCAACATAGAGATTTAAAGAAATTGAAATATAATTACTTAAATATGACTATTATAAGCTTGTAATTTAATTGGTTTGTATGAATAATAATAACATAAAATTGATATATATATATATAGATATATATATTAATTTTCACGACCCCATCCCCAAAAATTGTACCCCTCCTCGGCCGGCAATGTGGGAAGGGAGATAATGACCCCCGAGTACCGCCTCCAGTAGGCCCCGGGTTGGCGAATAGCACCGAGGGTATAATAAACACACAAATGGGAGGCATTACCCTCTAAGAGAACACATGCATAAGAGAGATATAAGATAGACACCAACCAACTCCAACTCAGAACTAAAGTATAAAAGAAACCCAAATGCACATGTAATGCCATGCAAAAGTACTACAACAAAAAGGGAAAACTACAACTACCCAAAGGAAAGTAAAAACAGCCGTGACCACAAGCCCGAACGGCTCCTACAACCACAAGCTAGTAGTAACCAGCCTGATATCCAACCTGTAATGGCCCGGACCTCCCTGGTCCATTACTTTGTGAAAATGTGGTGTTGGAGGTGTTCCGGGAGGACAAGGTGACTTATCCCCCAGCTGCTGCCTACCGGTAGCTCGGTCTACCGGTAGCTGCTGATTACCGATAGCTCGGTCTACCGGTAGCTGCTGCCTACCGGTAGCTCGGTCTACCGGCAGCTGCTGATTACCGGTATCTCGGTCTACCGGTAGCTACTGATTACTGGTAGCTCGGTCTACCGGTAGCTGTTGATTACTGGTAGCTCGGTCTACCGGTAGCTGATGCCTACCGGTAGCTCAGTCTACCGGTAGCTGCTGATTACTGATAGCTCGGTCTACTGGTAGCTGCTGATTACCGGTAGCTGCTGATTACCGGTAGCTCGGTCTACCGGTAGCCGCATCCTACTGATAGCTGGGTTTACCGGTAGCCACGGCATACTGATAGCTCGGTATACTGGTAGCCGCAGTCCAGCAGTAGCTCAGCTAACACTTTGCCAAATTTCTAGTTCTGTGAACAGTGTTTCTATCGGTGAGGTTCTATCAGCGGACTTCTATCGGTGAGGTTCAGTGAGCAGTGTTTCTATCGGTGAGGTCCTATCGGTGGACTTCTATCGGTGAGGTTCAGTGAACCGTGTTTCTATCGGTGAGGTCCTATCGGTGAACTTCTATCAGTGAGGATCTATCAGTAGACTTGTGTTTCTATCGGTAAGGCTCTATCGGTGAGCTTTTCTTTCCATTGCCAATTTTTTTAGTTCTGTGAACAGTGTTTCCAGACTTCATAAGAGCTACCGATTCCATACTTTGCCAATTTTCACGAATGAACAGTGTTTCCAGACTTCATAAGAGCTACCGATTCCATACTTTGCCAAATTTCACGAATGAACAATGTTTCCAGACTTCATAAGAGCTACCGATTCCATACTTTGCCAAATTTCACGAATGAACAGTGTTTCCAGACTTCATAAGAGCTACCGATTCCATACTTTTCCAAATTTCACGAATGAACAGTGTTTCCAGACTCCATAAGAGCTACAGATTCCATACTTTGCCAAATTTTGAGTATGTGAACAGTGTTTCCAGCTTCGCAAATTTGACGTTTTCTTTGACGTAAAATACTTTTAAAACCTTATTTTAAGGACTTTAAGGCCGATTCAAAGGCCATAAATCCTATATTAATTATTCCTAAGGCCGGGATGTTTTTACTCGGTCAAACCGCGTGGGTTAATGCGATCCGTTTTTAATGGAGAATAAACCGGATCTTAAACTGTCGCCTCTCTAATTTTTTTTAAAAGGAACGAGATATCATTCTTCATTGTTCTTCCTCCTGGTTCTCATCTACGAGACGCTAGAACCTTGCAATCATTCTCATAGGAGTTTCACAATCAAACGTTACTCAGATCAGTTCCGCTCTGTTGATGCAACCAAGTTGTGTCGATCGTTCTTCGATATAAGGTATGTTTTATCATCGTTCCTTCGGGGATCACCTTCCCTTGTTCTTCCTTCCATATTAGCATGTAATCTCCATGGTTCTAATGGGTTTTCTTGGGGTTGGTTGGTACTGTCGTACCGTGGCATCCTCCGGTGGATGCAGCTGTCGTGAGGAGAAGAGGACTGTGACCCGTTGTGTGGATAAAGGACGTCAAGAACTCTTCGAGGTAGGGGATTCATGGCTTCTCTAATTGTGTATGTGCAATCATAGAATTAGCATGATTTAGTCCTTTGGATCACAATGAAATTGACCTAATTAAATACTTGAACCGGATTAAAAGAATTGGTTGATCGTATGTTGTTACTTTGTACCGTGATAACGGTTTGACTCATATTTTTTCCTAGATAGAGTGATATCTATGATTTTCTTTAATTTGTTGCTCGTTCATGATGGAAATTGATAAAGAACGTAAAGTTGGAATTATTTGTTAAATAATTGGCTAAAGATAAAGAGGCATGTTAATGAATCTGTTAATTCAAGATGGATTAAAGAACTATTAGTTCGATAATTTCAAAAGGGTTCTGAGTTACCCGCTTGATTGTAAGACTGAATGCCTTGTGGTTTGGAGCTCTGAGTGCTCATATTGTATGAAGGCTGAATGCCTTGTTAAAGGGCCGAGAGCCCATTTTGTGATCTTTGATTTCCTGCTTCTTGTGATTTGATGTAATCCTGGATGGCTGTTGTGATATGTGGAGGCATGGGGACTTGTGGTTGTGGCAGCAGATGACGCCTAGTGTGGTGAGATGCATCGGTTTATGCATGTGGGTGTCGGGGAGGACACCAAGGATGATGGTATGAGATGAATGTGATGGTTTGATGTTGGTGGTTTGATTGTTTATCTGCTTTACTTTTCCCCACTTCTCAAGGGAGCTGGTTTTGCTTACCCTCTTTCCGAAGGAGGCGAAGACACGCGGGGTATGCCACGTACTTTCCGTGTTTAGCCTCTCGATGTAGGATGGGTCTATGCTCTTGCTATAGGCGGCAAAGACTCGATGGGTAGTATATCTACTCACCGTGTTGAGCCCTTTGTGTTTAGTAGCATAGGATGCTTTTCTAGAATACCTGGGAATATGGGGAAGGTAATTCCATAATGAAAGTTTGTTTAAATGGTGATAATCCACAGGGATGGAGAAACTGGAATTTAATAGTGATGTGAATCCTAAAAAGGAGCAGTTTTTGAATGTGATTCCAATTTAGTTTAATGTGGTAAATTGTTCATGGTTAATTAATGTTTAAAGAATTAATTAACGTACAGTGGAACTGATAAAATGAAAATGGAGTAATCTAATAAATCTCTTCAAATGGTTGTGTGCTTATAGGATACCTAGTCTTAGAAGTAGCAGCCTGGAGTCTGAGAGACGTTAGCTGCAGTTGTGCCTATGACTAGGTAATTCCCATAGTGTGGTTGTGAGTTATATATATTCTGTACTTTTTGTGTTTCTATACGCTACTCCACCCTGTTGGTAAGGGCAATGGACACCCCTGGGATTATGAGCCTTGGGGGGTGTTTTCCCCAACATTCTGATGGGAGGTTGAATGGCTGACTACCCCCTTTGGCCCCGCTCTCTTCTCTTGGTAGATACTTGTGCCATGAGGCAAGCGGTTAGTTACCCCATATATGTGTGTAGAGGGCTGTAATGGCTTGTGGTTATTCACACACATATATTCTGGATATAGTATCCTATGGACTACTATAGGTGTAACGTGTATAGGCTGTGATGGCTTGAGGATCCTTACTCGAAGTATGGGCTGTAATGGCTTGAGGTATTATACCCGACGTATGATACACATTATGCAAGCTGTGGTGGCTCCCAGAAACTACCTGGTTACCTTTGGTTGTGAGGATGGTGTGGTGCTTCGCCCAGGTGTCTGCAGGCAAGCCTATGTGGTGCACGAGGTGCAAATTGTGGAGCTTAGCCCAGGTGTCTGCGGGCAAGCCTTTGGAGAGAGATGCACAGGACGTATGTCGTTGGGGCAAAGCGGAAAACCAGTGGGGAAGTAGTAGCGGGGTACCCTTGATATTCTTTACTATATGCTATTTTCTTGTATGCGTTACTTGGTGAGAGTAGCCATGGTGAGGTTGGGAACTTAGTATACCTGTTTAGGTAATGAGTTAGTTTCACTTGTTGTTCACTGGGATTTAGCATGCTTTCTTTACTTTTGCACAAGAGGCTTGGAGAGGATCCTACTAAGTATACTGTTATACTCACCCTATGTATATACAAACTGTTTTTCAGGTCACTTGGAGCAGGTTGGAGATAAATCTGGTTACTTCTAGCTTGGGGTTGGAGGAGGAGCTGTTCGGGCTTGTGGTCGCTGCCATTTTACTTTCTTTTGGGTACTTTTAGTTTTCCCTTTCAGTTGTAGTACTTTTGCATGACATTTCATATATGTACTTGGGTTTCTTTTATATTTTCAGTTATGAGTTGGAGTTGGTTGGAGTCTATTCTATCTCTCTCTTTTGCATGTGTTCTCTTAGAGGGTAATGCCTCCCATTAGTGTGTGTATTATACCCTCGGTGCTAGTCGCCAACCCGGGGCCTACTGGAGGCGGGACTCATGGGTCATTATCTCCCTTCTCTCATTGCCGGCCCTGGAGGGGTACACTTTGTGGGGAGGGGGTCGTGACAGAGTGGTATCAGAGGTCTGGTTGAGGGATAGGATGGAGTTTGGAGTTAGGCACAGGTGAGGATGCATGGGATGGTAGGGAAACGGTGTCATTCATGTTTAGAAAGTGGGGTAAACACTGGAGACCGGAAGAGACATAGGCGTTCAGGGCCCCCTATGATCCGTTGCACGGACCTTTAAGTTTACGGTGGCTACTAAACAAAGTGGTACTGGTTGCAGGGTAGAGACCTAGGAAAGGGTCATGCATCATTATTCTTTGCGCCTGTGTTTGAATGGGTAGACCTTGGGATAGGTAACCTAAAATTAATAAAACAATATAATTAATTAATTAATGTTGAGTCTTCCATATTCCAGGCTTAGGAGCTCTAACAGTTGTTATTTTACAGGTATGGCTCCAGGTCGACGTCCTCATCAGGTTTGGGCAGAAGGTGCCTAGCAGGCTGTTCCAGCAGATCGCCGCCGGGTAGAGGTTGACGACGATGACACTTGGAGGAAGAAACTCCGAGAGTTTCGGCGCCAGAGTCTACAGAAGTACGAGGGCTCCGTTTCAGATGCAGTCACAGAAGAATGGTTGTAGGAGGTCGAGATAGGCTTCCGTTCGATTCGTGCTCGGAAGGAACACTGGGTGTCCTTGGTTGTGACGATGTTGCGTGGAGCAGCGAGACAGTGGTGGTTCTTGTTCCTCTGGGATCGTGAGGAGTCAGCGATCTCATGGGAGGAGTTTCGAGACAGGTTTAGAGTCGAGTTTCTTTCATCGACTGCGAAGGCATCCAGTCGCCAGGAGCTTCTTACCCTTCGACAGGGGAGCTCCAGTGTTCGGGAGTTTGGAATCCATTTCAGGAACCTTCTACGATATGCTTCAGACCTGTTACCAGATGATGAGGCCAGGGCGAGGCATTTCGAGGAGGCTTTGCATCCATAGATCCAGCGCCAGGTCACCCCATTTATGCTAAAGACATATCTTGAGGTGCTGGAGAGGGAAGAGGTTGTTGAGAGAACTTTGACCAGGACCGGATCGTCACGAGAGGGGAATCGTCATGATTCCTCACAAAGCAGAGCTGTGGTCCGGGGTTCCCGGTTTTCAGGACAGAAGAGTTTCCGTTCACCTGGGGGTAGGTCCCAGCCCTTCCCATCTCGTTTCTCCGGAGGTAGAAACTCTCAGACCTATGCCAAGGGATCAGGCGCTTGTTTTTCTTGTGGTGGACGTGTTCATCAGCAGCAGGAGTGCCCAACTTTTCAGAGCAGTCATCGTGCACCAGGCGCTCCACTCCAGGTTCCTCCGTTGAGGCAGTTCCAGCCGAGGCAGCAGCAGCAGGTTGCACCAACTTTAGATCACCAGAGGCTAGATGGAGCAGGCAGAGGACAGCCCCATGACGCTCCCCGTCCTCAGAGAGTAGAGCGCGGCCGTGGTGGTGGTCGTCATCAGGGTCAGAGAGGCCGTGGAGGTGGTCGTGGTCAGCTTCATGCTCTAGCGTTGCTAGCTCCAGGCGAGCCAGACGTCGTCCGAGGTACCCTTTGCTTGTTTTCTACCTTGGTGTATGCCTTGTTTGATTCAAGAGCGACACACTCCTTTATATCCCCTACCCTTGTCCACGCTTTGGGACTTGAGGTAGAGAGGCTTCCAGTGCCCTTGGCGTTGACTACGCCAGTTGGAGGTCGAGCTAGCTTGTTTGATGTATGTAGAGACTATGAGCTAGTGTTGGGGCAGCACCACTCTTGGGGAGATTTCCTATGTTTACAAATACAACCATATGATGTCATCCTCTGCATGGATTGGTTGTATTCGGTGCAGGCTATTGTGGATTTCTACAGGAAGAAGGTCGTTTTCTTTGATGAAGATGGAGAGGAAGTAGTGTTTGTTGGTGAGAGAGATCCTCGGATGAGTCATAGACGAGTTTCATCCTTATCATCCATGATGGCTGGGATGATGCTGAGTTCTTCAGAGGTTCAACAACTGGCATTTCCTAGGGTCGTAGAGGAGTACCCTGATGTCTTTCCAGAAGAGGTTGTATCCTTACCCCCTCGACGAGAGATCAGGTTTGGGATCGAGCTACAGCCAGGAGCGTCTCCTATCTCTATGTCTCCGTATAGGATGGCCCCTTCTGAGATACGAGAGCTACGTATTCAGCTCGACGGTCTGTTGCAGTGTGGTTTTGTTCGGCCAAGTGTGTCACCATGGTGTGCACCAGTTTTGTTTGTGAAAAAGGCTGATGGCAGTTTGCGGTTGTGCGTCGATTATCGTCACTTAAACAAAGTGAAAATAAAGAACCTTTATCCTCTCCCGCGGATTGATGACCTATTTGATCAACTGAAGGGTGCAAGTTGGTTTTCAAAGATAGACTTGCGGTCAGGATATCACCAGATGCGTGTAAAGGATGAGGATATCCCGAAGACTGCTTTCCGTTGTCATCATGGGCATTATGAGTTTATTGTAATGCCATTCGGTGTGACGAATGCTCCAGCTGTTTTCATGGGGTTGATGGATGCTGTGTTCCGTGAATTCCTGGACAAGTTTGTTGTGGTTTTCATCAAAGACATCCTTGTGTACTCCACATCTGAAGAGGAGCATGCAGAGCATCTACAAGCCGTTTTGGGAGTTCTTCTCCAACATCGGTTGTTTGGGAAGTTGTCCAAGTGTGAGTTCTGGGCTCAATAAGATCGTTTCTTGGGACATGTTGTGTCCCAACAGGGAGTAGCTGTGGATCCTTCGAAGATAGAAGCAGTGGTGTCTTGGCCAGCCCCCAAGACCCTGTCAGAGGTGCGAAGTTTCCTTGGTCTCGCAGGCTATTACAGGAGGTTTGTGGCTAATTTCTCCCGAGTTGCGACTCCTCTGACATCTTTGACTAAGAAGGATCAAGCGTTCATATGGACTGATCAGTGTCAGACAGCTTTCGAGTATCTAAAGGAGAAGTTGGTAAGTGCTCCAGTCCTTTGTCTTCCAGCGGAGGGAGTCCAGTTTGATGGTTTCTATGATGCTTCACATCTGGGGCTAGGCTGTGTTCTCATGCAGCAGAGGTCCGTTGTTTCTTATGGGTCTCGGTAGTTGCGTCCCCATGAACGCAACTATGCCACCCATGATCTTGAGTTGGCAGCCGTGGTGTTTGCTCTAAAGTTGTGGAGACATTACCTCATTGGCGAGCGCTTTGTGGTTCTCACCGATCATAAGAGTTTGAGGTATGTTTTCTCTCAGCGGGACTTGAACTTGAGGCAGCGACGGTGGATGGAGTTCTTGCAGGAAGACGACTTCGAAATATCGTATACACCTAGGAAGGGAAATGTTGTTGCTGATGCACAGAGCCGAAAGTCACGTAGTGATGTTGTGCGTGGATCTGTTGATTCTTGGAGAGTGATGGAAGAGCTATCATCTTTACATCTTGATATAGGAGAAGTTGGGGGAAGATGTTGTCTTTTCCAGATGACGGTGCAGTCATCCCAGATGCAGAAGGTGGAAGAGTCTCAGTTGGGTGATCTAGAGGTGGACGTTTGGAGAGATAGAGTTTTATGTGGTGAGGCCCCTGATGGTTGGTCGGAGGATGAACAACACCGAGTGTTGTATCATGGCAGGCTTTTTGTTCCCTTGGCGATGCACGAGACCGTTCTCCGAGAGTTCCATAGTTCACCCTTGGCGGTACATCCTGGTGTGACGAAGATGTACCGATCCTTGAGGAGTCAGTTTTGGTGGCCTGGGCTGAAGCGTTCAGTTACAGAATATGTGTCTCGATGTTTAGTCTGCCAGAAGGTGAAGGCCGAACACCGTGTTCCTGGTGGTCTTCTCCAGCACTTAGAGATTCCTCAGTGGAAGTGGGAGGACATCTCAATGGACTTTGTTACAGGTTTACCTCGAGCTCCGGGAGGACATGATGCTATATGGGTGGTAGTGGATCGTTTAACTAAATCGGCCCACTTCATAGTAATCAAGGAGTTGAGCTCAGTGGAGGTTTTGTCGAGGCAGTATCTGGAGGAGGTGGTGAGGCTTCACGGAGTACCTAGGACGATCATTTCTGATCGAGATCCTCGTTTTACCTCTAGGGTGTGGAGAGGTCTCCAACATGCTTTTGGATCTCAACTATGCCTTAGCACTACTTTTTATCCTCAAACGGATGGTCAGACAGAGCGAACCATCCAGACTCTTCAAGACATGTTGCGCTCTTGTGTTCTTGATTTTGGAGGTTCATGGGTGAAGCACTTACCCTTGGTAGAATTCGCTTACAATAATAGTTTTCACTCTACCATCGGTATGGCGCCGTTTGAAGCCTTGTATGGCCGGCCATGCCGTTCTCCGTTGTGCTGGACTGGGGTCAGAGAGTCAGCAATCCTCGGACCAGAACTAGTGCAGAATACAACAGAGATGGTTCAGGTGATTCGTGAGAGGATGAAGACAGCACAGGATCGTCAGAAATCATATGCTGATCAAAGAAGGAGACCGTTAGAGTTTAATGTTGGGGATCATGTCTTTCTAAAGGTGACTCCCTGTCGTGGGCAGCGAAGGTCTGGTCGTGGAATTAAGCTTTCTCCCCAGTTTGTTGGGCCTTTCGAGGTGTTATCTCGTGTTGGATCTCTGGCGTATCGAGTAGCACTTCCCCCTCAGATGAGTTGGATACATGATGTTTTCCATGTATCACAGCTCCGTCGTTATCTTCATGATGAATCTCATGTTATCGATTAGGGAGAGATCGATATTGACGATGATGCACCCTTTGAGGAGCGACCTGTGGAGATCCAAGACCACAAGGAGAAGGTGTTGCGTGGGCGTTCTATCCCCTTAGTTCATGTCCTGTGGCGACACGGTGGCATGGAGGAGAGTACCTGGGAGCGTGAGTCACAGATACGTGCTCAGTACCCAGAGTTGTTTAATGTTTAACTCTTTCCATGTAATGACGTTTCCTTTATGGTTAGACCTTTCATGTTTTATTTATGTACCTTTGATGTGATGTTATGTTTGAATTGTTTGGTTATGGATTATTTGTTTCCATACTCTCGGATGTCGTAGTTTTGTTCCAGCTTTTGAACAACTCATGGTGGTTTTCCCCTGAGAGGTATCTTATGGGGTGGCTGTTCAGACCCATCTTTTCTTCTGGGTTGGTTTTTAATTCTCGAGGACGAGAATGTTTTTAGAGGTATCTAATGTAATGGCCCGGACCTCCCTGGTCCATTACTTTGTGAAAATGTGGTGTTGGAGGTGTTCCGGGAGGACAAGGTGACTTATCCCCCAGCTGCTGCCTACCGGTAGCTCAGTCTATCGGTAGCTGCTGATTACCGGTAGCTCGGTCTACCGGTAGCTGCTACCTACCGGTAGCTCGGTCTACCGGTAGCTGCTGATTACCGGTAGATCGGTCTACCGGCAGCTGCTGATTACCGGTAGCTCGGTCTACCGGTAGCTGCTGCCTACCGGTAGCTCGGTCTACCGGTAGCTGCTGATTACCGATAGCTCGGTCTACCAGTAGCTGCTGATTACCGGTAGCTCGGTCTACCGGTGGCTGCTGATTACCGGTAGCTCGGTCTACCGGTAGCCGCATCCTACCAGTAGCTGGGTTTACCGGTAGCCACGGCATACTGATAGCTCGGTATACTGGTAGCCGCAGTCCAGCAGTAGCTCGGCTAACACTTTGCCAAATTTCTAGTTCTGTGAATAGTGTTTCTATCGGTGAGGTTCTATCAGTGGACTTCTATCGGTGAGGTTCAGTGAACAGTGTTTCTATCGGTGAGGTCCTATCGGTGGACTTCTATCGGTGAGGTTTAGTGAACCGTGTTTCTATCGGTGAGGTCCTATCGGTGAACTTCTATCAGTGAGGATCTATCAGTAGACTTGTGTTTCTATCGGTAAGGCTCTATCGGTGAGCTTTTCTTTCCTTTGCCAATTTTTTTTAGTTCTGTGAACAGTGTTTCCAGACTTCATAAGAGCTACCGATTCCATACTTTGCCAATTTTCACGAATGAACAGTGTTTCCAGACTTCATAAGAGCTACCGATTCCATACTTTGCCAAATTTCACGAATGAACAGTGTTTCCAGACTTCATAAGAGCTACCGATTCCATACTTTGCCAAATTTCACGAATGAACAGTGTTTCCAGACTCCATAAGAGCTACAGATTCCATACTTTGCCAAATTTTGAGTATGTGAACAGTGTTTCTAGCTTCGCAAATTTGACGTTTTCTTTGACGTAAAATACTTTTAAAACCTTATTTTAAGGACTTTAAGGCCGATTCAAAGGCCATAAATCCTATATTAATTATTCCTAAGGCCGGGATGTTTTTACTCGGTCAAACCGCGTGGGTTAATGCGATCCGTTTTTAATGGAGAATAAACCGGATCTTAAACTGTCGCCTCTCTAATTTTTTTTAAAAGGAACGAGATATCATTCTTCGTTGTTCTTCCTCCTGGTTCTCATCTACGAGACGCTAGAACCTTGCAATCATTCTCGTAGGAGTTTCACAATCAAACGTTACTCAGATCAGTTCCGCTCTGTTGATGCAACCAATTTGTGTCGATCGTTCTTCGATATAAGGTATGTTTTATCATCGTTCCTTCGGGGATCACCTTCCCTTGTTCTTCCTTCCATATTAGCATGTAATCTCCATGGTTCTAATGGGTTTTCTTGGGGTTGGTTGGTACTGTCGTACCGTGGCATCCTCCGGTGGATGCAGCTGTCGTGAGGAGAAGAGGACTGTGACCCGTTGTGTGGATAAAGGACGTCAAGAACTCTTCGAGGTAGGGGATTCATGGCTTCTCTAATTGTGTATGTGCAATCGTAGAATTAGCATGATTTAGTCCTTTGGATCACAATGAAATTGACCTAATTAAATACTTGAACCGGATTAAAAGAATTGGTTGATCGTATGTTGTTACTTTGTACCGTGATAACGGTTTGCCTCATATTTTTTCCTAGATTGAGTGATATCTATGATTTTCTTTAATTTGTTGCTCGTTCATGATGGAAATTGATAAAGAACGTAAAGTTGGAATTATTTGTTAAATAATTGGCTAAAGATAAAGAGGCATGTTAATGAATCTGTTAATTCAAGATGGATTAAAGAACTATTAGTTCGATAATTTCAAAAGGGTTCTGAGTTACCCGCTTGATTGTAAGGCTGAATGCCTTGTGGTTTGGAGCTCTGAGTGCTCATATTGTATGAAGGCTGAATGCCTTGTTAAAGGGCCGAGAGCCCATTTTGTGATCTTTGATTTCCTGCTTCTTGTGATTTGATGTAAGCCTGGATGGCTGTTGTGATATGTGGAGGCATGGGGACTTGTGGTTGTGGCAGCAGATGACGCCTAGTGTGGTGAGATGCATCGGTTTATGCATGTGGGTGTCGGGGAGGACACCGAGGATGATGGTATGAGATGAATGTGATGGTTTGATGTTGGTGTTTTGATTGTTTATCTGCTTTACTTTTCCCCACTTCTCAAGGGAGCTGGTTTTGCTTACCATCTTTCCGAAGGAGGCAAAGACACGCGGGGTATGCCACGTACTTTCCGTGTTTAGCCTCTCGATGTAGGATGGGTCTATGCTCTTGCTATAGGCGGCAAAGACTCGATGGGTAGTATATCTACTCACTGTGCTGAGTCCTTTGTGTTTAGTAGCATATGATACTTTTCTAGAATACCTGGGAATATGGGGAAGGTAATTCCATAATGAAAGTTTGTTTAAATGGTGATAATCCACGGGGATGGAGAAACTGGAATTTAATAGTGATGTGAATCCTAAAAAGGAGCAGTTTTTGAATGTGATGCCAATTTAGTTTAATGTGGTAAATTGTTCATGGTTAATTAATGTTTAAAGAATTAATTAACGTACAGTGGAACTGATAAAATGAAAATGGAGTAATCTAATAAAGCTCTTCAAATGGTTGTGTGCTTATAGGATACCTAGTCTTAGAAGTAGCAGCCTGGAGTCTGAGAGATGTTAGCTGCAGTTGTGCCTATGACTAGGTAATGCCCATAGTGTGGTTGTGAGTTATATATATTCTGTACTTTTTGTGTTTCTATACGCTACTCCACCCTGTTGGTAATGGCAATGGACACCCCTGGGATTCTGAGCCTTGGGGGGTGTTTTCCCCAACATTCTGATGGGAGGTTGAATGGCTGACTACCCCCTTTGGCCCCGCTCTCTTCTCTTGGTAGATACTTGTGCCATGAGGCAAGCGGTTAGTTACCCCATATATGTGTGTAGAGGGCTGTAATGGCTTGTGGTTATTCACACACACATATTCTGGATATAGTATCCTATGGACTACTATAGGTGTAACGTGTATAGGCTGTGATGGTTTGAGGATCCTTACTCGAAGTATGGGCTGTAATGGCTTGAGGTATTATACCCGACGTATGATACACATTATGCAGGCTGTGGTGGCTCCCAGAAACTACCTGGTTACCTTTGGTTGTGAGGATGGTGTGGTGCTTCGCCCAGGTGTCTGTGGGCAAGCCTATGTGGTGCACGAGGTGCAAATTGTGGAGCTTAGCCCAGGTGTCTGCGGGCAAGCCTTTGGAGAGAGATGCACAGGACGTATGTCATTGGGGCAAAGCGGCAAACCAGCGGGGAAGTAGTAGCGGGGTACCCTTGATATTCTTTACTATATGCTATTTTCTTGTATGCGTTACTTGGTGAGAGTAGCCATGGTGAGGTTGGGAACTTAGTATACCTGTTTAGGTAATGAGTTAGTTTCACTTGTTGTTCACTAGTCTTTAGCATGCTTTCTTTACTTTTGCATGAGAGGCTTGGGGAGGATCCTACTGAGTATACTGTTATACTCACCCTATGTATATACAAACTATTTTTCAGGTCACTTGGAGCAGGTTGGAGATCAAGCTGGTTACTACTAGCTTGGGGTTGGAGGAGGAGCTGTTCGGGCTTGTGGTCGCTGCCATTTTACTTTCTTTTGGGTACTTTTAGTTTTCCCTTTCAGTTGTAGTAATTTTGCATGACATTTCATATATGTACTTGGGTTTCTTTTATATTTTCAGATATGAGTTGGAGTTGGTTGGAGTCTATTCTATCTCTCTCTTTTTCATGTGTTCTCTTAGAGGGTAATGCCTCCCATTAGTGTGTGTATTATACCCTCGGTGCTAGTCGCCAACCCGGGGCCTACTGGAGGCGGGACTCGGGGGTCATTATCTCCCTTCTCAGATTGCCGGCCCTGGAGGGGTACACTTTGTGGGGAGGGGGTCGCGACACAACCTGCTCCAAGTGACCTGAAAAGAAGTTTATATATACGTAGGGTGAGTATAACAGTATACCCAGTAGGATCCTCCCTGAATCCTCTCGTGAAAAAGTAAAGAAAGCATACTAAAGCACAGTGAATAACAAGTGAAACTAACTTTTCACCTATAGAGGCATACTATGTTCCCAACCTCACCATGGATACTCTCACCATGTAACACATACAAGAATATATCATATAGTAATGAATATCAAGGGTACCCTGCTACTACTTCCCCACTGGTTTGTCCCTTTTCCCCAACGACATACATCATGTGAATCTCTCTCCAAAGGCTTTCCCGTATACACTTGTGCTAAGCTCCACAATCTGCACCACGTGCACCACAAAGGCTAGCACGCAGTCACCTGGGCGAAGCACCATACCATCCTCACAACCAAAAGTAACCAGGTAGTTTCTGGGAACCACCAAAGCTCACATAACATGTATCATACCTCAGGTATTATACCTCATGCCATTACAGCCCATACACCGAGTAAGATCCTCAAGCCATCACAGCCTATACATGTCACACCTATAGTAGTCCATAGGATACTATATCTAGAATATATGTGTGTAAATAACCGTAGGCCTTTGAAGCCCTCTACACACATATATCGGGAAATCTAACCACTGTGCCAAATTGCACTAGTATCTACCTAGAGAAGAAAGAAGGGTTAAATGGGGAAGTTAGCCATTCATCCTCCCACCAGAATGTTGGGGAAACACCCCCAGGGCTTAGAATCCACGGGGTTTCATTTTCCCTTTCTAATTGGGTGGAGTAGCATATAGAAACTCAAAAATTACGGAATATATTATAACTCACAACCACACTATGGGCATAACCTAGTCTTAGACACAACTATAGGTAACGTCTCTCAGACTCTGGGCTGCCACTTCTAAGACTAGGTATCCTATAAGCACACAACCATTTAAAGGGATTTATTAGATTACATCATTCCCTTTTTATCAATTCCACTATACGTTAATTAATTATTCAATCATTAATTGACCATGAACAATTCCACATGAAGTTCCATTAACATCACATCCAAAAACCTCTGTCCCTTAAACAGTTCTCAACCTCATCATTAAGTTTCAACAAACTCCAACCCCTTGGGATAACATCATTTATTCAAACATTCATTTCTGATTTACTTTCCCACATTCCCAGGCATTCTAGAAAAGCATCCTATGATACTAAACACAAGGGGCTCAACACGGTGAGTAGATGTACTACCCGTTGACACTTTTCCGCCTATAGAAAGAGCATATACCCATTCTCCCTTGAGAGGCTAAACATGGAAATCACGTGGCATACCCCATGGGTCTTTGCCTCCCTCAGGAGAAGGGTAAACAAGACCATCTTCCTTGAGTAGTGTGGAAAATGTAAAGTAGATAAAAAACCAAACAAAGCATTAAGAATCCAAGAATCACATCCATCCCATTCCATCATCCCTGGTGTCCTCCCTGACACCCACATGCATAAACTGATGCATCTCGCCACTCTAGGCGTCATCCGCTGCCACAACCACAAGGCCTCCATAGCCCAACATATCACAACACCCTCCCAAGGCCACATCACCACACAAGTAGTTGGAAAGTAAACATCACATAAATTTGGGATCTTGGCCCTTTAACAAGGCATCTAGCCTTCAAACAACAAGCACCAACATTTCTCAGGTTTAACAACCAACTGAATTAATCACATACATCGGCATCAGTTTGATTAACATCAATTTAGATCAACGACCACAACAACAAAAACCGGATTTGATTACATGACTCTTTATCTTTATCCAATTAATTATCAATTAAATCCAGCATTACATTCTTTATAAATTTCATCAAGAACCCCATGCTAACAAGAAAGGCATAGATATTACACTATCCAGAAAAACAAGAGGCAAACTGTTATCATGGTACAAAGAAACAACATGCGATCAAACCAATTCTTTTAATCCGGTTCAAGTATTTAATTATATCAATTCCATTGCAATCCAAATGACTAAATCATGCTAACTCTATGATTTCACATAAACCATTGGAGAAGCCACAAATCCCCTACCTCAAATGTTTTCTAGGAAAACTACAACGGTCGATGAACACCCAAGAAACCGGGCCCATTTTCCACGAATCCTCATTAGATATCCTCTCCTAACACAACCAAGACCAAATCTCATCATATTCAACATCCACATGCATAGATCTACCCATAACGGGGGTAGATCTAAGAAACCGAGAGAAGAGGAGGAGTATATCTATGTAGATATAAGAAATAAAGCAAGAACGATCACATACCTCCAGAAACCTGCTTCGATTCACCAAGAGAATCCTCCAGATCACCTCCTAAACGATTCGGAGAGGTCCTTCTACCTCCAAGGGAGGGTAATCCCAATATATGGCCACTTAGAGTCTTAAAAGAACCATTTAGAGGCAAAAGAGTTCATATACTCAATTTTAGTATCTAACTTTAAGTGCCCACATGGTTAGTCCACACGGTTTAATAAACCGTGCGCTAACCGTGCTTTAGCTTCTGCCTTGCCAAACACTCCTCGTATAGTTAGATAGCATGGATAGACAAACTCTGCGCTAACCGTGCATTATCCACTACCTCCAACACCAACCTTGCACGGTTTGGCCGCACGGTTTAGGCAACCCATGTGCTAACCGTGTGAAATCTATTGCCCTTTAGCTTTCCTTAAAAGTCCACCCAAATGCACCCCAAGTCACCATGACCTCCTGGAACACCTCTAGCACCACATTTTCACAATGGAATGGACCGGAGAGGTCCGGGCCAATACCTTAATGTCCTAATAGATACAAATTAATTCATTATTTCTTATAAATAGTAATTTAATTTAATGTAAAATACTTTTTTTCTAAAAAAAATCTTAATTTTTAATAAAATTATTAATTTTTGTGAGGAAATATTACTTTAAATTTCATACAAATTTATAAATTTCATTTGATAAAAATGAAACAATTCATTAAATTTTTATATAAAAATTATATTATGTCGAAATGTTAGGATTTTTATAAAGAGCATTATTTTTATGTGAATTGTGAAATATAGAGATTTTTATATTAAACTATGATTTGTATTAAATTATTTATATAGTTAATTTTTTTAGATTTCTTTTGAAATGTAACTTTTTTATTTTTAATAAATATAATCCAATTAATTTCTATGTAATCTATAAAAACCCACATATTTATTTAAGATTAATACATGATTTATTAGATATGGTAACACAAAATATATCCCATAAAATTGAAAAGGATAGTTTATTTGGGAATTAGGTACATTTCGTAACAATTTAAACACTAAAAAAATAATCTCTATTAAAAACATACCTAACTCGGTCGCACTTAAACCTGCATGGGATAACCTGATGATATACCTAAGAATGGGGTGATATATAATGACCGGTAAGGGAATAATCATGGAAAAACATGATAATAATAACAACTATTAGACAATTTTAATATTAACGAATAATAAAAAGGATAGAAATCATAAACATGATCATTGATACATGATATACAATGATAGCATAAAAGCAACATGAGAAATGTGGTAGTAACTTAAAACACAACATCATAAAAATTGGTCGAGGCTATCTACAAAGAAATCATGATTTTAAATGTCCCAAAAGGAATCAGGTTTACTCTATATCCCAACATAAAATCGTATGAGACTAAGCATTATCCAATGAATTGGAGTGCTATATAATTATGAGCACTCCTGTCACATTCATTTCATTCTCATGCTTGTGTACCACATACATCATAAATCATGGTTTCATTAATCATCATATTTATTCCATGATAAATTATTATGAAATATATACATGTAATTATCATCTAAAATATGTATATGTGTTTAAAGGTGAAAACACATGATATGTAATGTGTATGGAATTCATGACACAATTGTTCTGGCATTGAAAATTGCAATGGAATTTCGGCGGAATAACAGAGTCACATTAAAATTCATAAAATGCATTGATGAGAGATAATGTGGTCTCTCAAATTTTTTTAATAAAATGTGGAGTGATAGGAAAATGTAATGAAATATCCACATATATTAAATTGGATATATAAGGCATATGATAATAATGAATCTTGAATAAGAAAGAGAAGGTGAGGATCCCTTACATGAGTGTGTGAATCTAAATAAAAGGGAGTGGATTCATGAGATTTTTTGGCACATTTTAGGGACCCTAGAGAGGGTAATTAATATTAAGGATGTTCTAAAAGGATTTTTAGTGAAGAAAAATGCGATAATGGGTGGGTTTATATAGGATATTATTGTGCATTTTGTTATTATTTCTCAAACTTTGGTTTTAGGCATTATGTAATAAAATAAAAAATCCAAAAAACATCCCATGGTTTTTAGCATGATTTTAGAAAAATGGGATTGGATTTCAAAATTATATAAGACCTGGGTCTGAAATAAATAAAATAATTCCCTTGATTATGTGGAAGTGATTCATACTCTTAAACAAACGATTTTAAATGCATAAAATATATTATTGGTTTTAAAGGATTCATAATGGTTATATAAAATAAATAAAATAAGGATAAAATGAAATTATTTTAAAGGTAAATAATATATATTTTGTCTTGTATACCATTCATATTGTTTATTACATCAATTTTGGGCCTTTATGATGTCCTAAAGCACATTGTATATTTATATATTATTTAATTTTAAACTGAAAATTCAATTGTCCTTGAAAATTATAAAAAATTCATCATTGGATAATATAGACATTATGATTCTAGAAATAAAATTCATTTTATCTAAATTGGGGTATAATTTTCTTAATATTCACTTTTAAAATAATAACAGACATTTATTAAAAATGATGGGTTTTTTAAAATAAAAATCTAAATATATTATAAAATTTAAAATTTTCTTTATTAAAATTATATGATTTTTTTTATTTCATAAAAATTATTTAATTATAATCTATTACTAAGATATTATTTACTTTATAAATACATTAATTCATCAAAATAAATCCCTTAATTGTATTGGAATATTACCCAAAAAATAATATATATTTTTTCTTACATCAAAATAAAAAACAATTTCAAAGTAACTATAATAGGATGAAAAGAAATTAGTTATTGAATAAAAAATAATTTGCATACTCATATTGATGGGTTGTCGATACATATCCCTTTAATACATGAGAAAACACCCTAAGATTATGGTTCATGAGGGTTAGACTTTCATAGGGTGGTTCGGTGAACATAGTTTTGGTCATGATGTTGATGATATTGAACATATCCCAAAAATGGTTCACTCATGCTTAATATTTTGGACCTCATCTTAGGTGTGGTCAAGGGAAAATTCAAAATATTATATCTCCCTCAAAATCTCTTATAAATTTTCTTGAAAGGATAGGATCCCACTGTTTGAGTCGATTACATACTTTTTCTATGCCAATAGAATTTTTTTAAACACTATATATATATTAATCATGTTATCACTATTAAATGGTTATATTATCAATAGTAATAAATATTAATAGATTTTTAATAAGTATAAATATAAAAAAACCATTTCATGGGGTTTATATATCCATAGTACTTGATTATAATCTCTAAATAAAAAATGGAGGGATTTTATTTATAATTTTTTCGGGTCATTACAATCATCCCCTATAAGATGTTTCACTATAAAAAAGTTATTTTCCGAAATTAAAACAAATGATGGGAAATAAATTTCATCACCTCCTTTAGTTACCACATCACTTCTTCAATCTTTATGTTTCTCCAAAACCCTATAACAAGGTGTATTTTTTTATTTCATTGAACATTTTCACTCTGATCTAGGATTTTCACCGGCTTCTCATCATAGGAAAAATAATTCTCCAACGATACCACTTATATATTGAGTATATATGAGGGGTATGGTATGTACATCCTCAAGAGGGATACAAGGAATACATAATTTATTTGAGATAGGTTTGGTGTGTGTGGTGGTCGATAGGCCACTACTCTGATGTGATGAATTATATCAAAGGGGTAGATATATCTTTGACTATGATTGTACTTATTCCCAAATATCATCACTTTATTCCATAGAGATATATGGGGGAAAACCATGTCTCTAACATCAGACACTATGTCGCATCAATGATTATCAGCAAATCTCTTCTTTCAATTATAGGTGTCCTTGATGTGATGTTCAATGGTCTTATCATTTTACAACATCTCCTCAACCATTTCATGATCTAAAAAATTTTATTTAACATCATCATCCCATAATGGAGGATTCAGGAACATATTCCTAGAATAGGGATTATAGTCATCCATTTGGATGTTATAATAGAAACTGTTATTTAATGAGAACTCGACTAGAGGAATATATTGACCCCATCCCTCATTAAATCCCATAGAATATTCTATAAACATTTCATCATGTGTCTGAATAGTGCACTCATATTTTATATATGTTTGAGGATGATAGTACATAATTAAGGTTAGATCAGTTTTTATATCATGTTGGAGACGTTTCATGAAATTTTAAGTGAATATCAGATCTCGATTGGAAACATTGATAGTGGGACTCCATGAAACCTCACCACTTTTCTGATGTATATCAATGCATGATGATCCAATGAGAAGTCTTATAAAGTCACAATGAAGAGTGAATTATTCAAAAGATAGTCCACCAAAAACCAAGATAACATTATTTCCTTTAATTTTCGTCAAAATTACGGTGAAAAATACCATGTTGATTAATTCCTTTTTCCTTTACAGTACGGGTAATAGTTGCATCATACCCATAGATTTTCTAAATTTCTCCATTCACATGACAAAATAAAATTTATCTTGATGTATATTTCCTGATCTCCTTCTTCTTACAGTCCCACTAATAGTGTCCTCAATGATCTCAATACATCATTGTGCATACATGATGGATATTAAATGTTGAGCTATGTGAATAATCCAACATATCCTTAATTAACTCAATATTTCATGGTAGAAATAGTATTATCCCAAATATCACAACACCATATTCATTTACATTTAACTATAAAGACTTACATTTTCTTGAAGCATCAAATTTATTTTGGATTTCCTTATCATCTATTTGATCATCATTTATCTTTTCCAAAATGTATGGTTCTGAAATAATTTGTTAAAATATTGAGGAATCTCCCTTTATTATTTCTTCCATGTACATGTTTTCCACATATAAAAAGATCATATCTCTCTCAATTCCAATTTTTATTGAATTATCAATTACTTTATACATTGAGCATCTTACACTTTATTCACATTCCCAAGGTGTTATTGAATTGAGTTGTCATGGTATTTAATTATCTCTAACAATCTATATTGGTGCGTATTCATCTAGTTTTTTGTAAATATATAATTGATAATTTTGTGATCCATATATATTTTACATTTCTCTCCAAAGAAGTAATGACACCATATTTAAAAATAATATATCACTACAAATATCTACAGATCATGTGTTGGGTAGTTTTATTCATGAACATTTGACCACCTTGATTTATATGATATCACATTTTCATTTTGTATTAACATACTACCCAATACATTCATTGTAGGCTCAATTAATACTGAATAATTTTCAACACTTGTGGGTAGTGTTAATACATGTTTAGTGATAAGACTCAGTTTTATCTCTTTAATGCTCTTATAGAATTCATCATTCCTTGGACCCAAAACTCCTTTCCAAGTAATCTTGGTTAAAGGGTTTGAAAATCATGTTAATTTTCATAGAAATCAGTGATAATACCCAGCTTATCGTCGTTGGTTTTTAGAAAATAATATTATGTCATATATAAATACTACCAAAATTTTATCAAGGTAATCTCTAACGACTCAATTCATCATGTCCAAAAATATTTATAGATCATTAGTGAGTCCGATTGGAGTTACTATGAAAACTGAGTGCCCATACCTTGTACAAAAAAGTAGTCTTGGGGGTATCGTCATAATTCACCCTAACATAGTAATATCCAGGCCATAGATCCACCTTGGAAAAGTATTATTCTCAATATAACTTCTGAAACAAGTTATCAATCTATGGAATATGATACATTTTCTTAATCATGATCGTTTTTTGTTCATGATAATTGATTCAAAGTTTTATTGACCCATCCTTTTTCATAAATAAGATGACTGTTGCACCCCATGATTAAGCAATTGGGAATATTAAACCTTTATATAGATTATAATATAGTTTTTTCCTCTACCCTAAAGTTCAAAAACATACATTCTTTATGGATTCTTCAATAATGGTAATTCCCTTGGTAAAATATTGATTGAAAATTCAACCCCTCAGGTTGGAGGAAGAACATGAAATTCCTTGGGAAAGACAACAATGTATTTCAACACTGTTTTCATGTCTTCAAGGATTATTATTTCCATATAATATTTCATTTTATCAAGATACACTGTATCATAGGAAAATAATAACCATTCTTCAGATTTTTTCATAAAATGATATTCATCCTACACCATTTAATTATATAGAATTGATGGATGATTCACAATACGGAGGGTGATTTCTTTCTCAATGAAATTTATGTTGTATCTTTATAGGGAAATCCAACACAAGACAATAATTTCATAAAATTAAAGAAAGGGGATTATGAAAAGGTCCACTAGAATGTTCAACCATAAAATTCTTATAGGGAATGAGTTATATACTTGGGATGCAATAATTTCTCTACTTAATACTTTCTCAGAAATATCTACTTCCATTATTTGTGTCATTATATTAATTATTCAAATGAACATTTGTGATACGAAGGAATTCAAACATCTAGAATAAAGAATCAATTTCTTTATTATTCATTGAATAACTAGCATGTCTATCACCAATAAATTTTATGTATCCACCTCAATGGCTGTCGTAGAAAAACATATCCATCATTACCATGGATTTTCTAGGTTGTTTCCCAAAAAACAGGGATTTGTTTATTAGATTATGAAGATCCATGGTTCCTTTTTGCTCATGTAATAAAAAAGGTGATGAGGAATGATCGGAACAGTCCATTCCAAAATCAAATTAGAAATTTTCTGATATCTATAATCATTTGGAAGGTTTCCTTTATTCCCACATATAAACCATTTCGTTTTTCCCCATAGGAAAATTCAGGGTTTCTCTTCCACACCATTGACAAGTGGAATTTTGAAATTTAATGTCATTGTTATATTTATGCATCAGATCACAAGATGTAAACATTACTTTTTGATTATAATCCCATGATACCCATGAGATTTTCTGAACACCATTATGACATTTTCGGAACATTGTAAAATTTCCTCATAACAATCAATGTATTGGATCGCAAGGGATTTTCATAGACTAGGGTTTTCTTCACCAAATAAGAAGTCAACCTTATATTCAGGGCAATAACCAAGGAAGAGGTATATCATGAATGTCTTATGATGTGTTATCATATGCCCCGATGGATTATTAGTCTTTTTTCTTTTGGGAAAGGAAATCCCTTTCCATTTTAAGATAGAGAGTTCATTGAAAATCATTAAAGAAAAACATTTTCCTAAATTCCTTCAACCTCATCACTTCAATATCTTATTTATGATTTATATACTTAATTAATGTAAACAATTGATTATCTTTTCCATCCATATGAAAATTTCTATAATAACCTTATCTCTCCCAGAATTTTTTAGTATGAAGTAGAACAACTTAATGAAGTTGATGTATGGTTCTGTGATTAAGAGATCACATGATCCATTGTAATTTGGAGGCATTTTTCACATAAAGGGTTCAAATTTATATTTTTATATATTTGGAGGATTTGAAAACTCATCTTGATTAAGTTTTATATTCAGCTCCTATGATAGTTGAGAGATTATCATTCTAATATTCATGATTCCTACTCCCATATCTCCAGGCATCGTGTTTGGATAGTCATCACATTGTTTGTCGCATTGTTGTTTTACATGATTCATCCTATTTTCATCCATTTACTAGAATAAAATTACACTTAGGGATAATTATTTAAAACTATTAAAAACATAAATTTTAATCTAGATATATTAAAAAAATAACCTATAAATAACATTTATTCTTAATTTATTAATTTCTATGCCTCAGTCTATGTTATCCATTATCTATTATCTTGAAAAAGATTCTTATGGTAGTTTTTAATTCCATTAATAATGGTTCGTAATGAGATTATGAATTTTAAAAAAATATCCGTGATGAGGGTCAAACTAGATGTCTAGAAAAACCTATTGTCGTGCACATGTTTGCAAGCAAGTCTAAATCCATGCTGTGTTTTTTGGTCTTACCACTATATACATCTGTGTCAGATCCCCATCCACTTATAGTATCCTAAAATTAATTTATTTTACTGATATACCACTGAATTGATTGTTAAAATAATTCTTTTTTTATTATTATACATATTGTTATCCCAATGTCTTTCACTATAGTTTTCTATCTGAGTCTAAAAAATTACTAAACTTTTCCTTTAATACTAACTATACCATCACATATCCTTGTTTCAAATTAATAAATGATTTATTATAGTAGGTTACACATAATATAGATTTTATGATTAATAAGTCTACTGTATTTGGGAATTAGGTATATTACATAACAATTTAAATTTAAAAAATATATATATTGAAATATTTCTTAACATGCTTGCACTTAAAACTACACGGGATAACATAGGGACATACATAAGATAGGGGTCTGCTATAAATCCATGTAAGGAAATAAAAATATAATAACATTAAGAGAATAAAACATGTTATTGAATATTAATATGAATAGGTGGATAAAAAGAGTATGAATCATAAACTTGAACTCTGATACAAGATATAACATGATAACATAAACTCAACATGGGAATTGTGGCAACAACATTAAAGAATAAATATTAAACATAGGTCAAGGCCTACTTCCGCAACGTCATGATTGAAAAATTAGCCTAAAGGAATCAATGTTACTTCATTTCTGAACATTATGTCTCATGAGACTAAAATTTACCCAATGTATTGGAGTGTTATATAATTCTCAGTGCACCTATAAAATTCATTTCAATCGCCTTCTTAAGTGCGCCACATTGTTTACAAAACATGGATTCATTAATATTGATATTTATTATATGATAATAGAGTGTAGAATAAATACATATAATTCCCATGTCAATGACATCTAACTATATAAAATTGAACACCCATGATAGTTAATGTGAATGATATTCCCTACACAATTGTTTTGGCATATAAAATCACAGTAATATTTCAGTAGCATAACTATGTCGCATAAAAATTCATAAAATTGTTTGATGGGGGAATAAATTGGTGTCTCATAATTTTTTCATAAAATGGTAAGTAATAGGGGCATTTAAATACATATCCCTAAATTAATAATAGGAAATACATAGCATTAGATAATAAAGAATCATTATTAAAGAAGAGAATGTGAGGATATGTTACTTGAGTGTTGGACTCCAAATGACTGGTAGGGGCTTCTTAACAGCTTTAGGGCACCATGGGAGGAATATAGAGAAGGGGTGACAGAAGAAGGACGTGCTACAATGATTTTCTATGAATAGAAATGTGATTTTGGTTTGTTTTATATAGGATATTATTCAGTATTTTTAAAAATATTTCATAAACATAGTATTTGGGCTCTATATTAGGAAATAACCCAAAAAACCCATGGTGGTTTTCAATGGTTTCATACAAAAGATATTAGTTTTAATTATTTTATATTTCCAATAGCCTAACCTAAGAAACAATTCAATTTATTTTGTGGAAGTGAGTCATACTCTTAAGGATATGATTTGAAAACCCTAAAATATATTAATGGTTTCAGATGATTCATTTAGGATAAATAAAAATAATCAAATTAACATGAAATAGAATTATTTTAAATATAAAACATACATTTAATCACTGATACACTTGATATTATTTATTACATCAATTCTGGTTCATTATGAAGTCATAATACACATAGTATATTTATACCATACATACTTTTTCTCGAAAATTTGACTATATAAAATAATTATGAAAAAATAACCATTTATAAATGGATTTATCATTACAGGTGATAAGTTGGATGAACCATTGTGTATCAGATAGCTAAAAAATATGCCTTTATATCAAATGAAATAGAATCCCATTATTAATTCTTTTATACAATAGTAAAATCATAATCAATGACAGAAAACTCTCTGAATAGAAGTTATAATTATTTTTAATGGATTTTAAATAACCAAAGAAGGGGAAAATACATTTCTATTAGAGTGATAATTTCAAAATTATGATTCCTAAAATAATATTTACTTTATCTAAATAACTTTCTAGATAGGTGAATTTTTAACTTTTTAATAATAACCATCATGTATTGAAAATGATGGGTTTTTTTGACAATAAAAGTTTCCAAACGCTTATAAAAATGACATTTGAATTTATAAAAATTATATGATCATTTTTATTTAAAATTTATATTGTATTAAAATACTATATATTTCAAAAATAAATTAATTCTTCAAAAATTAATTCCTTAATTGAATTTGAATATTACTCAAAAATATTGTTTTTTTATTTTATTGTATAAAAATAAAATTCATTAATAATGTATCAATAATAGTATAAAAATATATTAATTATTATATTGAAAACATGGTATATAATAAGATTTCTTGGGTAATGTTAAATATCCCTTTAATAAGATATATAATTTCCCAATGGAAAGATGTGTGATGACGAGAATTTCATGGGGTGGTTTAGAGAACATGATTTGGTCTGTGATCTCAATGAGCTTGAAATTCACCGATAAATTCATTCCTTAATACTTAAGTTTTATGATCACATCACTATATTCATTATGGAAAATGCATAGACAATCTATCTCCCACGGAATCTCTAATAAATGGGCTTCGTAGGTTATTATAGCCAGAAAGTCTGAGATCCAGGTGAAGACCTGCTCCCAAAAATTATATATATATATATAAGTAAACAGTACAATGAAACTCAAAAAGGGGTGACCATACACAACCTTGAGTACATAGCCCCATTTCTATCATTAAGAACTAGATTACGGCAATAATCAGGAATCACAAAGGACCAGCTAGAACTCATCTCCATGGTTGATCTTTTGGAGATCACATCTGCTACATGGTTTGCTTCTCTGTAGACATGAGATACCTCCAGGGAAAACAGATCAACAGTCTTTAAAGCACTTATCCAAGCATGGAGCATCTTCCAAGGAACATTCTTGGATCGCTCCATTAGAATCTGCACAACAATAGATGAATCTGATTCGAGCCAAAGCTTTCGCCACCCATAAAGATCAGAGTATCTTATCGCCTTTATCATTTCCCAAAACTCATCCTCAATTGCATGTCCATTGCCTATGTAGTGGAAGAAACAACCTTTGATAAAGCCTCTATAGGTCCAGAACACCCCACCACATCTAGCTAGTCCTGGTGCACCAGAGGCTAGCCTGTCAACATTAACCTTGAGCCAGTCAATTATTGGTGGGATCCATCTGATATACTTCACCATCTTGGTCTTTCTTCCCCTACCACTTAAACGAAGAGTTCTTAACAACAGAAAATCAGATATATCATTGTTCATTGAACCAGTTTGATTCACCGAAGAAATATTAATGCTTCGGTGAATCACCAGAGTACCCTCCTTGAAATATGGCCTGCCCTTATTGAAGAAAATGTTGTTCCATGCCCTCTATACATATGAGATAATAGAAATGGCAGCAGTAGTGAGTAGGGATTTTACCTAGTCACTGCATTTTGCTTGTAAGACAGATGTTAACAGAGCATTGATAGAGTAGGATACTAAATCACAATGGAATATTGCCTTCAAGTAACTCCAGAAATGCACAACAAAGGGATATTGAATAAAAGTATGATCAATGGTTTCATCCGCATCCAAGCAGAAATAACATACATGAGAAGTACTCAAACATGTCCGCTGCAGTGCAGATTGAATAGGTAACCTCTCTTTCCAGATATGCCAGATTAACAGAGCATAAGATGGTAAGATAAAAGGTTTCCTTACTCCCATTACCCAAGCTGGAACTCCAGGTTCCATGCCACATTGTAGTAGATAGGATTCACGGTTGGAGAAAGATCCATTCATGGCTGGCTTCCAGATCAGAACATCATAATCGACATATTCATATGCAGCAATCTCATTCTGAAGATGAGATGGAATGATCACATAAGCCTGTGTATAGCCCTGTATATCGAAAAAAGAAGTGTTCCTCAATGACAATGGGATATTTATACATTGTTCAATTGGATAAGTAAGCCATTGTGTGCTCCAACAATTCATCTATGAGTTAGCATAAACCAACCATTTAGCATGTCACATGATGTTAGAACATGAGTGTCTGACTGATGTCCAGAAAGATGACATCAAATACACCTTCTGCCTCTTAAACATCCTATCAACAAATCTATCAGTGAGGAATTACAAAGAGGAATCAATACCAGATAGAAGTCTCCAAGTAACATTTTGAAGCAAAACATCATTGACGACCTTTGCATCTTTATCCCCCATTCCTCCCATTCCTACAAGCTTAATACAATCTTCCCATTTTACATTGACAAACATCCTATGTTGTGTTGATCCAGTCCATACAAAATTCTTGATCATGCCACAAAGATCCTTAAGCAGAGCAACAGGCCATTTATAGACTGAGAAGGAGTAAACAAACATCAAGGTGATAACCGAGTTCACAAGACATATCCTGCCTGCTTGAGACATTGTCTTCCCTTTCCAACTAGATAGCTGATTGGTGATTTTGAGTGCAGTGCCATCCAAGTAGGCTCTTTTCACTCTTCCCTAGAACAAAGGAAATCCAAGATAAATAAAGGGCAGTGTTTCCCTTTTTACACCAATCCTGATGGAAATTCTATTTTTCTTCACAATTCGGATCCCTTCCTCAAATATCACAAAGTATTTCTTCCAGCTTATGACTTGTCCTGCTACTTCTTCATAGTTATTGAAGATAGTATTCATACAAGAAATGGTTCTCCTATAAGCTTTGGACAGGAGCATAATATCATCATCATAGAATAAATGATAGGGAGTGAAGCGATTCCTCTTATATTCCATCCTCTGATATATCCCAGAACATACAAGATCATTAAGGCAGATGCTCAAATAATCCTTAGCCATAGGAAAAATAAAACCAGATAAAGGGCAACCCTTTATTACACCTCTAGAGCATTGAAAGAATCTTCTAGTTTATCCACTGACCATTATAGATAAACTAGCACTTTTCAGGATGGCATGCACCATACCAATAATTTTACTTGAGAAACCATGCATACTCAGAACTTTGAAAATGAAGCCCCATATAATGGTGTCAAAGGCCTTTGAAATGTCAAACTTTAGTGCCATATTACCATTTTTAACTTTGGTTCTCATTATATTTACACACTCTGAAGCAGTGAAGAGACAGTTCTGGATATCTCTACCAGGTATAAAACCAAACTTATTAGGGGATATGAGAGAACATGCAATCTCACTAAGTCTTATTGCCAAAATTTTACTGATGACTTTTGTAATAGAATTCCCAATGGCCACAGGTCTGATGTCCTTGTTGTCCAAAGAATTATCCTTCTTGGGAATTAGTACAATGTAGTTTGAATTCATCCCAAATGGCATGTATGAGTGATAGAATAATTCCCTCATTGCTTCAGTCACTTCCTTGTGGAGGATATCCCAATAAAACATGAAAAACTTGTTAGAGAATCCATCTGGCCCAGAAACACTATACACGTTTAAAGAGAAGAGAGCACAATGTATTTCCTTTGTTGTGGGGATATCAATAAGTCTTTTATTCGGTGCTTCTTCTAAACTTGGCTAAATTCACCTGATGATATTATCTGAGTTGTCCTCCCCTGATTCAGAGTAGAGCTTCTCAAAGTATCCTGTCACAGAATTAGAAATATCATTCTCAAAGGTAAACATGTTTTCGTCAATTATAAAAACCTTAAGGATCCTTCTTGCTTTTCCCCCTGTGCATACAATAGAAGATCCTAGAGTTTCTATCCCCTTCATTAAACCATCTGACATTGAACTGATTTCGAAGAAGATTTTCATTGGGGGAAAAAAGATTGTGAATCCGAGAGGCTGCCTGTATCTCCTCTTGAAAGGGAAGATCTTGAAGAATATTATCTTCCTGACACTCTGATAGAAGTGAATCAGCTTCTTTGATATCAAGGTCCAGGATAGAGAAGGACTTTTTGATCCATTCCCTTATTCTTCCTTTCACAATTTTCAATTTACATTTGAGAATATGTAAATCATTGACTAGTACAACCTCCTTCAATGCATCAATTACAGTCTCTCTACACCCTCGAACAACCAGCCATGCATTGTTTAATCTGAAAGGTGTAGGGGCTGATCTGAGATTTCTAAAACATATGTCCATTAATATATGATTATAGTCAGAATGCAGTCTGGACAAAGCCATGCTAGACACTTCAAGTCCCTCACTGTGCTCATCTATTTGAACCAAACATCTGTCTAGATTACTTTCCTTCCTGCCATTAGGATTCTACCTGTTCCAAGTAAAATCAACCCCCAAAATAGGCACTTTAGTCATTCTGCATTGATCAATACAGGATAAAAAATACCTAGCTGATGCATGGAAGAAACTACTCCCTGTCTTTTCCTCTGGCCTTAGAACATTATTGAAATCACCAAGTAAAATCCATCTTTATACATGTGCTCAGCCCTGCTCAACAGATTACTCCATAAACATCTTCTTCTTACATATTGATTAAATGAATAGAAAAAGGTGACACATAAAAGACTTGATTGAAAGCAACAATTCCGGGAAACCGATTGTTGATCACTTTGAAAGGATTAAATCATCACAATATTGTGCTTTCGAACCCATAAGGACTCTGTCTCATTACCAGGTTGATTGGCTACAGTGAATGAGTACCCCAAGCCAGACCATTTGAAGGCCATCCAACTGGAAAATTTCATCCTGGGCTCAGCAATGCCAATCAACATTGGTTTATTGGTCAAAATGATGGGATTCAAGACTTTGATTGTGGGAGAATTCTCTAGACCCTGACAGTTCCAAAATAAGACTTTCATTGATGAGAGGCTCACTACCTAGTACATGGTCCAACATAGCTAGATGTTATGCCATTCTCTGAGTCTTCCAGAATTTTCTCTTTTGTTCCATTTAGAGAAACTAAATCTGGTTCCTAGGAAACTTCATCATCATCAGACAGAGATGCATACTTGTTTTCTGAATTAAATGGTTCAGTCTGGGTGGCAGAGAGTTTTCTCCTTGCAATCTTTGAAGATTTCACTTGGGAGAAGTCCCCATCTGCCTGTTCACTTCCCTGTGCTATATTAGAAGTGGCCAGTACAGTCTTGCTCTGATTCCCCTCATCATCCTTACCAGATTCCTGATTCATAGGTGATCTATCATTCACAGCAGGCTATACAGTGTCAACCTAAACCTCTGTGGTCTTTGGTGAGTTATATTGTACCCTCTGATCAGTGTCTTGGATACCAGGGTCATTTGTGTTTACCACTACATAATTCTTCTCAGATTTTTGTGTTTCCCCATCAACATCCTTGCATTTTTTCTCCTCATCCTTCCTTCCATTTGAGGAATCAAAATTATTTTTTTCAGTATTTTCACCACTCACAATTTACATGGCTTTCAACAGACCCTCCTTATCATCCACAACCTGTCTCACAGTAGTTTCAGTCTTTCCCTGATCCGTTTCTTTCCTACGACAGTGTAGATCATCATGACCTTTAATATTGTTGGTTGAGAAGAAACTATTAATATTACAGCCAGAGAGACTGTGCCCAAATATGTGACAATTTGAACAAAACATTGGATTCCGTTCATACCCAATCTCAAGGTTGATACTGTCATCTCTATTGGTAATGAAAACCCGCTCAACCAATGTGCTAGCCATGTCAACCTCTACCAGTATTCTAGAATAATGCCCAAAATTGGGGTTGTCAGTCTTCTTGTCCAGCCTAGTAGGATTACCTAAAGATGAGGCAATGTCCCAAAGTATTTGAGGGTGCCAATAAAGCCAACTTAGTTTATGAATTTGTACCTATACCTGAGAAAAGGTATTTTTGACCGAGTTTGGATCAAAATTTTGATCCCATTCATGAATCCGAAGATACCCATGATTGAGAGAGACATACCCCAAGCTCCAGGCGCGATATTTTCATTGATCTTTGGTAAAGAAGACCTGGTAGAATCCATTCCCCATCGCTATCATCTTCCAGTCACTAAATCCCCATATATCCGCCATCCGATTGGTAAGCTCATGAAATATCCATGGGCTGAAAGCCTTCTGAATGATCACCCTAACGATTATAGAGAATTTTCATAATCTGACAGACTCCTCTACTATAGATTGATTTGCAGAGACATGCGCAATGCACCCTTTCCTGATAATCCACCCCGAATTCCCCGCATCACAATCTATGATGGAAAATCCACCATTCTTCCTGGCCACATTAGCGAAGCCTTTCCCCTGATTTGAGATGTCTTTGTTGTCCACTATATTATGAACATGATTTTTGGATAATGATATTTTAAATAGGATATAATAAAACCAAAAGAGTTCATATGTTTTATATAACCATAATAAGTAATATAAAATTTTAATTAAAAAAGTGGAATATTGTTTATAATAGCATGGGTCATTACATAATTCATACTATTCTTAATTATGATATAAAAAATTTTCATTTAATTTTTTTCTAGAATTATTTTATTTCATCTTGTTTTACATGTATATGTTAAAAAAATCTGTACCACATAAAGGAACTATATTTTATATGATTGATTCCATATTTTTAATTATAATTTATCAAATTAGAAAATAGGTAAACATTTATTATTAATAACTGTTATTAACTTTTATAAATATTTATCACCACAATAAAACATAAATTGCATTATCTAGGGTTACAAGTAATGTGAATATGATTCAAAATAACCCTATAAAAATAATTTAATAAATTATATGATTATAGTTTATCCATTGTGAGAAAATACATTAATATATGTAATTTTTTTTTCATTTTTCTTTGTAAATATATTTATATTATTTTATGTAAAAAATTGTTATGAAATATCACTTTATTGATTTTAAAATGTATAAAAAGTTTGTAAAAATATAAATACAATTCATGAATTTATATAAAGGATAATAATAAATATGTATAAGTTTTTATGGTTAATTATTTTTTATTTTTACTGATTAGATAAGTATATTAAATTCTTATGCAACAGAGACACATTTCTTTTAGCAATATTATAAAAATAAATTTGTTCACTTTAAAACAAACAATGTGTTATTTTATTGGGTGATTAATGGTGTTACATGATTTTATTATTCATATATAATTTAGAAATGTTGTTTTAAATGTTAATATTCGACTTAAATTACTATTATACTATTTATTATGGTCATATTATCTGAATTTAACTCAAATTGATTTCAATGGATTTTTTGTAAAATCTTATTCTTTAAAATGATTTTTAATTCATAAAAAAATATAAATAATTCCAATGTAATTGGAAATATTATTTTTTATGATTCATTTCTCCCTTATGAGGAACACTATTTTTATTGCATTCATGACCCATAAATATTTAAATCATACTATTTTAGTAATAATAAAAAGGGTTAACATGTGGATGAAATTAAAAGATATGCGTTAAAACATTAAAAAAACTTGTATAAATTTATTGGATGAGTGAATATTGAATCATCTCTATCTTATAATGTAAATATATTAATTTGGGACCACATGAATATGGAAATAATTTATATTAATTTATTTACTTTTTCTAACTCTAGGGGTGGCCATTGACTGAACTATAAAAAGGATCAAACTATCCGCTCCTCCTTATACATAATGAGAACAACTTAGTGAAATTTACCATAAATAAATTCTTATAAAAATACATAATCATTATCTATGATGATTGTTTCTAATTAAGATACCATGTTATAAGTCTTAAGTTGTACCCCATTGTTGTTTTTTAAAATAAGAGGTGAAAATATTAATTAAGAGTTTCAATTTTACTTCATTTTCAACATCCTTAGAATCTTATTAAATATTTATTATATATTAAAATTAATTTCTATGGTATACTATAATTGTATTATAAATGTGATACAACCCTTTTTCATCTCTCTTTTCATCATATGGGAAAAAATATCATTCGTGCATACGTATGGACTACCACTACTTTAAGAAGATGTTTTTTCTATCACTATCTCTCATTGATATGTATAATGATAAATTTAATGTAAATATAGTATATTAATTAATTAATTAGCATTAAAGAATATAATTCATCATACACATTAATTTCCTTCTATATGTTGGAAAATGACAATATCATTTGTGTGTATATATGGATTACCACCTAAATGAAATGACGTGATTCATTTTAAATGTTACCATTTAATTTATGGATTAATATTTAATTTAAATTATAATGATATTAATTATTTCATTAGAATTATTCGGAATATTATTTATTAATTACTCCATTGACTATTACTAATGTACAAATTACATTTTTCACTTAGGAAATGAACATACCAGAAACAAAGGATAGAGACTTAACAGATTATAAAATTAAAAATAAAACTGAAATTAATGAAATAAATGGATTTATGAACATATAATAAACCTATAAAATGTTAATAATTAAATAAATTATTAATATATGATTTTTATATATCTTTTAAATCCCATACATTTCAATATTAGACTTTAGGACAAAGGTTTCAAAACCAAGTTTCCTTTAATAGGGTTGTAACACTTCAGTATTTACATTATTATAATGTGATAATGTTTAAGTTGGAATGTAAATTTATGTCTTTTTTATATCCACATATTTTAGTATGATCCACATATGTTTACATAACAACATTATTGACTAATTATAACTTATTAAAAAAAATTATATTTTAAGGATTTTCTTTGTCTTAATCCCACATTCTTGAGACTTGTTTTAGGTCATGCCCCATGATTTCCTGGTATAGTTTAATTAATAGCATATTATTGATATATAGAATATTAAGAAAATAAATTCATGATGATATCATATCTTCGTCACATTAATCTTCTGATTTAATTTGATTCAGAATTTTACAAATAAGGCAAATGTTTTATGTTTCAATATCAATTTATTCTGAGTTTGATTGTGTAAAAATTTTATTTTGAAAAAAACTATATGATCCTATTTTATTGAAAAAAATCACATTTAATATCCTATAACTTATTTTATTATTTATAGTATTTCATTTAATTTCCCTCTCTTTGACACACGACGAAACAAAATAATTGTTTTATGAAATGATAAAATTATTTCTATTTTCTCTCTAGAATCATCTCTCTCCCATATCCATGTTTAAAAAAATATTTCAAATATTTTATATAATAAAATTATATAATTTTTAAAACACAGTTTTTATTGAATTTTACATTTTAATTTTTTTTTAAAATTAATTTATAAATCTTTTCCCATATAGCGCATTTTTGACTTTCTTTACAAAAGTTGGAGATGAATGCTTCTTTAAATTAATCAGCTTGATCTCTATTTATAGACAACATGACTAATATTTTATTTTTTTCTATATTTAAATCATTCTATGGTTATTTCAGTTTAAAATAATTTTCTAACTATTTTATAATTTTTTAGTTGTTAGTTTTATCAAATATAAATGAAATTTTCTCTTATTTTAGAAGAAAAATTTTAGATTTTCTTTTATAGGTATTTTGATATATGTTAACATCCACTAATGATTAATTTACTTTACTGGGAACATGATCTCATGATACCATACATATTTAATCATTAAATTTATAACAATGATTTTTTAAAAGATTATTATGAGACCCATTTCATTTCCACGAGTAAATGAATCTATAAAGGAATGTAAGTTGTACTTAAATATTTGGTGATGAAAATCAATTATTCCAAGTGTTATATTCGTATATGGTACTAGGAAGTCCTATATATTGTCTATTGGGCCTTATATATATATATCAGTTTTACATGGGGTTTAATATTTCTTATGTGATGGGAGGGCCTCAAATATCTTTCCAATGCAATGAAGAATTCTTTTTTATTTTAAAAGAATCAAGCCAAGGGTTGACTAAGAATGTTTCTCATTTGGATATTATTGGTCTCTAGTTATTTTTATGGTGAGTAAAAATTGATGATGAGAAAAATTTCCCAACATACCAACATGTATTATATATTTTATCTACATGTTTTTAAGGGTTTCTTTTATCTGGATTGACATCACATGGATCATGATTATTGATTCTTATGGATCGTTCCATTGATAAACATTTATTTCATGTAAGATTTTTAATAGCCATTTTTATGTGTATGATTTTTCAAATAAATTTCTCATGCAAATTGAATTTTTTATCAAACCCTTATGCTCAACTTTTTCTTAGAATAAATATTCAATTGTTAAAGCCAATGTTTATGCTCACTAAAAATTTGATATCACCTTGCATAGAATAAGTTTCACCATGATATAAATAATATTTTCAGTAAGATATTTCATGAAGGATTTCATGTCGGTGATGATGAAGAGAAAATATAAATTAAAAAACCTGATTATAGTGTGGAAAATTCTAACTTACATACATATGTATTGTTATGAAAAAGTTTCTCTTAATTATATAACACTCATAACCATAAAGGACCTCTATTTTAATGTGATGTAATGTTTCTATTTGACATTTTATTTTTAGGATGGCTAAAATTTGGGAACATTTATCATTAATAAATAAAAAATGATATTATTATGTATTTTTACCAAATTCAGTAGTTCTTGTGTGGGGATCCTATATTGGTTTCCTGATGGCCTTATATAATTTTAAATATTAGGATGTTTTCATGTCCTTTTAAATTATTATTTATATATAAAATTAAGGGATTATAAGTTTATATTTGATCTTAATTTCAATGTAATTATTTTACCTTTTGATTTTTAATGTTGTGAGATTTTATAAAAGACTGACCATGGATAATTAATAATTTCACTTTATTTATCCCACAACAAGGCCCAACGTGTGTTCCCTATCACCAATAGATGGAAACAAGAACAATGGTATCAGACCATATAACATGGTAATTACTTGACACTCAAAAGACAAGAGGTAAAATAAAAAATCATCATAGAGAATTTACAAAAAAAATGCATCATGTGTAAAAATCAACCACACTACAAAGTTGAAATCCAAAAATTAGAAAAGAAGTTATCGATAAACAAATTGATATACCAAAAAATAATAAAACGATAAGTAACACAATAGTCCATCTCCATAGGCCCATATGTCACCTCAATCCAAAAACACTAAAAATTAAAAAATCATTTATTATATCAATATTATACATGATCGCTCTCCTTTAATTGTGTATATAAAAACTAAGGCAAAAAAATTACCTAATGAAAAGTAGTTTTTGAGCATAAAATTATGGTTTTATAAAACCCTAAATCTGTTTAATTTCTATCCATATAAATATATTAGTTATTTTAAAAAATAAATTTCTAAAAAAAATCCATAAGAAATAGTTTTCCTATATTTAATAATGATTTGGTTTTCTTTAAAAAACATTCCATATTTCAATAAGAAAAACAATATGACATGAGAAAACAACCCAGAGACATAATAAGATGACTAAACTAGGTCTAAATCATCATTATCAAAATGATGTGTTAAAATAATAAATTTTATATACATTCAAGTATTGATTTTTATAATCACCTTTGGGATAATCACAACATAAGGGTGTTCATAACTGAGGGAAATAATAAAAAATAGTTGGTATAAGAGAACTCTTTTATTGGGAACTTCTATCCCTCATTAAAGCTATCCAATAGAAAACAGAGAATCCTGAGAACCTCCTCTAGTGATATATTTCAATTCATAGGGTCCCATATGTCTAGTTCTACCCATAACCCAAGGTTTTAAAAATGTTCTATTGTATAATCATTACAATCATAGAACATAATCTATATTTCAAAAAAAAATTACAATGATAATAAATTTCATTTTTATTCCCATATTATCATAAGATCATTTTCTATTGTGATACCAAATATATTAAATACATGAAAGACCATTTATATTTAAAATTCATCATTGAGCCATTTTAAGAATCATAATATTTTCTTCAAAATTATTTTCAACAAAAAAAACCCTATCTAAAAAATATTTCCACAGTAATAAAAATATAAAATTCACATCCCATGGATTTCAATGGATCACATTCATACATCAAAACCAATGTAAGACATAATAACACAATGAATTATAAGGTATAATACCTATCCTAGAAACTCCTTCCTCAAGAATGACGAATACCTAATTGCCTTTATAACTAGTGATGGGATTGAAAAACACCTAGTAATTAAGCACAAAAATCTATAATGAAAATCATTAATTATAAATATAAAACTCTAGTTATATAAATAACATCACAATTTGGTTCTTAATGGTCAATTTAATGACAGATTGAGGATAAATTTATGGAAAATAGTATAACTATAGGAAAAACATAAAATACATTAAAATTATCCACAAAAATGGTTGAGGATCACCATGTAATCACAAGGAGAGTCCTCAAGGGAATTAAATAGATCTTGGTGTGAGATAATGATGGAATAAGAGGACATTATAGTTAAAAAATGGCTTTTGGAATTTGTGAAATTTTCTATTTAAAATTGATTGATCTAGTCTCATGGATAGACTGCATGATTAGAGAAACCATTCACTTACAATGTGGTGGAAAATATCCATTGAAAAAAAATTTTATGGTTTTCTAGAAATTGTTACATGGTTTTACAAAATTTGTGGACATTTTGTAAAAAACTACAGACCAAATCTCTTCCTCTTTCATGGTTTTCTTGGAAAAAAAATACAAATAATGTTTAAACCATGAAAATATCCAAGAGAACTCACAAAAAAATATCTCCCGGTTACCACAAGGAAAAATTAACCATGTATGTAAACCTGATCCTTGGATGATTTCTATAAAGCTAAAAATATTGAACCACCAAATATCAAAAGGCTCTAGAATATCACTTGAGATAAATAATGATCGAACATGAATGTACCTCTGACATAGAGGGTATCTAAATTCTCCACAGTATCTTATATATTTATTCTGAAAATATATGTAGATGAAGAACCCAAATTGATATAAGTACATATCTTGATCACCGTGTCCTCATTATACTATATCTCATGGTTTTACCACCATATTTACATATCACTCAATCCAATGGGACATCCATATATGAATTACCATATCATATCACTCTATAATCTGAACAAGACTATCCTTCCATGAAGAGGTACAATCATCATTGACATTCTCAGACTTAATCATGTGTGATGGAACTTATAGATACTTGATCAGTTTTAATTCATGGAATAAATCAGGGATATAGTTCAAACAAGAAGGTATGAAAAATCATTAATCTACCTTATAGAATTAATCAACCCTCTCATATGGTCTTAAATAAATATATTATAACATACCCTACTTCAACAAACCTATATGTCCTAAAAACATGAATCATTTAAGAAAACATGACCCCTACCAAAAACTATAACGCAATATGGTGTTGATCATCATATGTTTTTGTGTGGATATAATGATATTTCATTATCATTATTAAATTTAATTTCATGATATGTTTTAGCTATGTAATATTGATCTTCCCATCAAAGGACTATCTTGAAACCTCTTCCTAACAAATAGGTGATCTAGAAGGCCACCAACACAACATCTCTAATGCATAAATCCTTATCAAATACAAATAAATATTTTGATACGATAATTTTATAATGATCATTTTTATACATAGATACCTTGACATCAATAAAACATAGATAAAAATGTCTTCAATGAATTTGGATGTCTCGACCGTACTAGCTACTTGTCTGAGTATGATATTGAGTGTTTAACATCAACTAAAAACCCATCATCAAATGAATCACACTCCAGATCCTTCACGTGATGTGGGGGTCCCAATCCAAAATGATATCCATTGTTAGACCTTGATGTCCAATAATCTATCAAACATATAAACTTCAAATAACCTCTACCATTATCAACTCACTACTTTGTATTAAATGATCTAATTTCTTGAGTTAATCAATAATCACCCAAATCACATCCTTAATCGTACGTGTTTTGGGTATCCAAATAATGAAATCCATTGATAAATTATTCCATTTCTATACTATAATGTGAAAGGGATCCAACAAACTAGAAGGGCTCTGATGTTCTTCATTAATTTTCATATATGTATGGAACCAATACCCATATTCAGAGATCGATAATATCATTCCATTCTACCAATAATGACTTTTCTAACCATATCATATCTTGGTATCTCTTGGGTGTACCTATAAATTGTATTGGCGTTAATCATCCATCAAATCATATCATAGATTCATTATAACAACCATAATACCTTGAAAGTGAAACACTCCATCATGAGACTAGGATTACTAAACCGAGGTCTCCCCACCATATATAATTCATATACAATACAAAGATTACATATCATCCACCATTTTATGTAAAATAAGATCATCCAAAAATGTTATCTCCTAAACATCATATTGGGGAAACTACTTATTTAATCTCTCATAATCCAATCACATCTCATAAAATAAGCTTTTGAAGAATCATTACTTCACTAAGTCCTCAAATTCCATGGTTGACAGTTTTCCTTAAAATCAAACTATGACTTAATTATCATTTATAATGATTTTGAAATATCATAATAAATGGTATAAAGTTACTCCCCTCAGTCTCTTTTTATCATGTTATGATCACTTTTCATGAATTTATACATTAGACTCTAATTGATTGAATATACTATAAACTGATCCTCATAAATATATTGAAGTCATGCCGGGGGAACAAGCATCATGACCCAAAAATCAAGATCATGATTGGGGTATTTCTTATCATGAAGGAAGAAGTAAAAATATTTATAATATAATAAATATCTTCCAAACATTATAACTCCCCCAATATCATACTTATGGCTTCATGGTAGATATCACAACTATAACATAGCTAATGAAGGATCTATATTGGAGCAGTAGTTGATCTGAATTTTAACACATCCGAATATATTTATCACTAATTTCTACCAATAAACTCAATCCCATTATTTTTTGACACATTCATTGGATATTGAAAATTATAAATTTACCAAATAAGGGGCCAATATTTACTAGACAATCCCAAGAAAATCCAAATCTCAAACAAATTTATGGGATTCTTTAAAGAAATAACAACTAAAATCATCCTCGGATCCACTAACAAACCCTTTAAAGAATTCACATGGCCTATAAATTTTACCTTTTGAATAAAAAACTATCATTCAGATAAATTATTATACATAGTTTTCACTCTCAATATCCTAAGGAAAATATATAAATTATTAATATAGTTCTATAATGATATGTAATAACCAAGTATGTCCTCATAAAACATTGAGGAATCCAAAAATTGATGGAATATTTGATTTTATAAATTTTTATACTCTATAATTGTTTTATTAAATAGAAAAAACATGATCGAATACTGAAATTTATTGAAATTTATTCTATGTATTAGGAATATCATCCTCTCAGACCCTCAACTATTGGTACGCTGATCATGGACAAATCCTTAAAAAACAAATATTTTTCTTTGAGTTTATTTAAATGGTCATCATTCGTGAAAATGGATTGTACTTTTTAATTGATACATCATTTAGTTTCTTGTCATAAACACAATATTAAAAACATTCATCCAAATTCATCATAAATAGCATGGGTAATGACCAAATGGGAACTCTAGGAAGAATAAATCCATCAAATTTTAGATTCTCTTGTTGAAACTTTGATTGAGTTAATTAATTTAGTTCCATACAGTATAAAGTTATGGGGATGGGCCTCATTCTTGAAGGCAAGCCTATAGAAAATGTGACATCCCTCTAGGGTGACAAAGTAAGAAAATCATCTTGAAAAAATTATGATTCTCACATAACACTAGTGGAATAATGATATTATATCATTGATCAATGACATATAGATATAATTTTTACAACCAGCTTGAGATCAATATAGAAATATGGGAAAAAGGACCCTATATCCTAGATCTTGGATCCCACTCACCCTAGTAGTTATTAACCAATCCATTAAAATAAATTAATAAAATAAGATGGTGATAGAAATCAATATGGGTTTAATAGCTAATCATAAAATCCATGTAACTCATGTCACCAAAGATTTCAAGATAATGAAATAATCGGTATCATATGGTTTCATGACCTACAATCATCACCTGACACCCATGCCATATGTATCCTTACTTTGACTTCTTTTAAAATGGATCGATAAAAGTAATCATCAAAGAAATATACTCCATACTCAATCTTAGTCTATCAATTATAATGAAAAGGATAAGGGAATGTGTTTTTCACGTATAACATAAGGATATAATGAAATAATATGAAAAAAATATCATACCTCTCACTATATTCAATCTTAACTCTTACTCCCATGGTGCATGCATTAATGCATAGATATGTCTTTCCATATCCTACCATTTACATAAAAACTATGAATAATACTTGGAATGAGGATGATATCCCACAAATTTTATTACATCAGATCTAATTTGAGAGTACCTGGTAATGGATGATCTAGGATTACATCCATTTGATTTTCTCTCACATAAATGATAACGATTTTTCATATTTCCCACACACATGGCATACCATAAGTGTTGTTGTACAATCAGGTTGGAGGTGTCCAATTCCATAATGCTGGGAATATACCAACTAACTATGACCATAAATATATTGTGCACTCCTTCCACTATGTTAGAGAAGGTCACCATAATTCCTCTTCTAGAGTGAAAATGAACACTGAGCATCCTCTACATTCACTGATTTTATAAAGATAACTTTTTACCCAGATGTATCTATCTAAAATATAGTTTTATTGTCCAAATCATTTTTGATTACTTGTAGGATCTTAAGAGTAATCATTGACTGACTATTAGGACACAAAACCATATCCAACCTCCACATAATGGTATATTTATTAGAAAAAATACGTATAGGTAAGTGGACCAATACTGATAACTAAGTAGAATTATCCATGAAATAATGATCTCTACAATCTAAAGAAACAATCTCTCATGCAATAAATTCCCTCAATGTTTCAAGATAAAACTGTTAAATGAAGGATTCCTTGGAAGTAGTCATAGTGAGATCATTTTCAAACATGTCCTGAATTTGTTATTCCCTCCACTCTCTTCTAGTCCCATTAAGAATATAAGTATATAAATACATATGAGGTCTTTATATAATTTTCATTATTTAGAATATATTCTTAGTCTTTTTGATCAACAATAATTATTAATATGGTAATTTGTCTCCATGAATGATTACTTTATGAATAATTGTAAAGGATAAAAAATGTTCTATCCTTATTTCAAAATAATCCTACCATAGTTGCCTTATTTTTTGGACTACTCGAGCTATAGTTTCTAATATAATAGATTTAAGTAGAGGATTCACATGGGAATCTTTTCCCTGAATCTTCCTCACTACAATTTGTGGACTTTCTTATTTAATTTCCAATAGGATATAAAAGAATAATTAAAAAGGCAGAAAAAATAAAATTATATTCCTTTACCATAAACAAAATTTAAAATAACTGATTCCAAAATGATTAAATCATCAACAAGGATGCTAAATATATTCCATTAATATTATTTCGACATGAAAATTTTCTTTAAAATGAGATGGCTAAAAACAATCCCGCACTACCTTAATTTTTCTTAATATTCAACTTATAATCATTCAATAACCCCCAATAATAGAATGGTGATACACTTGCATGGGAATTGGGTATCATGGTAGATTAATCCTTTTATTTTAATTTCTAATAGAAAAACTTGGATCAACCTATAATGTCACCAAATTTAGCTAGACAGAATGATTGAATCACATTCCCAATCATCAAAGGATGGAATAAAGAACCAAGGTATTTTATAAAGCTACATGGGAATGATTTTACTCCTAAGATACCTGTGATAAGATTAATTCAGTAGAGAGGGGAGGTAGATATCCACAAGGCATCACATGTTAGAAACTATCAATTTAAAATGATTGAAGTCAATAATTAGATAATAATATCTAGATAAAAACCTAAAGAATAATAATATTTAACATGAAGCCACACATGCGTCCATGATTATATGAACATATGTCACAACCATCAAAACCCCGTTTATTAGAAATGAGAGGGTAGAATTATACATGATACTATTCCCATTACCTATATTATGTTGATATAATGATTTAAATGAAAAATTACAATGTAAGGTGTTATAACTAAATATTCGTCTGATACAACAAACAATCTATGAAATGTCAATTTATATGAATACATTATTACTTATATATATATTAATAATAGATATCTGCAAATCTATTCTTTTTTCATTTTCATAAGCCGGTTAGAGGGATCCGGTACCCTAACCCGGTTTGAATAAAAACCGGGAACCTCACATGGAGGTTCCTCAGAATCAAATACGAAATTCAAACAACACAAGAGACATCACACACAGACGCCTCGAGACACGATCCACGTGTCCCACCTCGATCCGTGAACCATCATCACGCTTCAGTCGCCGCTCAGATGCCTCGAGCCACGCCACCCATCATGTCGCCGGCAGGGCTTGCCGAACCGACCGTCGTTAACTTTACCAGTGACCGTCTACGTCTCCACTGGCCGCTGTCATCGTCTTCACTGGCGAGCTTCGACGCTGTCAAAGAACTCACCATCAGAGACACCATCCGACACCAGATCGCCAACCACAACACCCGAATCACCAAGATAACAGAGAAAAGGCCTAAAACCTTCACCCCACATCTCACATAACCGAATCAATCACAGAACCTTCGCGATAAAACAACAAACCACACAGAATAACGAAATGAAACGAAAAACAGGAAAACATCCCTGCCTCCACAGTAGCTTCAACGGCGAAACGAAATCAGCCGAATCATCCCCAAAACAGCAGCCCAACCCCACCAAAAACCTACAACCAGAACCAGAACCCATCGCCACCAACCAGGCAACCCGAGAAGACCGCACCCGACCCCCTGTTGCTTGCCGACAATAACGAATGGCTCCCTCAACCCACGCAAACTGGGATTCGGTCTCTGAACGAATGCACCACCATGAAAGGATGAATCAAGAACACCGTGAGCGAAGACCGAGCCACGAGAGCCTCCGGCACGTACAACAAGCAAAGGGAGGCGAACGGGGGGCCAGACCAGGGCGAAACTCGGGGGTGGCCATGGGAGAAAACCTTTAAAAAAAAACATGCCACAGTAAAATAAAAATAAAATATTACTTTAAAATTTTCCATGAGGAATAACCTGACTAATAAATATCATTTCAAGAGTCAATATAAAAATCAAGTGGGAAATGAGAACGTAAATATAAATTCAAGTCATTTATCCTCAAAAAAAATGGAAGGTCACAACACAATGGTATACCAAACAAAATTAAATAATAAAAAGTATATATCTTAAGTGTAATCTAATTAAAAGTTCATCAATCTCTCAAAAATCATACCCACTAGAAACCATGTATTCATGATAGTGTCACGTAGGTATAGATAAATCCTCATAGGCTCCCATAGGTCTAGTTTTTTTTATACACTATGGTCTTCCCAAATATGTTATTACATCATCATTATGTTTAAGAAACCAATTCTATATTTTTAAACATTTTACAATGCAATGAAATTTCTTTTTTATAACCATATTTTTTTATAATAATGTATATGGTGACACCACACTGACTTCGTGGTTGATTAAGCTTTTCCATTTCTATAGTTGTATAGAATTGTATGATTCAGTCTTCAAGAGCCTATTTTTGTAATGAACATAATTAATTATATATACATAACCTTACCATTGAAATTCACAATCAAATTGGGTTCCGACAAGTTAAGGGAAAGATTGATCAAGGATATATCAATGTAAAAAATGTGAATTTTATTGGGAAAATAAATATACCATAAAATAATCCACTCCAAATGACCAACAACCACCAAGGAATCAGTGGGAGAGTAATCTAGAGAATTATAAAAATCAAGTTTGAAACTAGTGAGGGACTAAGAGGTTATTAGAGTTAAAAACTTCAAAAGTAATTTGGTTAAATTTATAACATAAGAATTTCAATCAACACACATAGTCAGACTACACAGTTTTGTAAACAATTTTCGCACCATTCTGTATCTACTAAATCATAAAAAATTCATTTGAATTTTTAAGAATAGTGAAACTATTTGATAAATAATGCTCAGGATGTGTGTTAGCCTGTATTAATATATACATCCTCTTACATGGTTTTATTAGTTACTGAAACTACTATATAAAACATTATCAAACTATTCAAATAACCAATGTAGCTCAAAAAGTCATTTTACATGATTACTACATGGTTTCCACTAACCATGAAAATAAACCATATGTGTGGCTTGTTTTCTATGAAACTCTAAATTTTCAACCCCAAATTCCTAAAATTGAATTGAATTTAATAAAAACATAAACCATGAATAAAGATAAAAATTTGTCTAATCCAGAGGGTTTTAAAAATATTACATTAATTAATTATATTTTGTTTGATGTTTTATTGGGTTGAGGTATATGTAACCCTTAGGTACCTTGTACGGTTTATTTCAGAAATATGAAATTATATTTTTTGATAAAATATTTATTGAATGAGATAACCATTGAGGTTAAAAAATTCTTTAATGTTGATGTTATTGAGTTTAGTTATTATATATTGTTGCATATTTATAGAGTAATCAATGTGAAACCATTTTTATTAGAAAATTTTTGGAGTAAAAGTTATTATTTATTTACATGAACCTTTATTCATTATGGGTAATATCTTACCTTATTCAAATAATATTGGATTATTAAAAATATACAGAATTTATTTTCATCTTTTAATAAATTCTATGACCATTCAAAAGATGATTCGATATAAATAATATCGATTCATCAATAATTATCATTTCTATGAATATGGGATTAGATAGAGGTGGAAAGATGCTAAAACACCGAAACAATAGATAAAATTTCTCTAATTGAATTGAGGATTCTTATGTAAGTATATTTTATTGTTTTTATTACTATGTATAATAAAAGAATACCTCATATAATAAAAAAAGTTAACTTTTTATTCCATTTTTAAGGAATTAATGGCCTTTATTATTTTTTAAAAATTCAAGATTATTAGGTCAGTAACATTCTCATGATAGCATACTCTATCCCTCCCAAGAATTATATGGAAACCAAATTTTCTTCTTAATTTTGGTATTTTCACTTCATACTAATTTTGTTGATATTTGGAATCCGATTTAGGTGTTATTCTAGATGACCTTAATATTTTTTCATTTTTCTTTTCAAAAGGATACATTATTACCCCATTTATACAATGAGGACTTTCAAAATATATATTTTAAAATATTAAACACTAGAATTTCTAACATAGAGATCAGATTGAATAGATGAATTTTATAATATTTGGGTTAATTTAATATTGAGATACTTTAATGAGAACACAATTTTTTAGAGTGTACTAGATATGAAACAATATGATTTGATGACTATGAAACATAATTATTAAACTATAAAAGATTTAAAAGAGTTATCCAATTTGAGGGTATGAATGACAGTATCCACATTATGATATATACATATATATATATATATATATATATTTAATTCAATATCAGTTTATTGATTAATTTTTAGGAAATAAGCATTTAATATTTTGAAAATTCATTTTCTGCGTCAAAAATATATTTAAAAAAACATTTATTTTTTTAAGATAATATTATAATTAAAAAAATTTCACTTTAATAAATTTTATTTTGTAAAATCATATAATTTTTGAAATATTTTCATAAAAATTATCTTAAGGCTATTTTTATGGATTTTTCTATAATGATTGTTGTTTCAGTTAATAGTAAAAATTTCAGAATTGAATATAAAACTTTATTTTATTTTTATATATTTGGAGATCCCCCATTTGATCTTAAAATTGTTTAAGAATGTAATAATTTCATTTTTATAAAATATAATCCACTTGATTTCATAATAATCTACTTTATTTTTCATTATTATAGAGAATCATTTTTATACATAAAAATGTTTTCTTCTTGAAAACTATTTTTCATCAAATTATGTTGGTTAATTTTAAATGTAATTACTACAACTTTTGTGAACTAAATTTGATATAATAGATTATAAATTGTATAAAGTCATTATAAATTTTTTAAATTGCATCAATTTTATTTTGTTATAATGAAAAGTAACTATGATTAATATTTATCACAATATTAAGAGGTAAATTCAGTTGAATTGCTTTAAAAATAAATGTAAAAATGAATTGAAATCACCATAACATAATAAATTAATCTTTTTACAATTTTAAATTTACCATATCCATTATATCTTTTGAAATGTAAAATTTTGGTGATATTTTTCATAGATTGAGACCATTATTTTATTTTGAATAAAGAGTAATTTCAAAATGACTCTTTTGTGATTTTAGTATCTATAATATATTTACAAAAGGATAAAAAATAGTAATTATATGTCTTAAAGGTGTATATTCAAATTCACGAAACTAATTTTATGAATGTAATTTATTTATAATTTTTAGTGATGATATAACAAAATAAAATTATTATGCAACCCAGATAGGGTGCTTGTACATGAAATAGAAAATTCATATAAATGATTTTAAAAAAACAACAACGTATTATTTATTTGGAAGCTTTATGGTGTTCAAAAATAGATATATATTTTAATGTTTTAGTGTTTTAATGGTTTATCTTCAAATATAAATATTATATTGATATTTATTATTTTCAAATAACATTAAGAGTCCCAAAATGACTTTAATTTTATTTACTAATAAATAATGAATCATTAAATAATTTAAAATTTAAAAAATAAACTTATATCATACATTTTTCCATTTTTGGTCAATTTTCATTTTATTAAAGCATTGTAGCCCTTTAAAAGGTAAAAGAAATTATTTCTGTGATAATCATCAAAATGGTTAACGAGGGTTAGATCTAATATATAAAGATTAAAAAAATATAAACTTATTTCAGTATTAGAAAATGATATTATTTCGACATACATAAATCATGTATTTGAAATTTCTAAACTTTTTCCAATGATTGAAATAATTAATTTAAATTTATTTAATAATTTGTATATTTCCAATGGTTACCCTCTACCCACTTAAAATAGGATACAACCTATCCTATATTACTCACACTTCTTGAGAACTATATATCAACAAATACATACTAAGCTTCATTTCCAAACATTTTGAGAATGTACTAGAATATCTATTTTAATAAAAACAACAACCAATAAGGCATAAGTTCTAAGACCAAGGTGGTTTTCTCAATAAGAGATATAACTCTTAACTGAATGTTTTCTATTATACTTATTTTCGTAAATCCAAAAACTCCTATGAATGTATGATATATTTACATTAGTATATAAAATATACTTAAATATTATTATCATTTTGTTAAAACAAATTTTATTCTCTTTTTCCACTCTATAGGGAATTAAAATATTGATCATGTGTACATATTGAATATCACCTCCACAAGGAGATATATTTTTTTTCCATCACCTCTTGTCAAGGGTGTTGATAATTATGGTTTTATTATATTCATATATAAATCATTTTCATGAAATAAGTATCATTATGTAAATAAAATATATCATCTATTTCTGTAACCTTCTTTATGTTAGACAAATGATAATGTCATTCATGCGTAAGTATGGATCACCACCTTTACAAAGTGATGTGATTAATTTTTCATGTAACCAATTTATAGATAGTTTATAAATAACATTTAATGAATAAAAATTCTAATTATTAAAAAATATTATGAAGGACATGGTAGAATAAAGAATCCTTTAACTACGATCAACATACCAATGTAATTTTAAAATTATGAAACAAGAAACAACAAAACAACCAAATCAGACTTACCCAATTAAGTAAAAAACATGTCATCAAAATAAATTAAATTATTATTTTAAAGATGAATTAAAAAAATATATAAAATTTTATTATAAATTTTATAATTTCTATTACAATAATATGTAGGATTTAAATGACATTTATTGAGATTCTATACATGAATTAAGGGGGTTCTTAACTCAATTTGTTTTATTGGGTTATAATGCTTCATGATTGTATTTTTTATAAAATGGTTTTGTCTAAATTTATATCAAAATTTTCAAATGATATATTTTACATTGTTTTATGTGTATTTACATAAGTTCAAATAATGAAATCATGGATTAATTATCACTTCAAATTTCATGATAATTGTATGGGAATTATTTGTCTCAATATCATATTCTTGATAATTGTTATATGTCATTCACAATGAATTCCCTATATGGTGAACATAATACTTCGTTAATGATTATTGACATATTATATCATGAAATTAATTGGATTTATAGGTCTATATAATGTCACTACATCTAATGGGTTTTTATTTGAATATGACTAAAGAGGAAAATATTTTTTTTATCTAATATTATTGATGAATTATTAATATTTAATGTTCCATTGGAAGAAATTATATTACCCCTTTTTATTCATCCAAAAATATTTTATTCTAATATCAATATTTCTTAGTATTACATTATATCCATTAATTTAAACCTCTTTGTAACTCATGAAGAGAAGAATATTTGTCTAATAAAAACCAACCATATTTATCATTTTCCATGTATCCATTTCTCTTCCTCATAGAATATTTCAAATCATTTTGGAAAATATTTTCATTATTCAATAATTATTATTTAAATATAATATTTTTTAGAAAATTTGAGTTGTTATAAAAAATCATTTAAAATTATTCTTTTAATAATTTCTGGTAGGGAACATTGTTTAATTTCATGTTGAAATGAATGTTTTTCCACATATATGGATTAAATATATTTTTCCACTATTATAATGAACCATAATTGTACATATTCCTTTACAATTTTTAACATTATTTTCAAAATAAATAATTTTAATAGCATTTTTTTTAATTTTTATTAGTTAATTGTTCCAATAGAAAAGGTAATGTATACCTCTTTTATATATGTTATTAAATATTATTCCAAAAAAACTTTAATCCATGTAAAAATACTTTAATGATTCATCTAAATCTCTAGGAAAGATACATTATAGTAGCATTCATCATCTTTCCATTTATGTAATGTAATGGCTATTTTAATGGAAGTATACTAGGTAGAAATTCATATAAAATTGTAATTTTATTTCTAATTTAATGAAGAAAATGAAATATATATTGAGTTATGGTGATGTTTGGAACCTGAAAATTATTTATTTTGATTGGCTGTCTTGATATAGATCATAATAACTTGTAATAAAAATATTGATTTTCAATTCATTCAGTAAGGTTATCTTTAAAAGAAAAGAATGATTATGGTAACCAGAAAAGTTTAATCTATAGATTTAATTACCCTCAATTTTATTCAAAAACTAGTAAACATTAGTGATGCATATAATGTTCCAAAATACCAACATGTTTTCTCTATGATTTCAATCAATTTTAATGGTTCATTTGATCAAGTTTGACAAATCATGGATCGTTGTTATTGATTTTGATGATTAATTACCTTCAAAATTATTCATTCCATCTTACATGTTTAATGATACATGTTATGATGGGTATACTTTCTTTTAGAAAATTCACATGCACTTAAAATATATTCTCATACCCCAATGCTCAACTTCTTCTCATTCAAAATATTCAATGATAGGAACTTATTTTTACCCTTACTAAGATTTTTTTATCAACCATTTCTGGTTTATTTTCCCTAGTTATAAATACTTTTTTGTGTAAGGTGTTTCTTGAAAGATTTTATTGGGGTGATGATAAAGGCATAATTTTGAATATTAAAATATGGAAGTCACTGAAAAAATTATCTCTTATTTACTTGGGTAGAGTTATGTGTGTATTTTTTCCAAATACCCTAAAACTCTAATACTTAATGGTCATTGGTTATGTAAGTGATATAATATTTATATATTATTTTGAGTGTCTATATGGATAAAATTATGTAATTTTTTTATCAAGTATAGAAATGAAATGAAAATGTTTTCATAACCAATATTAAGAGTGTGGTTTTGGGGTTTCTATAAAAAATATCCACATAGAATCATATAATCATATTACCCATATTCCTGAAAGAATAAAAACATCAACAAATTCTTATCCTAGAATTTCTACCACCTTTATGGTTCTTATCAATGTTAAATATATATTCAATATTAGAATCATATTTACAAATATCCTTTAACACACAAAATAACAAAAATAAATTTCATAAAAACTTCATAATAAAATGTGAGCCAGAATTCCCTTTAAATACATTATCTCCAAAATATTATTATTATTATTGTTTCTTTATCATATTTAAAATTTAGAAAACATAATATTGATACGCTCAAAATTACACAAAAAAAGAAAGAGTAATTCTAGACCCCCAACCTAAATTTATATCCACAACTGTTCGTTGTATTGGAACAGATAGAAAGATAATGCATTGATAATGGAGTGAAAAATCAATGGAAATCACTGATGTTGAGTTCTTAGACTGATCAAATGGGAGTACAAGTCACCAAGATTATATAATAATTAGTAAAACATTAAAAATGATAAAATTGAACATATTGGATGGGAATATGGTATAATTTGGTCATGGAATAAGCATGGCACTCTTGGACATCCATACATTAAACACTATTAAATTACCATAGAATTTATATATAAAAAATTAGGGCTAGTCGTGCATTCATTATCCATGTAGATTCACCTAAATCCCCTATTAACAAATAGTATAGGTCAAGGAAAATTTAATACATTAAATGTTATATAAATTATTTATGGTTTTATGACATATAATTACATTGTCTGTTATAATATATGATTCAATCCATAATAATGGAATGCGGATTTTATTTAAGGGATAACTCTTATTTATGGATTAAATTAACATCATAAATAATAATTTTTATTATATGGATTTATAATTATTGTTAAATAATTACTATTAAGATTTAATATCAGAATTTTATGTTTTAACCACTGACTATTTCCTATTAAAATATTTCGAAAACTCTTCAATAAGAAACAAAAATATCCAAGAGGCATTCACAATATGCAAGTGATTTTTTTCTACATTGGGGATATGTAACTATAATAATGGGTGATACATAAAGATACCTCTATAATAAAAGAAATAGATAAGTGTTAACTTAATTTTAATATATGTATATGAAGTAAATCTTAGACTAAGATAAAACATCCCTCAAGACCAAAAATATTATTTCAAAATCATTTTAAAATGAAATAATCACATATAAATCTCCAGAACACCATGATAACATCCTTTTACTCCCTTATAACCCCTGAAATTACAAATAAATAGTCTAAAATAATCTGATCACTAATATAAATTACCCTTAAAGTGGTTCTCATCCTCTATAATGAAAATTATACATTGATAAATAATATAGAAAGGGATAAAATCATAAAGAACCCATGAGGTACCTATCAAATAATATTAATTATTTAATAAACGAATAAAAAAGCCATTTTAAAAATAATAGAACATAATAATACATAACCTTAAATCTCCACATCAATAACACTATTTTCATCAATATAAAACTAAAAAAATTCAATATCTATTTCACTCTAGATATTAAATGTGATTCTATGAATCGTATTATCATGTAAACTCATCCATACCATTATTTACTCTTTAGAAAAATACGAAGGGAATTCCATGCATTTGAAGTACCATCTTCAAATGGTGTTGAATCTCAACAGGTATTTCCAATATTTATTTTATCACTATCAATATCAAACCAAATTCATATAATGAGTTGGGAATCATCTTGATGTTATTGATGATACTATAACACATGGGAAATATCATGGAACCAATTCAATATCCATGGTTGTTCAAATCAATACATAACTACACTGACACTTTGAAGAACCTAGAATGGACAAATACAATAGGTAGAAAGTTTACTCCCATGACAAAACCATTAATTCTCAAAATGAGGGGGTATCTCTTAGTGCACATGATCTTTTGTATCATACTCTTGTTCCCAAATTACAAGTTCAAGATTATATTTATTATGATCTAAGTTTGACTTCATCATCTGGAAACCTCGATAAACATCCCTATCATGTTCTTCACCAATTTAAATTTCAGAATTACCAACAATAGAACCCCGGTCCAACAAAACAATGATCTATATCGAAAACTACACCATGCTTATATCTGATACAAACTAATGTTAGAGTGATAGAAATTGTTATATGACAACTCAATAAAGTTTTGTTATAACATCTATATAATTATATAATCCAAAATAATTGCATGTAAAATGACTTATACATTCTAGATAGTTCCCTCTATTTGACATTCTATCAATATGTGAAACAATTTTCTAATATGTATCTTATTGAAAAAACTTGGAAGGGACTTGTCAATACTCAATAGGTAATTCGGGATCACTATCAGATATGAACATCATTATACCTTATTGGATCCTTAGAATCACTTGTAAATATAACCTATCCATGAATCTACTATGATAGATTTTTTATTCACCGATAAGTGAGAATACATTCTAATGTCATCCGTAGTCACATGGATAGTATCACATTCACCCAATGCTTAATGTAAATTGGGTCTAATCCTATAACCTACACTATAAAATACAATTCAGCTAATGAAATCCACTAGAAATATCATATTCAAATTTTATTTTTACAATATATAAAACAATTATATATACTCTATAAAAAAATATATGAATCCATAAAAAAACTATCTCTTCAAAGGATGGAACATATTAAACACAACATGATTAACATCCAAAGGCAATATATAAAACACATAATGAACCACCATTTCATTTTGAATGGAATTATGGGCCTCCCCTATAATGAAACCAAATATTTTTCATCCATATAAAATCGCATAGATGGATCACTAAAAACAACATCATAAAAAATATCCACCTCAAAATTCCAATGAGTGAGACTATTCAACATGTTTCATCGAGATTGATTTTAATACCATTAGATAGTTACATTATCATCTATAAACATCATATATATCATGTTTCATCATTATAATCCCCTCCAAAACTATCTATGCATCCCCATATTAGTAAAAAATTCTCCATGTGACATACATCTTAATTCTTCATCAACAACATTCTTATTCATCAATGAAGATGAAATAATTTGTTAATAATTATTTAATACTTTATTCTATATTCATCGTATAATGGTTAAATAATTTGGGGATAAGGTATATCTTAATCACATAGGATTAGTTAATTCCATAAAGAACTCACTAATTAGAGAGATCTCCCACTACATAAATGAAAACATGATGGCACAAATAATGAGATGTTGGTCATCTTAGTCCCATTTACAAGTTTGTAACTACCATGAGTAATAGAATATGATTAATTTATTCTGTATATAAATGTAAACTAGTCCATGAAATAAACAATCATACCAAAATAAAAACATAACACCTACACCTAGATAGAGGAGAATAAGAGTACTGACCAATTCCTCACTCAGGTACTCAAATATGATATTGTAAATGGCCATTCTACATAAAATCACAATATCTCCAGTTTAAGAATATCCGAGGGGACATAATTTTAAAAATGTCCATAACAATACTCATGTAATAGAATTTTAGAAAAAGGAAAATTTAAACCTATGAAATATTATTGGGGGTTATAAATGAAAAAACCAATGTAATCATATTACCCACAGCTAACCCCCACTAAAACAAAACTTTCTATATAAGAATCACAAAATAGACCCAGAACAGACACATAAATAGCTTCCCAATTTACTTTTGACACTACATCACTATCGAAATAGATCATATAGGTTCTATATATTCTTCATTTTATGGAATATAAATGATGATCCATTGATGAAAATCCTAAAAAAACCATCCCACGAACTCACTGATCAAATTTTTCATTAGTCCCATGAACATTGCTAGTGTATTAGTTATACTGAATAGAATTAAAAAGGATTCATAGTGTACATAATGGAACATGAATGTTGTATTTTATTTATATTCATCTTCCATCCCTATATAATAATATTAATACATTAGATCAATCCATGACAACCATCTTTCACCCATATATTGACCAAATAGGTCATTAATCATTGAAAGGGGCAATAATTAATCACATTTATTGGGTTTAAGAAATGATAATCAATATACAGTCATGGATAGTGATTATTATACTTATTAAATTATAATTGATCACTCCAAGGTGATACAATGGGTTGAATAAAACATCTTGATAGAATATTTTCAATAAAAATATATAACTTCCCAACCTCATAAAGAACTATTTAACATAGAGACAATAATTTTATAGAGACACCCATGTGAAACTAAATACTATACTCAATTACTCATCAAAGTTTTAATGTTACAAACACTATATAAATCTAATCACATAACACTTTTACAGAATTTGGAATCACTATTATTTAAAACCCACCTGACCAAAATTCATATCTACCGTTATAGAACTTTTTGCCTCAATATGAATCTAGACCATATTATTATCCTACTAAATAAGTAAATATAAATTCTATCCATATATAAAAAATACTATAATCTACCTCCAAATATATCAAATTATATCCAAAATTGAATAAATCATCTTTATGATATAAATGATATGGTACAGATCTATCTACAGATCTTGAAATGCTCATGAAGGAAATAATGCCATAACACACACTCAATATCTCTTTTAACTTTATATAATCTTTATTGAGATATAATTCTCAATGTTAACACCAATGTATTGTGGAGTACTTCTAACTAAATTCTTAGTGCCTACACATGGAAGGTTTTAAAATATTCGTTTGTAGCTCATCAATCAATCATTCCATACACAAAAGTATAATATGGAAAGATGACACCTTAAATTGTGTCTAGATTTCATAGTTTCATAAACTCTTGGGGATTTATCTAAACAATAACCGTCCATATTTTCTCTAAGTTCATGCTTTAATTCCCCTCAATAGTTTCACTCTTCCCACCTTCCCTTAGGTTGTTTATCATCATAGCGATATCCTATTCAAACTGTGTTTCCTCAATACTAACTAAACCATAGATGAACTTGTTTTATTAATAATACAACTGAATTATATGATATAAAATCAGCTTCTATACATATAGTTTCCTCCCATATCAACATTTATATCCATGGAATGTTAGACACTGTTGTTTGTGAATTCCATGACCACTATATGAAATAAATAAAATTATGATCCCCTATAAGGGGTCAGAGAAAATCAAACTCTTGGTAAATGACATGAAGGGACATGAAATTGACTACCAATTTTCTAAAACAAGCATCACTCATGCTATATACATATATTGTCTCCATAGAGTTTTATGATGACTCTAATCCTATAATTATTCGATCTGATAAACCATAATCATGGTAACCTCATCTTCAACACTACCTCATTACATGATGGAAATTTCAAAGGGGAATCCAGAAGATAGACACATGGAAACACCACCACAATTAAATTATTTATTACTACCTCAACATCAGTAATAATAACTGAGTCATAATAGTTGATTTTAAAAAAATTAAATACTATACTCATTATAGATTGAACTCCCCTAGTAAAGAGTAAAAATATATGCTTAACAAGTCAGATTCACCGGGGACAAAATTAACTAATCCAAGAAACCATTATGGGACTTCTCCCATGAAACTAGTAACCCCACTTTACCCCTAATGAAAGAGAACTATAACTAAAAAAACACTACAAAACATATTTATTTTTAATGTAATTCCATAATCCCTCTATGAACAGAACAAATTGAAAATAGTATCTACCTCCTCTAACTAGGATTCAGTCTCCTAAACTAATATAGAGAAATCGCACTCAAAGAAGTCATTTCATTGGATCTTAGATTCATATTCCATCATTAATAATATTTATTAATATCAAAATTCACAAGATCATATTGTGTATCCAACTGGGAATCATTTCTAAAAACAAAATGAGGATGTTAAACTAGAGACATAGATGTAAAATTAAAATCATTCGGGAATATTTAGTCTTGAAATTTTGAATACATATATTTAGTTAATTATTATTTATCAAAATTTCCATTATCCCCCTCAATATAGAAAAATATCAATTAATCCTGAGGCATGGTCACTATTAGGGTGAAAACCCCACAATATACATCACATTACCCAGTGCATTCAATGAAGATACAATATATTTTTTGGATCATAGTGGATCCTATGATCCCATGTCCTTGGAACTATACCTTAATTAAAACATGTAATATATATAAATGATATTGTATCCCTAAAAAATAATCAAATCATCACATATGTATATTTACATGAATAATCCTTTATATAGAAAAGAAAAGTTATTTCACATTCACATGAAATTTTCCTAGTGGTTCTTCTTCATCACTAGAACTCATGATTATAGAAACCCCAATTCCCACCGCCACAAGGAAACGAGGTGTAGAATAGCACCAATTGTATATAACATGAAAATATGTTATGTATAACAATGAATTAATTGTTAAATTATAATATAACATCCAATTATTTATATAATAGTATATATATAAAATCCCATTATGTGAAATACCATACAATTCACCCCCAAAAGTGTAATGTACCATATCATCCCCATTAAAACGGACCATGGACCCCTCGTAACTCTTCAATTACCTTTTAGGGATAGTATTTCCCAACTCATTCATCAAGACCCTATTAAATACTTGAAATAATATATATATATATATATATATATATTGTGGTTAGGATATATTTATACTCTCTAGGATACTCATAAATACCCTATTGAAAATGTCGTTGAAAGTTACAAAATTCACAGCTAATAAACAGTTAATCTATCACATTACCTATATCATGTGAACTATATTTAAATCTCTTATAAGAATCACTCACAAAATATCACTTAGAGTTATGTAAAATAATAATGGATGTTGTATATAATAATGGAACTGTTATGTCACTTTCCACTTAAACTATTTTCCCTAAGCCCTAATGATTTAATTATGGGAGCTCTAATCCATTACATAGGTCATAATTCATAGATATGATATAACCTTTTAGTGGTATAAATATCCTCATCATCTATAAAATCCCATTTTTTTGAAGAGGTTGAAAAAATATAATGGAATTCGATTTTATGTTTAGAATATTGGACATGTATTAAACCAATATTTATAATGTAATTATGATGTTTTGGAATACTTAAATGTATTATTTTTGGATGGAGTTAATGGAACAAGAGGTTTCATGGGATTTATAATGATTTTTGGTAGTGTTCCCTTTTGAATAATTGATTTAGAGTGAAATAGAATAGGGAACCCAAATAGTGATAACAGTGCGACCCAGACCATAATACAAATTTTCCTAGAACACAACTTCATAAAAATATTTAAGGGGCTCTAGTTGACCATGTGAAGTGGTGTAAATGTATTGATTTATGCACATAGTTTTTTCATTTATTTTCTAAAAAATATTTTATAACCTAGTGTAATGAGGGTGTATAGATAGTAAACACAACATGGATGGCACATAGTATGAAAAACCGCATGGCCATTCCACACTTCTCATTAAATATCTTGAAAATTTTATCATTTTTTCATCCTTCCTCTTAAATCTAAAATCCCATCCTCCTCCTCATTTTCTTTGCATCCAACCTAAATGGAGAATACCCCTCCCTCTCCTCCTATCCTTTTTGGAAACTCCTCCTTCTAAACAATAAATCAATCATCGTTAGTGGTGTTGGACCAGGCACAATAATTCAATGGTTCCCCTTGCATATTTTCCCAAATACTTTCACCATAATGGATTTTATTTTCATTATAATCTCATACACAGAGTTTCTATAAATTTTTATAGTGTATTTGGAATCTCCAGTTTTGAAGTAAATAAACTATTGGTATTGGATGAGTGAATAATTCGTTGTATATTATAGTTGGGCTAGTAAATTTTCTCAAAATGTTTTCTGTTTTATAAATTACCCCAACTCTTTAGCATGCCAAACATCCCACACTTTACTCCAAAAAAATAAATTCCTAAAATTAAATTCATACATCAAAACCATTATGTTCTATGGACACATTGAAAATTATGGAGGTCGGAGAACATAACTTGGATCACGCCATTCTGTGAGTAACAATATCTTCATTCCTTTATCATTGCATTTATTTTTTGAAATGGAAATTGTTAGGTGTGTTTTCATTGACTTATAAAATGGGAGTGATCAATTAGGTCTAAATGTATATATAAATATTGTAATAACTTTCCACATTTCACATTTACAAATGTTCATGATTAATGTAGAATATTTGATGGGTTTATTCCATAGAAATGATTAACCATTTGTCCATTCATAAATCATTAAATGGAATGTTGGGGTATTTTTATTACATTGAAATTTATGTTGTGTAGACCTCTTCACATGGTTGGAGGCTCCCAACCACATCCTTTACCACCTCTTAGAGTAGGTTCAATTACATTTTTATAATTTATTTTAACACTTTAATGTTATTTGATTGATAGTAAAAACCCCATTAAACCATTTTTATTATTATATTAATAGGATATAGATTTTATTTAAAATTTAAAATTATTGAAATGAAATGTGGATGTTTTGACTAATTTAGATAGCATTTTGGGATCTTATAAATGACCTGATTAAAATGTATGATTAAATTTTCATTTTTCATGGATATTTCATTTCTGGAATTTTCGTTACGAATTTTTTTTTGTGACTTTATACTATCAATTATCTATACATGTATTATGATAAAATATTTATTTAATGGTATTACAGGATTCTTGTAATTGAAATTCTTGGAGATGGAATTCCCCCTAATTTAATAGAGATTATTGGATATGTTATTCCTTGTGAATTTATTGAAATTATTTGACATAATGTTCCTCATTATTGGAAAGTTTGTTTCTTATCATTTATTGTGATTTTCAAACATGGATATCCTAACATGATAATTTTTCCCTATTTTTTATTTTAAATTTATGGAAATTACTCTCCACATGTCTCTGATGTATATTTTTTGGCTGACATTTCTAATTTAAGAAAGAAACCACCTATGATTAACATTGTACGTGGATTTTTTTATATTACATATGATCCATGTTTTAATATAAAATTTATAATTATCTAATGCATTTCACCTTGGGATGATGCAGGTATTGTCTTGGAAGTGTCTCTGGAGGAACCTAAGCTCAACATGGTTATTTTCATATCATTTCATTACTAAATCATTACATTTATTTTACCATCAAAATTTTATGTTTTATATTCATATTCCTTATTTTCAATAAGCATCATCACTGGTGGCCTACATAATTTCACTATAACTCTTTTTAGGATGGTGTTTGGTATCAAGATAGATCTCCTGACTATGGGTTTGGTCTCAGCTCCACCTTCATTTTTATTGTATCTTTTGGTCTAGGACATGGCATCAGCGTAGTGGTTGAGCATGTACTCGAGATTCTTTCTAGAGTTAGAGTGTTTTATCTATTTATTTACTATATATCTATCATTATTGTACGTATTACATGTTTTACATTGATATAATGTACTTTGACCTAGTATGTGCATGCATAGTTGGTTTTACTGAAATATTCTCGATTATATACTTAATATTTTATGTCAGTTATTATTATCTTATAATAAATTTCCTTTATTTTTGATTCTACTATGGTTAGTACAAATAAAAACGGTATAGTATCCCCATAATACCACATTTCAACCCTCATTACTAGTTACCATCCTCAGATATACAAGGATGTGTGCCTAAGCCCTTATCACCAAGTTTTCTGGTGACAATTTATAGAATCAAATGGATCGAGATATGAAAGCATTGTATCAATAATTTTTTATTTTCCATTTTATTATATTTTAGTTTGGTAGATAACTGAATTTAAATTTTTACCAATATGTTAAACATATCATTTATCAGAATATGAATCCAATGCTTGAAGGAACCCCATGTTTCTTGGGATGTGAAGTTGTTCATGTTGTTCATTATTAAATATTATTTTCATTTTTCATTGTAAGAATAATGTTTCATATTTGATGTTCCCTAGTTTATGGTATTTACCTATCTTCCAAGTACATAATGAGAGGATCAATGTTAAATCATCATTTTTGTCACATAGGATTCACATGACATTTTAATTCATATATGTAAACCATGATTGGGGGATTATGTGCCCTGCATATCTGTATTTTATGATTGTGTTATTATTTTCCTTTATCACATATAAATTGTGATTCTATTATTTCCTATATTGTGTATCTATATTATCTTATAATGTGAATGATTTTAATGTTAAATACATAATATTTTATATATAATGTATTAACTTCTTCCTCTATGGTGTTTTCTAATATAGATCGACAATGGAATTATATCTAACATACTAGAAATTAATTATGGATAAGAAAAGGTTCCATATTATTAAATTAAATAGATTGTATGGAAATATTCAAATTAAATAAAAAGGGATTATTTTAATAATTTCATTGTATTTTTTTCCTTTAGTTAAATTTTTATTCATTTGCAACTTAAAATGGCTTATACAACTATTACATGGGAATGATTTCCCATATATCTAAATACTATTCTACTTCACTTTTCCCATATAATAGTAATTTTGTGTCATATTTCTTTTGAGAAAAAACTATTACGGTTTGAGTAATAGTTAACAAATCATTTTTTGGTTGAACATAAATGCGGTTTTAGTATTAATTTAATGATTTTTGAATCCCAAAATATTGGATTGATCACTATACAACTAAAACATAGATAGATTGACCAAACCCTTGTGTGAATATTTTATTCAAAAATACCTTTATCCCTTACTATAAAGATGTTTGATTATGATTATCAAGGATTATTATTTAATGACTAAATATAAAATTATATTTTATTAAATGTATGATGTTATTTTAATTAATGAACTCCCTTAAAGAAATAAAATAGATTTTATATTCTTTTAATATATATTGTTTTGAGGATTTAGTTAATTAAAATTATAGTTACAGCCTAAATAATGTTTTCTTATATATATTTTCAAGAGAATTTACTTTAACTAATATAGATGGTATATCATGGAGACAAATAATGGGTAAAATAAAATTACAGGATAATTTCACTAAAATGTTTTGAGTCATCAACCAAAAAAATGACATTAACTTTAGTTTGTAAAATTATTTCTAGTATAACTGTTACATGACACTATATAAATTTTAGACTTTGTAAATATTTATTATAATTTTGATATTTTGAATTAGATAAATAAGAATAATTGGGGTTAAAATCTCAAGCCCTTGTGTGAGTTTGCCTTAAAATCTTCTTGGATTAAGTTGGATTGGAATGTGGTTGGTTCTCATTTGTTTAAGATTAGTTATTTATTATTGTTTTTCCAAATGGTATGTAGGTAGAGGCTTGTCACTATATAGTAGTGACCTAGTTTTAATGTCGATGTTTTATGATAAACTAAGGGGTTATCCAGGTGGTGGTAGCACCGTCATAGGTAAAGACAATGGAAAGTGATTTTGATTATTTTTTTGGAATTAAATATGTATTTTGAGTGAAATTTTGGTTTGGGTAAGACTATTAATAATTATATGAAACCCTACAATAGTTTATTTTTCATCTTGTACATTTATTATTGAGTGGGTTTTTACCATATATAGATACTCAGTGAGTTTCATATATTAATATTATTATGTTTTCTTTTTGATCCTCTAGGGAGAATTCTCTTGTGAGGGTTCTTGGAGAGGATGACAGCCTAGAAAAACAATGTTTGTAAAGTGATAATTTTATAGCTATGTTAATAGTCCATCAACCATTTTAATCATTGAACTATTTACATACATCCTGTTTTACCTCTTTAGAGAGGGATAATAATCAAGTATCCTGTCACGTAATAGTTTCCCTTATGAGGGTTTTGGTCAACATTATAGAGTGCATAGATAAAGGTGGATGGGCTTAGTTGCCCCATTTTTTAGATTTTGAAAAATTGTTGTAGGTATAAAACATAGAGGCCATATGTTTTCACATACACCTTAGTGGGTCAGTAGTGTTTATTTTGAGTGAGGAAATATATTGTAGTAGTTGGACTGAGTTTTATGGATTCCATTTTTTGTAAATGATCTTGTACGTATAATCATTTCAACACCTCTACATGGAACATTCTAATGTTTCTATATATAGAAATGTGGATTTATTTTTTTGAAAAATAACCTTGGGTGTGTTGGTATCCAAACTGGCTATGATGGGGAGACATGTTCGCCTTCCTGGAAATGATGAACAATGATTTTCTAGTTGGTTCTTTTTTTTTTGAAAAACACTATGAAGAGGGAAATAATTCAATAAATCATGGATTAATTGAGGTGCCTAATTTTGAAGAGGATTATAAAATTATGTAATGGTTTGTTAAGACTAGATTTCCATGTAGCATGGTATGTTTGACCTTCTTAGTGGATGAATCACAGGAGAGTTAATGGGATCAGGAACTGGTTCAAATGATATACCAGTGAGTGTTTGGGTGTATGATTATGATAGATTTTTTGAAATATTACTATTTTTGGATTGAAAACCAAATTTTTTTGAATCATTAAGGGATGTCGATTGAGATGGGGAATAATTTATAATCACACCAGGTTTCATGAGCTGATTCACACATGGGAGGACCTTAACACAAATTGTATGGAATTGTGGTGTAATTAAGTGGTTAAAGAAAGTATAACCATATTGTTGTTATAATGGATCCTATAGAAAGATACTTTCTATAAATGGAATCTTAGCAAACTTATAGTTTATAGGTGATCATTCCCAGTAAAGAGAATTCATCTTGACTATGGTGGGATGAATTTTTTCTACACCAAGATTCCTAAATATTGATTATGGCCTAATAGAAGGACTCATTAGGAGTTTATCTTGAATGAAATTTTATGGTATGACAAAATGTGGGTAGTACACCATTTCCCATTTTGGGTTGGTGTCCCTCGAAGTGAGTGCAACCATAATGAGTAAGAGGGGAACCATTTTAATAAAGTATAAATAAAAAATGTATGAAATTTTGTTAGCACTAATATATGAGTAGGATCATATCCATTCCCATCATTATGTATTCTTTTGTATATAAAGAGTTCTATAGTAATCAAAAAAATATTTTTTAGTGTGACATTGACGATCCTCATAAGATGAAGTGTGGGGAATTAGTTTCTAGTGGGAGACCCTAATGTGAGATGGGACATGGGATATTTAGACTAGTCATTGGATTCACAATATTATTTTCTAATTTCATTAGATAAATTTAACAATTTTTAGATATATTTATCAAAAAATTATAGTTATAGGTTTGAATAATAGCATGGATGGAGTCTATGTATGATCGTCAGACACATAGTAGATTGTGAGGATCCAAGGGTTTAAGATCAAGTATGTACTAGTGATTTTGTAGTATCATGGTGATTGTAATAAGTTGGGGATGGATCACCCAATTTATCTCACCAAAATATAGTTATAATATTCAGTGAGAATTCATAGAGAAAACATGTGGTCTTTATATTAAAGGTGTTAAAATCTTGTAATGGTGACGTGTCTGCTATTGAAGCTGATCAATTTTATAAATGGTCTGGTCGAAGTGTTTTGACTTGAGATAAATTTTGTAGTTTTATATCATTGGTGAGTATTTATTTCATGAACATCTAGATGAGGCATGTATTGTGATAGGGTTTTCCATGTATTTCTAAGGAGAATTTAGTGCAACCAGACCTAACTGTTGTTGATTGTAGTTTGACTATATAGACCAAATCGAGGAGGGAGAGTTGTGTCCACATGTGTGATCCAGTATTTTGATTGGAGAAAGATGTTTTTATTGTTTTAGTATTATATGTTTCTATTTATATTGGATAATTTGATAGTGGATGTGTTGTGTAATTTAATTGTCTATTAAAAGCATTATTCTACGGTGGGAAGCACTATAGGCCGATTGGTGAAAGTGACAATGATGTGATCACATGTTAGCTTAGATTATATTGAGTATATTCCATATTATGTATTTGTTGGTGGTTATGTGTATTATATATAGATGTAATGGATTAAGAATTTTATATTTAATGTAATTGTAGGAGGTATTATAGGCGTTGGGAAATATAATGCATTTTTTGAACATTAATCCCCATCTTAGGAATGAATTTTAGTACATTTTGATAGATAATGAGGTTTATTGAGGATGAGAATCTATAATGTTGTAAGGTTGTAAGATACCATGTTTTGAATGAGTTGATAACTTATAAATGAATTTTAATTTTCATTCGGTGAAGGATCCAAATCACAAAATGAGCATCTAAAATTTACTCTAAAGTGCTGGAAAAAATAAAATTGATTTAATTTGAAGGTTATTATAGAATATGATATTTATTCACATTTTTTATATGTTTCAAGAGTATCTGGATTCAATAACATGGTTTCAGGAGAAACAACTAGGAGTGCACGAGTGGTGCATGGGTTTTTCTAACTGAGTGACCCAAACTGTACAACCATTTTTATAGGCACATAGTATTCTGAAACCATTCAAAGGACTATTCCCAACATTATAAACTAGTGAATATGTGTATAGGGACCTGAATAGTTGGTTTATGTTAGATCTATACCATGCACTGTAAAATTGATGCATGTGGGAGTGTGGCCTATGAGGCCCACATAGTCAGTGCTTGGTATTCCATAACATACAACCAATAACTTGGGATCATTGAGAAGACTAAAAGAAGACCCCATTTCCCCTAATTCCTCTAAAAACTAAAATATCTTCATCAAACTCATTTACAAAGTGGCTCCCATTTTTGGATAGTCCTTCTCCATCACTTCTCAGGCATTGTGGTAAATACACCATTCAAGGATTGAGACCATTATCGTTGGATGTGTAAGATCACCCTTAAAAGTTTTATGTTTCTTATTCCTTTATATGTATCTTCTCTATATTAGATTCTATATCCATGAGATCTAACATAACCTATTATCAGGGTGTTTTTCTAGTTTATCTTATTTATCTCATTTCAGATTGAATTAATGGCTGATAAGAGATGAGTGTACCTTACTTGGTAGAAGGCTAGTGGTCTCATTTCATTTCCCATAATTTGTTTTTATAAATTGTTTTCACTATTCCATACACTGAAATTCTTGGGAGTTTCCCCTAAAATGTGTAATAACACGTATTAAATAAATATACTACATCCTTGATGTTATATATACCTATTGAAAATGTTATATGTCAACAACATCTTCTTGGATAACCCCTTTAGGTATTTCTTAATATCAACATTGATTGGTCATTTATTTAATTTAACCAGAACACACTATTTAGGTGAATTAGGCATGAATCTTTAAATGGGAATATTAAATTTGGAATAAATTAATTTCAAAATATTGGGGACACTATTCTTTCAAACGTTTAACATTCATGAATGTGAGGATTAAGAGAGTAAATTTAATGGGATTGTTAAGTATCAATGATACACATATGGCCCAAACATAAATCAATAAATGTAATTCTTTTAATTTTTTCGATATTTTAACTTAATATTTAATAGACATATTGACATGGTGGGAGGTTCACAACCTCATGTTGAACCACCCCTTATGGTGGTTTAAATTCAATAGTTATAATATTATTTTATCAGAAGTGTTTGATTTCATTGATAATGATTACACCTTTAACCCAATTTCATTATTAGATTAAATGAGATGATATTTAACTGAAAGGTATAAATTATTGAAATTGAATGTGGAATGTATGACCAGGTCATTATTCATCTTATCTCACCTATAATGTAGTTGATTTAATGATACACAAGGATTTTAATTTGTAATGGGTGATTCTTTCCAGAAACATGTTTAACTATTAATTGTAATGTGCTTTCATACGATGTTATGCCTTGATAAACCCATGGATTCTGATATAGAGTTCCTTGTATTGGATCATAAGTAGATTTTAATTTAAAATGACGGACACGAGTTCCTCCTAATTTAATATATATTGTTGAAAATAGAGTTCCTCATAAATTAATTCAGATTATTGGGTATAGAATTACACATTATTGACAATGGAATTTTTTATCATTTAAAAATATTGTTGGAAATAGTGTACATCATTATTTGACAAGTCATTATGTATCATTAATTTAAAATTTATGGGTATGAAACTCCACATTATCTTGATTCCAGTGCTTGGAGTGATATTGATTATTTAAACAAGAAACCACTTATGATTATCCTTACCCAAGGATGCCTTGGTAATATACCACATGTCCAGAAAATTCATGAGGAACCTCATATTTACAAGGTAATTTCTATATGAATGATTCAGTACTAAATTACATTTATTATACCTTCACAATGATACATGTTGGGGGCCTACTTAGTTTCATGAACACTGTATTATTTTTGGAAATTGTTACTCAGATATGTTTCGTTACTATGTGTATGGTTTTGGATCATACATCATGGTTGTTGTTTCATTTGGGAAAGGACATCGAATGGGAGTATCAGTTGATAATGTACTTAGGATTTCTTTTTATATTCAAGACCTTTATCATAATATTATTTATTAGTCATTTATTTTTTTATATATCACTTTCTTTATATTGACTTCTTTTATTATGAATCTACATGTTCATTCATGGATTGTTATATTGTAACTTTAGGGATTATTTTTTGCTAATTATTTTCAAATATTTTTTTGTTCCATTAACTTCCTTTTATTTATTCTTCTGTCATGTTTCGTACTAATCACAAGTAAAAAGTCTCCCAACTATACCACATATAAATAACATATTATTATTGGATAAATCTTATATATAGTGAGGTGTTCTTGGGGATTTATTTACAAGTTGTCCAGTTACTATATATAAAGTGATCTTGGTCAATATGTAACATCATCATCACATCCCCATAATAATATTGTGAAATTAATTTCCATCACAATTTATATAAATGGATAGTATACTCTAATCTATAATTGATCATGTGTAAGTGCACATATAGTTTCAATAATCTATAGAATCCTGGACAAAACTATATGTTATAACCATAAACTTATATATCATACAAAAACATGTTTTCTATAACCATGTTTCATTACAATTAGTATGTGTATCTATTATGTAATTATTATCCCGCAAGGACTATATAGTATTCATCCACTCTATATTTTGAAGAGATACTAGGGTAGGGATAATATTCACTATTTTGTATCTACACTACCTAGATGTTGGGAGGATCCTAAAAGTCATGGAAAAATATGGGAAATAATTTCCCAAACCTAATAGAGTTTTATAACATACATAGTTAAAACAGAAAACCATATATACACACACAACCATTGTTATGGAAAAAATTAATCCCTATACTCAATCTATATCTTTTATGTAATATAAAAACCTAGATCCCAATACAAAGGATGACCTATTCACATATATGGTTACAAAAAATAAGTACCAATGTTATTTATAATCTTATTCTTTTAATTAATTACCTTTCATTAACCATTTTAGAAATAATATTTAATTCATTTTACAAAGCAATGATATTTAAATGTAATAATAAAATTATTGTTCGTATATATACTCATTAATATATAAATTTACAACTTATTTACCATAATTATCAATCAATGATTGATCATATTTTACTTTACATATTTTATAGGCTTCCAAGTACTACTCCATATACATTAATATATCAATTAATTATCCTAATATTACCAGGCACTGAGACAGAACAATACCTACTTCAAGGATAAATGTACTTGAAATAAAATGAGAAATAAATTGTATTCATGAAAATTTCAAACAAACAAGGCTCACATTCAAATAATACAAACAGATATTCATACCACTAATTTCAAACAACAACCAATCAATCTGATGATCAACAATGTTTATCCCCAATCAAATAAAATATCATCAAAATCCAAACCCATTCCATATCACCTACCATTCATCATTTTTGTTTAAAATCACACTAAAGGTTACAATATTATAAGTATAAAAATTTAATTAAAAATTAATAATATCATTAGAAATTATTATTAATAGAAAATTAATTAAACCAAATGGTTTTCATAGAAGAAAATAAAAAAAATCTCAATATATTTAACCTTCTAAAAAATTTCCAGAAGTAAACATATTTTTTATCACCTAGATTACTAAATTTAGTATAAATAGGTCTCAGTAAGAAATTATCCTAATATAATATATTTTAAATGTAATGATAAATTTTTTAGATATAAAAAAAATAACATAAATATATTAGATATCTTCCAGATGGAATAAAAACATCACATAACACTTCCCCCTTTATTCTCTATATAAAACCTCGATTCTAGTAACCTAGTGCCAATGGTTATTAAATTACAATGATAAAGAATATATATATTATAATACCTATTATCTAGTAGTTTTCTATACTTTCGAAACTAGATAAATAAATGATCTTTATGCTATATTGAATGAATCTAGTTTGCGAACTGAAAAAATGTAAACATGTTATCTCTCCATTTAGATTACTAATCCATATGACATAATATTTAGTATTTTCTTGAGAAATGGGAGACAATATAATGAGGTGGCATCATATTATTAATAAAGGATAGCATAAAATGGAATCTATTTTATGTAATAATAAAAACATTTAAACAAAATAAAATTATATATTCTACAAAGAATGGAAATGTGGGCAAGTAATATTATGGAATTATATAAAAATGATTATTTGCATGGATTAGAATAAATAATATCAAAATGGTTGAGATAATATTTTTAAACACTATAACCATCACATTAATGCCTCTGGACATGACATAAATCACAATTGAGTAATGATTTACCCAAATTCCCAAATATTTTGTCTAATGTGGCCTACCAAATTATTGTGGGACTATGTAATTCCACCGACACCCATAACATAATAAGAATAATACATCTGTCATATAAAATTAATGGATTAGTAATAAATTTAAAATGATCTCAATCAATACTAAAATATAATAATTTATATGTCATAATAGTAATTTATATTGGAATAATGGATGTAAATAATCTCAATATTTCCCCATTAAATGGAATAATTCTTCTATATCACCAAATATCTAACAATCAATAAAGAAACACTATGTTATTCACCACATAATGAAATGATCCTATATCAATTTAATGATAATCTAATAAATGTGTATGTTATTTTCATGGTTCTAGGATATCAATATAAATTGTTTATAATGATATTTTTCAACATCAAAAATATATCCCTTGATAGATTCAATCCAAGCCTGCAGTTAAGTAAATTTTTTTGTATAGTGAGTGATGGTTGAGTTTATACCCAATCAAAAATAGTTAGTTCCATTATACCATGATTCGTTTTATCAATAGCCTTTATCCACCTATAGTATCTAACATGGTATTTTACTATAATAATAACTCACTGTTACTTTTATAACATTTTTATGATATTTTAGATTTATCGCATGGGTTTATACTTATGTTGAAGCAATATTAATAAATGTGAATGTAGTATAATTGTAGGAACTACTAATATCTCATTGACAGTGTTGTAAGGAATTATTAATAATGATGAATAGAAATATTTTATATTGAAATGAAAATTGATTTAAATTATTACATAAATAAGTTATAATAAAGGACTTGGAACCCTTATATGAACATAAAAATGACTTGAGAAAAGGCTACAATGATAAATAATAAGTACTCACACATTAGTAATATATCTAAATGATAGTACTATGATGGAATTACCCAAATTTAGTCATATGAAAAATAAATTATATAATATCATAACCAAATTATCTCACTTAAAATGGAAAAGAGGGGGTTTCATAACCCTTAACATGATATGAACCTTCTTTTTTACTAATAAGATAACCTTAAAAGCTTAACCACTCTTTAGGGGATCAATTGAGATAGAATAATAGAAGAGAACCATGCATGAAAATGTCATATTAATGATGAACCAAAATATGATAGGGTATTTATAGCAAATGAGGGAAATTGGTTTGTTAATTTCAATAGATGTGGACTGGAACATGGGTTAATAAAAAAAATCAATTAGACTTTCTATTATTTTTTCCATGATATTTCAAATATAGGGCATGTTTTTGGGAACTAAATTTTTTATGAACTGAAATCCATTAGAATATAATACATTTTATATGGACAATATACTTCACTACTATAAAAAGATTTGTACACAGTGATGTCCTATATGAGTTCAAAAATAAGCACAGATATAGGAGTCATTTATATGTGCTAAAAATCACTTTTAAATAGTACCATTTCTAAGATCTAAAAAAGTTTTCATAAATGGTACGCTTCATTAGTTCTGATAAAATGTACCATTTATCAATGGTTTATTTTTAGCAGTTATAATGGGTTCCTTTTTCACAGCTTTTAGCACTCATAAAGGTCTTAATCACTAAGTGACTCCCATATAGAAACAACGGAAATGAGGACATGTCATTATAAACCATTCTACTACATCAAATTCTCAGAATTATGCTATAAGTATGGGGTGATGTAATCACTAGACACACTTAATTGGGCCGACCAAGAGCCCATGTGGGCCTTTTCACACCCTATACTTAATTTGGCCCTATTCCAACCTTTGTTTTCATGTCCCATAGGATATGAAACATTCCATTGGTAAAATTATTATACAAACCAATAAAAAATTCCGGTATTAAAAATAATAAACTAAAATTAAAAAATAAATAAATTAATAATACATTAAAATTGAATAAATGATTTAAATATAATTTTTTAGTTAATTAATTATTAATTAATTTAATATATCTGTATATACTATAAATATTAATAAATTTCTTCATATTAAATATATATAAAATGAAATATATCAAATAATGAAACAAATAAAAATAAAAGATGAATATATAATCTGAAATATTAGAAAAATTAATAATATAATAATTAATCATAAAAAGTGAATAAATTTAACATACATATATACATAATTTAAATAATAATAAATTGAATATAATTAATATGGACCTATAAAATGAATATAATGGTATAATTAAACAAATAAAAATTATATTTAAGTAAATTTTAAAAAATGTAAAAAAATTTCTTAGTTAAAATAATACTGATAAAAATGAATAAATTATATATATACATATATAGATGATAAATACAATAAAATAGTATATATTAAATATATATATATAAAATAAATAGGTTTTAAGAATTAAACAAAAAAATTAAAATTGAATAAATTACATTATTATTAAATAATTTATTAATAAAACAATTATTAATAAATACGACTATGTTTAATATATATATATATATATATTAATTATAAATAGGAATCAATATTATATTGTAAATATAAATATTGAAAATGAATAAAATTTAAAAATTGAAAAAAACTTTAATGTCTTATTCATTTTTTAGTTGTTTTTATACATAATTAATCATTAATAAATTTAATAGAGAAATATATTCATATATATTTCAATATATATATCAATATACATAATATTTCGAAAAATAAGATTTATCTACTATAAAATATTTATGATTACATTAAATAAGTCACATATTTATTGAAGAATGGTATTTAAAAATAAATTTATGTCATTTAAAAATACTTTTAATTTTATTAAGTAATGGATATTAATTAAATTTTGTTTGATTTTTCAGTTTAACATATATCAAACTCGTGTTAAATTAACATCCTATATAGATATACATAATTAATTCATTTTTATATTCAACGCATACATGCAAATATTTACATAATTAATGAAATATTATTTTGAAACACATAGACTTAATATTAATATAATTATTTAGAATTTTATAATTATTTTTAGAATTTAATTTAATAACAAGATACATATAATATATTATATTCTAAATAGAAATTTTTATTTGTTTATTTTTTATATCATAACAGTTAGGTATTAATAAATATTTTTTTATATTATTTATATTTCAATTTTTTTGGGAATTAAATTATTTTCAAATATGTATTTATATGTAATTATTTAAAATGTTTTCTTATTTTAAATATGTATTCATATTTATGTCAATATATAAATACATTTATATATATAATAATTCATATATAATTAATATAATAAATAAATTTTTCATTTTTTTAATGTGTACTAATTTTTATTTATTCAATTTTACTTGTTATTAACATCTATGCATTTAAGATTATAAATTCATTAGTAATGGTACAATTATAATTTTTAAATAAAAATCAATTAACAAATGTTTTTAGAAATGTTTATTTAATATATTTCCAAATTTCCAAATTTATAATTATATGTAAATGAATATAATTCTTTATAAAATTAATTTATAAATTTATAATTAAATAATTATATATATACAATTAATATTATAACAAGTTGAATATATTTTTTTATATTTATATTTTTATTTATAGTTAAATTTATATTTATAGGCATATTTTTATTTATATTTTTTTATATATATTTTTTAACTTAATAATTAACTATATAATTGCATAAAATTAAAAATATATATATATAATTTTAAAAATATAAAAATATTATTTCTTATAAAAATTGTAAAATTGATAATAAAAAATTATATATTAAATTAATTCTAAAATTATAAAAAAAATTATGTAATGAATATATTTAACATATTTAAATTTATATATATAATTATTAAATATATATACAAATAAAGTCCATCCATTAGCCAATTATCAAGACCATTTATTAATGATGATAAAATAAGATAATAAGAAAGCATGAAAATGGATGTTGTCAAACAAAGGGACATTTCTTCATCCATAAATGAAAACTACAGACTAAGAATGTCAAGATCATTTCAATAATCAAATTCATAATAATCATCATCACCACCATTAGTTTCCCACACTGATTGAGAATTTCTTTAATTGAGAATCTTGAGGATCCCCTCTTTGGGTCTTTCCTACAATAGGGTGAGCTGGATCATTGATGTCTTGGATGATAACCTAGTAGACACATTCATGTATAGCAAAGAATAATCCTTATGTGGCGTTATTTTTTGAGGAATCAAAGAAACACAATCACTCATACTCACCATGTCGTTTCCATCTAAATCATCATCCTTAAAAGAAAAAGGTTCCACATTGCCCATATACCATAGGTGAGTGGTGTCTAGCAAAACAATCCATTCTTCCAAATCATTTCCATCAATTAAGACATTACCACATCTATCATATTTTCCTGGAAAACATAAGGCATTCTAAATCTCATAATTATAATCCACACACTGTTGAACATCATATTTCACAATCCTATCACGCTATAGAACATGCAATAAAAAGTCTCTATCTAGTCGATGCACAATAAAACCATGATAATAATTTAGTAGAGTAAGACACTATAAAAACACAAATAACATCATCTATAGACTATACTACCTCTCCATTATTCATTACATATTGTCCAGCGAGTTTTATGAAAATCATATTTTTGTTTCCTACCTGCTAAACAGGTTTAGATGGAAGATCATTGTACATAAAAACTAGTTATTTTCCCATAACAGGCGCACAAATAACATTAAGATATTTCTATTACAGATTTGAAAATTACATTGATGTTCATTCATTTTCTCAATTCACCACCAAATATTTTTCATTGGGCACTACAACCCCTTGATTTTGAGGTTGTTTCTCTAGATATTCATCTGGCCACTTCCCCAGAAGCCTAAGTACTGAGTGACCATACATCCATGGTGCATTTATCTTATCATTACTTTCCTAGTCTTATAAAGGATTCCCCTTCAAACCAAATAAATCATAATCATTCCTCCTAAATTTCGTATGCCTACATCCAATACATTTTTAGTTTTTATAGAACTCGCAATAATTATCATACTCAATAATTGTTTAAATATCTTCAAGGGGAGTGGTATGAGTCACACTGGTAGTAAGAGTGGAACTAAAATCAATTTCAACCAACATTCACAAACTTTTTCTATACCTATTGTGCTCTTTATCATTATCCAGGTGAATATAAATAGTAATATCAATAACAATATCATGTAATTTTTTTGATTCCATAAAATCATGTTGATCCCACAAAGCCTGATCCAAACCATTGAGAATGCATTATTAACCCTTCACTAATTAAAAATCATCATAAATTCATTAATATCAAGAATTAATATATTCACATGTAAAAAATTAAAGGACAACACATAGATCATGGCTTCATCATTTTGAAATAAGTAGTGAAAAAAAATCTTTATAGAAAAATACACTTCCAATCTGAATGCCCCCACAGAATACAGATCCAACGAACAAGGCCAAAAAACCCTCTGGTTTCTGACCTTTGGGAAGAAAAAAAACTACTAATAAGTGATTTATTTACCAATGAAATACTTTCAATAAGACTTCAGGATTTAAATCAAAATGATCTTATGATCTTTTATTTAGGATCCTACAAACAGAGGAATCATGAGAAAATTTAAGAGGATGTCGAACATGTTCATCACCAGTAATCTTAATTGAAACGAATACCCCTTCATACACATGAGTGTTAGGAACCATAGGTGATCCCTAGGTCTTTTTAGGTCAACACACTACATCCACACCAATCACCACTACAGGGATAGGATTGGACAATATCTTTCGATGCATGCCACACACAACATTCATTAACGTTGTCTCCCTACAAGATCCGAGGAAATATGAATCAAATATACAAGAATATTTAGTAGCCACATTAGTAAAAAATGTAAAAAAAATCACTAATAATTCTCTGAAACATCTTAGACACCATCCACACTACAATTCAAACGAACAAAGCCGAAATAATATGAGATCTCTAAAACCATAGAATAGGAAACCATCAAATATGACAAACATGATGAACCGTAAACCCCGTCGTCGCAACCTAATGAGATACAGAACCATATCTCATTAAATATTTATAATGATATAAACATATATAATGAAATAAATATATTTAGAATTATAAATAAATAAAATATTTCTTAAAAATTTTGTTTATGTAAATATATATAAATAATGATATATTTTGAAAATTATAAATTTTCAATGAATATATTTAAAATATATTTATATATAATTATATAAATATTTTATAAATTTATGTATAAATATTTTTATTTATAATTATAATTTTAAATCCTTTATTAGTGCTAATGTTTTAGCATAATAAATGATGGATTTCATTAGTGATAAATAAGCACACATAATGATACTATTTATCAACATTTATGATTAAATGTATCATTATCATCCCTTTGTCCATAACACTGATAAAAAAATCTTCAATGTTTTTAAAAAACCCTAACCTCATTGATTTCATTCATGATTCTCAATCATTCATATATGTCCATAACAATGAATGATCCTCCTCGACTCTGTACCAGAAAAACCAGTTCTCGAAACCATGGAATGATATATTTCTCCACATCTCATATTTAATGCTTGTTCTTTTTCCTGATTTCAAAAATCTAGATGATCAAAACATATCCTTTCAGATTCAACAAGTACCCAATATGTTCACTCCTCCATGACTTTCTTCTCTTATTTTATATTTCTTTCCATCTAGTTTTAACACACTTCCTCATTTCACGCACACCAGGCCAATACCTATATGGCTATCATTTTATTTTTATTTTAGTTTTGATTTATAAGGCATGTGAACAACACTTTGGGACCTCCTCTATATGTTCATGAGGGTTTCATCATTTTCACTTGTACCAAGATATTTTACCCCAATCTTGTCCCTTTAATTTTAGAATTAGTGATTGAATATTTATTAAATGAATGGTTTATTTATTTAATAATAGTATTAATTTTACTAATTGGTTTTATATAAATGGTATTTTATTTTTTACATTGATTTCACATATAGAAGTGGATTTTTTAAGTTCAAATAATAGTTTGAATATTCTTTCAAGTTACCAACTTTTCAAGTTTCATTATTTTCTCTTTAAAATATTATTTTAAATGTTATTAGTGAATTTTTCCGAATAATTATTTTCAGAGATAATTTTCATCGCATTTAAGGTGATATTTTTATTGAGATTAATTTTTAACATGTTTCAGGATGAGTTTTAAATAAAATGTTTTTTTATTAAAAACTTAGACCCCATTTGGGTCAAGGGATAAATTATGTAATGAAGTATCAAGCTATTATTTATTTATTATATGTAACCATGAGGCCCTTTTGGATCATTTAATGATTATTCTTAATACATTATGTGTTATTTCATGTTATTCATAAAATATATTTCTAATAGAATCTTGAATGATTTCTTATTCTAAAATGGTGTTTTGAATTGTTTTAAAAAAACAAGAATAATGATGTTTCGGAAAAAAAGGTATCAATGTCATGAATATTTAGAAAACATTCATGGTGTTGATCCTTGAATAAATTGAATGGAATTTTAAATCATGGATGTTGGCACAAACATTCTGTTTCTTAAAATAAATCTGTAAAGGGAAAAATGAATTGCTAAAGGTTCTACTTCAAAAAGTTCCTTCACAAAGACTTCTATCATCTGGACCACCATGAAGCTTCCTAGAATACTTCTCCATAACCCCCAAAAATACAATTATGGAAGCCTCTATGATTCTAAAAAACAAGAAAAGAGCCTTCATGACAGCCACCAAGGCAAAGAAGTAAGCCTCTATGAGTCTGACGAACTTCAAAGATATGCCTCTGATTATGAAGAATTAATTTTTCATGAAGCATACTCAACAAATTATGATACCCAATTATTATAAATACTCGGCTCAACTGCACTCTAAAGGTTCAACTACCAAATCTTTCCCCTTCCACCCTCTCAATTGGAAAAGAACCCTATGCTCTGTGAACCATTGAGAAAATAAACCATTTGAGGTACTTGAACATTTCGAACCCACATTCCCATTTCACCATTTTACCTCTGATTCATTCAAGGATTCCCTTTGAGAATCCTTTTGGCCATCAAAAATGAATTACACCCCTTTGGGTACTCAAAAATTCATGAAGCACTCATTCTTCATGAAGTACCCTCCAAACAAATGTGGACTCCATGCCTAGGATGTGTCACTAGGCATCATGATGCTCCATCACTTTGCAAAGAACTAATGTTTTGTGAAGCACTTATCTTTGAGTACCTCTACTTCACAAAAACATCTTCCATGTGGCCCTCTTGGAATATAAGTAGTGATTTCTTGATCCCCCGAGTTTTTCTTCATGTTTCTTTTCCTAGGCTTAAGCATATTTTCATAGGAATGATAACAACTATTGTTTCATTTCCTAGCCACGCTAACATGAACCCATCAATTTATCACTCAATAATACCCATTAAATTGAATTTTTGGGGGTTTACCATCCCTAAGTTTGGGTTTGAATGAGTTATTTATGTCCTAGGGTTGAGGAGTGAGTCCTCGTTGTCTATGTTGTATGACGTTAAAATGAAAAGAAACAACACTTTCGTAACACATGAAGTTAAATATGATTTTCACATGTGTGGAGGGCCCGAGAGGATGAGAGAGGGGATGGTAAGTGGGGCCTTCCCACTAACTATTTTCCCCGTTTCTTTGTCTCTATATACCCCTTGCATAGATATTTTGTTAGAACTAACACATCATGGTAAGGTTATACCCATTATGATTTCCATATCCTACTCTTACATTTGGACACCCTCATGTAGTTTCCAAATCCGCCTCTCCCCGGGACACTAACCACATGTAAGCCCCAATCTACTCATCATAGATGCACATTTTTTCACGCGATCATTAGGTCTAATATTGCCTCGTGTTTCTAACACCATGCATGACTCACATAGGATTAGAGTATGCATCGATCATGAAATCATTTTTGGGCCTCCTTAGTAATTAATACCCACTACCCTTTATACATAACTATGTGGACTTTGATTCCATGTCCAATGATATGTAGGAAGCCTCCCTAAGGTTCAATACCATCACCTATTTGTTCTGTCCATTTAACGATAGTTTACTCTTCATCCCACAAGATGATAATCTATATATTCTCTAAATTACATGGGTTTCAATACCTTTCAGTTTTTTAGGAAGCCCTTTTGAGGTTCAGTCCTAACCAAGTTGTAAAACTAGTTGTTCCCTCTATGTATTCACCCTCTTGATGTGACAACACCTTTTTTTAGAACACATCTCAATGACTTCCCTCCTTGACGGGTTCTGATCCAATCAGGTGGCAGACCATTTGTATTCCCCACACTAAATCTATAATCCTCTTGTCATGAGTTCCCCTTTGGTGATTGGAAGCTAGCCATGAAAAAGCCAGAATTTTGTTTTCGGGTTGTTTTCCTTTTATGTACACCTGTATTATGTGCCCCATTCCTAAAATATGCTGACTTTGATCATTTCCATTTTTGAGAATGGTACATAGGACTCCTCCCTAATGTGTGAACCCATCACCAACACCTCATCTTGGTCTCTCCCTTGAGCAGTTGTGTCTTGGGAAGATCATCCCATAACCCATTGGTTTCATTCCCTTTTGGTCCCCATTCACACATCCATTCTCACAAGCTACATCTTTAGGCGAATCATCACCCAATTCTAGAACTACATGGACATTGATTCCCAACCAATGGGATATGTAGGAAACCTCCCTATGGTTTAAGCCCAGAATATTCACCTTCACACAGGTTATCAGTTCCATCCTTATTCATTCCACCCATTAGAAACCTCATCCATATCCATCATCAATTTTACCTTGGACACCACATCCCCAAGAAATCATGCTATCTCTATGGATTTCTAACCATTTGTAAGCCACATTAATCTCATTCACTTTTCAACACCTAGACTTATAACCATGTGAAAGATCCATCATGTATCCAGGTTGTCTTCTATTGTGTACACCATGATTCCATGGCTCATCCATTCGAACTACATGGGTTTTGATCCCTATCTTCTATATATTGTACGTAAGAAGCCTCCTTGGCATTCTATACAAGCCAAAAGAAAACCTTGGAGTCCCCTTTAAATGGACCCACTATGTTTTGATCCTCCCATTGTGGTTCCCAAATCAACATTCATGGTGTGAAACCACCCCCTTTGATGGACACACCAGCCGAGGTATGTCCTTATCGAGTGTTTTGACCCATCCATCCAATAAACATTCTAGGTGCTCCCTCCTATGGACATGCCTATTTGATCCACTCCCATTAGTATTCTGATCAGTCTGATCCATCTCTACTAGATGTTAAACTCACAGAATACCCCGTGTAAATCATTGTAATACAAGGAAAACCCTGGAGACAATCCTATGGAATAAAATTCATCACATTAGAAGTGAGATGCCTCGGGATTCTACACGCTCGAGAATCCCTCTTATAATTGAAAATCCTAGTGTACTAGTGTTTAAACATCCATATATGCCCGTGATTCCCAAGATGACTACTCTCCTGACCAAAGGTCACTACCCTTCCTTGGCACCTTTAGAATGTCTTGATAGAAGCAGCATAGATAATGAGCATCTATAATGATATGGAACTACGAAAAGTTTCACTAACAATGTCTTAATCTTTAAGGGAGACCCAGACTAAGAGATAAATTTTGAGGAGGAATCAATGGAAGGAGAGAACAAAATCCCATCATCCCATTTTGATCAAGGATAAAATTTCTAGGAAGAGACAACATATACTACAGATATCTGGATAGTGGGAATGCAGAAAAAAAATGTGAACCATCTAGCCGAAGCATCCCATAGATGTGTCAAGATGAGGAACACCCTGATAGAAAAGCAATGGAAAACGAAATGGTGTACCCGATATTACATTCTTCACTTCAATATGGAGAATAGTAACATTTAGGAAATAAAAACATAAGTGTGTCCCCAGATCAAGCTATCTAGTGCAAGGTACATCCATGAAAATAGTGTGCTGGGTGTGAAACTCAACAGGATTTGGGGAAGCTAATCATTGGGAATCCCAATCTATGACGTTGTCAGCATGTATATTTCTATCAATTCATGGAAGAATGAATTATGTTGGGGGATTTGGAATTGCATTCTTAATATCTGTACTGATGGCTGAATCATCCTTCTTTGAGAGAACCAAGCTACATTAGTAGGAAACCAATAACCTTCCACCTATAGATGTAGGGGTAGGGGAAATTCCAATGAGGAAATCCCATATGGCTCCACCACCATCATGAAATCATCCACTACCAATACTAAAGGGTTCTCATGCTCTGTCTCACCTTATGAAATAGTCCGAAGGAGGGTAATGGATATTATTTTGCATTGCGATGAATAAGAGGGGGTCAAACTGATGAGGGATATATCCTTCCACGATATAATGACATTAATGTCCTGTCGTCACTGTCACCCCCATGGGCCACGCAGGGAGACACTACTCCCCACTCCGATCATCAATAATTTTGGGAGCCTCACCCTAGAACAATATTACGACTCACTCCCTAACTCTGATGAAGTATGGTGTGTCCGAGTCCTACCGGCCATGACATCGGCTAGAGAGATACCATGGAAATCTCCCATCAACCACATCAGCATCATCAGCTGGTCCTACATGCTAAGGAGGAGGTGGTCCATACCCCTGCACATCTACCCGTAGCTCGGCTGATCCGAAACCCAAATTGGGAACATGCTCAAAATGATGACCACTATGGGGCATTATCATTTATGGCTTCAACAGACCCATACTTCACCGATGTGGGCTATCAACTCCATGTTAATATAGTACTAGGAAACCTCTATGCCCGATTGGGATTGTAGGATTAGCCTCCCCATGGGATGGCTGGTTTGACTCTCCCGGTTACCAGTGCAAGATGTAGCTATCCCAGTTTGACCCATGATGATGTGATTTAATATAGAGGGCCTCCCTATACAATCATTATCTAGAGTGGAGGTTCACCCCTCTCTTGAATTTTTCACGGAGGTCCTCCCCATGTCTCCACTACAAGTAAAATTAGGTGTCTTCCCCATATTGTTAATGCCCAATACGAAGGTCCTCCCAATTCTCAAGATCCTAGGAATGAATGTTTTCTATATATTTCATGTCACCGATGATAATTTATTCCTAACATAATCATTATCTCAAGTGGGGCCCTCAATGTGGAAAGATTTACTAGAGCGAAGGTCCTCCTCACCTTGTCACTCATCAACCTAGAGGTCCTCCTAGTTTTCCCTTAGACATTTTCCCAGGTGGATCCCACATCCTAGTTCATCCAATCAGAGGTCCTCCCCACTCCAAAAACAACCCATACAGTGTTTATCTACATGTCATAGTTTCACCTAGCTTCGAAGAACCACCTTGTGGCAAGAGGATGAATTGTCACCCCCAAAAGAAGGATATTGAGAAGCACCATGTCATAATAAAACCCATACACTTTTCTATATCTAAAGCTGGGTGTGACTTGATGATGGATCCCTCACCCGATTCCTTGATTTCGAGGATTGGGACATGAATATGATATATAGTATTTGTACTCATGGAATGAAAGATGCAACATATCCCTAAATCACTCTATAGATACATACAAGAGGAGGTACATTTGGATACTTTCTAGGATCTGGGTGTGCAATCCTCTTCTTAGTCATCATGATCATTCTATAATTTGTCAAGAGATGATGAAGAATTGTTCTCAGGAAAGGTCGATGATGAGTAGAACCCTGATCCACTGCCAATGACCTCCACTATTTCACAAGATGTAATGTTCTGTACTCCTTTCTATAGGGATGTGGCGATACAATCAATGCATTCCTTGGGGGACATCCCAAGGTGTGGCGGTTGGTTAGCGTGTGCACCATACTCTCCACCAACATGTCCACAATCACAATGGAAAATGTTAGTGTCGTTTCCAGTCCCTCAACCGCCCCCATTTGATGAATGGGGAAACTAAGCGCCGAATCCCATGTTTGAGTTGACATGTTTGTGGGACATTATTGCAGTTGACCATCTCCCCAAGAAAATCTGTCCAATTGAAACTACAAGATTCAATATCCTACAGTCCCTCACATTGGATAAGGTGTGTGCGTCCGAAAAACCATAAGGGTGATGAATTTCTATCTCTGTCATTAACAAAAAGTTTTCCCCAAGATCCGAGAGAACTTTGACGACATTGTCTAAAAGTGACACTTGAATGAGTTGGCCACACATCATGTTGATCAGCACCATGTATCACATTGTTATATTCAGAATATACATAAATGATACATCTATAGATTTATTATGCTTTGTGTAGTTATTATGAAGGCTTCCACAATTGTATAGATCCTTGGTTGGGGATAGTATGCTGCCATGTATTTTAGTACAATCCTAAACCAAACTTGTCCACCTGGTTATATCAAGGATAATCCTTCTACATTCTTCATTGCAAACATGGTATTTATTGAGATATACCTAGAAAGTGGCATCATCAGAAGGTCTGGAGAGGATATCCAACCCACTAGGGAATCAAAACACTTGGAAGACCCTATATGTGTCCACAATCACCCAAAATGGAAGAAACATAGCCTTAGAGAACACAATGAATCATTTCTATTGGGTTGAGATAATAATAACTGAAAATCACATGGCAGGATAATCAACCCATCTGAACCATCTGATTTAGTATTGAGTATGGAAGAGGATCCCATAGAGACCGCACTGCGCCAACAGATCACGGAACATAGAAGGATTATCGAAGAGATCCTTCCTGAGTATGCCAAATAACGACATCCAGATTATGGTGATCCTTAGTATTATCCCATATTTCTTCCACCTAGGTAGTATGGATAAGAACAAATTATCTATTGAGAGTTACATCATAGTGATCTCGACAACCCTGCATTTCCCGACCGGGTAGAGGCTTGTGTTTATGGAAAATGACCCCAGAATGTATCACCAAATCAACCCAAGCTGTAGGACTACCCTCCTAAGGACCTGACTCAAGTTCCTATAACTTCTCCTCAGGTCTCCCCAACCACTCCATAGGTTCACACGGCTAGTCTGTAGGTTCTTCCAGTTTCCCCTCCAGTCATTACACCAATCACTACATGAGCCTCTCAGCTAGCATACAACATTGAAGACCTCTTAATAATCTGGTAATTAGGAATCATCACCATGATATGAATCCTCATCAATATTATATAATGGCTTTTATCATTTCTCACCTAGAGGCTACTGAAACTAGATTGGAGTTGATTCTACCTGATAAGAAGTTATATGTGTCAGGGGCAGATGAAATACTAACACCCCCAGGATTCATGAATCCAACCTTCTTAACCTTTTACTGGGATATGTGATTTGTTGTGGCATATGATCCACTTTATTTCATTGTACACACCCATGCTGGGAACTCTAGCACCGCAGGAAGCTACTAAGGTCTGGTGATTTGTATTGACATTGGAAGGCCCCAAATTCATCTGGTAAAACTAGTTAACCGTTGGGTCAATAGTTGGTTGGAGGATCTATCTAGGAATTTTCTGTATCAGTTCAGTTCCACCACCCCTAAGACTATTATTTATGATCAACTTCTGTGTATGAAAATGATAGATGAGGGAGTTAAAGACATTGTCTCCAGGTAGAACTACTTCACATTTTCACTCTGAATACCACTAACTTAAGAAAAACTACTACCAATGTGCTTAGGTAATATGAATATTGGACTAGTTCCTTCTCTCATCACTCTTAAAATTCATGGTGTATTACAAGATTTCTCTGACATGGCTCATCGTCTAGTGGAATCCTTATAAGAAGAAAAGTAGGAACACCTGTTGCCTCCCACATCTCCCACAAGAAGTGCTTCCAAATCCAAGACCACTACAATTTCACATATAGAGGCCCCTAGATATCTATAATTGTTACCGCAAGAGACACTTCCATATCATCATTGAGGACCACTGTATCAGGATCCACCTATAGATCAAAATTTTCCTAATCAGAGTAGATAGGATCAACCACATAATGACCCACTACCACCTAGGCGAGACAACTTGGTTCCACCTCCTCAGCAGTATCTAGCCCCTCAGGGATTGGATCTAAGAGTCCATTTCCTGGATTAGATGAAGTCAACCGACTAATTCAATAAGGCTCAATTCCCCAGCTATTTTTGGAGTGCCTTGGACCAAGCAGTCATGTGGTTGGATTAATATAAGAGGCCCAAAGAGGCAGATCTCAATGACCACTGCAATTTTTGGCTCTATCACAAGTTCCTTGGACACACTCTGAAGCAGTGTTATGTGTTAAAAGATAGTATCTAGGACTAGGTCAATTACAACATAGTCATATTGGGTATAGCCCTGTCACAGGTGGCATATGAAAGAACGCTCCATTTAGGGAGCTATGGCTCTGGTGCAAGAGATATTGCGAGACATTAACACCAAATCTCATGGATCCAATATGGATATGAAATTGGACATGAATAAAGACTTTGAGAGAATGGATTCGAGATTTATTAACATGGTCCTCACCAAAATGAGATTCTTTATACGGTCCTTCGATCTCATCTTCAGGTGTGATAGTTCTTCATGGATGGTTGTTTCATTAATGAGGTGAACTCATGGATTCATTAAGAATACTCATGGTCATTTAAAAGGAAACACACTCTCCCCATGTATCATTATCCTTATTAAAGATACTCTTAATATTTTTATCATCAAATGTGTATCCAATTGGTAAATATATCCATATATAAGAAATATTAGTCTCCCATCCACATCACCCTTGATGTTTTCCGATGATATAACTATATTCATGAATGCATGGAGGAGGTATATCTAGGGGACGAATAAGATTCATGAGGAGTACTGCAATTGGAGAGGACAAATCATCAATAGGGACAAGAGAATGTTTTATGTATTTTACTCATTCAATCCAAGTAGGGTGGTAGTTCTGGGAAATAGTTTGAACATGAGGCATGGATATTTTCACATGGAGTAACTTGGTACACCTATTTCTGAAAGTAGATTTCACATCCAAGACTTCGATAAATTGGTAAAAAAGATAACAAGATTATTTTATAATTGAAAAACACACTTCTTATCCTTTGAGGAACATATTACTCATGTCAATAGCATCCTATCAATAGTCCCAGTGCATGCTCTTGTCTCTAGTATTGTGCCGAAGGGAGTCATAAGGTCCACTGAAAAAATCCTCACCCGTTTTATCTAAGACACTCTATCAGAGTGTAAGAGACACTATGTTTTAGGGGGGAAGATTGAAAGGCTCATCCAAGAGGGAGGTATCAATGTAAGGAGAATATAGGACATTAGTTATTCCATGCATGTGAAGCTTTCATGGTAAATAATCGAGGAGTGTACCATCTTGGGTAAGATCATATCCCGATGGAAAAAGATCAGTACTGCAGCTCTATCACCAAATGGGTCTACCCAATTTTCCACTTTTGGTAACATATTCTTGCACATCCTTTATCACTGACAATGGATTATCAAAGAAGGAAACATACTCTATTAGTTTCATAACTAGTCGGGTAGTGCGCCCGGTTACCTGGGGTGTCCCGCTCCGACGATCTCTTTTAAAGAGCCTATTAAATATCCAATATTTTTTCAGAAAATTTATGAATTCAGCTCAGAAAGTAGTGTTTTACTTTATTCTCATCAACATGGAATATGGAATGTGTGATTTTAATCCATATATCCTAGGTAAATTTAATTTGAAGTACTTTTATTGGCAGAACGAATCCCAGGGGCAGTTCAATAAATTTAATGAAAAGGTTTTGTGAAAAAAAAATCCTAGAAAACATAAATTTCTCACATGGAGGATTTGTCAAAATGGTCTTCCATATAATAAAAATATTAAATTCCTTGGAAAAAGCATGGCCTCATGATTCCACTTTTTTATGAACAAAATTTAAGAGAGTACAAATTACATATTCTTCGAAGGTGAATGTTCTCTCATGGAATGGAGTTTCTTTGGGGAAGGATGGATTAGAGTTGAAAAAAGTGGAGCAATCCACCATATTTAACGCGGGTTGTAGGTGCCTATGGAAAGAGTGGAACTGGGCCTGGTTTGAGGGGATTACCTCCATGAGAAGGTCCATCATGGGAAGAACTAGGTGTATCATAATTGAGTTGGTTGGTCTTATTGGAAACTTCAAGGGGGATCCATCTCTTCAAGAGCTACGTGAAGCTTACGTTTCGGTCCATCAAAACATCTCAAGGGGTGATGGATACATTGGATTCCTCCAGGGGATAGCCTCAAGGTCAATATGGATTTTTCCAGAATCTTGGGTGACATGTGTGGAGGTGGGGTTGATTACGATGAAAGGGGGAGTGTGTTTTTGGCTCTCACAATTGATTTCAAGAATGGAATTTTAGTTTGGGCAGAGGCTATTGTTGTTATTATAGGTATTAACATATACACACAAATGGTCATTGATATTTTTCAGAAGTGGGGACTGATTCTATGTTCATCCAGAATGCATTACTTGGCATAGGAACCATCCCCTGGTCGATCTATTTTACCATTAGGAAATGAAAGGCCCTCTTGAGAAACAACATTATTTTCTCCCACACTTGGTATGAGTGGAAAAAAGTGGAAGACTGTATGGACTCTCTAGTGGTCCTTTGTACCATGGTTTTTTATCTTTTTGATGTTTCACAATTTAAACCTAAGGAGGTGAATCTGATCTGAGGTTATGCCCTCAGGTTTCACTATTTTAACCCTAGGAATTGTTTCCACTTCCCTTGTATCCTCTTCTTAAATAAAAAAAGTAACATTGATGATAATGAAGGGTGAAAGGAAACAGGTCTCCACCAATCGGTCTGAGAAGTATTATGATCTGATGATATTCAAGGAAGTTTCCCATAACCATGGAAATATCTATTCTCATTTGAATCAACCTGATCCTTCAAGAATCATTGTGTTATCTGTAGCTACTACATCTTCATCAACATCTCATCTTTTTTCCATATATGGAGAGAAGGAGCCAATAACACAAGGAGCATAAAATAACTCCAGTGGTATGAAATACACCCTATACACATGGTGGTTTCATGCCATTAGGGATGGGGATTTCCCCCAAAATCCACCCAGTAATGGAGGATTCCTCATGTGATGATCAAGAGTACACCACAGTGAACACCATCAAGATAGTATACCCATACATAGTCCCCGAAGCTATGGAATTCACAACAGATCCTCCTAATGTCCCTAGTTGATGCCAGCATCAATGAAACAGTGGATATGTGAACTATTAGAGGGAATCATCCCACACATCCGACCAATCCATGCATTCCACTTAAACCAGACAACATGTCTAGTTCATGAATCAACCTGCCGGTTCTCTCATTCTATTTCATCAGATTCACTTCCCCCACCGTTTGTTCTAATCGAACATGCAGACCCATCGTAGCCATGCAATGATCAAGCACATATTGTTGTGGTCAGGCCGTAGTCACCTTCCAATTAGACAAGAGTCTTTCAACGATATTCAGCTACTGAGAAGTTGGATACCCCTATCACCAGTTGAAATGTGCTGGTCTAACCTGTAGTGTTGTCCATGCCTCTTCCACAGTACAACCTCTTATAGGCATAAATTTTTTCTTGAAACAAAAGAATGATGTGCTCAAGAACCATTCCATTATTATGGAAAACACTCGAATCTCAAAGATCTTCTATTTCCTAAAGATTGTGTGGATCCATCATAGATAATTTCTGACCCCACTCCAATTAAAAATAGAAGTAGCATCCATAGATGCCTTATATTTTCGAGGAGGAAAAACATGTAGACTGTTAGGCCATCATCTCATTCTGAAGAGAGGATGAAGGTTATCTCATATAGGGGAACATCCATCCAATGTACATCACTGGAAAATTCAATGGCAAGGAAGTCATCCACTATTTCGTCAACACAAGTTCGAGGATCAATCTAATCCTAACCACAACTCTCTACAAGATGGGGATGTCTAAAGAATATACGAATCCCTATAAACTAATGATTGTAGGTTATGAAAGGACAATGCTGATGCCTGTTCGAAAAACACAAATGAAGGCCCGGTTTAGTGGCTTGATTGCTAGTATGGAGTTCATGGTTGTCCTGCTGTACACTGCCTACACTGTGGTGATGGGTAGACCCTGGCACAATCTACATGTACTAGTACCTTCATCATATCACCAAATCTTGATGTACTCTCTTAATGGTTGAGTGGGAATGCTCCAATGTGATGCATATCCATTTTCCATTTGTGAATCCCACAACCCGGATATAGAGTAGTACAATTGAAAGGACAATATGGTTCATTATAATGAGGATGAGCATACTATCATTGTGGACAACCCATGGACATACATGGATTATCCCTACATTCTCCCAATTCACTGATGGGAGTCTACGAACCCAGACACATGACATTTATTTTTTGTCCTTGGGAGAAGGGGAAAGCATATTCCCCAGTGCATGGAACAAAGAATGACTAGTTCGTAATCCCATACGAATCATACCCGAGTGATAACAGAACCCCATACCCCTATAAAGATTGAGATGTTCTCTGTATGGGAACAACAATACACAATACTTTCTTGTTTCATTAGGCCATATTGAATTGACTCAAACCAGCACACCATTATTGGTTTAATATTATCATGTGTGGCCCATTAGGCCTATGACATGATGGAATTGGACTGACTAATTTCATTTCCAGGACATTAGTAGAGTCAGAGTCCATTAATGAAGATTACAATACCGTACAAGATGGAACCAGTATTCTGTTGTAATCCTCAAACATAGAATAATTATTCCCTATCAATGATCATATCTCTATGAAAATTAAAGATTATATGGAGATTTCTCCTCTTGCATTTGAGGAAGGTGTCTCCACCACCAACGATGAGTTGAAACATGTGAAACTCATTACCAAAGCAGACCTGAAACCAACATTTTTCAACACAACCATGTCTATAGAAGAGCAGAAACAATATGTGGGTTTCCTAAAGTAGAATCAAGATGTATTAACTTGGAGCTATGAAGAGATTATAGGACTGGTTCCTCAGGCCTCCATCCACCATCCCAATCACCTAATAAACCACTGTAGGTTCAAATAACCTCACATAAGGATTCACCCTTCTCGTGGTGACATGGTCATGCCAGATGTATATAATCTCATTAAATCCAACTCAAATATGGAATTAAAATACTAAAAATGGATATCCATCATCATTCTTGTTTGAAAGAAGAAAATATAGATTACAGTCTGCATCATCTACTGTTATATCAACCGTCGTTGTCGGAATGGTGATTTTACCCTTCATGTGATATAGTTATTGATCGATGCTACTAGTGGATTCCAGGCTCTCTCCTTCAAGGATGGGTATTCCAGATATAATAACATCTGAATTCCCCCCGTGGATTAATATTTTCACAAATTAAAATCACCACAACGTACTTTTTGATACCTTGTAAAGCCTTTCGATTTGAATAATGTGGGTGCCACTGATCAGCATTCCATGTACCACATATTCAAGAAAATTCATGAGACATTGGTAGAATGATTAGTGGATGATTTGGTTTATAAATTCTTCTAGCGACCAGACCATATTAAAGATCTTGAGAAAGTGTTCAGCTTCCTCTACACCTTCCATTTGAAGAAAACCCCGTAATGTGTTCCTTCAGGGATTGCTCTGGAAATTTTTTCTGCATTGTCATTAGATATTGAGGCATCAATATTGATATAGATAATATCTATCCCATCAGTTAGATTCCTCCTATGAGAAACATTTGGAAGATTCAAGGATTTCAAGGCCACTTATCCTACATATGCCGATTCATTGAAAATATGGAAGGAATGTTTAAGACCTTCTCTCATATCATGAATAAATGTGCCTACTAAAATTGTGATGAAGAGTGTTAGGACACATTTAAATGATAATGTAGTACCTACTACATCCTCCAATTATGATGGCACCCATCTCCAGGAAGCCTCTAATATTTTATGTGACCACCCTAGAATGGTCTCTCAGCACCCTTCTCCCCCAGATGAACAACGAGGGAAAACAGAATAGTCTATACTATCCTAATCGCATGATCCTCAATATAGAGACCATATATTATTTTATTGAGAAGAGATATATTGCACTGGTATTTCTGCTATAGAAATTGTGACATTATCTGCATCACCATGACATACAACTAGTGTCTCATGTGTACTCGCTAAAAAATATTCTAAATCACCCCATATTGTTTATCCATATAGCTCAATGGGTAGTGTTCCTTAAAAGGTTTTCCATCAAGATCATTCCATAGAAATATTTCAAGGGTCAGGCATTGGAAGAATTTTTTACTACTCATCCAACCCCTACAAAGCAGTCTCTAGATCATGATTTCTCGGATTAGGCAATCCTCTCAATGGATCAATCCATGCCATGTTGGAAGATGGACTTAGACAGTGCCTCGTGAATACCTACCGATTTGAGACTTAATTATCCCAACATTAATAGAGTAGTCTTGAGTATCTTCTTCACCAAAACATCAAAAGTTGTCCTGCCATATTCATTCTTGTTGTCAGAAGGCTACACCAACCACGAGGTAGCATATCAGGATCTTGTTACTATCCTTGAGACGGAACTTTAGATTTATGTTCCCCACCTACAAGTGAATGAAAACTCTGATTTGGTCATCAAATATTTTAATGGTGAGTATTTAATAAAAAATAAAAATCTCATGCCCCTGTTAGAGGGAACTCACCAGCCAATGTCCCAATTCCATTCTCTATCGGAGATTAATCATGTTTCACAGTCGTTGAACGGATGATACGATTCCTTAGCTAGTGTTTTAACATCTTTTATAGAGCCTTATTGTGATGATTTTATTATACATGTAGTGCATTGAAGATTCATCGCCCCCGTCACTCCATATGATGATAATAGTTAGAAGGTAACTCATCTCACCACTGGTGCATCCACATTAGGACCTCTACATCCCTATGCCCCAACGGAAGGGAACCGTTATTGGAAAACTCCATTTATTGATTATATCCAACATGGTAATCTTCTGAAATACTGATTGGAACATGAGAACATATGTCAGTGCACAGTATAGTTCACCATCCACAATGGTCACAATCTTGAGTAGATCCTCTAAAAATGTGGGTTTTATGGGATTATCCTCTGTTTCATTCATGGAGTTTAGATTCCCTAGGTAATGAAGGAAGTGCATGGTGGTACATATGGAGATCATAATTCTTGGATAAAACACTATCATGGGATCTAATGTTTGGGACTAGCCTTCCATGATCCATGACCATATTTTTTTTCAATAGGTTACACCCATTCCATATCCATGCTAATTTTGAGCATCAGCCACTAGAGAATCTCCATAACACCAATTACTCTTGTCCCTTTGAAGTATGAGGACTTGATTTCATGGGACCATATCCTCTAGAAACAGCTTTCTAGTGTAGATTTGGAGTCCCTCACACCATCCTCATTGATAATGGCACCAACATCCAGGTATCTAAAATAATACAATTATACAAAACATACAATATATGTTATAACCATAACTCTCGATATCACATGAAAGTAAATGGGATGATCGAGGTGTTAAAAACCCTCTTTAATATCTAGCGGAAGAAGGATTAACATAACAAGAAGTGTTGTCCGGAAAAGTATCCCAATTTGGTATTATCGGACGACGGACCGTAATTACACCTAGGTGACACCATGCTCCAAGGTGTAAAGAATATAAGTTTTCCTTCCCATACAAATTAAATTTCCTTCATTATTCATAGAAATATACTATCAAAATATGTCAGAGATGTTGGTAGAAGACCATTTGGATGAACTGGAAGCCCTCAATGAGAATAGGCTATAGGGCTTGCACAATCTAGAGAGGCATAATTATAAGAATGCCAGAGCATTCAATAAGAATGTTCATCTCTATTCTTTTCATCAAGGTGACATGGTATTGACCCTAAGAACAGCAATGATTCCCAGTAGGATTCCATCTAAGTTAGAGAACAAATGGGAGGTACCCTATATCATTCATAGGGTTGAGCCCAATTGTGCATACTTCCTCATCACCATCGAGAGTGAGCATATTACCCCTCCCACCAATGCCAAATTCAAGAAGAAGTACATTTCATGAGTGGCCCATTTCATATTTCATAATGATAAACTAAAAGATTTCTCATCTCTATGACCTCAAACTAATATCGATTTCATCTTGTGTGATGAAAAACTACAAGTGGTAGACATACGTCAATGTCTGAGCTCTACAACCTTAAACTTGGATCTCAATGTCCTTACCGCATGACGTTAAAATGAATGAAACAATAAGAACTATGTATGTATTGATTACCATCCTTATGGGTTATGTAAGAAAGCTCATAAAATTCATATTTGAGTCTAGCCCTCGGGACCACAGATTCTGCCTTCCTTCTGTCCTCTCGGACTATGCAATGCAGAACACGCGGTGCGACGTGGAATTCTTTTGTCCTCATTCAAGTCGGTCTTAAAAATAATGCATCAAGTATCCCTTTAGGTTTCTCCCCTTTTACATTAGTCCCAACCACACTGTGTTAAAATATATGACATTTCGAGGACTACATAGGGCTAGATTCTCTTCATTGTTGGATACGTATGAATGCTCATACATTTCATCTTCGGGTCCAACCCCAATTTCTTCTACCCCTTCATTATAGACCCTTGGCCTGAGTTCTCTATAGGGATGATTTTTGTTACATAATGTGGACTTCATTTGTCCTCTTTCATGTCGAGTTATTCGTTCACGCCATGCTCATCCCCTTTAGTATGCCTCTACCTACTTCTTCATTACTGCACGACCTTAAAGTGTGCAATCTATTAGGGATGTGAGATAAAAAACTACCCAGAATCATCGTACTTACCACATGATGGTAAAATTCATGGAATTTGAAGAACTACATATGGCTTGATTCCAATAATCACAGGATACATAGAAACACCCATACATTATGTCTTCAAATCCAGGAGAGAAAATCATTCCATCCCCATAATTCCCCCTTTTGGTTTTGATCTTTTTAAGGGATGCACATGGTGTGGTGTGGAATTATTATGTCCTCATTCACGTCAGGTTTATAATAGCCACACCATGAGCCCCTCCATCTATAAAATCCTACTTTTCACTCACATCCTAAACATATGATGTTAAAAATCTCGAAAATTATGAATTACATATGAGTTGATTCCAATCCATATGGGATACATAAGAACACCCATATGTTTTTTCTTCTGGCCTAGCCCCAAGTTCCCAATTTTTGGCCTTACGTTCTGAAATCACTTTTGGAAGTATGTGGTATAGTGTGGACTTCTTTACTCCCCATTCAGATTGGGTTTAAAACAACCACACCATGTTCCTTTCATTTTAATACCTCAGTTCCATCTACATCCTTACCATATGATGTTAAACTACATGGAATTCTAGAACTATGTATGTATTTTGTAACGTCCCAGATCCGAGTGCCACTCAACTAATGCCCCAAACCCGGTTGGTCACATGACCTCAAGTGAATTTCCCCAAATGCCAGAGGATGCCGACTAGCCACGAGGGCTTAAGTATGATAGTGGGTAGACTACACCCTCATTTGTCAATGTGTAATACAGCAGAAAAAAATGCAAGCATACCAAAATGGAAGTAATAAACAATACCAATGTTGAAATGGACGCAGTGCTGAAGTAATTAAATGACCGACAATCACATATAATTATGACATATGTCCCTAACCCTAAGAAAGCAGCCGAAACAGGATACACTAAAATATGAATCAATAAAATAAAAGGGGAAAATATAGAAAATCAAAATAAACAGCACAACAAGAACTTAGCAGAATTGAAAGCCTATGCTTGGTCCCATGCTCTCCTACTCCTCTATAGAAACCAAGTACCTGTATAGGGTCTCTTTCCCTTATCTACACCTGAAGCAATATTATCTATTTGGGCCCAAGACATGAGCCAAATAGGGTGTGAGAAATAGATCCCAGTAGGTAACCACCAAAGGCTCGTGCCCCACTATCAGTGAATTTGTGCAACAACAGTGTGCAGTAATGGTAAATCAGAAAACTAGGAAGTACTCAAAATCAAGTACTCCTACAAATTCTATTTCAATTTAATTATGATTTAACAATTCAATATAATTTAATTATATGTTCCTGAGACTTAGCCTCAGCCAACAATCTCTTAAACAGTGCCTTGGAGAAAACCAAAACAAGTTATCTAACAAGTAGAAGGTAAAACAATACCAAACATGTGCTTTAGCTTGGAAGATATTACATATAAATAACCATAGTTAATATGAAATGTAAACAGATTCCTTATACATGAAAAACCCTACCCTCATGTGATTTCCAATAGGCATACCGAATATTTCCCTTAGGAGAATGGGATAATTCCCTTAGGCACGAAAGAAACTACCCATAGGCATAAGAAAAGTTTCCCCCAGGCTAAACAAAACACATGCACTCAGGCATGAGAAAATTTTCCCTGAGGCTAAACAAGCAATCGGGCCGAAACCAACACATAAGAAAGCAGTTTATATACATTTTCTCTCATTAAAACTCAATTCACGCTTAAAGCACAGTATACCCATGGGTATCTTATCTAAATGGATAAACAAGGAAAACACACCCATAGGGTGGCCCTGGATCCAAGAAAAGATCCCAGACATCATTTTATAATTATCATTAGATTATCTATGAAATTATAGATATCTAATTAGTCAAGGCCTTAGCAATACGACACCCCAAACATGGGTGCGTAGCACAACAATACCCAAAAACCACAAGACAGTGGGAATTAAACATCAAACCACAAACCTTGATCTGCTCTGATCAATATATATGAAGGAAGCCTTCGAAAATGATTGAGAACAATGTAGATCTGGGATAAATGTTCACCCATTCAAACTCAAATAACATTACCATGGGAAATAATTTGAAGGAAACACACATAGAGAGGAAAGGGCTTACCCGCGCGGTCCTAACGTGATCGTCGGCGAATGAATCAGAGTCCCGATGCTCGGTTGAGAACTCTTATAAGCTTCAACCTCCCCTCCCAGTGCTACAAATGATTTCTAAGATTCCTATTTTGAAAGAGGAGACTACTGCCAGTTTTAAGTGAAAAAAAACTACACAGTATGTACTCTCAAGTACATAGTGTGTACTTTTCTTTTTTTTAACATTTCTTTTGACGACTACTTTTCACCGCCACACCATTCATCTATCAACATGATTACACGACAAGTATTTCTGAATACACGGCGTGTACTATCACTACGTTAGCGGCTAATTCCATTGCCTTACTATTCACCTGCTGACTGATTACACAACATGTATATACTATATACAGGACATGTAGTTAGTTTTTACACACTTCATCGCCGACAAGCCAACACGCCCAGTGTACTCATCCCATAAGGACAAAGTACACGAAGTGTGGAAAAGTACATGGCGTGTACCCACAAAATTTGTTATTTTCCCCCATTTAATTATTTTTTCAAAAACACTTAAGGAAAGTGAAAAGGAAGAAACTCGTACCTCAGGAATAAGAACCGGGATCTTACAAACTTCCCACCTTAAATCAATTCATCCTTGAATTTCCCATCCAAGGGTGGTGAAGATAAATCTCAGAATAACTCTAGCCACTGAGCACGTACGTCAATCTCCAAGTCCTAGGTTTCATCCTGCATTCGGCCATGCTTCCATAGCACCCATAAGAGAGGAACTAAGTGGCCTTGGAGAACCTTCATCCCCCTATAAAAATATGAATGAGATACTCCTAAAAGGACTCATCGTCCTGAAGTTCATCCTCCTCATATTGAAAGGCGTGAGACTGTTCTGAGTGATAATGGTGTAGCTGAGATACATGGAAGATGTCGGGTGTGGACCGGTACCTCTGTGGTAACTGCAACCGATAGGCAACCGGCCCAAATCTCTCCAGAATCTCAAACGGCCCCACATACCTCTGTGAAAGTTTAACCTATCTCATGATATACATATATCCCAACCTCGGTGAAACACGTAAGAAAACCTGATCCCTGACCACAAACTCCAAGGGTCATCTGCGACGATCTACGTATGATTTCTGAGGGTGCTAATCTGTTCTCAGAAGAACCTGTGTACCCAGTGCCATCTAAAAAATATTCCAGAAATGAGACGTAAAACAAGCATCCTTATCAGAAATGATAGAACGAGGGACCCCATGAAAATGTACTACCTCTCAGATACAAAAATTCATGAGCTCGTCAATACTAAAGGTCTCCTTGATCTGCAAAAAAGTGAGTTACCTTCGTAAGTCTATCCACAACAACCCACATGACATCATTGCCTCGAGGCGACCTCAACAATTAGGTCATGAAGTCCATCGCGACATCATCCCATTTCCACTACGGAATGGGTAACTATTGTAACAGTCCTTCTGGCCTTGGATGCTCCGCCTTCACCTGCTGACAGGTGGAATATCTCACAACCAAACCGGCTACTTGTTGTTTCATACTCGACCACCAATACTGATGTTTCAAGTCACGGTACATTTTGGTAACTTTAGGATGCACCACCCAAGGTTAAGCATGAAACTCCCGCATCATCTCTTCATGTATATCCCCTGGATGCCACACTCATCCATGGACACGTAGTACCTCATCATCTCCTACCATCCAAAGGAAGGAGGGTCCTCACATGCCACCGAATCCCGTAGAACTAGGCCTTCTGAATCTGATAGCTGTTTCATCCTCAATCTATCCAGGAGGGAAGAAGTCATAGGTAAGGAGGAAATATAGGCTCTCCCATTACTATCTTGCACCTCCAAATGCATCTCAGATAACAATGGAATGAGCTACCACTCAGCACTGGCCGCCTGAAATGCCTATATCTGATTCCTCCTACTCAGTGCATCAGTAACTATGTTACCATTACCAGGTGTATAAGAAAGCTCGAAGTCGAAGGAATGAAGGTATTCAACCCACCTTCGCTATCTCAGATTCACTTCATGATGGGTAAAGATATATCTGAGACTTTTGTGGTCCGTGACCAGCAAAAAATTCTCTGCCAATAGATAATATCTTGAACAGAGTAACACATGAACAACTGCATCCAACTCGAGATCATGAATCGTGAAATTATTCTCATGTGGCCTCAACTGCTGAGAGTCATACACAACTACTCGATCACCATGCATCATCACTTCTCCCATCCCAATACCTAATGCATCATAGTAAACTGTATAGCTCTTCCCTTGCTCTGGGAGTATTAGGACTAATGCTGATGTCAACCTTCCCTTCAACTCCTGAAAGGCTATCTCGCAAGCTTCTGAACAAACAAACGTCACACCATTCTTAGTCAAACCCATCAACAATGTTGCTAAGAGGGATAATTCATATATAAAACACCTGTAGTAACCGGCCATCTCTAAGAAACTCTGTATCTCAAACACATTTTTAGGGTGATCCTAGGAAACTATTGCTCTCACTTTCTCTGGGTCTATCACAACTCCTAACTCTAAGATAATATGACCTAGGAAGTATATCTAGTCCATCCAAAAGTGGCACTTTGAGAGCTTAGAATATAGCTGATTCTCTCTCATTGTACTCATAACGATCTCAAGATGGGTAGCATGATTGTGTCAAGTGCGAGAGTACACGAAGATATCGTCCACGAAGACTACCACAAAAGAATCTAGATAAGGGTGGAACACACGATTCATAGGAGCCATGAAAACAGCTGGCATGTTCATGATTCCGAACGGAATAACTAAGTACTCATATAGTCCATATCTTCTCTGAAAATATGTAAGTGGTATGTCCGATGGTCTAACACATAATTGATGATATCCGGATCTCAAGTCAATCTTTGAGAGAACTCATGATCTTCGATGTTGATAAAAAATATCATCGACCCTTGGAAAGGATTATTTGTTCATGACCGTCAACTGGTTCAGCTTCTGATAATTCACACAAAGTCTGAGGGTACCATCCTCCTTCGGAAACAAGATAGGCGAACCCCATGGAGAAGTACTGAGTCGGATGAAACCCTTTCCCTGCAACTCCTCCGATTTCCTTTTGAGCTTCTGAAACTCTGGTGTAGCCATCCTATAAGGAGTAATGGACACCGATGCTACGCCTAGAACTAGATCAATAGAGAAATCAACCTCTCGCTCCGGAGGAAGACCTGAAAAGTATTCCGGGAAAACATCCCTCAAATGATCAACCGCTGAAAGAAAATCCTCCTGACAAGTTCCCTGGTCATCTAGATACAAACTCGAAATCTGGATTTTTACTCCACCTCAACCATGATGCTCGGGTCCAGCTCAGCTTGCATGGACATCCCATTTTCCCTTGTATCGAAACTCTCCACCCTCTGGTGCCGTAAAACTCACTATGAAAAGATAGCAATCTACAAAGGCTCAAAAGGGTACCAACATGTCTATCCTAGGAATGACGTCATAGATCGTCATCTTTAAGACATAAAGGTCCCATAGAAAGTGACACCCACCAACCTCTAGGGGGAACTCCCTGAACTGATGCACACCTGCCATTCTAATACCAAACTGAGTGTCTAGCATCATAATATATGAAGAAGAAGAAACACAGAGCCCAAAACTCTCCACAACGAGCATAGATATAATTCTATGTGTAGCACCAGTGTCAAAAAGTACTGAAGACAAAACAAAAGAAACTATAATATTACCTCTGACAGTGGAAGGTCTGGGATCCTACTCTTATTGGGTCTGTTGCACTATATATGCCTACCCAATGCTGCGACCCTTTAACACATCCTGGCTACCCTGAGCTAACCCGCCCTGTTGTCTCTACGATCCTGCTGTCTGGCTATCACGACCATGACCAACACCTCGGCTTGTATGTCCTGATATGTCCCAATTCCCTAACTTGTAAGAAGCAGTTGGACATGCTCCCACATGCAGATTCTGCACAGAACCCCTCTCACTAGCCATTGGTGGAAACGCCCTGCAAAAGAGATGCATATGACCCATCTTGCCGCAAGATCAGCACTCCACTAGGTCACATGGACACTAAGGTCTCTTGTGCCCCTATTTACTGCACTGGTATCACCTTACCTGGCAACCTGAAGAGCTCTTATGGCTAGTACTACCCTCGTGAAATAAATCCATCAGCCTCTTCCTCTTACTGGTAGAAATAGTTCCAGAAAATGGCACTAAACCGCCCTAGATTGCACCACTAGCTTCCCGCATGTTCTGCTCAATAATCAGTGCCTAGTTCCTAATAACATACATTATAGGGAACCTGAAAACATTCACCAGGGCTCAGATGTCATATCGAAGACCATCCTCAAAGTATCTAGCTGACAACGTCTCATCACCCACCAGAACAGGTGCAAAACACTAAAGCTCGATGAAGCGGGCATAATAGTCCATCACTGGTATGGCACCCTACTACAGATTCATGAACCTACCCATGTCCATAACATGCTCTTCCCCTTTGGGACGTCATCAATATTATTTATTACCGTATGACATTAAACTGCACAACATCTCTAGAACTGTGTATGTCTTGATTACTATACTTATGGGAAATGTAGGAATGAATGTACACTTTATCATTGAATCCAACCATTGGTCCATCAACCTATTTTTCCCCATTCCTTCCAATTTTCTTTTCATTTCATCTTCTCTTTGCAGGGCCCCTAAACCTCTGTTGCACCCCATAAATGCACTCACTGTCACTGTGTTTGAGGGCCTAGAGTTTTGGACTCTGTATGGACACACTCTCATTCCCTTTCCACAATTCATGTGTCCCTTTGATGGGGTCTCTATCATCTCTCACACCCAAATGGACCCCTTGGTGGTATGGATGCAAAACATTATGGCTCACCTACCATTTTGGGCTAACATCCTATAAGATGTCGAATGAGATTTGAGATAGTCCCCGTATCATGAATATGTTCACCGGCCAACCCTCACTTTTTTGTTCCCACCCCCAAGTCACACACAATAGATGATGTGCTTGGAATATGGTCAACAATTATCATCCATCATTATTCCACCCCCATTATTCCCTAAATATGGGTTTTATTATTCACATACCTTTCCATATCATCAGGTTTAGAGGGAACCTTGAAACCCATGGTGTTTTTCATCCTCAAACCATTTGTCATTTAATGGAAGAACTAGTATCAAGGGCGTAATCATGGACTCAGTACCTTCATTCCTTTCCATGTGATCCCATGTGTTGTAAAGGTATTCAATAACCTTGTTTTCTACACCGATAATAAATCATGTTGGCATAGGGATATGGGTAAGGTTGGTTCCTTCATGGAAGAACCACACTTCCCTATGGTCCAAGCTCTATGATGATAAACTAGGATCTCATAAATTAATATAATATGACATTAAACTATGCCTTTTTCATCCAGGTTACATACTAATAAAATAACTATCCATATGATGTCTTCCTTCGAGAATATTATTCCCCTTTTTCATTATCCATCCACCATGACACATTCCTAATATACATGTGGCTTGATTCTCACCCCTATGAGATATGTAGTGGCGCCCGGGTACCATACCTCCAGGTCTATCCATAGAGTCATGAACCATTTTCCCCCTTATTGGTTTGGGTTTCCCTCTTTGGATATGTGTGGTTTGGTGTGGAATTACTTTTTTCTAATTCACATTGGGTTGCCTCATGATGTTATACTACACCTATTCGGCCCATACAGAATGAACTCTACAACATTTAAGAAATTACTTCTAGTGTCCTAGTTCACATGACATTAAACTATGTAATAACTATGATCATTATCACATTTCAGTGTATCACTCGTTTTGGTATTATCCATCTTCTATAACATATTCAATAACTATGTATGGATTGATTCCAATTCTTATTGCATATGAAGTGCCACCTGGAATCTTCTCCTATGGTCCAGCCACAACCACTTATATCCTTCTGGCCTCTACGACCTAGCCTTCTTTTAGGAACCTGTGGTGTGGAATGTGGATTTATTTTTTTCCCATCAAATTGTGTTATGTATTATATAACATGTTTCTAATTTGAGTTCTCACATCCTAACCATATGATGATAAACTACATGGAACTCTAGAAATTCACAAGACATGACTTCATACCTCATAGGATATGTAGGGACACTCGAGAATTTCTCCTCAGGCCCATCCATATGTTCATTAACTCCTTTATTTCTTTTCCCCTAATTATGGTCCAAAATCAATGACCCCAAACTAGGAGTCCATAGTCTGTATAACCTGAAATAAAACTATTGACCATGGTCCTGTAAATATTACCTTAAACATAGTGTAACCTCCTAACTATATGACAATAAATTATTTAAGGCATCATCCTTACCATATAGCTCTAAAACTATATGTCTATCATCCTAAATTTCATGATTTAAAACTATAAGTTATTCGAGGACCTCAATAGGGAGGCTCCGTCTAGAAATAGGTTTGATCTTGATTCCAGCCAACAAACCCACCCAATACACAGTCATCACAGTGGTTTAGTTTCAAGAGTTGTGGACTCCAGTAGGACATCCCATCACTCCATTTCCATAAATATCATTCCATCTATTTCAGATCCTCATCCTCTTTGATGTCTGAAGGACCCTCCCCCCCCCCCCCCCCCCGACAGTAAAGATGCTCGACTTTAGGGATTTCTTAATATTCAGGGAAAATGTTCCAAAAGATATCCACAACACTTAATTTCGTTGTCCCCTATTTCAAATTCCATCAACGGTTATCCCTCCTTTTTTTCCACATATAGCGCTAACACAATGTGGATGATGTGTTAGGAATGTGGAAAATAGTTAACATCCATCGTCATGTCACCCTCACTGCATTTTAAATTTTGGGTATCGCAATTGACATTTTCAATTCCCCTTTATTCTGATTGATTCTAACGCCTCTAGTGTTATCCCATGCATGTTCTAGTTGGGAAAAATAAATTTGGATGGACTGAGAACTCTATTAACAAATCACAACCACCTCATTATTCTTGGGAACTCTATGTGGTCATTCAAACAACAGGCATCAAGGGATTGGTCAGCAGCCTCATATTCAAGGTGAATAATTACATGGTTATCCCTTATTTATCACACCAGGAATGGCCAGCATGAACTTAGGGAATGATCACTGGTTATTCCATAGATACGATTGAGATGTAGTAATAAAAGAAGGTAATGAGTTTCATGAATGCAACCACAATAAGCAAGTACAAATGAAATAATATTTGTGATTAAATGAAAATTATAGACCCCATGGATTGACCCCATTGATATATGGGTTGACCTCTTCAAAGGAGCATCTCTGCTTCAACACTCTCTGGATTTCGGCCCCTATGATTTTTTGTTTCCTGCTAAGTTCCCTTTGTTTTTCACTAGCTATGGGTCACAGTTCATCAGTCCTGATCTATGTTCAGCCCTCATCAGATTGGATGTTAGACACCTCATTAGATTCTTGCCTCAACTTTTCATCATCTCCTACCATTTGTTTCTATAATCATGATATGAATTCATATTGGGCATTGATGAAATAATATCATTCATTCATGCATTCCATCAAATGAAAGACTTCTTGCTTAGCCTTATGATGTTACTTGATATTTACTACCTTCCACTTTGACCAACCAACACTAAGGACACACTCATTCACCAACACCTTCATTTCAAGGAAATTTTAAATGATAATATGAAGGCTCCATGCATCCCCTACTCTAGAGCATAGGTTTCACATCCAATAATATGGTTTCCCCACATATTTTATCCAATCTCCCTATGTGGAGTCTTCAATGAAACACTTTTTTAGTTTCCATGACCAGTGGTGGATAGAATTACTATCCTCTTCTTCAGAAGTTGTCTGGTCCTGCTCCTTTAGGTCAGTAGGTTCATATTTTGGGAATGTTTCCTGATGTTCAATAGTCGAATCTTCCTTGGGTGTCATGTTTAATTGATTGGATTCCACATCATGTAGTTGATCTTCATCACTCGATCGCACCTCAACAATTTTTTTCCATCGTGCCAATAAACCTACCTACTTTCATAGATTCCATGATTTGTTTAACATGGGAATCAAATTCCTTGAAAATTTGCATTCCCCTCAAGAAAGTAGCATTTTTATCCTCAAATATCCTCACAATTTTGACCCACACCCTTTGAAGAATAGTTTAGATAGAAAAACACCAATTTTAGTTGGCCTAGTTTGATGGAAAATGGTTATGGATTCTGTGAGGGAGAGGAATTGCAGAGATCAAATAATTGGTATCTCCCTCAAGTTGAAATTTTTGGAATACTAGGATGTGGCCCATCGTATATGTTGGGGAGATCTAAAGATTCCAGAAGGGCCTCCCTGGTTATCCCGACCCTTCTGGATTCTGCGGTCACCATTGTTACAAGAGTAGATCCCAATTTTATGTTCGCTATCATGTGGGATGGGTTTTTACATATAAGGTTGTCCGATATTGGACAAATTGTAGTTGAAAAATCCTAGATGACCTGAGCAAGTTCGATAACTAAATGGTTTAGAGTTTACCTCAAGTGTATTGACAATCTATTCCACCTCCGAGGTCGCATCATCACCTTCATACGAGGGTCTCCCCCTATAATCCTCCTCTACATAGGAGGACTAATGTGATTATTTATGTAAAGGGAAGTGCTCCCTTAGCTCAGAAGTGAATAGTTGTGGTGGGGATGTTTGATCAGGCAGTACATTCACCCAATATTTCATTGGATGTGGGGTTCCTGGAGTTTGAAAAAAATAATCCATATCATCCCCTTATTATTCCCTTCCTCTTGAGACACCCAAAAGACACCCATTTCATGGAAGATCTATAATAGATTCATCCTGAGATGGTTATGGTGTACCTAAATATCCAAGGGAGTTAGAAATTGTCTGTTGACATCCTATGTGTCCCAAGCCTTTTAAAAACAACATCTAGAAAAATATCCTCATGGAATGGTTGTTTCCTAGGAGATTGACTAGATATCATATGGAACACTCTTTGTGGCCTTAATTCTTTTCATCTCTTCTCATCTCGGACCATTGGGTCTTCCTACGCCGCTTGTCTGCCACTAAGTATAGGTCCTGTAATTATTCCCCTTTCCATTGCCATAACACCACTGCCATGATGTGGATCAGCTCATCCACCCTGACACGTTCATTCAATATTCTAACATCATCCTTATGGTTGAAGAGGAACCCCATCATGAACATAGACAGTTCTTCCATTCAACATTTCCCAATGGTCAGCCATTTCTTAGATTTTTTGATACTCCTTAACTAGCCCCTAGGCATCTCTGTATAAAGGTAGCTCATTCAGAATTTTTATGTCTCCATATATAAACATGGTCCAAATTTCCTTCATCATTCATGGTTGATCCTCGTGGTTTACCTAAAGGTAGACTTTTGGGGTCTATCTCTATATGCGCTGAACCAGCCTCGCAATGTGTTGTAGGGTATATGGATCACATAAAGGCTCATGGTAAACCCATTCCACTTGAACTCCACCTCGGATGTATTAGAAATGTGCCTAATTATAATCAGTTCCCTAGATGTCACCGGTGAATACACCCTTCAGTAGTGGGAATGGATAGATGTTGAATTCTTATTCCATCTAGACTCTATTTAGTGAAATCAGGGAAGTCAAATTAGAATAAAATATCCCTACTATATTCATGATGGTTTGTTGGATGTCAAACTTGGGATGAGAAAGAGGGTTTGGATATTTTTAGACACTCATGTGTGTCGTTATCCAACCATACCAAATGTGGAGTAGTTTACATAATCCATGTGGTTTATTCCCCTCACTGATAGGCCATATCACATTTTGCAGTTTTTCTAGTATTAGGATCCCAAGGATGGAAAGCTACCCCACTGCCTGTATATGAATGATAAGAAATGTTCTTGGTCATGTTCCCATGTTTTTTTCACTGAACGAAAATATCTAGTTGCAAATAAGTACAGAGATAAAACAAGCCAATATAACCAAAAGTTACTTCTAGGATTTGACACTATAATCTCAATGATTCTATTTTATATCCCCCATGATTTTCTAGTATGAATTTTCTTTACTGTTCGAAGAATACTTTGAAAAACTAGGATGAAATACTGTTAGATCCTTGGTTTCCTCTTCCCCATCAATGGTATTCTCTAATGGGATGTTTTGTAGTCTAATCCATATCTTAAAATGGGAAACCCTCATCGACTGTTTATCATCGCCCAACACCAAGTCCATCCATGCCATTTCTAGCAATGACATATGCTTTTAATCCCCCTATGTGTTCTCCATTGGAAAGTACTCATCATATATTGACCCTAAAATGGGAATCCCTGATATCAGACAACATTCCTAAAGACTTATGACGACCTCCATGTGATTGAAATAGAAAATATTAGTCCTCAATGACCACTGAATTACATAATCTAGAATCATCAGTTTTGGATTGTAGATTAGAAAGTGGGAATCTTATGAATCTTTATATAGGCCTACCCACTTCAAAAATACCACAAATTCATCCCAGGATGGACAGACCCAGTAATCCCCAACCTACTCATCCACAATGTTTCCACCCTTGCACATATACCAATAATTGGTCCACCCCTTCTCCAGCTTCCCTAATACTGGCAAGAGGATTGGGTGGTATAATTGAAGAGATACCTATGGATGTAGAGATTTTCCATCAACATTGCTAACATGGTTGTATAGTAAGTCAACATTGAAAGGTGTGTGGTCCTACTAGGTATTTCTATCAGTAGATCTAAACCACTAGTATTGACAAGGAGTACTCCTGAACTAGCAAACAGGATCTTCCCTACATTATTTAGGGATTAAAACTTGATCCCTCTGAAAGAATCCATACAGTAGCAGTCTCGTTAGAGGGGGTAGTTCTTTTACCCTTACGAAATTAGCTCCACTAGGGAATCATGATCCGAGAACCTTCCCAAAAATTACTTGATATTGGTATTTTATGACATCTCCTCCCTTATAATAGCATCAATGAGGACCTACCAAGAATCTTCGTGGCTTTCTATTTCATCCCATGATTTTATTATTTTCATCTTCTGTTCTCGATGCTCGTTCCTAGAGCTCTTTCAAAGAGATCATTCACAGAGCTTGTTCACAGAGAATTCCATGTAGATAATGAAGTCACAAATCCTTGAAAGTATTTTTGTACTTCATAGAGAGAAACAGGGTCATAATGCACTAGTTTTCTAAACAACATTCACGAAGCACTGATCTTAAAAACATGGTTCGTAAATCACGTTCGCGGGGTGCTGGAGCATCATGATTTGTGAAATCAAAGATAATCTTAAGATGGATATGTATATAAAATAATGTTCCTTGAGCACTATTTATAGGGTAAAACCATTCTAGCATCATGGTTCCCTTTTCCACAATGAGCATCGTGGTATTCTCCACCCACACTACACCTACCCCTATCGTGACGTAGCTTCTGGATCTTCCTAAATTTGGAAACGTAAACTCATAATTCTTCCCTATTTTTATTTGTATCTCAAATTCTTGTGTCTATGGGGGTGGGGGGGGGTTATTTTTTGGTTCCAAAATTCTATACCTTAAAATAAATTTTCAACAACACAAATGAATTACTAAAGGCTCTGCTTCACAAAGAGCCTTCACAAAGACCTCGGGAATCACGACTGTCGTGAAGCCTCCAAGAAAAATTCTCTACAGTAACCAAAAAAGCAATCACAGAATCCCTTGGGTGTATGAGAAACTTGAAAAGATCCTTTGATTCATTCAAAATAGAAATTAAAGATGCCTCTTTGAGTCTGAGAAACTTGACTGAAGCCTCCATAATGGCCACAACATCAATGACAGAAGCCTCTGCGAGTCGAATGAAAATGAAAGATCTTATTATTATTGAGAAACACTATTTTTCTCATACCCCAACCTCACAGCATTGTGATACCCAATTCCAATAAATAATCAACTCATCCCCACTCTAAAGGATCAACACCCTCACCATTCTCCTTTTGTTATCTCGATTCGCGAAGCTCCATTTTCTCTGCGAAGCATCATAAAAATAAACCTTCCAAAGAAATTGATCATTGAGAACCCACTATCCATTTCCTCTATTTTACCTCCACATAAAGTGGGGACTCCCTTCACTAATCCTTTTTTCCATTGAAAAGGTAGTAGATTATTTTGGGTACTCAAAACTTCACCAAGAACTCATTCTTCGCAAAGCATCATCAAAGCACATGTAGACTCCATTTATAGGCTAGGTCACCCTGCTTCAAGAAGAACTTGATCATTGAGAAGACACTATCTAAAATGTATTATAATTTCGGATTCCCTCTTCCATGTGGACCTCCCAAAAAGGACTTCATGAATTCATTATCCCCTTCGTATTGCTTCTTATTGTGTTTCCATGCCTCCTGAATCTTCACATAAGAATACAAATGACTATTTTTTATTCTCATAGCCACACTAATATTAACCCCCCAATGGATCAGTCCACAATACCCATTCAATGTAATATCTAGTTCCTTCCGAACCCCAAGTGTGGAATAGTATGATTTATGTATGTCCTAGGGGCAAGGAGAAAGTCCTCATCTTCTAAGCTATGTGATGTTAAACTTATGAGCAATCAGACATCCTCAAAACCCAAAGATAAAATATGATTAATGCATGTTTAGTTGGCATTAGAGGATTATATAGGTGATGGGATCCGATACCTTCCTGATCTCTCTCTCCCCCTAGGCTTTGTCTCAATATGAGCCTGGGATGACTTTTTGTTTTCCCTGACCCACCATGTTATGGTCCCCCCTATACTATGGACATATCATTCTCATACATCTAGACACCCTCTTAGAGTTTCTCAGTACTCCTCTACCTAGGGAGCTAACCATGAGTAATCCTTGATCTACTCCTCATAGATGCACCCTTTTTCATGCAATCATCATGTATATTACTGCCTCACGATTCTCATACCGAACAAGACTCATTTGGACATAGAATAAGCATCGACCATGAAATCATTTTTGAGCCACTTAAGCTTGTAAGCCTCAGTCCCATCTACACCGAACCACATAGACTTTGATTTCCTAGCATGAGAATACATAGAAAGCCTACCTAAGGTTCAAGCCCATCACCAATTTTTTACGACCATTTCATGTCATTTCACTCTTCATATCTCTAGATGTTAAACAATATTTTCCCTGAACTACGTGGGTTTTGGTCTTTTTCATTTATGTTTGAATCCTATTTGAGGATCAATCCAAATAAGTGGTTAACCTATGTGCGCCCTCCTTGGGATGCCCCCTCCTGATGAGACATCCCCCCTTTTGGGATGTATCTCCATGATCCAACTCCTTGAGGGGTTATGATACAATCAGGCTACTAACCATGTGTATGGCCCACAATCAATACATTATCCTCCAGTCAAGAGTTCCCCTCATGCGATGGGCTGCTAAACATGCATAATCACCAAGCCTATCTTTAGATTTCTGTAATTTGTGTACACCCCAATTGTGTACCCCACTAATAAATAATGTTGACATTGATCTTTGACCTTTCTTAGAAAGGTGAATAGATAGAATCCTTAAGGTTCATGATAGTCAGCCACTCCTCATCCTGGTCTCTCAATCCAGCTGTTGTGTATCTGGAAGATCATGCCTTAACATGTTGGTTCCATTTCCTTCAAGTCTCCATCCACACATCTATTCTCTCAAGTATCATACTCATGTGAATCATCACCACATTCAAAAATATGTGTAATTTTATTCCCTACCTCTCTGATATGTAGGAAACCTCTCTGAGGTTCATGGCCAGTACTGTCACCATCACAAAGGTTCTCTGTTCCATACCCATTCATTCTACCATTAAAACACTTTATCCATATCCATCCTGAATTTTCCTCAGGCTTCCACAACCTAGTTAGATTGTACCATCCATATGAGAAGATGAACATTTGTATTCCCCATTCATCTCATTTATCTTTGTAGAACCATGGATTCTAACCATGAATATCCTCCAGTATGTTTCGGGGTTGTAGTCCATTATGTACACCCCTATTACATGGATCACCCATTCAAACAATGTATGTTTTTATCCATATCATCTAAAAAAGTCATTTAGGAAGCCTCTATAATGTTCAATCCCAACCAATTGTAACCATTATGTCCACTTTGATGGGACACATTATCTTCTGATCTTCCCCTTGTGGTGTCAAAATCAGCTTTAAAATTCTAAAACCATTTCCTTTATGGGAAACCCAATCCTAAGTCCTTGCTTATTTAGAATTATTCCCATCCATTTGTTAAACTTTATAGGCGCTCCCTCATAGGGTTGTACCTATCTGATCCACTAACATCAGTGTTCTGATTAATCCTCTTCATCTCTGCTAGATGTTAAACTTGTGGAATATCGAATGTTAAACACAGGAAGCAGAGGAAAACATAAGATACATGCCTCTATTATACAATTACCTGCATTTTCTGTTGGATTTATTGGGTTCCTTCACCCTGGATAATCCATCTTGTATACGATAATCCAAGTGTACCGGTATTTCAATGTCATGATACTCTAGTGATTCCCAACATGACTACTCTCTTGACTAAAGGTCACTTCTTTGACTTGATCCCTTTGGAATGTCCTGAAAGGAGCTATGTAATTAACCAACTTCCAAAATGATATGGCATCCAAAAGTGTTTCATGAAAACTCTCTTAATCATTAATGGAGACCAAGAATATGCCATGAATTTAGACAGGGAATAAATTATAGAGAGACCAACATCCCATCACCCCATTTTTATAAAACTGAAAACCTCCCTCAAAAGGTGACGAATGATGCCCGCCTATTGAAGGTGGAAATATAGGGCATCAACATGACCTGTCCGGCTAATGGAACCCACAACTACAACATGATGATGCACACCCCAATGAAAAATTTACAGAAATATAGTATTTTTTGCTTTTTGTGTGATATTAGATGAAATTGGTTTTTGAAAAATGAATAAACACTTGATTGAATTTCAAAATAATCTCAGGGAACCATAGTATTTATGTGGGAATTGTAGGATAATCATGTTCAGATTTAAAATTTTAATTATCTCCAATTTTAATTTTTTTCCTATTTTTAAATTATAAAGTGATTTTAAAATGTTTAATAAATATGTATTACCATTGACATGGTTGTGACTTAAATATTAATTTATGTACATTCTAATATTAAATTAAAATTTTGATAATGGATTCTTTATCTTAAATGTAAAAGTGTGATTTGAAAAAAAATTATTTTCCATTAAAATAATCTAAAATGGTTTCAAATTTCTGAAACTCACAATTTTTTTTAATAAAGTGAACTTTTAATTTTTAAATATTTAATGTGTAAATCATTCCAAGGAAATGGTTAAAAAAATATAATTTATTCTTGATGTTTTTTCAATATGATCTTAAAAAAATTGACTTGATGGTGATAGTTTTTATTGAAATGGTGGTTCTTATCTAATTAAGTGTTTGGAAAAAAATTAGTCCATTTTCATGAAGAATTTTAGAAATGGGATTTTATATCAGGTTTTAAAAATTAAAATATTAGTCTTCTGAATTACGAATGTTTTTTATATAATAATTGGAATTTCAAATTATGTTGTTGTAATTTAGATAAAAAATAGTATCTTGGAATATCTTTTTAAAGAAGATGACTATAATATGGAATTTCGAAAGCGTTCATAGTCATCAAATCATTAATTACATATTCATCAATATCTATTTATAGACTTATTTTTTGGAAGTAATCGACTTTTTGTTTGAATCATACTATGGAAGAATATTTCTTTTTTATGTGGTATTTTATTGTTGGACAAAGTCACACACTGTTTCATCATTTCTAGATATCATGGATTAAATGATCTCAAAGTTAACTATGATAATTTCAATTCCTTTATCATTCAATATTGATTTTGGGTACTATTTCACATCAATACCATGTTGAGTTTATATTTTTTCTATAGATGTAAATTAATCTAATTTCAATGAATTTGAGTAATGCGATGTTATCCATGACCCTAGACAAAATGGAAATCCGCTTTCTGTAAGCTTGATGACCTAAATGTAAAAATTTATCATTTTATATTTGACTCTACATTTGAGATGGAAAACCATTAGGGACTTGGTTATTTTAAAATCAAAATACCTTTAATTAAATAAAATTAAAAATAGATCTAAATACTATGATTAAATGGTGAATTAATATACCAGGAGTATAAATTTTGGCTATATCTTTGAAGGGGAGGAGGATGGGTCCTTTTTTAAGTGAGAGAAGTAGAAAATTTTTACATATATGATTATTATTATTAAATGGAAGATAAATTCATGGTATCATAATCTATGTTAGGAATATTTGTATCATAAGATAATGTAGGTATAAAACCAACTTAACAAATTAATTAGAGTTACATTTTTTTAATATTTTTTGCTTCTCTCTAAATCTATCACCATATTTACCATTTAAAAATATCTAGTGGTGACTAAATTTTAATATATTGAAATATATCATATTATAGTATTTATGTTATAAATATTATTATTTTACCTTTTAATGATAATATACATGCCTATAAAAAAGATTGTTTTAGAATTTTTTTTATCATTGATTATTTGAATAATATCATATTTATTACTCATCCTCATTAAATATCATCAATTCCCTAGTATTATAAAAAAATAAATAATTATTTTAAATATATATAGGTATATATATTGAATTATAATATATGTTTTTATAAAAAAATTAATATTAATATCTCTTTAATTTCATGAGGTTTTGTTTCTACAAAATTTTTCATAATGATGTTTCACATTTTACAATCATGTTTTTTTAATGTTTAAATTTATCCCTAATATGGTAGAATATAGATTGATTTAGGGTATATTTTTTGTAACAATATTTATCTATCAAAGCATACATTTAAAGGAATGTACATCCTTAAATATTAGGTTGTTATAAGGATACCCATATTACATTTGAGCAAGACATAAATCATACATCAATCCCAATAAAGAGGTCAAAATGTTGATTATATATAATTTATTTAGACCTTGTAAAACAGTTCTTATATGTTTAGGTTGTTGATATTAATGAAAAGGTTTCCAGAAAGAGTTGTAACAACATTTTATAAGTCACAGAAAAGATCCGATCAATAAATTGTGGTCTAAAAATGGGGAAAAAATAAACGCACACACTGATTGGGATGATACTAAAGATTATGAATCATTATATATAAATATATGGATATTTCATAAGATAAATAAAAATGGAACTTCAATTTGACATTTCAGATTTTCTAAAGTTTTTTGAGAAGTTAAATAGTTGTTATAAGAGACCATTGTATATAATCTGTTCTAAATACACATTATTTTTAGCAATATAGACATGTTATAACACAAAATATTCCTATGAATGGATCCAAACAAACATTATAGACCTTCATGATCTCCAGATTAATATTTTACCATAAAAATATAACTTCCTCATCAAACATATGAACCTAAACGAAGGCTAAGTTCAATGGGAATGATCTAAAAAAAATGTTTTCTTGTACAAATAAATTCATATTGTTTGCAAGGACTCGGAATCACTAATAAAATTTCCAATGATTGGTGCAGATCAATATGATACAATCCATATATTCATCTGAAATATGTATGTTACTTTCCAATCATTCCACATTTTGGAAAACTATATAGATATTCAGAAACCATGATACAATTGACATTGAATACATATGCTAGAATTAAAGATGAGAACTTACATCATCTTGTATATTCGATTCAGTGGAAGAATGTTAATGAAAAGTATCCTATATTTTGAAATGATTTAAAAAACAAAATTCTTTATTTATCTATATATATAATAAATCATTTTCATGAACATAGTAGTACTCACAATACATAGCCCACCATGTTGGTAAATTATATCATGCTTCTAATATTAGGCCAGAAGTGAAAATACATGATGTTTTTGTTTTATTATATCTAGTATAATGATTCTTGTTAATGATATTCATGTCTATTTGGCTTCATTGATCAATGATCTGAAATTGAAGTGTGATACATGATTTACAAAGTTTGTTACTCATAGAAGATAATGACATACATTGAGGGACTTGTTATAAGAAACGATAAATGAATTTACAATGTATGGAAAAATTTTAGGTTATAGAATTAATGAAATTTTGGAGTTCCCCATTTTGGATGAATGTACACACTTTGTTTGATTTAAACATTACTCAAAGATTGTGTTTTTCTGGAACTGAAATTTTATACCTCAACAACATAAATATTGATCCATGGTGACAACATTTTATGGTAATACTGAATAATGTACAAAAAAATATCCAATAATGGGTTATTAAATGTTTGATAATGTAAAGGATATAGACACTATTATTGGTAAACTATTCTTTAAAAAAATTTGGAAGCATTTTGTAAAAAGGAATTAATTTTCTTTGAATTATTGTATTGGAATTCATTATATGTCAGAAATTTTGTTGATGAAATTCATGTAGAAAAAAACTGTATTTAGTAGTTCTATTGAAACATTAATAATTCTCTTGGAAAAGAAAATTGAAAGAATTAGTTGTTGGGAGAACATGACTGATAGGGGATAAGGGAAGTGTTGGATCATGTGAGGGGTAATGTGTGGAATTTTCATCCTCTATAATTTTAAACCCAGTCCAGATAATAAAAATTACAATTTTTCATTTTCCATAATGGAGTTAAAGATCCTAAAGTTTATTTATAAAATATCAAGAAGGTCATGTAATATACTAATTCTATGTTATAGGTTCTATGATAACACAAATTTCATTTTTATGAATGATTTTATTCCCATTGATTTTTGTTTCATTATTCCTAAAAATGAACAACATACTTTAACTGGACTCTATTTGTTTTTTAAAATCTCTATACAGTAATGTTATATAATTGGTGATTTTTACATCATGAATTAGAATTTTTTAGTAATATTCTGTGAATTACAGATGCTTATCCCACCATAATTATTTGATATAATATTCCACTTGATGGATTACATAGTAAAAGACTTTGAACTATGTTGTCTTGACCATTATAGTTTGATGTACTACATTGAATGGTATGTAAAGATTATGGAAGGATGTGTCAATTATTATTTACATCCAAAAGTTTTGATTCCATAATTTTAATTTTTTGAAGAATAAAATTAATTATATATTGATTACCTATTATATTATCTGAGAATCAACCTCACAATGTCTTGACAAAGTGGATGAATTTTGGGTGAAGAGATTTATGGAAGATATATTGTTATAATTACCATCACAGAGTGAGAGAGAGATCACATTACATCTTAAATAGTAGTTAAGATTTTGATCCATAAATTGAATCCCATGAATAAATTCCTATAGATTTGAATTCATCAAGGGATGAAGGATAGATATTAAATACACATAATTAATAGTTTATAAGGTCATTCTATGATCATATCTATAAGGAGATATCTAAATATTTGAATTCAATTATCAGTTGAAATTGATGGCTTGCTAGTGGACCAATGAAAATGTTATATCATACAATTGTTTTGTAATATATGGATTCTATATAAAGAATATGAATATTGCATTACGATGAAATATAGTGAAGTTACGCTTGTGGGGAAAGCAAAAACCCTATATGGTTCAATAATAGAAATCCAATTTATATGAATATGTCATATTTTAGTATAATTGAACAAATATTTGAGTCCGATTAAACATAATTTCTAGTGTTTATTTTTAATGAAAATTATTTAACAATAAGAGTGCAGTGAAGATTTATGAAATGGGATTCATGGTGGTGAGTTTCAATTTGTAAGGGGAAAAGGATGAACCATTTATAATAGAATCCCAATATGTACACATATTTTATGTCTCAGATCCAAAAAAAAAAGAATTGATCAAATTTCCTATAAGATACAAGAACAAGTATTGGATCAGAAGAAAAAAATCAATCAAGGATGACCCTTTCATTAGGACATAAAAATTAGTTCACGGAGGTTCTAGTGAAGATAATTTATTTTAGATTATAGGGGGCCATAATCTAATGCATTGTTTTCCGAGTATGACTCCAATTGTCCATTATGAAATTAACAATTAAATTATTGTTAAAAATTGTGTCACTCTTTGAAAATAAAGAAAAAATTCATGTATTTACTCACCAATTTGTGATAATGATTCATAATTTGTGGATGTGTTGGAGTCAGTCTCACAACAAGCCAAAAAATGATGTGACATGTATGACTCAAATTCTGTGTCTCTAGTTTAAAACTAAATTTTAGTAAAAAAGACAACAAACATAATCAAGACCCATAAAACAAGTTATAATTATTTAGATAATGTAGGAAAATGACACATAAGTTATTTTTTATTTGTTGTAATCCACTGTACCATAATATGATGCATGGTTTGGCTGGTATGACTCCATGTCTATCTTTTAATTTATAATGGAAATTTAAATTATTAAAAATTAAAGTGACATATTCAAAACTAAGAAAAAACATTCATATTTTATAGATAGATTATGAAAATAATCCACATTTCATTTTTGAGATGTAGGAATTATCAACACCTCAATCCAATGGATATTATTTTCAGGACCAAGCTAGATAAAAGTTGTTTTTGATTGATAAAATAAACTTGTGTTGAATGTATTGTGTTTTGTTGTCATAGATTATATAATAAATTAATTTTTAATTATTGATGATCAGACTCTCCATAAAAATCAAAATATTGAATTATTTTTTTAAAAAAAATCATCAATTTTTAAAGTATACTTCTATGAAAAATGGTTCATTAGACTCACATTGGATCTGGAAAGATGTTTCGATCAAAATGGGAAGAATAGAAGAGTTAGAATGGATCCCTTGAAATTCGGATGATGATTTCTTGGTCATGGAGTTATCATAAATCAAATGTTGTTTGGAAACATGCGATGCACTTATTATGAAGGAAATAGAGTGAAGAGGATCATCTAATCGTATTGAGGTTTCATTGGAAAGAAAGAAATTGTTGAATGGAAGGGAGGATAAAAAAATTCCCCACGTAAGTTAGAGGATGCCATAATGGTCTTAATCATTCTCAAAAGTTATGTGTAAATCATGATCCAAGATAATTATTCTGAAAAATATTTTCTTATTAGGAGTTGATGAACCAATGAAAAATAATAGAATGTGAAGTTGTTTTAACTGATTCAAATTGGGATCAGAGTTTAGTCAACAATTTAGTCAACCATTTTCATCAAGATGATGTGTTTTCTTCAAGAATGAAGAAAGATCTGATTTATTTTCTTGTCAATTTGGAAGAGAATGAAATAACTCCAATATGTTAATAATTTTCATGTAGTTCAAGCCTATCTGAAAATATTTGACACCATTGCACTAGAGTGAAGTGGAGACTGATTCATTAAGTGCTTTATGACACTGAAAAAATTCACCTAATGCAGGATCATCAATATAAGGAAATAAGAAAATGATACCTTCTTAATATGGTTACAAAAATAGTATTCAAGGTGAGTTTGAAATTTGAATAATTTGAATAATTTTGTTTTTCAAAGATGTTTCTAGCTACTATTGATGCATTGTTATGGAAGTAGTAACCTCTTTAGAAGATTACAATATTTTTATGGGAAAACAAATGCAACATAAGTGTAATGAAGTTAAAACAATGTTTTTGGAAGAATGAGTTGAATGTTCCATCTCTAAAAACGTTATATGGAGGATCATAATGGGTTGTTTCATTTTAGTTGGTTCAAGGAATTATAATTGGAAGATATATGGTTTTCATGTCTTTCATGTGGTATAGAGAAATGTAATGAAGTAAATCCTCATATACATATGTCTTCATCATAATGCGGAAATTGAAGTGAAATTTGAATCAAACAGATGAATTGTTAGAATTTATGAATGAATATGTAGTGGCTAGAAGATTTTAGATGGTTCAAGAATAATAAAAAATAATTAACATTTACAGAATAAGTCAATGATGTGTCCAAAATATAACGAAAATTTATAAATCATGAAATTATGTTGAGCCATAAAATATTTTAGAATCCATCAGAAACAACTTTTGGGTCACCTGTAAGTAGATAGAAGTACATTATACTATCTAGTGGAAGAATTATTATTCACAAGTGAAGTTAGAAGGTGGAAAGGAGAATGTTTATTGAGGGATGGAGTTTATAAATTGATAATTCTCACAGAAGTATTCTGAATATAAGATGAAAAACAATAAAGGTCATATTCAATGTGTCTTTGAGTGGACTGGTTTATCGGACTGGTAAATCTGGATGATAATTCTAGATTGGGGTAGAAGCAGTTCAGAATTGTTTCAGCTTCATTCTAGAAGACATATATAATCAAACTAAACAATTAGACTAATAGATCGAAATAGGTGTCTGATTGAGTATCATTACAAAGTCCAAATATGTTCTTACTTGTGATTCGGTAGGAATGTCAAGATTTTTTTTGAAGATCATATTTTTAAAATTTGACAAAGAAACACAATAAAATGTTTAAATCATATAGTGAATCTCTCTTAACATGTTACACAAATTTTTATCACATCAATTCATGATACATGAATTAACTTAACTATTGTATTGGAAATAGTTCTACACATGTTTAAGGGTATATACAACATGTTTTAATAACCAAAAGTATTGTTTTCTGGGGTCTTATTTGGTATTGGATTGTTTCCAAACCATACCAATGATATAGATACTTTTCTTTAGTATTGAACCTTGTATATTATTATTGTCCAATGGATGAGTGTTCATTTTTATCCACGAGGAGGTAAATCATTAAGAAGAGGTGATGATTGTTTCAAAATAATGGAAAATTAAAATAAAATGATATCAATGACTCACCCCATCCCCATCGTAGGGATACATTGATCCTTACTAGGAAATCTAATTTTGTATCTTGTTAAAGGGTTCCTTCATTATGTATTTGAAGAATTTCTTAAGGGAATTTATAATGGAAATTATGAATTGTGTGAACTATAATAGGATTTTTGTATTCTATGGTAATAATTTTTATATTTGGAAAGATATAATGCTTTATTATCTTATTACTCTTAGACGTGATGTTCCTAAAGCTGTAATAGATGGATTTCATAATATTGATGAAAAAGTTCCCATCAAATCTATATATAAGAAGAATATTGAGAATGATGTGAGAGTTAAGAATTATTTACTCTCCTCACTTTATAAAATATATTTTTGTGTGTGAAGGGTTTTTCCACATCCAATGGTATTTGGGATAATTTGATGAACATTTACGAAGGAAATAAAAAATATAGAGAATAAAAAGTATCAAATTTGTTTGATGAAATTTGATGATATCAAAATCGGTGTGTATGAAACTATTGGTGACCTAATTACCAAGGTGAATTACATTTTTACTAATATTATATGTCTTCGTGAAATTTTAGAAGATTATATTATTATTAAATAAATATTGGGAATTCATTCTAAAATGATTTATTCCAATGTTTCATCATTGGAAGATAGAGATCACAAAATATTATATGTAAATTTGTTCCATAGTACACTAATTACATAGAAAATGACAAGGTATAAAGTTAGTAATGTAATATATTAATGTTTATAGATAAATGTATTTGTAGGTTACAATGAAATAAAAATCAAATAATATTTTTGAAGAATAATATGTTGAATATACAGATTATAAAAATGAGGTATGTAAAATTATTGATAAATTTTTATACTTATTTTCTAAAATTTATAAACATCATTAGGTAAATATGATGGTAATATTACGTTGAATATTTTTTAAATATGGATTCAGTAGGAACTTTGAGGCTAATTTTAATCGATGAATGAAAGAAGGGGATAGCGATGGAGATTATATAAGGAAGATATTATCATGCAAGAAACAAGGTGAAAATTATATATCCTATTCCATATAAATAGCTAAAAAGTAATCCAAATATCAAAGGATAACATTATTATCTAAATATGATGTAGAAGAAAATAGTAAATCTTAATCGGAAATGTCTATCCAAATGGTTAGGGAGAATACATTTATTTAAATATATAAGAATGAAGAATTTGAAACTGACAATTCTGATGAAGAACAATTTCAATTAGAATTTTATCTTAAAGATGAATAGGAAAAGTTATGAAAAAATATTTTGAGACATTTGAAATAAATTTTAATGTTTAAAAATAATATAAATTAAAAAAATATACAATAATGATTTTCTGATTATAAATTTAAGCTATAAGAATAGATTTATGATTTTATGAAATATCTTGGCAATGAAAATAATTGTAATTAATATATGGATGTTAGGATGAAAGAAAATAAGGAACGGTTGAAACTTTCACAAAAACATTCAAAATCATAAAATAGTGTTACAAGTTTCAATAACTATATTTTTACACTTTTTGAAATATCTAAAAAGGGCAAAATTAATATGGGTCAAACTGTACCATTAATTGTTCAGAATAAATATGAATATTTTTCATAGAAATTGAAAGTTGGAAAATAAATATATGGAACCAAAACCAAAAATGGGATGAAGTCAAATGTTTCTATAAATTATATGTTAAAAAATATTCTATTTCTTCATTCACTAAAATGGTTGAATTTAAAAAATGATTTGAAAAATAATATTCTGACTAAAAACAGAACGAGATGTGTCCAATAATGATCCAATAATATAGATAAGGATTTTTATAAGAAATAATCTCATAGATGAATACATTATAAAAGTTTCAAAGGAAAATATTCTTTCTATGGATACAACTAGTATTGAAATGGATTCATGCACATAGAAAATATGTGTTGGTTTAACCAAAAATTGTTCTATAATTCCTCAAATTATAGAAGGCAGTGTTTGTGGGGGAGTCAATCCTCTCAATATAAGAAGTATGATAAGGATGTCATGATAAAACTTGTGAAGTATGGAGTGAAAGATGAAAAAGGATACAAATTATGGAATGTATTTGTGAGTGATGTGAACAACTGAGAAATTTTGGAAAATTTTGTCTTGTTTTGCTACAGACTCAATTATTTTTTTTAAAAATTCAAAAGATATGAATGTTTGGAATGATAAGAGGATAGAAAAACCTATTTTTATAGAAACTACACATAAATCCATGAAAGGATAATGAACATGGATTAGAGATAGTTGTTTTTATTCTGATATGACAGGAAATTCCATTTTTTGAAAGATTTGATATAATTGTAAAAAGAAATCATGAAATTTGGAAATTATGAATCTCTCATAGTAAATTTTATTGGATCTTCCATCATTGGGGAAGAAAAGTTGATATCCAAGAAAGAATTTTTTATGGGATACAATATAACTTCTGAAGTGTTTTATGAAAGATTGATGATGAAAACGATGTTATGCTTAGAAATGATTGTTTTTTGTAGAATGATTGGAATATGGAATGATTTTTACATGAAACTAATGTTCAAAATGAAACTTGTTCCATATTATAGTGATTCAAAAATCTTGTTACTTAGGTATAGTGTAATAGAGTTAATTATGGAATAATTGTATAGGGAACATTTTTTATTGATACTTTAACAAGTATTCAAAGTGATATTGTGTCTGGAATATTCCTGATATGTCAATAGAAAGTGATTGGTGTTACCCAATTTTACTGAAAGAAAATATTACATACACTATGCATAAGAATGTTCAAATTTGTTCCAATAATCCCATATAACATATTCATTTTGATATCAATGGGACATTTAGGAAACAATAAACATATTAATATAACTAATTTATTACTTTCATTGATTACTTTACTCGTATTAATTATGTTATGTATTTGATTCATAAGTCAGCTACTATGAAAATGTATAAATGTCTAAAGGGAAAATCACATAAGGAAGTTTATTTTTCCATAAAAATATGAGAACAGACAATGGGGATGAGTAGAAAAATAAAAAATTTTAATTTTTTTCTGAGAATCATGTAATTCAGGATGATTTCATTACCCCATACACTCCTCAAACAATTGTGTATCTAAAACGAAAAATAGAAGTACTTATGAAATTGTTTGAACATTGTTAATTGAACATGGGTTTTCTCATTACTTTTTGAGGCAATTCAATAATAATTTTATTTATATTCCAATCCATCATTTCCATAGTACAATTGTAGAAATTACTTTATAAGAAATGTTTGATGAAAATACTCCATGTTTAAAACACATAAGTTTTTTTGGGAGTCCATGGATTATAGAGAATAAAAAAAGTAGGCATTGGAATGTTTGAGAAGATGGGTGATGATAGAGATTTTCTTGGGTATGATCTTGAAGGAATATTAAACAGAAGTTTTGTCAATTAGTCAGGAATATTTGTTTGCTCAATTGATGTGAATGTTTTTGGAATTGATGAGGATGGTGTTAGAATAACTCATGATGGAAATGAATACGAACATGATGAATGAATTTGTGTTTAGAATTATTATTAGGATGAAAATAATTGTAATTATACTCTAGATGAAGAATTGGTCTCATCAATTTCTTGCGATGAGGATGAATATCAAGAATCTAATATGAAGATGAGGATGCAAGTGGAAACTGAAAATATTATTAATAGTCAGCATCAAAATGTTGAAACTAGAACATTAAATTTTATTACACATACTTCATCGTATTCAAAAGTTGAGTTGAAATATGTGAATGAAACTTTTCAGAATAAATAATGGGATTAATCTATGAACAAAGAGATATACTATAATGAAAATAATTATATATCAGATCTTTCACAAAAACAAATATAAAAAATCTAATTGGAAGAACATGGGTTTTCTAGAAAAAGAGTTTTGAATATAGTCAAGTGATAATAAAAAAGTCAATATTAGTGGAAAAATTATATTCATAGATTGAAGGCATTGATTTTGATTAGATTTTTGATTTGGTGGAATGTTTAGAAACAATTAGAATTTATCTTCCTATTATTACACAATAAAGATATACAATTTACAAATGGATGTGGAATCATCAATTTTATGGTGATCCTCTCATTGAAAATGAGAATCTCCATCAGTGGAATTTTCCAAGCATCTACACATGCGAACATCTCTCCCCACAAAGAGGCTACTCCAGTGAAATCCCTAGCTGCGTAGATTTCATTCCCTTTAAAGATGGTAGAGCATCATGTGGGGTGACAACCCAAGAAACGATTTTTTGGCATAGTATTATGTCATCATAGATGGGTTGCGCCCTTCTTCCCACCCAGTTTGGGAGAGGGTGACCCATAAATATAAGAGAATCTGGGGAAAGATAAATTCTCCCATGGGTGGGATCCCATGAATTGAACCATTAACATCCCAAAGAGAAACATGTTTGGTACCACCCTCCTTGTCAATTTCTCTACCACCAAAGTGGATTTAATGGTGAACTTGATAATGAATTTCATATTGAGAAACCATGTGGCGTGGTTTTTGTGAAGGATGAGTGTAATATGTGGTTGTTGAAGAATGCCGTGTAGGGGGTGAAAAAATCTTTGAAGGAATGGTAGTCAAATTATATAATTTCTTAAGGAATAATAGTCTTAATAAAGTTATAGTTTATAGTAATCATAACAACAACAAAATTAATGAATTATTCATCATTCTAATAGTTTATGGAGATGAAATTATCATCTAGGAATGATGAAGGAACATTTGCAATATTTACGTTAGATATGAAAATGTTTTTTGACAAGTCCATGTTGGGTAAAAGGAAATAATTTCTGACTAAATATCTCACAATAGAAGAAACCTATCTTTCATTCTCATTAAAAGTTTGCTAAGAACGTCATCAGTTGTTTTTTTATAGAATCACTACCACAAAAACAGTTTTTCGCAGTGCCCCCCTTTATCAGCGCTAACGAAAAAGCGCTGATAAAGGGGCCCCCTTTATCAGTGCTTGCTTAGTAGCGCTGATAAAGGGGGGCCTTTATCAGCGCTTTTTTTAGCGCTGATAAAGGGTTGGATTCAAAAAAAAATTAAAAATATATTAATATATTAATATATTAATATAGTTATATTGTTATATAAATATAATATATAATTTTTAAATATATTTTAGATAAGTTTAAATGTACATTTACACTTATTATACTTAATATTTAAAATATTTAGTGAAAATGAGTTCTTAAAAATTAAAAAAATATTTTTAATTAATATTTTGATAATCATTACGGAGTAATAGTCATTTAATAACAATTTGAGGACTAAAAAAATTAAAAAATTTAAAAAAAGATCCAAAATATGTTGAAAATGCAACTCAAACTTCAAACGGCCATAACTTTTGATCCGGGTGTCCGTTTGAGCTCTACCACATATCCAATCGAAGCCTGCGACGAGCTCTACGTCGTTGTGAATTGGCGATACCCAAGTCCAGCGTTTTTCGAGGCCAAAAGAGGCCCAGAAGGCCTCCAAAACTGAGTTTTTTGTCGGTGTACCCAGATTTTTTAACATTTTGTGGATTTTCAAACTCATTTAAGGGGGTATTATTGGATTTTCTTGGTGGGGAATAAATTTATTCCAAGGTATTACATTCATATTGATATTATGTCTTTGAAATTTAATCCTTTTTTATAATGAACTGCTATTTATAATCAAATATATAACTATATGTACATATTTTTTATATATTCGCATCTTAAAATTAAATTTTTTAAATAAATAAATAAACATTTTTACATATAAAATACATTAGCTTTATCTAAATAATAACTAATATCCATTTTATTTAAAATACCAATATATGAATATTTATATACCTATATATCAATCTAACTATATATATATATATTAATCTAACTATATATATATTAATCTAATAACTATATATATATTAATATAACTACATATATATATATATATTAGTATTACTATAAATATATATATTAATATCACCATAAATATATATATTAATATCACTATATATATATTAATATAACTATATAAATATATATTCATATAACTATATATATGTTAATATAACTATATATATGTTAATATAACTATATATATGTTAATATAACTATATATATGTTAATATAACTATATATATGTTAATATAACTATATATATATATTAATATAAATATATATTACTATACGAATAAATATAACTAAATATATAGATATATATATATATATAGATATATATTATAATTCCACCATATATATATATTTATATTACTATATATATTATAATATAACTATATATATATATTATAATATAACTATATATATATATATATTAATATAAATATATATTACTATACGAATAAATATAACTAAATATATAAATATATATATATATAGAGATATCATGAATTTGAAAGCAAATCAAAATAGAGTAGTGGTAAGGGCTTAGGCGCGTAGAGGGGAGGTCTCGAGTTCAAATCCTGGTGGAGGGAGGGGTGCACGCGCATGGGGAATATTGGAGAAAGTGCTGTTAAAGGGTGGAGGGGGGTGCGTGTGGTGTTGTATAGGGTCCGAAAAGCGCTGTAAAAGGGGGGGGGGGGGTTCAAGCGCTATAAAACCCCCCCGATTGGCAGTATTTTTTAATTTTTTTTTTAATTTTTTTAAATTTTTTTTACTTTTATCATCTCTTTTTTAAAAGCGCTGATAAAAGGGTTGTTTATCAGCGCAAAAACAAGAGCGCTGATAAAGGAAGCGCTGATATAGGACCCCTTTATCAGCGCTGAAAAAAGCTCTGATAACGGGGTTCTTTTATCAGTGCTTTTTTGAGCGCTGATAAAAGACCCCGTTTATCAGCGCTTTTTTGAGCGCTGATAAAGGACCCCTTTTATCAGCGCTTTTTTTTAGCGCTGATAAAGGGGTCCTATATCAGTGATTTTCAGAGAGCTGATAAAGGGGACCCCCCTTTATCTACGCTGGCTTTATCAGCGGTTTTCTAGCGCTGATAAAGGCCATTTGTAGCGCTGATAAGGGCCGTGTTTGTAGTAGTGAATATTCAAAACAAATTTCAACACAAATTTTATTAGAAACCTTGCTGACTAAAGATGGATAATGAAATGAAGTTAATCTTAACGAGTTTCAAAATCTATTGGAAAGTTTGTTATATTTTAATACCTCATGATCATACATTGTTTATAAAGAAACATTATGTGAAATATTTCAGACTGATCTAAAAGAATCACACCTATTTATTGAAAAAAAATTCCCAGATATATCAAAGGAAAAAATAATTTATGAATCATATATGGAAGTTCATATATTATTCACTTGTATGGGTATTCATATGATGATTGGGTTGGAAATGTTTTCATTATAAGATTAATAGTTGGTGGAAATTTCTTGGTGAGACAATGTTCTAGAAGTTTTCCTACAATGAAAACTAATTTAGTAACTCATAGAATGGTAGGAACAATGTATTTTGTTTCCACCCAAGATGTTACCCAACTCATGTGTATAAAAACTGATTTGGAAGAATTACTTGTTGATGTAATGTTACTCATTCTCTTAGGTTGGGATGATTAATGTGTATTTAGCCATAAAAAAATTCTAGTAAAAATACTCATTCATAATATATTGATATGAATGTTAATTTATGAAAATATTATGTGGATAAGAATTAATTGAAACTGGACTAAGTTCCTATATCACAATATATTGCTTAAATATTTGTAAAACCATTACCAAATGAATATTTTTATAAACCGAGGTAGTACATGGGTGTCTATCAAATTTCACAATAAATTTGAGGTATATATTTTGTCCCCTCTATATTCATATATTTGTACTATGTTGATAAGGGGGAAAATTGTTTCATCAATCTATCCAATGATATTTGATAAACCTTTTATGTAAGTATGTATGTAGGGGTAGTTGTTGAAAATCGTTGGACTCTGCATGTAATAATGGAAACTGTTCAAAAATATTGTTTGAGTGGTTGTAGGATACATTTCTTTGTAGGAAAGTGGAATATGTGATGAATGATATGTAGAAATTATGACAATGTTTCGTAAGTCACTATTTTAGGATAATAAGGTTTTCCTATGAATAATTTTTATTTAAAAAACAAATTATCTCAATTAGGGTTTGAATTATTTATATGTATTCCATAGCCTAAGGATACAATGTTCAATGATTTATGAATCTTGGATGATAACAAAATAAAAATGATAATATTATTGGAACCAAGTTTGGAAGATGCTTATTTTGAATAATAATTTAATATTGTGCTAAAATTAATACCATTTAGATTAAAGAGAAATGAAATCGTTATAGTTTTTAATTATTGAATATCAGACTCACCATTGTAATCAAGAGATATAATGAAAATTGATTACGAAATTCCATCCATTTGAAAAAAAATCATGGAATTAATCTTCATCAGATACACCTCATTTCCATAAAAAAGTTTGTATCGTAATGAGATGTGTATCAGAGTTAGAAAATATTGGATAAAAACATGATCATACATTACTAATCTTGGAGATTTCATAAAAAATTGGTTTTCTGGAATCTTATGATGCAATAATTTTGAAGGAAAGGGGGAGAGCATGTGATGCCAATCCTATTGAGGTTTGGTTGGAAATAAATAAATTTTTGGAAGGAAGGGATGTTACAATAATCCCTAATGTAATTCTGAAGATTCGATGAAGATCTTAATCTTTCTCAATATTCATTAAGAAATAATGATTCATTGTAATGTTTATTGAAAAATATATTTTTTTATTGGTAGTTTTTTAGGCCAGTGAAAAATAACGGAATGTGAATTTATTGGGACCAATGAATAATGTGGTCAGAGTTCAATCAACAATGTAGCTAACCATTTTCATTAGGATGTTTTGTTTGTTTCAAGAAAGAAGAAGGATATAATTTTTTTCATATCAAGTGGGTTAAGAAAAAATAACATTGAAATATTGACTATTTTCAATTGGGATATGACTCTAATATTGAAAATGACACCACCACATCAGAGTCTTGAAAATATTAATCTATCGGGCACATGATAAAATTGAAAAAAATTGAATAGAAATATAATCACTTATATAAGTAAAGAAGAGAAGGGGAACTTCATAAAGTTCTTAGAAACATTTTTCAAGGTGATCATAAAGTTAAATGTTTGTAGAAAAAATATTTTTCAATGAATGTCGAATCCGATGATGAAGCATTTTCATAGAGGTTCTAAAATCATTGGAAGTTTCCATGATGTTTTTGGGAAAATAATGTTAACTGACGTCTAATGATAGAGTAGTAATGTAAATGTATGAATGGGTTGAATGGGTTATATCTAAAAATTGATGCAGAGCATCAGAATGAGTTTTTTTTATTTTCAGTTGGTTCTGAGAATCATAGTAGGAAGATACATGTTTTCATATCCTTATATTTCTACCATGGAACATAAAAAAGAACTTACTTTTATACATCATTATTCACCATAATGAATAAATGAGAGTGATAATCACAATCAGACAAAATAAAGGTTAGAAATACTAAAGAAATATGAAGTTGTTAGAAGATTATATAAGGTTCAAAAATTAAAAATAAGAGTTAAGAACAGTTGAATAAAACAATGATTTATCATAAATTTAAGGATAAATTATTATTCGGGGAATTTTGTTATGTGGGAAAATATTTTAAAATCCCACATAAACCTCTTTTCATTCACTAATAAATATGAGGAAGTACATTGTACTTTCAACTGATGGAATTAATTTTCACTGTTGAAAAGATAAGGTGGAGTGATGATTGATTTTATAGAGGAGTATCAATATTGAAAATTCTTAAGGATATTTTATAGAAATAAGAGGAAGAAAAATGAATATTGTATTAATGGTTTTCTATAATGGACTGTGACATCAGATTGGTAAATCAGAACAAGGATTCTGAACTAAGGTAGGAGCAGTTAAAAATTGATTAATCTATATTCTAGAAGACATATATTATCGTGCTGAACAATTAGACTAGAAAATCGAACTGAGTATTAGATTGGGTATCAGTATGAAATCCAGAGATGTTCCTACCATTTTTTTGTGTAGGATAAATATGATTTTTTAAAAGTTCATATTTGTTAAATCCTATTAGGAATCACCATAAAATGTTTGGAATCATCTGGTGAACTTTTCCAAACACATAAATCAAAATTTTATCACATCATTTCATGTTACTTGAAGCACATGTACTATTTTATTAAACATAATGACACACATGTATAAGGGAATAAGTATATTTTTATAACCCAGCAAAATTATTTTCTTACAGTGTATTATGTGGTAGTGGAATATCTTTAACGCATAAAAAATATGTAGCTACTCCTGTTGCATAGTGAACCATTTACGCTATTGTGTTTTTTTAAATGTATGTAAGTTTTTTTTCAAAAGGCGATAACTATTTAACATGCGTCGAGGTTGTTTAAAAATAATGGAAACATAAAAGTAAAATATATCACTAAGTCATCCCCTCCCCCTCACAGGGATTGAATGATCTTTGCTAGGAAATCACAAATATGATTGGAATCACTCCAAGTGTTTCATTTTATTTACAATTGACATTAATTTTAGTAAAGAATGAAATTGACATAATCAAAACCAAGTGAAAACATTCATATTTTCTGAAACTTTATAAAAACAATCAATAAGTCATTTTTTGAAGTGTAGGAATTAGGTTCACCTCAATATGATGCATATTGTAACAATTATGACTCAAAGTTATCATTTTTATATAAAATTTTCATTATTTTTAGAAAAAAAGTAATGTCACATACTCAACACTGTGAATACGCTTTCATATTATTTTTATACATTAGGAAATGATCTATATGTAATTATTGATGTGTATTATTTAGGCTGACCTAAATCCAAATCATGATGTTCCCAGTACAACTCAATGTGTTTTTCATCTTTTTGAAATTGAAATTTTATTTAAAAAAGTGGTTCACTCACTAAAAATTGGGAAAAATAACATTGTTTTAATTGATAATATAGGAAACATATTATTATTTCATTTTTTATGTTCCTGAACAGACCTAATGTAAATTTGTCACAAGATCTGGTTGGAATGACTTAAAATGCATGTATCCAACTAATAATAGAATTTTTAAAAAATACAACTCACTTAATAAAAACTGAGAAAAAACATTCAATTTATTTTAAACATTATTAAAATGATCCAAAACTAATATTTCATGTGTAGGTATTATCCACACCTTAATCTGATGCATGATGTGACACATATTACTCTATGTGTGTCTTGTTGTATGAAATTTACATTAGTTTTAGTAAAATCGAAAAGCGACATACGAAAAACTAAGAAAACATCTTCATATTATTTAAAATCATTATGAACATGATCCCAAATACATTTATGATTTTTATGAATCATAATCAAATCAATCTCAAACTTGTTGTGCCGGGTATGACTCAATGTTTACATTTTCTGTTCAAAAATACCATTTTAGGTCAAAAGTATCTTACTCATTAAAAATAAACCAAATACAGTAATATTTTCAAAATAATATAATACAATGATTCATAATTAATTTATAACTTATATAAATCAATCTTACATCAAAAAGACACATGACGTGGCGAGTATGACTCATGGTGTGTTTTTCTAGTTTAAAATAACATTTTCATAAAAAAACAAAATTAAAATACTCAAAACTATGAAAACACATTGATATTGTTTTTAAAACCTTAAGAAAACGACCCATAAATAATTTCTCACATATATAAAGTGCTTCATGTCTATCTGACAAAAAATTCGTTAGGCACAACTTGAGGTACATGTTTTCAATATATAAGTTCCATTGTGATTTAAAACACGCATCACAATGACAAAACAAGGAAAATGCTCTCAGATTGGATTCTCATCATTTTATCAATGATTTCTTAATTAATTTCTATATATTATAATCTGACAATTATTTTGTTAATTTTTATAGATATAATTTTTGATGATGAGTAATAAATTGTGTGACATTTACGAATCAACTCCAAATCAATCAGACACATAATGTCTTGGGTAATACTCAATGTTTAGTTTAAAATTGATAAAATTTGTTTCCTTAATTTATTGATAGTATTAGTAACATAATAATTTTATCATATGTATATAAATATGTATTCGTTTTCATGAGATGTGGTGGTTTGTTTGAAAATATCTTGACTAGGGGTCAGTAGCCAAAGTCAAAAGAACGTTAATGTTTTTGAATTTCTGGGATAATTTATCCTTACTCCTTTAATTTTACAAAAAAATTTCTAACATGTTAATAATATTGTTTTTTCTTATATATGTGTGGTAAATTTTACTTCATTTCGATGTATAAATTTTAACTTTGTTTTTCTATTATTTCTTTTGCTTTAGTGTGAAATAAAATTCACAAAACACTGTATTATTCCCCTTAATCATTGCCACTTATGGCATTGATAATGGGGGTCCTTTTTCAGCACTAAGAAAATCACTAATAAAGGTCTCCCATAAGAGGGATAAATATAATCATTAATAAAAGGACCCCCTATTAGGGATTTTTTTTACACTATTAAGAGTTCCCATAATCAGTTATTTTCTAGTAAAGAAAAAAGCCTATGGATTTTAATGACCCTTGCAGTATTCATCCTTTTTTTACCAAGAATAAAAAATTTTATGGATGTTAAAGGAATGTTTTTTACTATTTATTATTCAGATATAACTCTTTTCAATATCCTTAAAATATACATTAGGTTTTTTGACGATTCAAAAAAGGGTTTGAAAATCAATTATTTTACATTCAATACAATATTTTAAAGAAAAAATAGTATTTTTTTGGTCCGAAAATCATTTGTATTGCTGATTAAATCATTATTTTGTAATTATAATGTCAATATACATACCATATATTAATACAACATTTTAAATTTTACCAATTTTTTTATTTTTTTAGAATATTTTCAAAATTTACCAATGGAAAATTTTACAAGGATGATTTAGAGTTAAATGTTGTATTTTAATAAAAAAACATATTCATTTCAAAATCATGAATTTGGTGCTTAAAATTCTTAAAATTGTCTTTTTAATTCTAATACCCATGTTTGAAATTATATTCTAAAATAATCTCTCCCTATATATTTTTAGTTATTAATTATATTATTACTGAATGATTTTATAGTAATATTTTTATATTTAATTATAAATTCAATTTCCATGATTTCAATTTTTTTATAATTTGTTTTACTGTTGTGATAAAAGACTGTAATTTTCAAAGTGTCCTAATTTTTTTTGTGAATTTATTATTTTATATAGAATATTTTTAGGCACAACATTCTCCAACATAAATAATTTCATTTTAAAAATTTGTGTTGAATGAAAATTTATTAAAAATGAGGTCAATTTCTCGCCAATTCATATTTACAATCACATGTTTCTTCTTAAAACATATGATTCCAAAAAATAAAAATCAGTGGTTGAATTGTATGATTTAGCGACATTTGACATTGAATATCAATTATGTTGATGTGTTCATCAATATATTAAAGTCCAGGGTCTTCCATACATCCTTATTTATGAATAAATGTAAAACATCTAACATGTACATTATAAATATCCAAACAATGAATATAAGTTTCATTGATGAGATGTTGGTTGGAAAGTCCAAATGATAATATATAACTCTTATAATCTCTAAAATATTAAATAGACCAACATTATGTAGATATAGAAAGCCCTTTCTTACCAAAAATATATAACTCTCTTCAATGGTGATATATTTAACAATATATAGTGTCCTCTATGGACTTCCATGTCTTTTGAAATAGTATAAATTTATATTTTCTGTCTATTTTTGAGATGTCTTGATATTCATTTTGGATAACTTGAACATTCAGAATTGTTTCATTATTGTGTTTTGGAATGACTATCCTTATTTCTGCAACATCCCCAAACAGTTTAGAGTAAAAAATCATTTTCTATAAAAGTACACATACTCTACCATTTTAAATCTAGAATATAATCAATTATTTTATTTGAAATCTATATAACGTAGGTATTGATCTCACAGTCCATGGAAGTGAAGTGATAATGACAACTATAATTCTACTATGGTTTGAATCATCTTATCAAATCTCCTTTATATTTTATGATTATAGGTGGTTATCTAATGTATCTCACTGTCCAATGTATTTTATGTCAGATATAATGTTTTTATTTAAACCTATCATCAAAATATTATAAAATTTATAAATTCTCACCATAATGTATTATAACTTCATTGAAACATAATCATGAATGAAATTGAAGGGTCAGTTCCTCCCATATTTGAATGTAATGTGAAAAATTGGTATATTTATCCACAAAAATCTAAATAACATAATTATTTATGTGTATTAGTAAATCCAGAAAGAAATACCATATTGATTTTCACCATCATCTATATTAATATAAGGAATGGTTTCATGATTCCCTTTGGAAGTTGTATCTCAACCATTATTTAATTGAATATGAAGCATCATGACACATTGTCTGCAATTTCCCACTTTAGGTTTCCACACAGAAGTTTTATTTATGATCCAAATACATCTTGATGTACCTGAATTAATTGATAGGATTTATTTACGATAATCATCGAAAAATTACTTCATTATTTCCTGTGTTGATAGTATACACATTATCTTTCAATAATCAGGACACCATATCCTAGGATGTTTTCTATAAATATGATATCATTAATGTATTTTTTTAAGTTTATAAGACAATTTTAATCACAAGGAGTCTATTTTATCATCTATATCAATGATATTTATAGAATTATTTCAAAAACATTAACGTTCCCCTTTCCTTAATAATTTCCACATCTAACATTACTAAATAAAAAAATATATGATACCGTCTTATCCTCATCATTTATTGAACTCCATGATCTTTAATCATGAATGGAATAAAAACATTTTACGCCTTCTTATGATATTAGTGTATTGAAATGTCATTGTACTTGATTAGATTCACCTATCTATTTTTTCATATGTACCGATGTTTTTGAGAGAATATATAATACCAACTATTATTATTGTTATATATTTAACATATTTCCATATAATGATTATTCCTCTATATTTTCAACATAAAAATTACATCATGAAACTCAACATCCTTCTATGGATGGTTATTTCATGGAACATTAATTTCCTCATCTCTTAATAAATAATTGTACCATTATTGATATTGTAACACCATATTACGTTCATTAATATATCAATATAAATTGAGATCCATAAATTTCAGATGGTAAGTCCAATACCAGAACATTGATAAATTTTTTCTCTAATCCATCAATGATTTATATTGATTCATAGGACCATGTGAATTTGACCAGTTTATCTGTCAACCTGGTTAAAAGATTATCTAATTTGAAATACTTTTCATCAAATTGTCAATTGTAACTAGCTAACCCAATGAAACAATATATCTCATTTATATTTTCTACTGTCAGACATTATTTGAATTTTATTTTTCATTGAATAGCTGATTTATATTCTATCATAGGGGATAATATGGAAATGAAAAGAAATTTTTGGATTATGAAATTTTCACACACTAAGTTTCTTCTATGTCATAATTTATATTGGTGTTTGATGCAAAATTAGGCAATTATATCTAATAAGTCAACTGAAACATAGAGTATATCATGACATAATCAATAGAAACCAAATAAAAAATTAAAATATAATCCATAAATACAATTTAAATATGTTCAATTAATATAAAGGGTCAATTTTTTAACAAAAAATTAATTATTATGAACTCGTAATGAACAATCCATACATGGAAAACCATCTTTTTATGTGATCTTTCTAAAAAGTTGATTGAGGTTAATAAATATTGAGATCAATCTTTGATAAAAATTTATCATAGTAATGTTTATTGAAAGGATCATCAATGAAATTTAAATTCATATTTTTATCATATTAATATCATTTATTTTTATAAAAATAAATAATAAAATCATTTACTAAACATATACTTTCACATATTATATATATGCTTCTCAAGGGGAATTAGTAGGCCATGCAAATACATTATCACACAACTCTTGTAGATATTTTTTAAATTTGTCAAATTCAACCGAGGAAATTATATACAGAGATTTATATATAGAGATTTCATCTGGGAAATGTCTATATTGAAAAAAAATTCACATTCATGATAAAAAAATTGTAGTTAATTTGGAAGGATATCATTATAATCCCTCAAAATAGATACTCTCTCTATTCACAGGATATCCTATCATTCGCTATTTCATCTTCAAAAATAATTTCATTATGAAAATCAATTTGAAGTGGTTCAAAACAAGACTTTGGTAATTATGTATCTCTTCTAAAACAAGGGATTCAATTCCATCCATAGATACTGAAATCTTCATATCATAATAGTAAACATTTATATTATACATTGAGAAACAATCCATCCAGAGGATTATTTTAAGTTCATCTATTTTCAGTACCAAAAAAATTACAACTAAATACCCTGTAATCATTTTAACAGACAAATTAAAATATAATTACATTATAATAATAGTTACATAGTATCATTTATTGATAGTACTATCATCAACATATCAGGTGTGATTCATTCTTCATAGAAAACATGTATGACAAAAAATAGTGCCTAAATTTATAATCAATTAAATAATTTTCCATCTTTGATTTTATCATCAATGTGGATACTATAACATAAGTTGGGAACATAGATTCTCATTTTGTCATTTTCTAATTATTTAATCACTCCAATGGCCTATAATGGGGATTCTTTCTTGGATGATTGTGGGATTTATATGAATTATTCCCTATCACCTTTGAATATAATTTTTAGAAATTAGTATCATTGTTTTTTCCCTTTCACCTGTGAGTGTACCAAACTCAAATTACTTTCAGGAAACACTAATTTTGTTTATTACTATTGTTATTTAATTTCATGAATTACACATATACATTATTATCCTCTGCCAAATTGTTTCACAATGGTTATCAACCACACTCTTCTCCTCTAATCATTTAAATATAAATATTTTTGAAAATTCTCTCATGGTATATATAGAACCTGTCACTATCTATACATATGAGGAAAATGATTAAGTGGTCATTTCCCATCTATGTATAATATTTAACCCCACAATTAAGTGATCAATTTTTTTAAAAAATTATGAACATGTCCTTATAATTAATTTATAAATATGTAATGTTTTCCTTGTCCTCCCCAAAACCATCCTCTTCCTTTTTCAATAATTTTAGAATTTTCATTCCATGATTACAAATTTATCACTTGGAATATGATTTTAAAAGAATTTATCCATAATATAATTTAATTGAATATTATCAAACTTCAATTTTCTCATTGTTTTTTTAATCAAAGACATCCACTAATCAACATCTCCTCTAAGATGATATACAACCATGATAAAATTATATCTCTCAATATATCTTTATAAATGGAATACATTGCATAATAATTTGATCAATTGTTCTTCTACTAATAGATTAGTGATTCAATTATGAGATATTGTTTTATAACTCGTGAAGGGGTGAAATATTATTATACTATGTTTCGGAGAATAAGGTTGTTCCATATGGGAAATTATATTGAGTGAAACACTGGTTAACTAACATAATAAAGATAAAATAATATCTATAATAAAACAAACCTAATTGACCTTCTTTGGAGGGAAATATCAATACTAAATATATGTTTTGACATAGTTTATGTTACATCCATTATATTTTCTTACAATGTATTACAAATTATTATTTTATAAATAAAATAATGATTTATAAATTAGACTATATTATTTCAATTCATTTATTGTAACAAGATTTCCTATAATCGAGAAATATTTTATGAATACCCTAATGGTTTTTAATATAGTTTTTTATAGAAATATTATTTAAAACATTGATCATGTAACAAACCGATACATTATAATATCTTTCTATTAGAATAATTTTAATTTCACCAATACTAGTCATGCATGCAACTTCGTGTTTAAACAAAACAATGTTTAGTAATTATTTACACAAATAAATTTTATTTTATTTTTTATGACCATTATAAATTTTTTTTGACCAAATAAAATTCATTTCTGAAATTGTAATACAAAAAGTTTCACTAGGTAAATTTTTTGTTTTGTTTTTAGACAATTCATTTCTGATAAATAGTGAAAAAAACAAATTTTAATTGATAAAAAAATTCTCATTTAAATAATTTATAATGTTAAAATTTATTGTTAAAATGTCTTAAATTATCTTTACATAACTTTTATATCCATTAATGAAAATTAGCTCATTAGAATAATGTAAAATTTTAATTTATATTTCAAAACTTTGTAATATTTTGAATGTTTTCATTTTAAAAACTATTTTTCAATTATGTGTGTGGGGTTAATATTAAATTAAAATTTTTCAATTATATGAATTGAATTAGGAAAATTTATTTTAATATTTGGAATCATAATAAATTATAATACCTATATTTTAAACTTAATTTTTACTTAAATAATTATGGAATGAGGTAAAAATTAAATATCGTGTTTAATGTAAAAATTTATTTACAGGGGTGTTTAACTAGAATTATAATACTGAAATTAAACAATATAATTTTCAAAATATTATTTAATGAGAATATTTGTACCATTAACATCAAAATATCTAACATATTAAATTCCTTTCCAATTTCCCTTGAATGGGACACATATAATATGTTTCGTAAAGAAGAAGAAAAAAACACTTATCTTTGTTCTAATTTCTAAAAGATTACGGTTAGGGAAAAATAATTAATTAGGTAATAAATAAAATTTTGAAACATAAAAGGTATTATTTATCATGTTAATTTAATTAAATTTTTTAGAGATGAATTAAAAATATTAAATGCTTATGAAATGCTAACATAGTGATTATTTAGTTATTAATTTAATTAAATAAATGATACAAGAAATATTAAAATTGAAGTAAATTAGATGAGTTATTATGTTAACTTACTTTTTAGATGAATATATATAGTTTCAATTATTTGAAAAATTATATTCAAATTTCATCATTTTTATATATTATTAAATTAAATTTAAATAAATAATATCAAAACGGACATTAATGTTAATTTATGTAAAATTATATTTTATTAAATAAATTAATATTAAAAAAATTTATCTTCTTCTAATTTTTTTTAAATATTAAAAAATTTAATTTATGTTCCATTAATAGACCGATTATTATTTTATAATGAATATATTTACACATAATAACTAAATAAATTTCTTTGCACGATTTGGGTTAAAATTGTTTTTTAGTGTGTTACATGAGCTTCTGTTAAAATATATTCCCAAAATAAATGACATTATTATTTTTTGTAAATTTTTTATACCTTTTAGAATAAATTATTAATTTTTTAAGTACCTATCCATTAAATTTATACACAATGGATAATATACCTACATTAGAAAACTAGTTACAATGGTAAAAATAAGAGGGTTATAATTGGGAATACCTAAATATTATGGAACAAAATGATAAAAATTATATTATTTTTTATATGGAGGATGTCTATCCCAAAATATTAACACCACCCTCCAATATTATTCAACGTCTTATCAACATTTGGTAAAGGAGACATACCCATAGTGAATAGTTTTGAGTATTTAAAAAAACACTCCTCAAAAAAATATAAAAGGGAACTCACTCTCATCACTTCTTGACACATATAAAGCCTTTTAGAAAGACCAAATACATCCTAAATTGCCTAAAAACATCCATCCCCTCATAATATATTCATAATGTTTTTCATAGTACAATTCTTCTATGTCTTTAGGTGAAACCTAAGTATGATACATGAGGAAGATGTAATGTTTTTCAACATGCATATTTATTTTACTTACTTCCCCACCTCCTTAAAGTAATTTCAATACATTATTATAATATAAAAATAGTATATTACATATATATAATTTTATGTTAAGGGTACAACCTACAACCTCACACCATTCTATCAAGTGTTTTATTAAATCTCCATTCATGTGTATGGCGGACTACATCCTCACGAACCAATGTCATTCATTATTCCATTACAACTATTGACAGTTAGATATTAAAAATGATAATATATATATATATATATATATATATTATTTTTACAATATTTATACCTATGGGCTCATTGTACCATAAATATCTTGTTACCTTTTAATCAGTATGAGATATTATAAACCTCCTCATGTGTATTGAGGACTATCTCCTCATGAAGCAATGTGATTAATCATTCCCCAAAACAACACATTAATTTTGGTAATAATAAATTATATAAGGAATCTTATTTTAACATAAGTCACATATAGTTATTATTTCCAATTTTAAACATTTTTTTAATCATGAAAATGGCCTTCTATAGCCTAAGGATGGTCTGAAGAGTGTCTACAAGTTTTCTGGAGCTCGGGTTTCTAGGAAATGGGACAATGAACTAGGACACATAGTTAGATTAAATTCTATGACACAGATTGCATGGTTTCTTTTAAACCATGGGGTTGTAAAAAGTGTTACCTATAGGCTACACAGATTTTCAAAAACCATGCGAGCCAAGCCGCATGGTCGTGCAAACCTACTGTGTTTTAGGGCTATGGGATTTCACACTGTTTGTAAAACTATGCACCTCAATAGTGCATGGTATTTCATTAAGAAGTGGTTGTAGTATGGTTTGTGCATAGGTTATTCATACCTTGCAAGAAAACCTTCAATCCCCATATTTTGGGATGAAATTTATTTTTCCCCTCTTTAATTCTTAAAACGATATATCTTTTTCTCTTTGTTCTCAAGAAGTTGAAAATGGATTCCTTGTTTGGTTGAAATAAAAAATACTCCCAACCATGGTTCATCTAAAAATCCGTCATCTAGTACCCAATTCACGATCTGATAGAAGCATTGGATATCTCATGGTTAGGATAACCCTATTCATCTTTTTTATCTTAGTTTTCATTTGGATCTATCATTCTATTTATGTGTATGATCATTTTACCCATTTTATGGAAATGTGAACATTTCATTGAAATCATACTATGTTTTGAAAATATGGGGTTGATATTAAGAGACTATTAATATATAGTTGTGAGTTAGGAGATCATGTCATTTCCCTCTGATATTTTTTTATTTCATTATTATGTCATTGTGTCATATGTCGGCCTCTACCAAGAATCCCAATAATATTGATTCCTTCATTTATAACTAACCATTTCACAAAGATAAATGTTTAAGGAGTTTGTTTTGTTTTTGAGATCATTTAATTACCTTTTAGGGTTACTCCATGGGTTTTCCCCTTAGAATTTGAAAATTTGAATTTTTTGTTCAAAATACATGAAACTCCTATTATGATAATGGATTGGGTTTTAAATAATATTAATCTTGAATCTTGTGTATTTAATGTTACCTAAGGAATCTCATAGGTTCTTGGACACTTTTTTGTTATAAATTCCAATGTGGGAAGTTTCCATATTGAACTTTTCATCTCCTAATTGACCCTTGAAATTTATGTATTGAGTTATCAGGACTTAATGAATAAGATGTGTAGGTAATTTAAAATGGTTTATATTAAATATGATATAAGATTTATGATAGTTATTTTCCTTTAAATGAATTGACTGTGTTAAATGGAAATGTGAGGCCTTAACAGGTTTCAAGATATACTAATTGAAATGCATAAGTGCATATGTATTATGTAATAATTTAAAAATGTTTATGCCATGATTATATATGCATGGAAATGATACTAAGATGAATGAGATGTTTTTTATCTTGCATTATAATAAATTATTCTGACTTGACAGAGGATGTGTACAATTTTAATAGGTGTTAAGAATGGTGGATAATCATGAACCCTTTCATTAGGTGTTGAGTATTGAATCTCACAATAGTGATACGTATAGATTTTGGGTTGAGGTGCCACATTCCATGATTAGAGTGTTTCATGAACGCTCAATCACTATCCTGAGTGTTTTAGTATTGAATCTATCACTCAATTGGGATGTATGGAAGGAAAAATTTTCATGGTATTTTAGTCTTCATAGACTGGTCATGGATATGTGAGTTACACCCTTGTCTAGATAGCACTAGTATTTATGGTATATGGCCATTAGGCATCCACATTCACATTGTTCATACAAGAGGATGTAATATATAACTAAACTATATATATATATTCCAATATATATAGTGGCATGAATAGATATTTCAATTAAATCTATGTTCTGAAGTATGTAGACCCACTGTGTGTCATATAAGAACTAGATTGAGCTAGTTATTTATTTCATCATTGTTGTACTATTATTCTTATAGCAACACACTAATTTTGAGCACTATTCCTATTACATGTAGACACCATTGGTGGTGTCCTACTAAGAGTTTTATAGTAGACCCTACTCGATCCACCCTTTCCACCCAAGTGGAATGTCTTCCTCTAGGTGAAAATAAGGGAAAGTTCTTTACTACAAGTTGTAGATATGCATTTCATTAGATAGAGCATATGAGGAGTGGATTAGGCATGCGCCTGAGATGTTAGTGGAGAATCTTTTTTACTTTTTGTACATTTGAATAGATTGACTATATTTTTGTTATCTATTCCATTTTGATTAGTATTACATGAATCATGTGTTTACATTGTCATAACATCTTTTTGTTATATCATCATTTGTTCAGTTTGTTTATATATTATCTTGTATACTTTTTCAGTTATGAATTTTCATTTCCACTATTTAGTGATTTCTACTATTCATATTATGATTTTTTATTTGATTGTTCTCTATTCTATCCAACTTTCTACTCTAAAATATGTGTATAGTCTCCCCATACTATGACCTTTACACACTTGTTTCTAGCTGGAAGCCTCTAGCATACAAGGAGGTTCTCTTGAGGCCAGTTGCCCCACCATCATGGGGTTCAACATAAGTAGAGCCTAAGATAGGATGTTAATATATGGTATCAGAGCCATTAATTTGTTTTTTAACTATTTTTATATAATAGATAAAAGATCGGTAAATTATTGTAACATGGTTATAAGCCACGCTTCGGTGGAATGAACCCATGTTTGGGTAAAAGTCATATTTCCTCAAGTATAACTATTATTATTTTTTTCATATATTTATGATAAAACGTATCCATTGGGTGACTCACTTGGTTTTGATGTAATTGAAATTGATGTTGTTGAAATTATAACTTATTTGATGTTTCTTAATGAAATGAGGGATACGAATATCGACATGAAACACTATAGGAATAGTAGGATGAATATTCCATACATTTTACCACAACATGGTTATTTTTAGTGTTCATTTCTCAATATCATATTGATTGTTCTAGGATATTTAATGAATTATGGTGAAATTAATTATATTTATTGGGAAACAAAATTTATACTTAACACGCTTGACGTAACTAAATAGATTTTTCTTCAATAGGTTAATGTAAGAACATTATAGAACATTGAGCTATGAACCATTGGTCTCATGAGATAGAACATGTTATTTTTTGGGTTAATTGGATTCCATATTTGGATCATAATTAGTATGGGAACTTATTGATTATAAATGTAATATTGTTTAAATTACATTGTCTATTGTTATTGAATAACTGAAAATCTCATATTTGAAAGGAATGTGACATAAATTATGAAAAATCATCTTATATATTTCTGACATAGAGACATAGACATTAATTTGGTCTTAGTAGTCAGTAGTGGGGTATCAATTACATTAGTATGACATGTTGTGGTCTCCCAATATCGTTTAGACCAATATTTTGACGTAGGTATAGAGGTTTGCTTGTTTCCTTTGGAATTATTTACATGTTTCCTAGTTTACTATATCCAATTTTTTATTTACATGAATCTATTGTGTGGTGATCATTTATCATTGTAGTGTCGTGCCTAAATGATGTCCTTCATCCATATGAATTGATGGTAGTGATGATCACTTACCAAAGGTGGTGGGTCGTGACCCACCAAAGTTTCCTCTTATAGAGCCACATGTGGATCCTCTTCTCATTCCTAACATGGTTGGTGATGCTCAGTTCGAAGAGGGTTTCATTGGTATACTTCAATTGATGTATGGTATTGGTTGACCTACTACAATTATGGTATATTTTACATTCATGTTTCCGTAGTTGAATCCTCCCATTATCTTAGAGGACATTGGACCTTATGCTCCAGAGTTTTGGCTCAAAGAAATCCTCTCTAAATTTTAATATCTAGATACCCCTCCAGAATAGAGGGACAAGCTAGAAACATATATTCTTAATGATTAATCCAATTGTTGGTGGGATGATGTCACTTAGAAAGATTTATACCATGATATGTTCTGAGAATATTTTCATACCATATTCTACGACTACATCATTCCTCAGACTAAAAGGGATGTCATAGAAAGAGAATTAATGAACCCATAGTAATGGAGCATGGGAGTTTGGGAATACTCTACTCATTTCATATAACTATAGTAATTCGCTGCTTCTCTATATGTTGTTGATATTTTGACCGTGAGTTAATTTAAAAATGGAATTGTCTATGAAATTTGATCATCAGCCAATGTGTTCAAGTTGACTACCATTTTTTAAATCATCAACTAGAACATAATCACAAAAAAGAATTTAAGGGAAATTAAAGGTGAGATTCTGGGCAGTTAGGAAACTAGAGCATTTATGGGTTCCTCTTATGAGTGAAAGAGATGTTTTGAGACTACTCATGGTGGTAGAAGCAGTCATGATCCTCACCCAAATAGTTTTCTTTTCTGTCACCATGGTGGGAACAAAGGACACATTTGGTCTCAGTGCTTTCAATATCATTCTGAGTGCATAAGATGTGGCTTCATGGTCCATCTCTAGTGTTTCTATAAGAAATTACCTCTAGTTTCACGTGATAAAGGATCTTCACCTACTCATTATTCAAGAGTGGTCTTAGTAATCTCACATCAGGAAGGTAGTTGGAAAACCAAAAAACAATGAGGCTAAGGTGGTGGTCGAGGAAGAGGTAGTCAGAACTTTGATTCTCAGTTCAATAGGGTGGGCTTACTCAGGGAATTCTGGTAGTGACTCAAGGACATGGTATAATCAAGTTACATGTTTTCCTGTCTATGTCAAAGGAGCAATGCACTGGACCTTCTAAAGATTTATGTACTATTCTTATTGCCTCCACATTTGTGTCTACTTTATTTGACACAAGTTCATATCAGACATTTACATATGAGGAAATCCCTAAGATTCTAGGCCTCAAAATTAATTACTCTCAAGGAATTATGAATCTAGGTACACCATTAGGCATCTATTTAGTGGGTGTTCTCCACTGTTATAATTGTTTTCTTGAGGTAGGTGGTTACCTTTTGATATGAAATATACACATCCTTGGCATGATATTCATTGATGTAATCATTAGGATGGACTAGTTAATTTCCCCTAGATTCCATATTTACTAAAATCATCATAGGGTGATGTTTACGTCACTAGTGGATTGTGAGCACATACATAAAAGATAATGGGATGTGGAAGCTTCAAAATCAGGAACTGAGTAGACAAGGAAATGTAATGTGATAATGAATATCAACAGTATTTTCTTAGATTTTCAGGGTCACAAACCACTTTCATTCATCCTATAATGTAGTGTGTCAAAGACATCATTACTGATTAATTCTTTAGTTTTCCTACAATGCGAGTGGCAGAGTTTACTATTTATTTTTATCTAAAAGCGGCACCAGTGACCATTCATCCTTATATGATAAAACAAAAAGATATTTTGGAATTTAATAAACAATTAGAGGATATATAGGCTAATAGAATATATTCCCTAGATCAAATCCTTGGAAATCACTAGCTTTTTTTCAAGATGGAAGACTATACCATTAGGCTCTTTTTGGATTACCATCATTTGAATTAGCCTGAAATAAAGAATCTGTATCTAATTCCTATAGAATACACGACATCTTTTATCAACTTCAAGGATTGAAAGTGATTTCAAAGAAATATCTTTGGTATTTCTATCATCAGTAGCATGTGAGTACATTAGAAAAATCTCACAAAACATTCAGGAGAAGGTATGCCCTATATGAGTACTTGTTTATGTCCTTCGTACTCACGAAAACACCAACTGTGTTCATGGAACTTACAAATCATTTCTTCCATCTGTATGTAGATTTATTTGTGGCAGTATTTACAAAATAAATCTCTGTGAATTCATGCTTCAAAAGAACATGAAACCCACATTGATATCATGATGAATACACTGAGAGAGAATCATCTCTATGCTAAGATCTGTAAATTCCAATTCAGTGTTGACTGTTTCCACTTACCAGGTCATATCATCTCAGAGCCAGGAGTTTTAGTAAATCAATAGAATGTGGGAGTTGTGGTTTTCTGGGAAAAACCCATGAATTTATTTGAAATCATGAGTTTATTTGGGATTACATGATATTATATATGCTTTATCTATGATTTATAATGTGTTACAATGCTTCTTATGGTACTATAAAATATGGGTGTGATATTCATATGGTCAGAAAATTATGATGTATCCTTTCATGAGTTGTAGGGTCATTAGAATTCAGTTATGATAATGATTCTTTCAGAGCCAGAAAAGAGATATATTGTATACAGTGAAACATTAGGTATTTCTCATTGAGCTTTTTTGATATAGGATGAGTGGGTCATCATGTATATATCTAGTTAGTAATGGCCTCATGAGTGGAATTTCCCAACAGATGACATCTTGTAAGCTATTTTTGTCAATTATTTTTTCTATTGGAGAATCTATCTATATGGGTAGTGTTTTATTGTATTCACAGACCAAAAAATCCTCATGTGTATCTCTATACTCTGGGATCGGAATCGTAGACAGTGTAGGTTGGTGGAGTACATAGTGTTTTTTGATTTCATGCTTGCCTACATTCTTGGTAGAGATAGTTATGTAGGAGATTCTGAAGGATAAAAGAATCAGAAATAGGTATTTCATGAATACAGTGTTGAATGGAATCTTTTGGCCTTATTTTATGAGATTCATGTTGATGTTCAAGAGTACTATGATCAGAATATCATCTCATCCTTAGTAGTGACTTCTACTCTTCTATAATGATTAACAATGAGATAGATATCTGATCCTAAGGGACTCACCCTAAGGGAAAGTGTCTTAGATGAATACATATCTTATGGATGGACTATAGATGGGGATGATACGTTGTTGTTCAATGGTTTTGTATTCATCCCTATAGACATAAAAGTGGAAATGATATAGGAATTTCATAGCTCGACCTGGGTAGTCGACCCTGTTGTCACCAACATTTATCAAGATATATGATGCTAGTATTGGGGGCCAAGCATGAAATGTAAAATTGATTGATTCATCACTCGGTGTCACAACATTCAGTAGGTGAATGTGGGAAATCAATGATAGGATGAGATTCTACAAATGTTGTCCCTTATTGAGTTGAAATGGGATACTGATTCAATAGATTAGGTAAATGGTTGACCGAGATCACGTTGATGAAACAATACAGTTTTGGGAGACATTGATCATTTGATGAAGGGTTCACAGTTCATACCTATATGAGATACATTCTCCACTGATGAGCTAGGATGGTTGTACTTCAAGAAAGTTATACCACATTATAGGACTCCTCATTATATCATTTGGGAAAGAGACACTCATTTCACATAACTGTTATATAAGGGGTTACAGAAGGCCATGGGTACACAGGTACTTCTAAAAACAGCCTTTTACCCACAGTCTGATTGATAGATGGGGCATACTATTCATTATATGGAGGAAAATATCCATGAATATTTCCTCGAACTTGCGGATCATGGGAGAAGTATATTCTTAAGATCATGTTTTCTTATAATAACACATTTTAGACTACAATTGAGATGGCCACTTATGTTGATTTATATCGTAGGCCTTACTTCTCACATCTATGATGGCTAGAGGCAAGGAAAGTTGTTTTTCATGGACCATGTCTTGTAATGAAGGGTAAAAAAATGGCCCAATTGATCAGAAAGAGCATTTTTATAGCATAGTATAGACAATAGTTTCATTACAACAGATGCTAGAGACCTCTGGAGTTTGAGGTAGAGGACTGGGTTTTCGTGTGATTCTCACCCAAGTTGGGAAATAGATGAATCCCAATGCAAGGTAAGCTCTAACCAATTTTTATTGGAACCTTGGATGTAGTGAAATGGATTAGAAAAGTGTATTACATGTTGGGACATACTTTGAGATATCAGTATAAGAATTATGTTATTCATGTAACTTATCTTCGCCGACACTATCCAAACTAATCAGACATCTTTAATTCAGATGAGGTTGAATTGGATATTGATGATTCCTCTGTGGAGTACCTAGTTTGTACTATTGATTAGATAATGAAGAAATTATAATGTAGGTAAGATACTCTATTATTAGTGTCATGGAAGTATGAATGACTACATGTTGAGACATGGGAGTGGGAAGCTGATATACAATCTATGTGGCTGGAACCCTTTGATAATGAAACCTTATTTCCCTTTGAAGGTCAAATCGGGGATGAGTTTCTATAAGGAGCGAAGGCTATAATGAATTTTATTTTCAAAGAAAGTATATATATATATGTATATTTAATTTTGAAGCATTTTTTTAATCATGGATATTGTTTACTATGTCCAATAGATGGTCCGAGGTGCATTTGAGGCCTATTGGAGCCTAGAGTTATGAAAAATGGGAAAAAGAACATAGCCACATTGTTATTTTAAACCATGTCGTTGGTACTAGGGAACTTGTAGGCCACATGGTATTTCCAAAACCATGCATGAAAAGGCACATTGATGTGTAGACCTATTTTTTTGGGAATGTGGGATTTCGCTCTCTTGGAACATTGGTTTGAAACTATTACCCTTTACTATGCATGGTATTTCGTTAAGAAGAGTTTATAGAATGGTTTGTGCATAGTTTTTCAAACCATGTACCCCCATATTTTGTGGTGAAATATCTATTTTACCACTCTCAAATTCTTAAAACCATATTTATTTTTCTTTTTATTCTCCTATGGCTGAAAGTGAGGTCCTCTTGCCGTAGTACCCAAAAATCCTCCCAATAAATGTTCATCTACAACCCCATTTTATAGTTCTCGATTCATAATTTGAAGGAAGCTTTGGATTCTAAAAGTCAAGGCTAACCACATTCACCCTTTCTATCTCTGTTTTCATTGGGATCTATTATGCAATTTAGGTGCTAGCACATTTTCTCCATTTTCCAGGCATTATACAATTTCGTTGATATCTTCTTATATGCTTCAAATATGAGGATGATATCTATAAAGGAATCATTAAAAACTTTGTGTTTGGTAGAAATGTTTTTTCCCTTTGGTTTTTGATCATTTTTTAATTAGTTCATCCTTCCATATGTTGAAATTTTCCAAGAATCCATACTTTATTTATTCCATCATTTTTAACAGACCATTGATCCTAGATACCTGTTTATTGAGTGTAGATTGGTGGGTTCAAGCATGTACATAACTTATATAGTAATGCCATGGATTTTCCAATTAGAATAGTTCATTTTGTCCAATTGGATTATATTGCACGAAACTTATACTTTGATAATAACATGGGTTTTAAATGAAATTTTCCTTCACTACTGTGTAGCCAATGTAACCCAAGAACCCTTATAGGTTTTTTTCACTTTTTTTTAGAATTTCATAATTATGAAATTTCTATAGTGATCGTTTCCTCATTTAAGTGACCTTTGAGCCTTATATATCGAGTTGCAATACCTTAATGAAGTACAAGGGTTGGTTGTGTTAAATGGCATTGATTATATAGGATGTTTAATTTGTTATAGTGTATCTAATTTCAATTAATTGAATTAGTTATATAGAAATTTGATTCCATAATGGGATTTGGTATTTACTAATTGAAATGCATAATTGGTTAGGCCTTATGTATTGTGTTATAAATAATTATTCCTTGAATATTATGTATGGACTTGAGAGTAAGTTGCATGAGAGGGTTTTAATGATGACTAATACCAAATTATTTTTCCATTATAGAGGATTTGTATGATGGAAAGGGTTATTAAGAATGACAGATACTCATGCTCTCTTATATCATGTGTTTAGTATGACATATCACACCAGTGATACTATATAGACATTGTGTTGAGGCACCACGTTCCACGATTCAAGTGTTTCATGGGAGCTCCCCCACCAACTTGAGTGTCGTAATATGACATATCTAACTCTATTGGGATGTAGAGAATGTACCATTTTTATGATATTTAGGCTCAATATACTTTTCATTGAATTGGGAGTTACACCTTAGTATATCTACCACTAGTATACTGGGTATATGTCCATTAGATTTCCTCAGACACTCGGTTCCTATATGTGGATTGAATATAGAACTAAACGATATATATATTATTACTATATATATATATATATATATTGGCAGAAAAATACATCCATTCCAGTCATGTTCTTAATAAGGGAGAGCCACACAGTTTCATATTGGAACATGAATGGGAAGGTTATTTATTTTTGATCTATTTTACTATTCTTCTTATACCTTCACAACTTTAAGTTTTTATTATAATCCATAATACACATTTACACCACCGGTGGAGTCCTACTAAGATATTTATCTCACACCCCACTCAGGACACCCATGAAACCTAAGAAGACTATCTCACTGTATGTATGGATAATGTATTGCCCTCGGATACACAATTCTAATAGGTAATTCATTATATGTATCTTTGCATATGAGGATCGATCATGCTTTCAAGATGCTTGTTGCACAACTTTTTTTTTCTTTTTTTAAATATTTATAGAATGAATGTATGTGTGTTCCACTATATCCATTTATATCAGCATTCTTTGAATCATTTTTTGACACTACCATAGAGGGTTTAAGATATATCAATATTTTATCAATTGGTTTATATCTTTCATTTTATTCTTTTTCAGTTATCACATAATGTTTCCATGGTTTAAAAATTCTTATGGTTAATATTGCGCTTATGTTGTTGAATATTATCTATTATATCTGATGTGATACTCTAACATGAGGGTATAGTCTCCCCACTATACAACCTTTATACCCCTCACTACTATTAGGTATCCCCTGGTGTATTGGGAGGTGCGCTTGAGGCTATGGGACCCATCAGATCGTGGTTCGACTTAAGTGGATCCCTGGTTAGAATGTCACAATGATAATAATTATATGATATATGCATGGAATAATTATTATGCTAATGGAATAATTATCATTATATATATATATATTATTTATATCATTTTCTTTTCATAAATTATTCACTCAATGATTGATGTTAACATCGTTAGTGTAATTGTGGAATACCTCCTTCATTATGTGATGTGAGAATATATTTCATTTTTCATAACATTCATTAATGATTGATGTTAAAATAAATTTTTATTAATAAGTATGATAATTATGTCATGTTATTATTCATGACATGATAAAACTCTATAACATGTGAAATATCTAGATCATTAACAACAAAACAAACATAACAAAATAGGGAAATTAAAACCAAAAACAATTAAAATATTGAATGATTATTAATTAACAGGCGATAAGATGTTATAAAAAGATCATACATGATATTATAAATATTAATATGGTATATTTTAAGTTAATAAAATTTTAAGACCACAATAAGGTGGTTAAAAGAAGTTAAAATCATTAAGAATAATGGGGTAAGTGATTTCATCTCAATTTGAATTCCATTAAGAATTATTGGTTTTTAGGGACCAATTTAATTTTATGTATGGTATATTCTACCCCTTTAAAAACTAATATCAATAATAATAAATACTTCATGGTATTTTATATTTCAATTTTCCTTAATATATCCAAGGTTACATTACCTGAAATTTACCATTTGGTAAATGTTATTGAATGATCTCAATTTCATTTGTGACTGTTAACTTTATCTTGAAAGAATCAAACACATTTAATCGTTTTTCATTAGAAATTTCATTTATCAGAAATATAAATATTATTTAATGGTTTATGTGATTATTTCCTAAACCATATACTTGTTGTTTACAAATAGTGTTTACGTTGAATGTAATTTGATTAATTGGGGACTTATTGATAAATATGTATATTTTACTCAATATAGATATTTATTGATAAAGAATATTAATTCATGGATTAAATAAATTTTTAGATATATGAAGAATGATTTGGAAATAATACAACATGTGGGAACTAGTAAAATATATCCCATAAATGCATCAATATGACTAAATATGAAAATTATGTTCGCCAAATTAAACAAGTTTATACCTGTAGTATTTAAGCAATCATTAGAATGTTCTTGATTGTAGGGGATTGATGATTTCCAATAACATGGAATCAAATAATTAATAATTTCATCAATTGTAAAATAAGTTATTATTATCCATGATATTATCACTAGGATATTGTCTATCGATACATTTAATTCTTAATTTATTGATTAAATATAATCTGTTTTTAGTTATATACATTTCCTTATTGATTATGCCTTATATATTAATGAAATAAATTTATTATAAATGGAATATGTGTTAAATTATTTAACATAAAATAATATTTATGCTTACTGATTCATGATATATTCCATTCTACATAACTTATACCGATTATTTTATCTAACCCTTATTTTGTTTCCTTTCTCCAATATATGAAGAAGATATCTTTAAATGTGTTTTTAGGGATGTAGTTTATTTGATATTTTTATGTCTTATTTTTTATTATCTTTTTCCAGTTTAGAATGGATATCATGTATATATATTGTTATACTAAACTTGAAAACCGATTGGTCCTTTTAATTTTACACCTTGTATCTTTTCTAATGTAATAATGTATGGAACTGACTTTAGGTTACTGGGTTTGGGGTTGTTATAGTTGGTATCAACAGATGTTTAGTACAATCCATAGGAACTATATTTATGAAAAAAAATTATTAGGGGACATATACCTTATACAATCATTGATTATAAGTATATAATAAAATACAAATGTTTTGTAATGTATAAATAATGTAATTTTCTTTTAAATGCATCCTATTTTGGATAATACAATTTTACTTTGTTATAAACAAATATCCTTATGTGTAATAAATATAAAAAGGGTAAATTATGATTTACCTGACATTCACCTGATCCCTAAAAATAATACTTATTATACACCTCATTTGACACTCTTGGGGGGTGATATTCTTCGGATAATTCTAATTTTCATTACAAACCACTATAAAGGATTTGAAAATAGAGATGTCCCCAAATAAAGTATGCTTATCATTATGATATTATCTTATGATATGTATTATACTAATTTTTGAATGTAAAATTATGTTTCGTAATTATTTTTTAAAACCTCAATATTTTTTGAATTTTTTTAGAATTAATTTATTCTTTTTTATAATATTCATTTCATGTATCACTAAAAAATGTTATTTATATTAATTATAATAGTAAAACATCCATTTTAAACTACCCAGACATGGAATATGTTACAAAAAACATAATATTTCTCTCTCTATACATGGAACATCGAGTTTATCATACATTACACACAAGACTAACTTTCCTCGATGACTTACATAACACACATAATTTAGTGTTATCGACAACAATTCATTATTAAAATGTTATTATTTAATAATATATAACACTGACAATAAATTTTTGATTATATTATTTATTAAGTTATTAATATATATAGTATATTTCATTGGTTACCTAATTATTATAAAATAATATAGAAACCAAATGAAAGAAAAGGGACTAATCTTATAAAAGTCTATTTTATGGGGAAATGAATAGTTATAATGAGTTGATATATTAATAAATAATAGTTAATGAAATCCATTAAATTTATATGATATATATTCAATTTTTTTTTGATTATTATCCAATATATTTGATAGATATAATAACAACAAACACAATGTTATGGATAAAACCTATATTTTTATAAATATATTTTTTCCACATTTTTTTAGAGACACCATTTCAAATCTAATTTATGAATTTTTTTCCATTTAATATGTCAATATAAACTTCATATTTGATATATGGACATAAAAATTATTCTATGATAAATTTTTTAAATTTTTTTGTAATGTTTTATTTTATAATAAATAGGTAAAAATACTGAATTTTAATTCAGAGAAGCATTTTCATCTAATTAATTTGTAAGGAGGAATTATATTTCAAAATGGTTAATAATATAATAATTTTATAAATTAATTAAATTTAGTTAAATTTAATCATTTTCACATTGAAATTTCTTAAAAAATAGTCAACTTATGGACGTTTTTACTTTAAAAACACATAGTGTCATCCCTTCAGTAGGGTTATTTTTAAATTAAATTTTGCCACTTCGATTATTGGTATTCTGAAAAATGGTTTCAATATTTACAAATAGTATAAGTTATAATTTCTAATATGTTTAATTTTTTTAACCAAAATGATTAGTCTAAGTGATAAAAATTAATTATAATACTTTAGGAAAAAATTACGTCACCAAATTACAAACCCATAAAATTTAAGCCCCAAAATGACCAAGAAACTTGTACAAAACCCATTTTATAGCCAATAATCGTGTATTAAAATTAATGAAAGGTGATTTTTTTATTTTTTTGTGTAAAATAATTGGTACACATATATTGTTTTGAAAAATGCTATATGTGTCCTTTCCATTCCCTATATAAGGACACCACCTTCCTTCTTCTTCACACAAAATAAACCACATAGGTTAGGGAAATATATACACAATATGTAAAGACCCAAAGCTTGACGTACATGGACATTACATTACTTTTTCAGAATACTTAGTACATAAAAAACACACACTCGTAAGGATCGTAATAGTTTACTGTCTTTGGAAACTCAGAATAAAATCTTCTAATCGTGGTGAAAGATCTTCAACATCTCCCATAATGATCTTCCTATTTTTACCTAATACCTTTCTTTATATCCGAGGGAAAAGAAAACAAAAAAGGGTGAGCTCAAATGCTCAGTAAGGGTAAACAAAAAAAATATCAATCACATCATATACATAAGAACATAACTTTTGAAAATCTTAACCTGTAAAAGAGATCATAATTTCATAACCTGGGATAACTCATGGCAGTGAAATGTAATCACAATAATCATAACATAAAACATTAATCATTGTGTCATGAACACATAATCATAGAGAATCATTTCTTGTTAGTCAAGACTCATTTCCAAGACTATCTTAGTGGGCAAAGTCCCTTTCTAAACCGAGTTACCCTCGTTTCAGTCCTGCCTAACTGAACCGGTATAACCTACCGTTCCAGCCATGTCTATCTCATGAGATATAAAATCATTACCCAATGAATTGGAGGGAGATATAGGTCCCACCCATCTCATAATGATACCATTCTTATGTGTGCCACAAAATCATAAATCATACATCATTGCATAACCCATGTAATAAAAAGGGATTCTTAAACATCATGCCATCATAATCCATAAAAAATTGATATCTTTTCATCATAAGAAAATTGAATCCATTTAAATCATAGAGACATTTTACTTGAAGCATACATATCAAATAATGTCATCTTAGATGGAAAATAGTTTTGAGAAAAACACTTGAAATGAATTCTTGAGGAAAATATCCTTTCTTCTTTAAAAATCATTTTCTTTTCACAAAATTCCATGAAATTTTAAAATATAAGGGTTTTGTTGACAATAATCATGCAATATTGTAAAGTAATCTTCTTGAAAATTAGGTTTTATGAAACCGTAAAAATCCGTTCACTCCGTATAAGTTAAAAATAACATTCTCCTCGTACTTTTGTCGGAAAAGTCAAAAAGTACCTTATATGGTAACCAAAGGAAAGATTCCATTCATACAATGTGGTAAAAAGTCAATAAATAATAAAAATGACTTTAAAAATTCATGGAATAATGGTAAACATTTTATAAAAACATTTTTAGAAAACATGGTCATGGATGATAAACGTAACCCCAGTAAATACTTACGTACAAGCAATCTCAGATAAAAATGAGATTGAAAATTTATCCCTTACCTTAGGTCCGACTTGCTTTGTAAGTGTCCAAACCTCCTGTATAATGATTTAAATAATGTTATTGACTTATTCCAGAATCATATTCATTGTTATTATATCATATATGGTTCACTTATCACTTTATATTACCCGTTCTTTTGTAAATTCATGTTAAAGTAGCGTTTTGGGTAAAATTGTCTCATTTTTCGTTCGTGTTTTAACTTGTAATTATTCATATGATTACTTAGATCATTATTACTTAATTATAGAATATAAAACATGATTTATATATAATATATATTCAGAATATTCATATATATAATGGATTGATAATTGGAAAGAAATACACCGTTCATAGAGACGGTAGGCCGTACGTACGCATGAACGCTGTTTTCTTTTCGTTAGTGAATTGAGTGGAATTAAGTAGATGACATACATATATATACAAATAAATCAATTATCTTTATAATGTCATATATTTCATTATTATTGCTTATATATACTTTATAATCATTCTTAAATGGTTAACATGGAGAATGAATCTCATCGCGTCGTGGAGACGGTAGTCCGTACGTACGCACGAGCGATGATATCATTTCCATAATTATTGAATTGAATTGGAGTAGATGATACAATATATCAGAATCAATATGATGTTCTAATAACTATGTATAGTTATTCATTACACCATTATACCCATCCATGTAAGGTGGTGGTGGAAAATAGATTACACCACGGCGTGGAGACGGTATTCCGTACGTATGCACGCGCGGTGATTTCTTTTTCCGAAGTATGGATAGATGGTGAAATAGGGTTGTTTAATACTTATAATAACATATCAATATATGAGTTATACTGATGTTATTTCTTCATAATGAAAAAACCAAAGAAGAAGAAGTGTATGAAGAAATAAAGATGAAAGAATCGGTAACGAACATTACCTCTTCTTTGAAGTGCTTCTTTGAGACCTCCTTTTAGGGCACTAAAATTGGTCTTTGAGGAAGACCATAACCTCTATGATGTTTCTAGGGAAGTGGAGCAGAGAATTTTTCAGGGGTTGGCCGAGATTTAAGGCTCAAAGTTGTGTGAGGAAGGGGGGGAGGAGGTCCCCTTTTTTAAGGGAGGAGAGGGGCTCCATTGGAAAAACTAAAAATATTATTTTATTATAATGGCATGTTCGGTTTTAAATAGATCCAAATTGATTTATTTAGAGGCTATGGTGGGGATGGGTCGAAATCCCTTCATCCAATAGAATTTAGACAAGTTTAGGTTCCTATTTTAACCTTATCATTTAGATTTAACATTAAGTTAAATAATTTTACTTTTACCGTGTCTTCTTGTGTTCTTACACTATATGGTTAATAAACTTACTATAGGAAGCCAAAAGAACCCCAAATTGTTTATTATTAATATATATAACCTTATCTAAGTCATTTGGCCGAACCTTAGATTTTTATAAATAAAATAACAATTAATAATATAATATTTTTTTTAAAAACTATTTTATGTCAATTTTGAAACTATTTAGTAATTGATTTTTGTGAAAATCATAACAGAATGATAAGTTAGAAAAAAGTTACTTAAATCAATACTAACATGTCATATTAACCTATAAAATTATTGTAATTCATAAAAAGTCTCAAATTACATTTATTTGGGCATTTAGAACACCGATTATGTCAATATTTAATTAATAAGACAATTACATCATCATCTTTGTGTCATAATAAATGATACTTATTTAATCCCTAAAAATACTAAATAAATTACTATGATGTAGATAATTGTATTAGATTTCTGGAGACTATTCATGTTCGAAGTTTCATGAAGTGTATCACTAAATTAAAATTATTATACTTATAAGATTTAAGAAAGTGACATGTTGTCACATTCTTTGGTTTTAATAATAATTAAATTATTTTCATTGAAGAAATTTAATTAAATGAATCTAATCCGACCCTTAGGTGATATGGGTCTAATTTTAGTCATCCAATAGGATTTTGACATTTGTAAGGGTAATTTTAAAATATTATATTTACCCTTAATTACCCGATTTACCTTTAACTATGGTAAATAAAATTTACCGTAGTTACTATTCATAATTCCCAAAAATAAAAAGTAGCTTATTAACATAATTTGGATCCACTGATTCAAAATATGGAATCCATTTTTCCAAATTCAATACACAAAAGTTGCAGAAATTAAATTAAAATTAATCCCGTTGTCGAAAGAAAATGGGTTTTCTTTAAAACAATGCAAAAGATTGAATTGATTTAACCTACGAATTCAAAGTAAAATCAATGATAATGTCATACATTATATTAAATGGTAAAAATATATTCTATTTATAATTTAAAACCATTAAATATTATAATTTAACCACATAAGATATTACGATAAAAAAAGTTGTTTTTAATTAAAATATAGCGTGTTTTTACTATTCATTAAAATATGAAAGTTATCGGAAAATATCAAAACTTTTTCTAATGTATATTTTTATATCCTGATTCAAAAGAATAATTTAATTTTGTCAAATTGAAATTTTAAACATGTCAAAAACTAGATTTAAAGTGCGTGCGCCATCAAAAGGCGGCAAAACTGCATTTTTTGAAAAATACTTATTTTACCCGAAAAATTTATTTTGATCTTATACCATGTTCTAGAAATGTGTAAGATGAATAATAATGTTATAAAATTCAAAATTTAGTTAACACTATTCCTAATGGCTAGTTCATGACAATATTCTAATAATATACCGTTGTTTATTGAAACCCAGTATTGCGTACAACACACGCTATCGAGGAAGGTCTCAATTGCGTGTAATGCAAGCCAAGTCAGGGTTGTGTGTTGTGAAAGAATCTTTCGTTGTTTCATATAACAGAATCAAACCATATTTTATTTATACATTGAATATATATATATATACTCAATGTTGCGTAGAATAACTATTATCAAAATTGTGTGTAACATGATCCAAGAATAGTGTTGCATATACTGCAAGCCAATATGGTGTTGCGTATAGCACAAGGTAATCTTGGTGTAGAATACAACAAAAGACATGAATGAAATTAAAAGAATATTTTTTATAAAATCTGGGGGTGTTACATTCTACCCCCCTTAAAATGAATTTCGCCCTCGAAATTCGTCTGGGTTATAAATGGTTTACTATTTGAAAGTTTCTTTAACCGAAACCCACATCGTAAAAAGGAATACCAAAACCAATTTTTTTAAAAACAAATATATGAAACGTAATGGTTACCCAAATAAACTAATCATTTGGTTTCCACATAGGTGAAAATATGGATATGGAAGAGAAATATAACCATCATGTTCTGATGGAGAGTGGTAGAGAACATGGCTATGGAAAAGCTAGCAATCACAAAGCCATAAATTTGTGATGATCTAAGGTACCATCTGATTAATCAGATATAAGAGCACTAGGACAACATTTTTGGTTTTCAAGATCATTTCCCTAAAGTTGATGAAATTGGAATTAGAAGAAATACTTTCGTGATTTTGGTATAGTCTCACCGTTTGTCATTCGGTGGGAAATTTCCACTCCATCTCTTAAAGAAATGAAGTTGAATTTGTCATTCGTGATGTGTTAGCAGATCATGTGATAGAATGATGGGTCATTCCATCTATCTCAAACAAAAGGTTAGAAAAGTTATCAAAAAATACATAAGTCCATCTGTAGTGAGATTCATCATATAGGGTTCCTAAAATGGACTTATACTTCATATATCATACTGCATAATATAATAAAACTAGTTTCTACTAAACAGGGACTTCCTCTAGGTTAGTGGTAGGTGATAAAGGCCAGTCGCACTTCGGTTGTGGGTTCGATTCCCACAGCCTTGTCCGACGCGATGGGTTGTCGCCCATGCTGCATGTTGTCCTTTTTCTAAAACTATATTACTATAACATCCCATCAAACAATACTAACTTATTTCCAACATAATCCATTCCAATATTTAGGCTTATCCATAATACTTTAGTCCACTCTCAGAGATTTAATACCATCGTTGATCACCATATATCATAAGATATATCTTGTTGGTCACATTCCAAACATTCAAAGGCCTTAATCATGTACTTTCTTGAATACCCATTGAACCTTAGTGAAAACATGAATGCAGTTAAAAGTTAACACTTTCCACATACCAAAATCCTCAAAATTCTATATAATCACACCATGATATCACTTAGTCCTTATATCAATCATGAGCTCATGAATACTGTCAAATATTTCATTTTCTCATTTTCCCTTCATTATGCGCATATCATTCTTTTTCCAAAAATATCTCAATCACTTTCCATGGTTACTGGTACCATAAAAATATTGAAAACCACAATAGACCAATACATAAATATTCCTATATTCCACGATACTATATACAACACTATTTTGGAATCCCATTATATAAACACTTAATCATTCCACCACATCGTTGTCATATTCAACATCGCCAATAGTGATCACATGTGACTTCCCTTTGTCCTTTTCCTTAAGTGGTTGCTTTTGTTGATCATCACTAACCCCTGGATTAGGGCATTTATTAGCATAATTCCCCATTTCTTTGCACTTGAAGCATTTAATTGTTGGTGGTGCGTTCTCTGTAGTATTTGATTTATTCACATCATTAGAAACCCTTTTTCCATTACTTCGACACTCAGCTGCTCGATGACCATATTTTCCACACTTAAAACATTTTCTAGTCCCTTTAAGACAATCTCCACCATGCTTCTTTCCACACTTTGAGCATAAGGAAACATTCATCTTCTTTTCACCATTATTCTGAGATTTCTCCTTGAACTCCATCTTTCGTTTCTTGTCAAAACCATGAGACAGATATGTGACACCAACTTCCATTTCTACCTTGATAGCACAACACACAATTTCTTCATATCTACTGAAGTCTCTTATATCTAATGCCCTTCGAAGACTTGGTTTTAAGCCACTGAAAAATCGATCAACTTTACTTTCAGGTTGGACGATAAATCCAGATGCATACCTTGCAAGCCTTGTAAAATTCGCTTCGTATATACCAACAGATTCATCATCCTTTTGCTTTAGTTCAAGAAACTCCTTCTCCATCTTTGTTCGAAGAATACGAGGAATGTACTTATTGAAAAATAAGTTCTTGAACTCGTCCCATTCCATTGACTCAATTTCATCTCTTTGCCTCGTATTCTTGATAAGATTCTACCATTGATCAGCTTCACCTTCCAAATGATATACTACTAAGATGACTTTTATCATGTTCAGAACATTGAAGAACTGAAAATATCTTTTCAGTAGTACTGATCCATTGTTCAGAAAAAAGTGGATCAGAAGACCCACTGAAAGAAGGTTGATGTTGCCTCATGAAGGACTAAATAGAATATTGTTCCCTTCTCTGCCCATTTGGAAGTCCAGAATGATTCATAGCTTGTGTAAGTATATCAATAAGATTTCGCACTCCATCTCCCATAACATTTGTTTGTTCAGGAGGACAATCATTTCATTGTCCATTGCATTGATCAACATGGTTCCTTCGGGTTCCAGCAATCGTCTGAAACCCAAAAAGAATAGTGTGAGAGGCAAAAATAATGCTTGGGAAAACAACATAGTAAAGGGGGAGTACCCTTAATATCTAACATCTTAGGTTAAATTCTAAGATCTTTATCATAGTTCTAGGACTATATCCTATTCTTATACTTATCCTTAGGGACATCCCGAGACATACCTTAGAAATATCTCTAGGGATCTCACTAACGCTTTCGCATCCTAGTTTCCAAAGGTTGACTAAACCTTTCCTCTGATACCAACTGTAAAGACCCGAAGCATGAAGTACATGGACATTACATTAATTTTGCGGAATACTTAGTACATAATAAAAACACACTCATAAGGATCGTAATAGTTTAGTGTCTTTGGAAACTCGGAATAAAATCTTCTAATCGTGGTGAAATATCTTCAACATCTCCCATAAAGATCTTCCTTTTTTTACCTAATACCTTTCTTTATATCCTAGGGAAAAGAAAACATAAAAGGGTGAGCTCAAATGCTTAGTAAGGGTAAACAAAAGAAATATCAATCACATCATATACAAAAGCACATAACTTTTGGAAATCTTAACCTGTAAAAGAGATCATAATTTCATAACCTGGGATAACTCATGGCAGTGAAATGTAATAACAATAATCAAAACTTAAAACATTAAACTTTGTGGCATGCACACATAATCATAGAGAATCATTTCTTGTTAGTCAAGACTCATTGCCAAGACTATCTTAGTGGACAAAGTCCCATTCTGAACCGAGTTTCCCTCGTTTCAGTCCTACCTCACTGAACCGGTATAACCTACCGTTCCAGCCATGTCTATATCATGAGATATAAAATCATTACCCAATGAATTGGAGGGAGATATAGGTCCCACCCATCTCATAATGATACCATTCTTATGTGTGCCACAAAATCATAAATCATACATCATTGCATAACCCATGTAATAAAAAGGGATTCTTAAACATCATGCCATCATAATCCATAAAAAATTGATATCATTTCACCATAAGAAAATTGAAACCATTTAAATCATAGAGACATTTTACTGGAAATATACATATCAAATAATTTCAACTTATGTGGAAAATAGTTTTGAGAAAAACACTTGAAATGAATTCTTGAGGAAAATATCCTTTCTTCTTTAAAAATCATTTTCTTTTCAAAAAATTCCATGCAATTTTAAAATAAAAGGGTTTTGTTGAAAATAATCATGCAATCTTGTAAACTAATATTCTTTAAAATTAGGTGTTATGAAACCGTAAAAATCTGTTCACGCCATATAAGTTAAAAATAACATTCTCCTCGTACGTTTGTCGGAAAAGTCAAAAAGTACCTTATATGGTAACCAAAGGAATGATTCCATTCATACAATGTGGTAAAAAGTCAATAAAGGGTAAAAATGACTTTAAACATTCATGGAAGAATGTTAAACATTTTATAAAAACATTTTTAGAAAACATGGTCATGGATGATAAACGTAACCCCAGTAAATACTTACGTATAAGCAATCTCAGATAAAAATGAGATTGAAAATTTATCCCTTACCTTAAGTCCGACATCCTTTGTAAGTGTCTGAACCTCCTGTATAATGATTTAAATAATGTTATTGAATTATTCCAGAATCATATTCATTGTTATTATATCATATATGGTTCACTAATGACTTTATATTACCCGTTCTTTTGTAAATTCATGTTAAAGTAGCGTTTTGGGTAAAATCATCTCATTTGTCATTCGTGTTTTAACTTGTAATTATTCATATGATTACTTAGATCATTATTACTTAATTATATAATATAAAACATGATTTATATATAATATATATTAAGAATATTCATATATATAATGGATCGATAAATCGAAAGAAATACACCGTTCATGGAGACGGTAGGCCGTACTTACGCATGAACGCTGTTTTCTTTTCGTTATTGAATTGAGTGGAATTAAGTAGATGACATAAATATATATACACATAAATCCAGTAGCTTTATAATGTCATATATTTCATTATTATTGCTTATATATACTTTATAATCATTCTTAAATGGTTAACATGGAGAATGAATCTCATCGCATCGTGGAGACGGTAGTCCGTACGTACGCATGAGCGATGATATCATTTCCATAATTATTGAATTGAATTGGAGTAGATGATACAATATATCAGAATCAATATGATATTCTAATAACTATGTTTAGTTATTCATTACACCATTATACCCATCCATGTAAGGTGGTGGTGGAAAATAGATTACACCACGACGTGGAGACGGTATTCCGTACGTACGCACGCGTGGTGATTTCTTTTTCCGTAGGATGGATAGATGGTGAAATGGGGTTGTTTCATAATTATAATAACATATCATTATAGTAGTGATACTGATGTTATTACTTCATAATGAAAAAACCTAAGAAGAATAAGTGGAAGAATAAATAAAGATGAAAGAATCGGTAACGGACATTACCTCTTCTTTGAAGTGCTTCTTTGAGACCTCCTTTTAGGGCACTAAAATTGGTCTTTTCGGAATACCATAACCTCTAGGATGTTTCTAGGGAAGTGGAGAAGAGAATTTGTCAGGGGTTGGCCGAGCTTTAAGGCTCAAAGTTGTGTGAGGAATAGAGGGAGGAGGTGCCCTTTTATAAGGGAGGAGAGGGGCTCCTTTGGAAAAACAAAAAATATTATTTTATTATAAAGTCATGTTCGGTTTTAAATAGCTCAAAATTGATTTATTTAGAGGCTATTGTGGGGATGGGTCAAAATCCCTTCATCCAATATAATTTAGAAAAGTTTAGGTTCCTATTTTAACCTTATCATTTAGATTTAACATTAACTTAAATAATTTTACTTTTACCGTGTCTTCTTGTGTTCTTACACTATAATGTTAATAAACATACTATAAGAAGCGAAAAGAACCCCAAATTGTTTATTATTAATATATATAACCTTATATAAGTCATTTAGCCAATCATTAGATTTTAGGAATAAAATAACAATTAATAATATAATATTTTTTTAAAAAACTATTTTATGTCAATTTTGACACTATTTAGTAATTGATTTTTGTGAAAATCATAACAGAATGATAAGTTCGATGAAAGTTAATTAAATAAATACTAACATGTCATATTAACCTAGAAAATTAGTGGAATTCTTAAAAAGTCTCAAATTACATTTATTTGGGCATTTATAACATCGATTATGTCAATATTTCATTAATAAAACAATTACTGCATCATCTTTGTGTCATAATAAATGATACCTTTTTAATCCCTAAAAATTATAAATAAATTCCTATTATGTAGATAATTGTATTATATTTCTGGAGACTATTCATTTTCGAAGTTTCATGAAGTGTATCACTAAATTAAAATTATTATACTTATAAGATTTAAGAAAGTGACATGTTGTCACATTCATTGGTTTTAATAATAATTAAATTATTTTCATTGAAAAAATTTAATTTAACGAATCTAATCCGACCCTTAGGTGATATGGGTCTACGTTTAGTCATCCAATAGGATTTTGACATTTTTAGGGTAATTTTAAAAAATTATATTTACCCTTAATTACCCGATTTCACTTTAACAATGGTAAATAAAATTTACCGTAGTTACTATTCATAATTACCAAAAATAAAAAGTAGCCTATTAACATAATTTGGATCCACTGATTCCAAATATGGAATCCATTTTTCCAAATTCAATACAAAAAAGTTTCATAAATTAAATTAAAATTAATCCCGTTGTCGAAAGAAAACGGATTTTCTTTAAAACATTGCAAAAGATTGAATTGATTTAACTTACGAATTCAAGGTAAAATCAATGCTAATATCATACATTATATTAAATGTAAACAATATATTCTATTTATACTTTAAAACCATTCAATATTATAATTTAACCACATAAGATATTACGATGAAAAAAGTTGTTTTTAATTAAAATATAGCGTGTTTTTACTGTTCATTAAAATATGAAAGTTATCGGAAAAATATCAAAACTTTATCTAATGTAAATTTTTATATCCTGATTCAAAAGAATAATTTTATTTTGTCAAATTTATCTTATAAACATGTCAAAAACTAGATTTAAAGTGGGTGTGCCATCAAAAGGCGGCAAAACTGCATTTTTTGAAAAATACTTATTTTACCCGAAAAATTTATTTTGTTCTTATACCATGTTCTAGAAATGTGTAAGATGAATAATAATGTTATAAAATTCAAAATTTAGTTAACACTATTCATAACGGCTAGTTCATGACAATATTATAATAATATACTGTTGTTTATTAAAACCCAGTATTGCGTACAACACACGCTATCGAGGAAGGTCGCGATTGCGTGTAATGCAAGCCAAGTCAGGGTTGTGTGTTATGAAAGAATCTTTCGTCGTTTCGTATAACAGAATCAAACCATATTTAATTTATACATTGAATATATATATATATATATACTCAATGTTGCGTAGAATAACTATTATCAAAATTGTGTGTAACACGATCCAAAAATAGTGTTGCGTATACTGCAAGCTAATACGGTGTTGCATATAGCACAAGGTAATCTTGGTGTAGAATACAACACAAGACATGAATGAAATTAAAAGAACATTTTTCATAAAATCTTGAGGTGTTACACAATACACTTCCCAAAATCTATAAATTAATTATAGATTACTCCCATTGGGTATAAATAAATTCAGCAAATCCTTTTGGTACAATTCGAAGGAGTTACCTAATTAAAAGGTAACCACCTCCATCAATCTTGTATCATAAATTTTATTTCTCCACCCCTCCACTCTATTTATTAAATTAATGTATAAGAAAAAAATATATTGAATGTACTAGTATGTTTTTGTGCTGATATTTATCCACAAACATACACAAAAAACTATTTAATGGGTAAGAAACATACAATTTACGAGTACGATGAACTACCGCCTCATGAAACAATAATTGTTCAATTTTATTTTACCGCTGATATTAGTGGATATTATGATGGAAACAATATTTATATATGATATATTTCATATCTAATATATCTTTAATATAATGTAATTATTTTAAAACACATATATTTATAGTTTTTATATTTTTTAAATACGATAATTTCGTTTTAGGAAATGTGTACTACCATCCCCTCAAAGTGATGTGATTCATTCACACACTACATTGAATTTATTAAGGATTGGTTTAGTAAAATTATATAATAATTTTGATTAAAAAAATATACCATAATAATGATATATATATAAATATATATACCCATATTTCATTTACCATCTTTCTTTCAATACGATAATACAAATTTAAACATCGTTCATGCATACATACGATTTACCGTCTCCATGTACGGTGTATTTTATCTCATAAACATATATTACATATATTATTATAACATAAATATACTGAATAAAAATGATATTTATATCATTATGTAAATTCTGTAAATTAGGATATAAGCATAAGGGATAAAGATATAAAAAATTAAGACACATGCAAAGAACAATGCATAAATTACCCGACGTGGAACCTTAACATAGAATTGATAACATGTGGGTAATATTAATTCAAAATCAAACAAAACAGGGTATTTGAAAAAAATAATATGGTTCTGTGATAGATTTATAACTGACTTATATTTATTATATAGAAGTTTTGAATGAGTATGATGAGATTCAAGACACAACGAAATTTCATCTTACTTTTTAATTTCTTGAGATACATGGTATATTTACAACCCATTTAGTTATTACTGTATGTATAATATGCATGGATTTATTCTATGATTATTATACATAATGTTATTAATCATTTAAAATCCATTTTATTATTTTTATTTCATGCGATATATGTTTCAAATGTTTCCAAATCAGTAAAGTAATTTTTCCTCAATTTTCATTCTTTGATACACATGTTTTGTTATGCACCTACATTTTCCATGATGTGTATATATTTCCTTTGAATTGTTATATCTTTAATATGATTACTTTAATGAAATATTATGATCCATATCAAGATATAATTAATTAATTTCCTTTTTCTTCTAGTTATTAAGGATTTATTAATTTACTGGTATCATTTTTATACACATTGGTCTATAAGATTGGTAATAATTTGTTTTTATGAAATCATGTCCTTAATCTATAAAGACTCAAAATTTTATCAATTAAAATTATTTTTGATCTAATTAAATTTATTATTTTGTAAAATGGTTATATAAGACATATTCACTTCCATGGTTTTATGTTTTTGGATTTTTAAATACCATTATGAATTTTTACCGTTTCTAATATAGTTTTTGAATAGTTATCACTTGATTATTATAAATATAAGGCTTTGAGCAACCCAATTTACTCCGAAAAAAGAATTGATGGCCTCATATAGTAGAATTTATCTATACAAAGACCATTTTTTAGAGCTTATGAATGAGGTGGTGTCACTGGGATTTACTCTTAACCAAGACCAAGACGAGATTCATGACGTTAGGCATGAATGGAAACACCTATGAGAGAAGTGGAAGTTAATAAAGATTACCACCTGAGAGATGTTATCCGAGCCACCCTAGAGTCTGTCCCCATCGAACCTCTTATACATAGATATTATGTGGGTTTTATAAGGGGTTATGTAACAAGACCCTAACACTATGATTATGTGCGTTATATTTTAATAGAATAAATCATATGCATTAATTTTATAATTGTTACTTTATAAATGGGTTTTAATGAACAAATAGTATGTATTAGTTAAAATTCCATTAAGAATACATTTTTATGAATTAATGGATAATTTTTAATTAAATATTATTTTAATAAAATTTTATTACTAAATAAGTATTTATTAAAGATAAATTATCATATAATTTTTATGAATACAATAGTAATTTTTATTATGGTTCGAATATTGTTTTTGTCAAAACCCATGAATTTTTGATAAATGTCAGTTTTTATTTTAAAAGTAAAAATTAACATATTTATAAAATTATTCATATAAAATTAAATTCATTTTTGGATTCAAGACATTGAAATTATCCAATAGTGAGTTTTTCATAATTTTAGGAGACAATCACATTTTTGGGTAAAAATAAAATCCTGTTTAAATATATAATGTGTTTTATGAAATCATAATGAACAAATAGGGTTGTAATAAAATAATATAAAAGGGATTTTTAGAAAATATATGTTTTAACATTAAAATAATGTTATTTTTGGTTTTTTTTATTTATTTTACAAATCCTTACTGGACCCTCCAAGATTTATTAAAAAATTTAACATTTTAAAATAATTTCCTTGAGATGTGTGTATCACGTTCACCTATGAAAGCCTAATTTTATAATATGTTCGAATATTTACCATATAAAATAATTATTTCCTCTCTAATTTGTCAAAAATCATGGGAAAAAACCATGGGGTGGTTAGCAATTCTGATTATTTTAATGTGTGTTGTCTAAATCCTAAATAATAATGAATTCCCTCTCCTTTCCCATATAAACAAACTAAATCTCCCAATACTCTTCGCTAAATCCATTTGGTGATCAAACCAACCCTTCCCAACTCTCTCTAGTATCATCCAAAGGCGCCCCAAGCTCCCTATAAGCATATCTTAAGCCTTTCTCATTTTTTTCCAAATTTCATTATGCTGTTATACCATTTTTTTCAATTAAAAATGATGGGGTATGATTTCAAACCACCCCCATACTACCCTAATTATGTTTTAATGATTATATTCCAATTTCCACCTAAATAATTCTTCTCATTTAAACCCATTACCATGCCGATATTCTGTAAGGAATTTTCTCTTATCATTTACATCGAAGGAATTCTTATGTACTATGAATCTAAATTCAATTAAAAATGTGGGGACATGTGTATATATGAGCCAATTATGGTAAATGTAATGTAAATATGATGATACACTCCTTTATCTCTCATAAACCATTTTTATGAATTCTTATGTCATGCTGTTATGCTACCAAAATTTCACAACAATTTTCCAGGCCAATGTTTTTGTGTAGTGAATACCCCACCCATTTCATTATCAAGGGTATTCACCTTTATGCACAATTACTTTTTGATTATAGAGTTTAATTTAGGAATTATACATTACATTATCATGGAATGAATTTGTGACTTTCCCTTTTGAATAAAATTCCTGGTTCTGGTCTTTTGACCAGAACCCACCTTCAAAAAAAATCATGGAATGAATTATTATATTCAAAGAATCCATGTTATATGATCCATGTGGCACACTTATGCATTAAATAAAATGATTAAGAAAGGTTCTCCCTGATTGTGAACTAATGAATTGGGTGAAAATTAATATCATGATATGTCAAGTGAAATAAGGGTTTACTAATGCCAATTAAAGTGAAATGAGGGTCTAATCATGATCATTGTGCACTGAGCCTTCTATCATGCTAATATAATGTTAAATGTTCTTGCCACATTTCCATGTTATGACAATTGTGCTATATCATGCATTTATGTTCATGTTTCTCTTGTTCACCCTTGATATGCAGATTTACTAACAAGAACTATATTATTCATGTTATGCCTTTTTTAATCCCTTACTATTCTTTATAGCATACCCCTTTCTTATGAATTACCTCACGTTATCCCACGGAATGCTAAGTATGATGTAATGTTGTGGTCATGTAATGAACGTTTTCAATAACAATATTTTGTTTTTTGTTCTACATTGTTATGTAATGTTCCTAATTTCCCAAGACACCAGACCTCTATATCCTCTGATTTTTATTAAGTGAAATTTTATGTAATAAATCATGTTTATGTGTGTAATAAAGACCATGGTTGTTAAAGTAGGTATCAATTAATAGGTTTAGTTATTTTTGGAATTAGGATTAGAAAACCCTAGTGAAAACCATAGGGATAAGACTAAGTATAATAAAAAAATCCCTAAATTTTCGCGATAATTGATTATGTGGTTTATTAATAAAATACATCCTTATCTACATAAAAGCAGGTAGAGGCGTCTCTAGCATAGTTGTATCTATGGGTAAAACCCGAAAACACTTCCTTGAGCAAGACTCGAACAGAAAATGGTGCGTGACAATGAGAATTGTTTCACTCTTGGTTACGACACTCCCAGGAGATATGCATTAGTAAATTAACAAGCTTAGTATGAACCATTTGGATGGAATTAAAAAAATACCCCTAAGAATTTATGTGGAAATTTTGATCAGAGATGACATAGAAATGTAACGATAATAAATGTAATTTATAAGTTGTCTCTTTTTTTCATTGGATTCCTCTTTATGTGTTACCCCTATAGTTCCTTTTATTCCACCCAATGGCTCATAATAGGAGGACATGGGCTAATAATCAATGTGATGATCTGTGTGAAGATTGTTCTATTGAGATTCCCAATATGATGGGAGCGGGAATCACATTTTCATGATATTCTCTTAGTTAACTCCAGTTTTGAATAGAATCATGGGTCAAGAGAAACAATCTACCCCTTCTTTGAATGAACAAGCCTCAATCGAGAGAATCGTAAGGCAAAGGCATGATACTCTTAATTGATCATCTGATCCCTCAATCACTGAAAAATTTATTGACTCCATTATGAATATCTTCTCCATCCTTCAATGTTTTGAATAGGAGAAGGTACTACTGGATACTTATCGTATGGAGGACAAAGCTGGTCAATGTGGGACATTAATAAAAAATATAACTCATGAGGAGGATATCGAGGCATTAGAATGGAATTATTTCTAGTAAATTTTTTGTAATATTTTTTCCCTCACACCATTTGTCTTAAAATGTAAAGAAACTTCCTTGCACTCATGAAAAAAGACAACGAATCCATCGAACCGTATGAGGAAAACATCACAAGGCTTGCACGATTTGCCTCTGGTTTTTTTGTTACCACCAAATGCAATGTTTAATACATATTAGGTGGGATAAACCCTAGCCTATGAAATGGAATGGTGATCCACAACATTGATAGCTATGATAAAATTTTCCAATGTTCCCACAATGTCAAAATGAGGATCAGAAAATCTCAGGGGTATCATGGGGATTAGAAGTGGAAGGTGGACATAAATTCTGGTGGTCTAATGGATAAATCCAAAAGTACTATGAAATTGCAGCACCCCACTTGCCAAATATTCAAAAAGAATAACCCAAGAAATTTCCTTAAGGGGATGAAGAAATAATTTAGGAGTGGAAGAAAATGGCACCTGACCATTAACTACTAAAAAGATAAACACGAAGTTGCTATAGAGGAGAATATCACTGCATTCGAACCTCAACACATTGTTTATTTCTCCATCTACAAAGAACCAGGGAACTTTGTAAACAAGGTCCCCAATCCAAGGTATTTTAGAGTCAATATATAACCTCCATGGTAGCAACAATGATATTTTGACATCACTACAACCGTTGTGAACCCCAACAATGATGTGGTGATAGGTATTATAGTTATTCATCCATAAATAGTGATGAATCTTTTTGATTCTAATTCTATGAATTATTTTATATCCCGAATGATTAGTAGAACTATCCCAACATCACTAAAAATCTTGGAAATAGAGGTGCTGGTGAGAATAGAAAATGGAGAAATCATTGAATCCCATGAATAAAACTCCCCCTATCACAATATGGGGTTCGAACTTCCTATTAAACATTGTTATACTCCCTTTGGTGGAATTTTATGAAATTGTGGGCATGGATTGTATTTACTTATATAGTTTTAAAATAAATTATTATGATAGGAAAATCACTCTTTATATGGTGAATCTTCCCCCAATTCGGTACCAGTTCAAGGAGGAGGATGAATCTTATTTAGCACCATCATCTCAAGTGTGGATATTACTACCCTATTAGAATGCATATCTTTCTCATATGATTGATTATAAGGAAGAAATCATCCTTGAGGACATGACTTTTGTGCAGGAATTTTCTGAAGTGTTTCTTGAGTAATTGTATGGTCTTCCTCATTAAAGAGATGATGAATTATCGATTAGTTTTTTACCTTGGGAGTTTCAAATATCGAAGACATTATATCGAATGGATGCTGTGGAGATTGAGGTGCAGAAGAAACAATTACAAGAGAATCTATATAAAGGGTTTATACACCCAAGTGATTCACCATGGGGTGCACCAGTCCTCTTAATCAAGATGAAGGATGGGTCTATGAACCTTTTCATTGATTATCGGGAGCTCCACAAAATCACAATAAAGAACAAGTATACTCTGCCCTGAATTGATGAATTTTTCGATCATCAACATGGAGCACAATACTTTGCCAAGGTGGATTTGGGGTCGGGATATTACCAAGTAATGTTGAAGAAGTATGATATCCCAAGACTTATTTTCATACAAAGTACGTGCACAATTAATTCACAATGATGCCTTTCAGACTCACAAATGTTTCAGTAATCTTCAGGGACTTGATGAATAGGGTCCTTACATATTACCTTAAACAAAAATTGGTAGTATTTATAGATGACAATTAATTATCCTCCAAAACCATGGGGGATAATTTGGAGCATCTATTAACTATACTAGAATCCTTTCAAAAGGATAATCTCTATGAAAAGTACAACAAGTGTGATTTTTGGTTGAAGGAAGTCCCATTCTGGGGTCATATCATTACATGCAATGGGATATCTGTGGATCCCTTCGAGATATCCACAATTAAGTTATGACCGAGGACATCATAGGTAATATATATCCATATATTGCTAGGATTAGCTGGATATTATCTCCTATTTGTGAGAAATTTCACATTATTGTCAAACCATCTTACCATGCTAACCCAGAATGGAATCCAGATTTATAGGATTGATGAATGAAAATAGGGCTTCAAAGAGTTGAAAATGAGGCTTATCACTTCAACCATGATCACATTACCAAAATCTGGATAACATTTTGTGTTATTTAGTGATTCTTAAAATGAGGTTATGGGTTGTGTGTTGATTAAAAATGACCTAGTCATTTCCTATTCTTCTAGGCAATTGAATGTTCATGAGAAAAACTATCAAAGACATGATCGAGAGTTGGTTGTAGTAATCATCACATTGAAAATTTTTATACATTATCTCTTTGGTGATAAGTGTAAAATATATACTGATCATAAAAGTCTCAAGTATATATTCACATAGAAAGAGTTAATATGTACCAACAAAGATGGTTAGAACTGATCAAATACAATGATTGTTCAATCCATTACCACCCTGGGAAAGTCAACAGTGTTGAAGATTACCTAAGTATAAATGACCCATTATTTCTATCATTGATGACAATTGAAAAGGATCCAACAATTTTATATTTGATGAATATAGACATGGGAGTTATAAAGAAGGGTACAACATCAATCATTGCACAAATTTTTGCTCAACTATCTATTTTGGAAAGGATAAAAGGATGCTGAAAAGGATGATGTTGGAATTTAAAAGAAAGTGGAAACTATAAAAAAATGGAAATACTCATAGTTCAATGTTAATGAAGATGTAATTGTGATATTTGGTAAAATACTATGTGGTCCATCATATTCGGTGTGATAGAATGAAATTTTTGAAGATGCATATTGTTCTAATTAATCTATTCACCCATGAAACACGATGATGTATTGAGATCTCTGAGAGTATTATTTGTGGGATAACATTAAGAATGATATCGCTGAGTATACACCAAAGTGTTCGATATGTCATCATGTGATGATTAAGAGAAATATTTATAAAGGGATTATGCAACAATTACCGAAACTAATGTAGAAATGAGAGAACATCACCAAGGACTTTTCTCCAGACTTCTAAAGACATCCAAATGAAAAAATTGTAACTGGGTTGTTGTGGATTTTTTTAAAAAGAAAACACAATTTTTTGTAATTTAAGAGTATTTCTCATCAGATGAACTATAATTAATATACATCAGAGATGTGGTAAGGATTCATGGAGTACAACAATCAATTGTATCCATTCAAGATTCATGATTCACAACTATGTTCTGGAAGAGTCTCCGACACACTCTGAATACTGAGCTGAACTTCAATATGGATTATCAACCTCAAACAGATGGCCAATATGAGTGTACTATCAAAACAATTGAGGAAATTTTGAGAGCATTCTCAATGGACTTCAAAACAAAATGGGATCGACATACTCATCTAGATGAGTTTTCTTACAATAATAGTTTCTACTCAAGCATCAAAAGGGATCCATATGATTCCCTTTATGGGAAGAGGTGAACAACACTGGAATGTTGGGATGAAATTGTGGAGTGGAAACTCATAGGTCCTGAAATTGTCAATGAAATGGTGAATAAGGTTAATACCATCCTTCAGCACATTCAAGATGCTCAGAGTCGACGAACGATCTATGCCAATAATAATCGATGAGACCCAGAGTTTGATGCTAGAGACATGGTATTCCTCTGCATATCAATGTGGAAGAGAGTTATGAGATTTGAGAAGAATGTAATGCTTAGTCAAATGTACATAAACCCTTTTTAGATCCTGGATCTCATTGGAGCAGTGGCTTATCGACTAGTACTCCCCCCGAACGTATCTCAAGTACATGATTTATTCCATGTACTACTCTTGAAAAAGTGAATACCAAACCCATTGCATGTACTCAATCTAGAGGTGGTACCACTAGAGAATGACCTCCACTGTGAAGAAAAGACATTTATGATCTTAGATCATAAAGAAATAGTTATATGAAATAAGACAATGCCTGTCATCATGGTGGTGTGGCTAAACCACTTGTTTGACGATGCAATGTGGGAATCAGAGGAAGTGATGCAGTAGAGTTACCCTCAACTGTTTTAGTATGAGAGATAGAAATTTTGAGGGAAATTGTTTTTAGGGCGGGAATATTGTAACGAACCAAACATGTATTAATGAAAATTCTTCTTGAAATAATTAAATGTATTATTATGTAAAATGGTTATATATGACATATTCACATCCTTGGATTCATGTTTTTGGATTTAAAAATTCCACTAAGAATTGTTACCATTTCTAATATATTCATTAAACAATGATCACTTGATTAGTATAAATATAAGGCTTTTAAAAAAACTAATTTACTCAAACAATGAAATTGAAGGCCTCATCTAGTAGAATTGGTCCGTATAATGCCCATTTGTGAGAGCTTGGAAAGGATGTGTAATGACCCGATAATTCTCAATGACTTGAGAGTGCAACGAATTATAACTAGGCCTTAAGAGATATCCCCAAGATGTCAAAGGCTGGCAATAAACACCGAAGGGTCTCAAGCATAAGTGGGGGATGATTTACCCTTTAAGAAACAAAACCATCCATTAATCATTCACTATATGATGCATGCACAAATGAAAGAGCAATCAACAAATTCATTTATGTTAAACCACATTAGTGTACAGAACAGCAGAAGACCAAACCAAACAACAAAATACACAGTGGAAGAACAACTCAAGGCTCTCAAAAGGCACCACGACTCCGTGGTCCACAAGCTTCAAGTTCCACAACAGCTCCCAAGCATCACCACGAGCCTCTAGTAATAAGATGCTTTACCTCAACATGTGTCCCAGAATATGAAATCTGCAAAAGCACCAACGTAGCAAAGTAGGGGTGATTATAAAACTCAGTATGTCTTCCCCAATTACTTCCCTAATCACACCACTAGTATAGAAGAGTTAGCCACATTGATATGATTTTTTTTCCATAAAACATTTTCTCAAAAGCAATTTATAACTAAATATAAACAGGTTTCCAAAACCATTCATAACCAAAGCATTTAAAACCACTTTCCCAACAAGTAATTTTTACAGAAAAATCACCAATCAAGCATTAGAACCATCTCACCAAATAGATCTTGTTGGCATACCCAACCACTTCCACAAACCCATGCAACCAACTATGCATGCTACCTGGAAGAGGGGAGAATCCTTAACCCTTATCCATCCCAACCATGATGGGGGAGACTTCTTACAATTATCCAACCCAAATTCACATGAATGCTTGACGAGGGAGAGCCCTAACCCTTATCCATCCCAACAATGATGGGGGAGACCCCTAATCCTTATCTGTCCCGAATGAAATATGAATGTTTAACAGGGGAGAGCCTTAACCCTTACCCATCCCAACACTGATGGGGGAGATCCGTAACCCTTATCCATCCCAAATTCTAGATAAACACACACAAAAGATTCACAACAATCATTCCAAAGCCATACTTTCAATAAAACGCCTTTTATTGAAAACCATTTCCATCAAAACCAAGTGTGTTCAACCAATTCAAGCATTTCTATAAAACTCCATTTTTATTGAAAACCAAATCGATCAAAGTCATTTTAACCTCAATCCATTGAAATAAAAAAACCTTTTTATTGAAATCCCATTTCTCATCAAACCATTTGAAATTTCAGAAATTTCATAATTTAAAATCAAAATTTTAAATTCAAATACCCAAATCACTTTTCACAACAATTCACCAACATTTCACAATTTCATCAAAACCATAAATCATCACTAATGAAAATTTATTCCATGTTTTTCACATTCAATACCATTCAAATAACCAATTTGAAACTAATCCAACCAATTCTAATAAGAGGAGTTGAGAGTGAATCCACCTACCTCAAAGGTTTTGATGAAAATCCTACCAAACAGACAATGCACAAGAAAACCGGGCCGATTCACCAAAGATCCCCCTTATATCTCTTCTCCTAACACAATAAAGACCAAATCTTATCATATTTGGCATCCATACACTTAGATCTACCCATAATGGGCATAGATATAAGAAACTAAGAGAAAGGGAGAAGTAGATCTAGGTAGATCTAAGAAACCATTCATGAACGACGAAGAACGATCACAGAACTCAAGAATCTGTCTTCGATTCTCTAATAGAAGCCTTCGGATCACCTCCGGAACAATTGAGAGAATATTTCCAACCTTGATGGGAGAGTAATCCTGGGTTATGGATGCTTAAGAGATTTAATTAGAAAATTAGAGGGAAAACGAGTTAGATCCACAAATTAGGGTTCTAATTTAAGTGCCTGCATGGTTAGTCCGCACGGTTTGACAAACTGTCTGCTAACCGTGCGTTAGCTCCTGGCTTGAACACCATTCATGCAAGGCCTCATAGCATGGTTTCCCTTAACCTTACACTGACCATGTAGAATCCACTGCCTCCTCAGTCATCCATGCATGGTTTTGCCACACAGTTTAGACAAACTGTGCGCCACCCGTGCACCTTCCCCTTTGCTTCAAACTTAAATCCGGGATCTCCCAACTCTCTCGTATGTCACGCTTAACTTTTAAAACCAAGAAAAGCATCAAGTAAAGGTTACATTCCAAGAACTGGGGGTACTACATTCTCCCCACCATTGGCCTTTCCATCCCCGGAATGTAGAAAACCAATGCCTGTCTGAAAGAGTTATGGCCACTACTCTCTCATTTTGTTCTCGCATTACCAAGTATCTTTCTGAATCTGACCATGTTGCCTCATAACCTGCACTATACTGATGCTTTTCCCACGCAATACATTATCATGCCTATCCAAAATCCGCACCAAGTTATGTGCAAATGAAGCATCTGGTTCTAGGTCAACGTGATCCCATTTGATCACATGGTCAGGATTGAGTTGATACTTCTTTAACTGAGATTCATGGAAAACATTTTGCGCGGAACTAAACTGTGGTGGTAATGCCAACCAATTTCCAACTCTCCAACCCATTCTAGTATCTCAAAATGTCCTATATATCAAGGAGATAATTTTCCATTCTTCCCAAAATGACGATGTCCAATCCTTGGAGTGATTATAAAAAAAATGACAACCTAGTACGAATGACAATGGCCTTCGACGGTGATCAGCATAAGATTTTTAAAGACTCTGAGTTGTCTCCATCCTCTTTCTAATAAACTGAATCTTATTCATGGTTTCTTAGACAAGGCTCAGCCCGACTAGTGAGGTTTTTCCAGTTTCCACCCAACATAGTGGAGAATGACAAGGATTCCCATACAATGCTTCAAACGAAGCCATGCGTATCGAGGCTTGACAGCTGTTATTGTATGAGAACTACACTAAGGTCATATTATCCTCTCATGAGCCACCAAAATCTATTAGACAATCCCAAAACATGTCTTCCAATGTTTTTATCGTCCTCTCGGATTGCCCATCCGTCTGAGGATGATACACCGTGATCATTGTCAACCGAGTCCCAAGGGCTTGCTGTAATGATTTCCAGAAACGAGATGTGAACCTCGAATCTCTATCTAAGACTATAGACACTGGTACACCATGCCTATTAACCATTTCTCAGATATATATTTTTGAAAGATCATCCACCATATAAGTTTTATGAATCAGGATGAAATGGGCCGACTTGGATAGATGATCCACAATCACCCAAATGGAATCATGTTTCCTAACCTTTTGTGGAAGACCTATAACAAAATCCATTGCTATTTGATCCCATTTCCACACTAGAATAGGTAAAGATTGTAACATACCAGCTGGACACTGATGTTATGCTTTAACATGCTGACAAGTTAAATACCTTGAAACAAATTCAGCTACCTTTCGTTTCATGTCGCTCCACCGAAACTGCGCCTTCAACGCCATATACATCTTCTGTGTACCTAGATGTAAAAACCATCTTGAATGGTGGTAAGCATGAAGGATTTGTTCCTTCGTAGTTAATGGTACAACCATCTGATCTAGAAACTACAAAACATAACTCCTATCTAGCTTCCATCTGTCAATGGTCTCCCCACCATTGAGTTTTGAACTCATTGCCACACAGTCTACATCAGATGCCTGTGCCTCCTTTACTATCTCCACCAAATCAGGAACAAGCGCAAGTGGAATGAAAACCACAACATCACCTCGGTTTTCACATTCCACATTCATGTAGGATAATACTGACATCAAGTGCCATTAATCTAAAGCTTCCTTTAACAACTTAGCATACAACTTCTTAATTAATGCATCAGCCACCAAATTGTCATTACCCAGTGTATACATTTAGATAAAGTCGAACGTTTGAAGATACTCCATCCATCTCCTCTGCCTCAGATTCCAATCTCACTGTGAGAGAATGTGTTTCAAGATTTTGTGATCCGTAAACACAGTAAATTTCTCACCAAAGAGGTAGTGTCTCCATGTTTTCAAAGCATGAACGACTATAGCTAACTCCAAATCTTGTTTTGGGTAATTCTTCTCATGCACCCGCAACTGCCTTGAACCATAAGAAACTACATGATCTCTTTTCATGAGGACACAACCCAACCCTAATCCGGAAGCATCAAAATACGCCACATACCCCTATCCTGATTCTGGAAAGATCAATATAGGTGTCGATGTAATCCGAACATTCAGTTCCTGGAAAGACTTCTGACATTCTTCTGTCCATGAGAATGTATCATTCTTCTTTGTTAGAGCTGTCATTGGTGATGCTAGTAATGAGAAATTTCGCACAAAGCATCAGTAGTAACCAGCTAGAACAAGAAAACATCATATCTCGAACACATTGTTCGGTGGTTTCCAAGAGATAATGGCTTCTATATTTTCAGGATCAACAGAGGTGCCTTTCTCAGAAATGACATGGCCAAGGAAATGTACTTCATGTATCCAAAAATCACACTTTTATAATTTTCCATACAAATGATGATCTCTCAAGATTTGTAACACCGTTTTCAAGTGCACCTCATGATCATCCCTTGTCTTTGAATACACCAATATATCATCCACAAACACCACATCAAAAGAAGCTAGATATAGCTGAAATATCCGATTCATCAAATCCATGAAGACTGCTGGTGCATTCGTTAGACTGAAAGGATGAGAACATATTCGTAGTGGCCATATCTACTTCTAAAAGCTGTCTTTGGAATATCCTCCTTTTTAACTTGTAATTGGTGATATCTTGATCGCAAGTAAAACATGGAGAACCACTAACCTCTCATTAATTGGTTGAATAGATCATAAATGCATGGAAGTGAATATCTATTCTTTATCGTATCTAGGTTAAGATTATGATAATCAACATACACTTGAAGAGTTCCATCTGACTTTTTCACGACACAAAAAGTCTTGACATTCTCTTTTACCAAGAGGAGTTTTCAGTTTCAAACCGAAGCTCCCACTATTCCCCATGGGTACCACCATGATTCCTTGGCTCGAAGCTCCCAACAGATCCCGCTGAGCCACTGATTCTTGATTCACCATCTCTGTGTGATCACTGATACACATCACTGCCCTTTGGGAGAAGATATCTTGCCTTAACCATGATTCGGAGATCCTTTCCTTCAATAAAGTGCTACCCGCCACCTCGGGTGAAAACCGCACTAAGCTCATAAACATAGATGCATACTCTATCACAGACATATGCACTTACTTTAGACTGAATAAATCAGTTGTGCGCTAAATTCTAAATGTATGTGGGTAGATTTGTTTATTAAACAATTCCTAAAAGCCTTACCGTGTCAGACCCAAGTCGATTCTTTCTTTGAATATCAACTCCCACCACTGAAGAGCAAGATTCTCTAGCTTTACTTTCATCTCTACCAGTGTCCCCAAGAATTCATAAATTCTATTCATTCTGGACAACCACGTCTCTACCCTTTCCGGGTCAGAATCACCCGTAATGTCGGGTGGATCTAGCATTTGGAACTGAGCCACATAATCAACATTCTTTGGATGTTCCCCTATATTCACACTTCCCACATCTTAGAAAGATTTCACTATGCTCTAGACTAACAGGTGGTTCACCTGGGGATCGGTGCAACCACATTTTCATCTGCAACTTCTGGTTGGTCTCTACGACACCTACCCAGTATCTATAGACAGAACAACCAAAATTGAGTCTCACTTCTGTAGACATCAAGAATTACCATTTCAAATCACATTAGACAACACTATTAAAATTCTTTCCACCTTTCCACATTTTCCGTGTTCTAAATGGAAACGAACTCCGTCAATCTCACTCTCTGGAAACCATTGTCTTAGCATTTCAAATTCTATCACATCAACTACCAAAACATTGTTTTTTCAAAGAACACAATTTTCCATGTTCCACCATTTTTGAAAACATTCAAAATACTATTTGAAAATCAACCCATTTTCAAAATACACCAAATACCATGTTTTCAAAGTCTTTCACTTGAAAACAATTTCTATATTTTTCAAAAATTGGCATGTTGCACAAAATCCATACTCATTCCCCATAATGAGATATGAAAACCTAGTGGGAAGTCATTCATCTATAATGAATTTCATGCTCATCTCATTGGCTAAACCCATGAAAAGGTGATTTCCAACATTATAGAAGTGTATCCAAAAAACATATGTACCCAACACCCCAGAAACTTGATGTTTAGAATAAATAGGTTAGATACATCCTTTTATGCTATACATTTCAAGTTTCGACAATCCTACTCCTATCTAAGATTTCGACCCAAGGAATACAGAAGAATGAATTTCAACTCCAAGAAAAAGAACATTGATGAATACTTGTTAGGAAAGGAACGAACAGGCTGATACCATTTGCAATGACCTACCAATTCTCATTAGCTTGAGAGTGCAACGAGTCATTACTAGGCCTTAAGCGATATCCACATGACGCCAAAGCCTGGGAATAAATGCCGAAGGGTCTCAAGCATAAGTGGGGGATAATTTACCATTTATGAAATAAAACCATTCATTAATCATTCACTATATGATGCACGAAAAAATGAAAGACCTATCAAGAAATTTATTTATGTTAAACAACATCAGAGAGCACAACAGCAGAAGACCAAACCAAATATCAAAATACATAGCAGAAGAAAAACTCAAGTCTCTCCAAAGACACCACGACACTATGGTCCACAAGCTCCAAGCTCCACAGCACCTCGCAAGCGTCACCACGAGCCACTTTTAAAAAGATGCTTTACCTTTACCTGTGTCCTGAAATACGACATCTGAAAAATCACCAATGTGCCAAAGCAGGGGTGAGTATACAACTCAGTAGGTTTTCCCCAATGATTTCCCTACTCACACCACTAGGATAGAAGAGTTATCCACATTGATATGAAAACATTTTACGTAAAACATTTTCTCAAAAGTAGTTTATAACTAATTATAAAAAAGTTTCCAAAACCATTTGTAACCAAAGCAATTAAAACCAGTTTCCTGACAAGTCATTTTTAGTATTAAATCACCAATCAAGATTTAGAACCATCTCATAAAATAGACCTTGTTGGCAAACCCAACCATTTCCACAAACCCATGGAACTAACCATGCATGATACCTAGAAGAGGGGAGAATTCCTAACACTTATCCATCCTAACCATTATGGGGGAGACTTCTTACCCTTATCCAACCCAAATGCACATGAATTCTTGATGGGGTAGATCCAAAACCCATATCAATCCCAACACTGATGAGGGAGACCCCTAACCCTTATCCATCCTGAATGAAATATAAATGTTTGATGGGGGAGAGCCCTAACCCTTATCCATCCCAACACTGATGGGGGAGACCCCTAAACCTTATCCATCCCAAATGCTAGATGAACACACACAACAGATTCACAACAATCATTCCAAAACCACCCTTTCAATAAACCACCTTTTGCTGAAAACCATTTATATCAAAACCAAGTGTGTTCAACCAATTCAACCATTTCAATAAAACTCCCTTTTTATTGAAAACCAAATCCATCATAGTCATTTCAATCTCAATCCATTTCAATAAAACACCCTTTATAATAAAATCCCTATTTCTCATCAAAGAATTAGCAATTTCAACAATTTTATAATTTAAAATCAACATTTTAAATTCAAATATCCAAATCACTTTGCACAACGATTCACCATGATTTCACAATTTCATCAGAACCATAAATCATCACTAATGAAGATTTATTCCATGATTTTCACAATCAATACCATTCAAATAACCAATATGAAACTAAGCCAACCAATTCTAACAAGAGGAGTCGAGAGTGAAGCCACCTACCTCAAAGGTTTTGACGAAAACCCTACCAAATGGAGAACGCACAAGAAAACCGGGCCGATTCAACAAGGATCCCCCTTAGATCTATTCTCTTAACACAATAAATACAAATTCTAGTCATATTTTGCATCCACTCCCTTAGGTCTACCCATAACGGGCATAGATATAATAAACTGAGAGAATGAGAGAAGCAGATCTAAGTGGATCTAAGAAACCATTCCAGAAGGACGGAGAACGATCACATACCTCAAGAATCCGGTTTCGATTCGCCAAGAGAAGCCTTCATATTGCCTCTGGAACAATTGGGAGAAGTTTTTCAACCTTCAAGGGAGAGTAATCCTGATTTATGGCCTCTTAGGAGATTTAATGAATAAATTAGGGGGGAAAAGTTAGATCTACAAATTAAGGATCTAATTTAAGTGCCCGCAGAGTTAGTCCACACGGTTTGACAAACCGTGCGCTAACCCTACGTTAGCTACTGATTCAGCCACCCTTCACGCACAACCTCATTGCACAGTTTCCCTTAACCATGCACCGAACGTGCAAAAGCCACTGCCTCATCAGTCATCCATGCACGGTTTGGCCGCACAGTATAGATAAACCGTGCGCCGCCTGTGCACCTTCCCCTTTGCTTCAAACTTCAATCCAGGATCTCCCGACTCTCCCGTACGTCACCCTTAACTTTTAAAACCAAGAAAGGCATAAAGTAAGGGTTACATACCATAAAATGAGAGTATTACAGGAGGTGGAATCATAGGTATTTTCTCTATATCAATCATAAGGTGAGATTCCACAAGTTAACCATGAATGGAACCTCTTATAGGAGAAGTATAAGTTAATAAAGATTACCACCCGAGAAATGTTATTTGAGCCACCCCAAGAGTCTGTCACCATCACAAACCAAATCATTAGGTCTTATGTGTGAGTTACAAGGAGTTATATAAAAAGAACTATCACTATTATTATGTGCATTAGTTTTCTATAGAATAATGAAAATGAATTCATTTTAATATTTTTACTTTGTAAATGGGTTTTAAATCTCAAATAATATTTTTTAGTCATTATTCAACTAAAAAATATATTTTGATGAATTAATAGATTTTTTAGGTAAATAATATTTTAATAAAATATTATTAAAAAAATTAATTTTTATTATATATAAATGATTTTATATTTTTTATGAATAAAATTATAATTTTTATTAATCTTTGGATGAATTTTTTTCCAAAACCCATGAATTTTAGATCAATGTCAGTTTTTATATTAAAATTAAAAATTAAAATACATAGAAAATTATTTAGATTAATTGAATTTTATTTATTGATTTAGGATATTGATATTATGCAATGGTGAATTTTTCATAATTTTCTGAGATAGTCATATTTTTGGGTAAAAATTAAATACCGTTTAAATATATAACGTGTTCTCTGACATCATAATGACATAATAGTGAAGTAATAAAATACTATAAAAGGGTTCTTTGGAAAATATTTGTTTTACATTTAATATAATGTGATTTTGGGTTTGCTTGCTTAATTTTACAAAACCTTAGTGGACCCTCCAAGACTTATAATAAAGATTATCGTTTTAAAATGATTTTCTTGAGAAGTGTGAATCACACCTACTTAAGAAAGCCTAATATTTTCATAATTTCGTCCATTGGCCTTATAAAATAATTTTTTACACTCCAAATTATAAAAACCAAGGGATAGATTGTGGTTTTGATTAGTTTAAAGTGTTGTGTCCAAAACCTATATAATAAGGAATTCCTTCTCATTTCCTGTATAAACACACTCAATATCCCATTCCACTTCACTCAAACCATTTAGAGCTTTAACAACCCATAAATTACTCTCTCTCTATATTCAATTCAAGGATCCTCAATCTCCCTAGAAGCATCTCTCAGACTCTCCCATGCTTTTGGGATCACACTTCCTAGTAAGGTATTTCTTCCATTCAGATTCTTTCCAAACTAATTTATGTTGTTATACCATTTTATTTTCAATTACAATGATTGGGATATGATTTAAAAACCCCCATATATAACTACTTAGGTGTTAATGATTATATATCACTTTTTCTCTCATTAATTCCTCCCATTTACACTCGATAACATGCCGATATTCTATAAGGGATTTCTTCCTTTCTCATTTTTTTCTAAATTGTATTATGTTGCGATATCATTAAATTTCAATTAAAAATGGTAGTGTATGATTTATCAACTCCCCCAAACTTCCCTCCGTATGTTTTCATGATGATATACCACTTTATCTTTCATTAATTACTCCCATGGACACCCATTACCATGATGAAATTCCATATTGAAGTTCTATTTCCTCATTTACATTCAAGCAATTATTTTGAATAATTAATCTAAATTCCATAACATATTTTGGTAAATGTATCTATACGACCTTTTACAATAAATTTCATGTAAATATGATGAGACACACCTTTTTCTATCATTATCCATTTTTATGAATTCTTATGTTAAGCTGTGAGGCTGCATAAATTGCACCACAATTTTCCAGGCCAAAGTCATTTTGTAGTAAATACCATTATCAATTATATATTAAAGGTATTCACATTTATTCACATTTAATTAATGATTATAGAGTTTCATTTATGAATTCCACATTCCTATATTATGTAAAAAATGATGATATTTAATGAATCCTTGTCATATGATCCATGTGGCACACTTCTGCATGAAATGAAATGATTAAGAAAGGTGGACCCTGATATCTCTCTAATGCATTGTGTAATGTTTAGTATCATGATACATAAAGTGAAATTAGGTTTTTTATCATGATAATTCAAGTTATATGAGGGTTCACTCATGCTCCATGTTCAATTATCCTTGGAATATTCTAATATCCTGAAAAATTTTGTTTCCACATTCCCATGTTATGATAATCATGCAATATCACACCTTTATATTAATGTTTCAATTATTCTCCATTTATACAACTATTTCCTAAAATGTACAATATTCTTCATGTTATTCATTTTTTACTCCTTTACTGGGTTTTATAAGTCACCCTTTTCTTATACGTGTCCTTAGGTTATCCCATGTAATGCTAAATACAAAGGAATTTCGTAGTCATGTAAAAGAAGATTTCACTAAAGATGTTGACTTTTATATTCTATGTTGTTATTTATTATTTCTAATTTTCCAAGACACGAGACCTCTTGATCTTCAGGTTTTTCTTAAGTTCATGTTTATGTAATAAATCATGTTTATTTGTGTAAAAAAACGTAGGGTTGTTATATTCACTTTATTTGATCGGAAATATATATTATTTCAAAACCATGTTTTCCAAAATTGTTTTGATCAATTATTTATATGTTTTTATGTTATTTTTAAATAATTGGTTTTAAAAACCTTTTCAAGATTTCATTATATTTCTTCAAATTAAATTCAAAGAAATGGTTTTAAAAATAGTTTAAAAAGTCCTTTATAAGTTTTCAATGTATTTTCAATGAAATGGATTTAAATTTTTTTCTAAATAATAGATTATATAACATTAATGTGTTTTAAATAATAAAATGTGATTAATTTTTTTAAGATCATTTTATAATTTTTCTTGAAAAATGGTTCTGAAAAGGTTTTCAAGATTCTTTATATAAATTTTTAGGGGAAAAGTTATTCAAAATTATTTTGAAGCCTTATTTCTATGGTTCAAAAGGATTTTTAATAAAAATCTTTTTCGAAATATTGTATATTTAAAAAATCCATTTTCATGAAAATAAATGTTATTTTCTATAAGAATTTTTTTCAAAATATCATTCCAATTTATTTTCTTTATAAGATGAAATCTGTTGATGTTACTCAATCCATTATAATAAATGATCCAAAGGATCCATTAATATTCTTTACTTAAAGGTTTATGTTTGGATTTGATTATTCCAATGACACACTTTTATTAGCCAAGATTAATATGGTTTTTAAGCCCACTTCTATGCGTCGGTTATGATTTTGATGAAATGATTATGAATCTTGTATATTTTTTAACATATTGAGATATGAAGACATGTTTATGACACCCATTTCATTTCATTGGTTATGATATGATTTCTTATGTTTTTTAAGTAAAAGTATATATGATTTTATTATGAGATGGATGAGACCTATATCTTCCTCCAATGAATTGGGTAATAGTAAATGTTTTATAAGGTTAAATGGTACAGAAGTGGGCATCCCAATCCAAAAAAACAAGAGGATACATGGGATGAATTCCATGACCCAAATAATAGGGTATATATGATGAAATTCCAAGACCGAAACAAGAGGGAACATGAGAGAAAATTGAATTCCCAAAACAAGAAGGTGCATATGAGGACATCCCAATCCCCAAACAAGATGGTACATGGGAGGATATCCCCAGATTGAAGTATGTGCACTAGTGATTATCCCATTCCTAACATGTTACCATTTTCTTGGATGGTAGCCTTGACATATATATTTTGTATGATTATGTTTCAACCAAAATTGCAGGTCTTATTCATATATTATGCCATCAATGATCTTTTTATTCATTACTATAGGATTAATTTCTTATAGAATTATAATAATTAGCTGATTATTCGTGTTTATGATTTTTTATATTAAGGGTATGATCTTAAAATTATCATGATCACATTATCAAACCTTATGTTAATTTTATTCTTAGCATTTCATTTATTTACCTTTACTAAGCATTTAATCTCATGCTTTTTATATGTTTACTATCCATAGGTTATGAAAAAATGGTTTTATGTAGTAATTGTAAGGGGGAGATATTTTTTCAAATTATTATAGATAATTCAATAAGTTAGTAAATTTTGGTTTCATGTTTCCAAAGGAACTAAACTAATATGGTCTTTGGGCGTCAATTTTTGTAATGTTTTAAGTATTATGAAAATTTCATGTAATCATTATGTATGAAAAGATAGGGACTACATAGTTTGTATTAAAGAAATGGTTTATTTTTCATTTTCATGCTATGATGAGAAAACAATTTTGAGAACTTTGAGGACATGTCAATAGATAAGTTTATTGATAATGGAAAGTATAAGAAATTTTTACTTGAATTATTTTGAAGGATTGAGTGATTGGTATCTAAGAAATACATCCCTTTAAATATACTATTAATTGATGTGGATCTATAATAGACGGACCAATGAGTAACAAATATGAAAGTATTTTTTGGGCCTGACTCATGGTCATATGGTACATGATAACGAGACATTATGCACACCTACTTTGACATTACTTTGGGATATGCTATTGGAATTCACAAACGCTTCACGAAATATCATGGAGGATGTAAATTATTGTTGAATATGACTAACTTAGGATAATACTAGGGAATCATATATTAAATATAGTTTTAGGATTTAGACATCTTATAAGTAATTCTTATGATGACTATGTGGTTTTCTACTATGATAACTAATGACAGCACTATGATTCTGTTAGTAGTTATTAGTGGGAACTAGAAGGAACTGGAATAACACAAAATGTGATGGTTGATTTTTGGATGATATATCTAGTGCGATGATCATTGGAGTGAATGATGTTGTGTTCATTTCTAATCAGTTTTCACAAAACTTGATTAACAACGTGTACCTTAAAAAACTATCTGACACACCAAGGAATGATAATTTATTTTCCTTTGTGTCAATAATGTGGAAAGAATCACCTAAGTGAAAGTATTATAGGAATAAGAAGATGTTTTGACAGTGGAAAAAAATGAAAAAAAATCATGTGACAGCAATGGAAAAATGAAATGTTTGGATAATGAAATTTAATATAATATTTTATTCCCATAGACATCATAAATGGTTTTTTTATTTATGTGTTAAAGAAATTTTCATTGTGAATAATAATTTTCAAGAGGAATTCTACTAAACAGAGTCCAAAAGTTGGTGACTGTAATGGTTGAATTGTTGAAGATAATGACACTACATAAGAAATTTGAAAGGAAATATATATTAATTAATAGGTTGAGGTATCCTTCTTATGTACAATGGATGAAGTGGAATAATCAGTGTTTTTATGTATTTAGGATTATGGAATTATGTTATATGAAATACGAAATACACATGGATTTTAAAGTTTATGTTTTTTCGCAAATGATTTACAGGAATTCCTTGAATGGACTCTATGGAATAGAAATGTGATTTATATCGAGATGATGTTTATGGATAACACATGATTAAGGGAAATATGACCATTAATGTGTTTATTATGTTACAATAGTTTTTTTATAGTAATATGTTGGATATAAAAATATTTGGTTGAACTTATTACCTTAGAAATAATAAAGAACTTGTTGAAAAGTTGTTTAAGCTATCATGGAAGAAGTTTACAGATTGTTTGATTTGTGGAATATATCCAGTAATCTATGAAACAATGAAAACTGATATTTTCCAAAAGGATTTATGGTAATTCATGTTATTAACATGTTTCAAGAAATTATATGACAATGGTATTCACATGTTTGGGTTTTGACAATGAATACATACTTTGTGATATACTAGGGATCAATGTTAGGTTTATTTTAGGAAATTATTTCAAATGTTTTTTATTTTAGTCATTCAGAAGTGTTAATAGAAGATAAATGGGATTAATTATCACATATATCATGATCTATCGGTGCTTCAGGATTGAAAATTAAACTATCCATTTAGAAAATGAGGTAATGTAGAAATTGGTAAAGACATGAATAAAGGGTAACATTTTACTTGTGCAAGTTAATGAAAACAAGTAATAACAACTTCTCATGAAAATTCACTATCCATAGGTAATGGATTTTGAAACCAAAAAGGTTATCCTAGAACCATATTTTTTGATAAATCAAATGGTTACTTAGATAATCACAGATTTTTTGCTTTATGATTATTAAATTTCATTGGAACAAGTTCTCTATCAATATCCTCTAGAACATGATAGTTAGATTTATATTCCATGTCCATAATTTCACAAGCAACCAATGTTATCCCATTTGGAAACCTTGTGATATGTTAATTTTTGTAATTGTAATGATTCCAACATCCCTTTTTATGGGATGTTTGGGTATTCATTTTAACTATGTGTGATTATATGAAACAAACATTCAATTATAACACCTTTGACAACACACATGACTTTTTAGGGTGAATTTCATTTTAATGCGGTATAATGTATCACTCTAAGATTTGGTGTATTATTTTTTGAATTAATTTATTATTTTTGATATTTTTTGTTTCATGTTACACTGAAAATAATTTTTTTATATCAATTCACTAAGTCTAAATGTCCTTTCACATGACACCGACTTGGTGCATGTTAAAAAAAACATAAATATTAGCTTTATCTACATGGATTAATAAGGTAAGCTTACATAACATGGAAGTCTTACATTCCACGACAACTTATATAACACGTATGATTGAGTGTAATCATAAAATAATTAATTATTAAAATATAATTATTTAATAGGATATAAAATAACAATTAAATTTAAGACTATATGATTTAATAACATCTGAATATATATAGTTTCATTATCTATCTTTGTAATTGTTAGAAAATAAAATAGAAATGAAATGAATATAAAGGTATAGATTTTATAAAATTCAACTTTTATGTGAAAAAAATATTTATATTTATAAGTTAATTTTATTAAAAATAGTGAATGATATTAATTAAAATTTTAAGTTATATATTAAGAAAAATATTTTTGATAATCATGAAATAGTTTTTTAGATATAAGATTTGAAAAACCTAATTTTATTCTTGAAAACCTATATTTTATAAATGGTGTTTTACCATATATTAATAGAGAACCAATTTTAAATCCAATTTTCAGAATATTAATAGTTTTAATATATTCAAATAATCCTCATATTTTAAATTGAAATGTAAATATTAGGTTAAAATAAATTGTTTTTATTTTTCAATAGGGATTCATTTTTTAATGAATATTTAAAAATTCTTAATTTTTATGATAATATTTTTTTTATATAAATAAATTTTATGGTGAAATTATATTTTAAATTGGATAATTACACAATTATTTTATAAAATAATCCAATTTAGGAAATTTTAAAAAAAATTTACATTAAGAATGGGTATAGAAATATATCAATCTTTTGAACTTTTTTACTTCAAAAACCCGTAGTGTCGTCCCATCAACGAGGTTATTATAAGATTAATTTATCAAACTTATTTGATTATAAATATGAAAAATAGATTCCATAGTTTGAATCACAATAATTTATAATTTCCCAAATGTGAAACATTGTTTTTTAATAAAAATATTATCCAAAGTGATTAAAATTAATTACAATGATTAATAGAAAAATTAGGTTAAAAAAGTACTAAACTGTAACATTAAGACCCAAAAAATAATGAAAAATGTAAAAAACTCATTTTACTGAAATTATTCCGCCATGAACCTTCCATTAATGAGTTTTGTTGGATCAGTTGACTTTTTGAGGTAAAAATGTGGGCACACCTAACTTTTTTTAAAAAAATTACGAGCGTGTCCTTTCCCTTCCCTATAAAAGGCCAGCACCTCTCTATCTTCTTCATGCGTCTCAAACTAGTTAGGTTCAGATGAGATATTCCTAATTCAGTTAAAAACAACCCCCATAAATTCTATAAGCCTCTAATTGGGATTAAATCCATCCATGGAATCCTTTTGGCACAAACCAAATGGAGTTACCCGATTAAGAGTTAACGACTTTTGTCAAGATCATTTCATTTAGTTTATTTCAACACCCCTCTACTCTATTTATTCCAATAATGTATAAAAAAATAGCATCATAACTACAAAATAAATTTTTATTTCATCTTCTTGACCTAAAATTACTATATCATCCGTATAATGCGTATCGATGATACTATTTACATGTTCCGAGAACTACCAACATACGAAACTATCATTGATCATTTTTCTTTTACCACCTCTCATGGTAGACATTATCATCGATAGCCTATTTATATATCACATATATTATATTTATTATTTCATTAATATTTATTATTTATTTTATAAAAAATAAATTTATACTTTCCATATTCAGTAAATACGATAATTTGGTTTGAGTAAGTGTGGATAACCACCCCATCAAAGCAATATGATTCATTTACACACTATGTGGAATGTATTGAGGATGAGTTTAATGAACATATATGAGATATGATAGATAATAATTATATAGGAATAATTATATATATATATATATATACATATATATACATATACATATACATATATGTGTGTGTGTGTGTGTATGTGTCGCTTAGCTTCTTCCCTTCAAAACAATAATAAAAACGTAAACAATGTTCATCTGTATGTACGTCTTTTCATCTCAATGAACGATGTATTCAATTTCATACTCCAATATTATAGAGACTATTATATAGAATATATACTGAATATACATGATATTTATATCATGATGTAAAAAATGAAAATCATGATATATGTATAAAAATACATGATATAACAAATTAAGACACATGAAAAGAACAAATCAGATATTACCCAAAGTGAAACATACTATATAATTGTAAACAAATTGGAAATATAAGGTCATAATAAAACCATATAACTTATTTGATATAGAAATATGGTTCTTTTATAAATGTATAAAAATATTATATATAGTATACATGATATTTTAATGTTAATGAAGAGAGTCAAGACACGGGGTAAGAGAATTTCATATCACCTTTTATTTCAATGACACATGTAATTTTTTCACTACCATTTCATTTTGTGTGGTGTTTTTAATTCCCATAGAGGAATTATATTTTTTATACCTAAAATTATGTGTATTTACATATCCATTTTATTATTTTTCTATCATTGTATTTTTTTAAAAACAAACAAAATTAGTAAAGTAATTTTTTTATAATTTTTCTCCCTTGAAACACATTCTATGTTATGCAAAAATGGGGGATATCTTTGTGGGAAAAATTGAAGACATTTACCTGAGATAGAATATTTTTGTTCCATGTTTCTAAATGAAATAAACTATTATTGTGTTTAGGTATCTGTTTTAATAATGTTGTATGTACTATAAAAAACTTCTGTAATTATAATTTAGTAAAATATAGGGTCTCTATATATTTGTCCTAAACTAGTGAACATAAATCATTTATAAATGAATCCTATAAGATGTAATGGGATGCTATACTATGCATGTGAACCATTAAGTAAGAATTATATATCCTTTTTGGTCTAAATCCAATATTATTATGTACGAAAATCTCCTAAAAATTCTGATCATATGAGTAAATAATATCTCATTATAACAATATAATTAAATAATTCTCAATTTATTATGGCTATGAATTAATGGAATATAAGAGAAGGATGATAGAAAAATTTCTAAATGAATGAATTAAGAGAAAGAATGATTTTGTCACATGTGATAATTATGGAAAGAAACACCATTGTACTTGATTAAATGGATTGGGTTTTTTTGGTAAGTGTTGAATAATAGGAGATTGTTATTGTGATTATAGAGGTATAATTTTTATTATGATTTATGCTAAATTAACTAAAAGGAGATGGGACACTAAAAAAACTTTCCCCATGCATCATGGGAATATACCTTTAAAGAATATAATTTATCATTTTTACTCAAATGGAAATGACAAAAAACAGGAATGATTAATTATATTGGATTTTTATTCAATAATTAAGTCATTTGACTTTATAAATAATATATAGTGATAATAATGTTGAAATATTTATATGGATTGTAAAACTTTAATATTTGTTAAATGATTTCATAGAATATATTGAATGGTACCAAAAAAAAGATTCAGTAGAAATTTGAAGATCATTGTAAATTAACTATTTAATCGATGAAAACCCTTAATATGTTCTTGATATTATAATAATGGTTTGGTGAGAAGTGATGATTGACATGGATACTGTAAATTTTATAGTGCTGACTACTGTGGAACTGGAAAATGATTTATTGAAAAAGTTGTTTATAGTATCATTAGTTGACATCAAAATATTTTTTTAAGGAATATATTCGACTATATGTGATTAAATAATTAATAAGGATGAATTCAACTATTCAATAAGGTTTTATGGTAATTCTGTTTATTACCATTTTTCTAAATAATAAATGATGAAGGAATTTACATGTTTGGTGTGTGATGGATACGGGCCACATTATTTTTTCTATGGAATATAATATTTATTTGTTAACCTTATTTATAAATTTGGTTAGACATGTCCTTGAATATTTATAAGGTTTACCTTTTATAGAATGTATTAAAAAGAAATTTAGGTGTTATTAGATAACATTTTATAACCATTTTGTTTTTATTAAATATGATAGGAATATCTTATAACTCTTTAAATTATTGTATGATGTATTTAAGGGTAATTATATTTCAAATATCTTAAAAGTTTTTTCTCAGGATATTCATTTATTGGAGTATAGGATGAATTGGAAATTCACTGAATCATAACCAAAAGTTGAAATGGTTCTTTTAAAGTTACAAAGTAAGTATATTTTATTATATTATGATTAGTTGAAATAATTCCCCAATAGTTGGAAAAGGGTCTTGAATTTTTCCCCTATTATCATTATTTATGATGATATCATTGACCCTTTTCCATCCTATTTGGTTTATTATTTTATGGTGGTTGAAATTTTATGGATCACCCAAAATGTTGTGATCTATGTTATCTATAATACTCCATCATTATTTTGGTGTTAGTCTCTTATCCATTTCTAGGTTTCCAGTTTACACATATGTTTTCCTACATAGAAAATAGGCTTTCTAATTACTCCAAATGACCATCGAACTTTATAATTATTTCTTATTAACATGATATTTTGTTAACATTTTATGATGTGGGGTTTCAGAAAAATTTATTTTCAAATAAAAAACCATATCTTTATGATATTAATTCTAAATAAAAAGTGCATGATTTATTTAAGGTTTTTATAATGTAAAAATCCCAGGAAATTAAAATATATTTCTGTTAGAATAAGTATAATTTTCTAATTAACACGTGATGCCCACAATTATAGGTTTATATAGAAGAATGTTTACACATGTTTTTCACAGTTAATATAAATTAATTTATAACACTTAAAATATTTTCCTCAAAAAACATAAACTTTTATATCAAAACTCAATATTTATCTTACGACGATTTTTTTTTGAGAAGATTCATTTTATGATGAATAGTGAAAAGACTTAGTCTAATTGATAAAATTTAATTTTAATTGGTTTTAATGTAATATTAGATCAAATGTATACCCATTAACTAATTTTAGGACAATTTAATAATTTTTAGTTTGAATTCAAATATAAAAATATTTTCTACTTTTTAACATTTTCACTTTAGAAACTCCATTTCTCATAATGCTTGAGGGTTATTTTTTGAATTAAATTTTTTTACATCTATGAATTTAATTGGGATAAACAGATTCCATTTTTTTATCATCATAATTACTAATTTATTTTAATATTCTCTTAATTTTTAGAAAAATTGATTAGTGAATGTAGTGAAAATTAGTTGTGATGGTCAAGGTAAAAATTTATTTGTTGGGGGGAGGGATAAACTAAAATGATAATAGTTAAAATGATTTGTTATTATTTTAATTTTATATAATGAGATTATTTATAAATTTTAAATAAATGTATTTGAAATATGTATATTTTTTGGAACATTAATTTGAATATGAACCATATATAATGTTCTGTAAATAAAAAAGAGAAAAACGATAATTATCTTCCTTTTAATTTCTATAAAGCATTAGTATTGGGAGAAAAAACCGTATGTCAAGTTTTAAATTCTATTTATAATTAAAAATGGTTATTTTTATCAATATAAATTTTTTAACTTTTTTATAGATGAAATAATTACTATAGATGCTTATGAAATAACAACACAAGTATTAATTCGGTAATAATATAATTAAATAAACAATAATAAAAATATTAAAATTTAAAGGAATTTAATTGATTATTATGTTGCTTTAATTTTTTATGAGTATACCATGTAAAATAGGTATGAAAAATATATTCAAATTCAGTAATTGTCAAGATATTTTTAAATTCATTTTAAATTAACAATGTAAAATTGTCATTAATGTTATTTTATGATAAAATATATTTAATTAAATGATTTCATATTACTAAAAATACGATCATATTTAATATTTTAATAAATATAAAATATTTACCATTCATGTTCTAATTTTTTTTATAATGAATATATTTACCCCAAAATAGTAAAAAACTTGGTTAATGCAGTTCTGGTTAATGTAGTGTTTTTCACATTTCATAACCTTTTGTGAAAATTAATTTCATAAAATGAGAAATTTTATTTTTATAAATTTTATATCATGTTTATAATTAGTGGGAATAATTTTACTAATAACTGTGACTTTAATTTATTCATAAATGATAAATTAACTAGGTTAGATAACTAGTCACCATGGTAAAAACAAAAGGGATAAATTTGAGTAAACATAATGACTAAGGAAACAATTAAATATAATCTCATATATTTTTTTGTCACGGAGGTGTTTCTGGACCAAATAAACCCAAATATATATTAATATTTTATTTTTGAGCCAGATATGATATGGAATACCACCAATAGGTGAATACTTTCGAGTATTTCCCTGAATTCCACTCCTCCCAAACTATAATAGGGAATTCACTCATCCCATTTCAATACACCACTCAGGAATTTTGGATCATAAAAAAACATCTCAAATAACCTCAAATAATCCAAAAGATAATACTATTATCCTTGTTGTTTGAATGAATCCATCCTTTCAAAGCTTATGTGCAAACCTTAGTTTGAAACTTATGGAAGAGGTAATGTTCTACTATGAGCATCATTATTTTAATTCATTCTCCAACTAATTAAATTATTTTGAAAAAAATGATTATAGAATATCCAAATTATCCTTAACATACTGATATGTTGGTATATTCTTTGTATCAACTAATACTTCACTCACATCCATCAAATGGGTTTTGAAATCACCATTCGTATGTATGACAGACTACAACCTTATGAAGCAATGTCATTAATTATTTTATTATCTCCATTCACAATATGAAATTGTAATTGATATTGAGTAATTTTATTATATTTATGAAATATTTATATCTTTGGAGTCATTATAAAATATATATATCTTATTATTCTACATTCCGTGGGAGATACGATAATATCACTTGTCTGTAAAGTGGACTACCGCCACACAAAGCATTGTGATTCATATTTCACTAACACAATACATGAAAGGAGATAAAGATAAATTTAAAAATTATCTGTGATATGAATCAAATTATTATTATATTAAATAAAAATTTATCAGCCTTTAATGATATTTTATACCATTTTTCATTTGTTACTTTTTCACTCACTAAAAGTCAACAACATCATTCGTGTACCTATGGGCTACCACCTTTATGAAGCGATGTAACTTGCTTTTCATCACCACAACATGTTTTAGAAATAAAAAAGTATATAATATGGTTTTAATAATATTATTATAAATATTTAATGATGATATCTTACTGACCTTCTTTCTATAATTATTAGTGAGGAATGAAAATATTTCTTATACATACGTACATGCTACCATCACCAAGATCGTAATATACATCACATTTCATAACCCTAACATATAAATAACACAAAATGAAAAATATATTTATCTATATTATAATTATTTCAGGTTTATTTTTCTATATATGATGAAACTATATTATCTTTTCCAGAACTGGATCTTTAATTACAAAACACATATAATAAGGCAAGGTAATTAACACTAAAAACAATGAAAATGACGAATGATTATTGTTTATATAGTGGTAAGATGTTATAGAATGATCATATATGACATTATAAAAATTAATATATTTCAATTAATTTTTATTAAAATGATTAAAACCACTATAAAAGTGGTTAAATAATATAAAATTTAAAAGAGGTGTGTGGTAAGATATTTCATCTCAATTTACATTCCATCATGAATTATTTGTGGTTATGAAACAATTAACTTTTATGTTGTGTACATACTACCCCATAGACATTTATTATTAGCATTAATTCATAATTAATGGTTTTTAAAATTACTATTTTAATTATTTAATCCAATGAGATGTTAATTGAAAATTACCCTATGGTAAAAGTTATTAGAAAATCTGACATTCTTTTGAGGTTGATAAAATTATCTTGAATTAATCACTTCATTATAATATTTTTTCAATATAAATCTATTTTTCCATACATATCCACATTTTTTCATCCTGGATATGATTACATCCAAAACCCCATACAAATTTTTACATACAGTTTTCACTTTGAATATTATTTTATTATCTAAAGAAATATTGGCCAATCTGTATCCTTCAATAAATATAAGAATTTATTGAGAGGGCATATTAATTAGATAATTAAATCAATCTTTATATATATATGGAATTATTTTAACATGCATTTATTGGTGGGGCTTGGTATAATATCCCCCCTTGATGCATTGGTGGGTTTCATGAGAAAAATGATGTTATCAAAATTAAATGGTTTTCATCCTATAATATTTATATTGTACAATGAATGGTCTTGAAAATAAGGGTTCCATGATTCATGGGATCATGTTATCCCATAAATATAAAATATATTCATTTATTATTCATATGTTTTAATTCATTATAAATTTTCTACGATATTATATTTGGATGAAATTTATTCTCTTATTATTTATAAAATTTCATGTATTTTCAGTTACTAGCCATTCAATATTGATTATTCCTTATTAATTAATGTCGTAATATCATTTAAATGGAATATTAATTAATTTATTTATCTTTCCATATTTTTTTATGTTTTTTGATTCATGATATCTTCTATTGTACATAACCCTTACAGAGCATTTGACCACAATCTTATTTTGTTTCATTTTCCCGACATATGAAGAAGAGATATTTGAATGAGTTTTCAAGGATCTTGTTTATTTTTTGTTGTTATGAATGTGTTTTACAATATTTTTCCAATGTAAAATGGGGATTGTGTGTGAATCCAGTTCTCTAATGATTCTAAACTGATCAGTCCTTTTTGATTTTATTCATTTTATCTATAAATATTTAATAAAGTAAATCACATGCTCTGAGTTAAGGGGGGTTGGGTCATTATAGTACATAATATTTAAACACCCTCAGATAGAAACTTTAACTCCCTTAATAATGTAAAATGGATTTGGTAGTTATTTTATTTCAATTGTATAAAAAATATATCACAATGCGCACTATCTTGTAGTTTAATAGTATCAAGGAACTAAAATAAAAAATTAACAACACATCACATTGAAAAAATAAAGTACCTTAACTAATTATATGAATATTTATTATCTCTCTTGGTAAATAAATATGTCACTAACATTAATCTTAATTTTTATTGCAGAAAATATAAAAAATATATTGTGGTTATATATATTTAAAAAAATTATCCTAATAGGGAAGCTACAATATATAATCATGAAATCATTAAATATGTATGAATAGGTTAATAGCATAAAAATGTAACTATTAACACAATATATAAATTTATTTCATAAAAAATAAACACTTGAATATTATTAACATATCTCATAGTGATGGAATGGACAATGTTAGAATTTATAAAATTACCCCCAATTAATTATATTATGAAATCATATAAAATAAGTAAATATTGGTCAAAAAGCAATAATATTTTTGATAATTAAATCAATGGATTACATATGGTTCTATATCAATCTAATCCCCCCTTGTATCTTAAAAATTCCAACACATCCATCACATTATGATAGTGGATGATCAATAAATATCGCAATATTCCTAATATAACATCACACACAATCATGGTTGTCTAATAAATATGTATAAGACTAAAAAAATAATTGATATAAGGAATGATAATATTTCCGAATAAAATAAAATAATATTGTTATCTCAGGGAATATCTAATAATCATTATATATTATATAGGATATTTATAATAAAATGGAAGGTATATTTATTGACAGAATGAACATGAAATAATTTTATAGGGTATAGTCGTAGTTCAAGTATATCTATATGAATTAATTTTTCAATATATATTGAACTATATTATTTTGATTCTTGAAGAGATTATAAATAATCGAATTCATACCCCATAGTATTATATGTGATATTTTTCCTTTTTTGTGCATCTAGTGAATAATGAAATAATTTCCAATAAATGTATTTAGGGTTATGACCCCTATGTACATCTATGATAGACCCTACATGCACTTATAGTATACGAACATGTATTCAATTTATATGAAACCATACACTCAATATATTTCCAAAATATTAGGATGTCCTAGATTCATCCAATGGGTTTTCCACTAATGATTGAGAATTATAATGACTTATATGGGTAGTATAACTAGATTTAACGATTGTATCTCATTGATAAAATGATATGTAATTTATAATAATTATGAATAATAAAATTTAATATTGAAATTATAATTAATTATAGGGTATTTAAAAAATAAAGGATAACAAGGGATTATGAACCCTTTTACTGACATAATAAATTCTTAGGACAACATTGTAATGAGTGTAAATAAGTAATATATCATTACAAATATATCTAATGGATAATATGAAAATACAATTAAATGAAAATAGTTATATGAAAAATAATTTAAATCATATTATAATAAATGAATTGAAACTAAAAAAGTAAATGTTGAGGATTTTTAAACCATAATATGAATGATAACTTTTTAAATGGTGAGAAAAAAACTCTTCGAAGAGACTCTAGAAAAATAAAATTATATTTGAACTAGACTCAATACTTTTGGAGTGTAAATGGGAAGATATTTGTATCTATATAGTGAATGATGTGGTCTTGATTATTAATTTAAAAGCATGTACCTTTGAGCCAATTTTAATAAAAAATAAAATCTTTGTCCTTCCAATGTTTTTCTCCAAATGCACTTGACTAGTAGGTATTGGGTTTTTTATGTTAAATTTTTGATGAACTAAAATAATTGAAAATAATTTATTTTGATTTAAGAATGTATATTAACTTGTAATTATTTTTTATAAAATAGTAAAATATTATTTTAATTTTAAAATATTATGTATAGGTTTGGAAAATTAATTTTATTTTTGAAAAACAAAATTTTTAATTAATGAAACATTTATTGAATGATATTGGCCATAAATTACACATTAAAATAATTTTAATTATGATGTCATTATAATTTAAATTAATTCAATAGATAATATACTTATTATCCAAAAAAACTTCTGTCTCATATACTAATTAATGATTCTCTTTTGGATAATATATATATACTGATGAAAAATTTAAAATAAGATTCATAAAAATAAATCTTCAACTATGAAAAATTTTATTTTAAAATATGAAATAATTTTAATTATATGATCATACATTTAGAACCTTAAATTCAAAAAATAAACTCATTTTTATTCAACGAAGCACGGGTGTGATTATATTTTTATTCATAGATATATTAATATTTTATATTGTCATATTATTAGATAATTTTTTTAAAAAAAATTTAACTATATTTTAAAAAAACTATTTTAATTGTTTTATTTTTTTATATTGTGTTTTAATATTATGATTAAATTACAGAATTTTCATTACCAAGAAATTTTTATGATTAAATATCTATTTACATTAGTATAATATCTTTTATTTATCATTATATATAAAACCCTTTTTAATGTATAATATATTTGAATATATAATTCAATGTTAGAATAGTATCAAAAACTATCATGTGAAAAAAATAAAACTCATTTTTTAAATATTTCATAACTACATTTGAACCCCAATATCAAATCAATTACTTATTTACAAATTATTATCATTCATTAGGATAATCCAAAAAATTTTACCACTTGAATACTATAACATGATAAAACTAAAAAAAAATATAAAAACAAATATACATTCTTAATACCCTTTCTCGATTAATATCCACAATGATTCACTATAAAAAACAGATAAAAAGACATCACATTCATAACGTAATGAACTTGTATGGGATATCCGTTAAGTTGATGACCTGTATAGATAAAAGTGGGTCATTAGTCTCCATGTTTATCTATTCATCTGAACATTGATTAAAATTATAATAGAAAATATGCTTGTTGAACACCCAATTTTATTTTTCATGATATAATAATGTAATTACTGCACATTTCTCCCTCAAAAAGGAATTAAATTCCAAAATAATTTTGATAATATTTTTGTAGGTACACCTTGAATATATTATCAACATTCATGAAAATAAATCCCAGAAATATGATATCACATATTAGGGAATATTTATTATGTATGAATATCCCGTTTTTTAATGTTTTATCATTGGTAATTCCACATTGAATCATAAAATATGAATCCTTCGGAAAGTGGGGAATAATGATTTTCACTAATAGATGACTCCTATAATTGGATTGAACTAATTTTAGTTATTGGAATTATTGTGAAGTGAATGATTCCAATATATTAACTAACAAAAAATTTGATTTAATATTCAAATCTTATGTGCTAATTATTAATAATTACGTAATGAAATTTTGGAAAAATAATTGATACATAAGGGTTATTTCTAGGTGGAAAGAAAATACATAAGGGAGTTTTTATGAATAGGGGGTTATATAATTGTCATTTTGTGTGATTTATAAAAATAAGTTAATCATAAATGCAACACATTATTTTCATCTACAAGGAAATTATAACACCAAATGATTATCTTTAACTCATCCAAAAATATAACAAAAAAATTCACATTAAAACCCTGTTTAATATTCCATGTTCCTTACCTAAACACTAAAACTAAAATAAAAATAATCCGGAAACTCTCTAAACAACTAAGAAATGAAAAATGAATGTGTTGAGAAAATGTGTTCACCTACATTTTTGTGTTGATTGTCGATGTGGGGTGATAGTATGGATTTAACTATTTCATGTCAAAATTTTAAACATTAGGTTGTTCGTTTGTAATATGATATACTAATTAAATTTTATCTTATTTCGAATTCACCTCCAATGGATTCTAGTGATAAAATTGATACAGATATATGGACACTTTTAGGTGTTTTCCTAGAGTTTATGGTTGTGGGTGATAAAAAAGTATGGATAATTTACCATCACCAAATTATTCCAAAAATAAAATAGGATATCAAGGACAGGGAATCACATATATATTTGTTTGTTCCAAAGGAAATATTCCAGACAAAGAAAAACGTATACAAAAACCCACACACACACACATACATACATATATACATATATATATATATATAAACAAACATATAATATATATACACACATGGAATAGTTGGGATTTCTTTTTTACTATATAATTGTGTGGGGGTAAATGGTTTGGGTGTAAATGGATGTATCATGAAAGAAGTTCAATTTATTGAAGGATTTCCTAAACTATTTATATATGGGTTTGACAAAGAGATATATGTCAATGAGACTATGTTATATTTTTATGTGGTTTTGTTTCTAGTAATATAGAATTTTTTTTATGTAATAATGTGGTTATAATGACATAGAAGGTATGATAGTGTCCAGATATTAAATATTTGGGTGTGGGGGTTACTGATTATATGGGGAAGTTATTATACTACGCATTCATATATTTATTCCCATACTATAAATCATTTTGAAATTAATGATTTGGGAGAGAGTATATTGATGAGGATAGATAATAGGTAACCTTGTTTAGGTAAGGTATTTATTTATTCACAATGGTTTTTAAATATTTGAATTGTAGTGTTTAATGATCATCTTGTTGAGTATACTTATTTCCTATCAAGTATATGCTCTAGATATTTCATATTTATGGGATGGATTAAGTGTTTAGGCAGGTTAGTACTAGAACATGATGTCTATATCAATAGTTTTCTGGGATTTAGTATCTTATTGATTTGTTATTTGTTGATATTATTTTTGGAAGAATTAATATTTTATTTAATCTCATACATTGAGGGATTTATTTATTATATTTTTTATTTTATTGGTGGATCCAACATTAATCATTCAATATTCATCCTTGAACTATTATTTCAAAACCCTTATGCCAGTCGATAATCCATAAACTGTTTAATAAAAGCATTCATTGTAACACATGAAATCACTAATAACCAATGAGGGGTTAAAGTGAATGATGAACATGAAAAATAATATTTAGTGTAATTTAAGAAACTTGTGATAGTCTTTATAGTTAGGAAATGAAATATATTTATCAGATAAGGTATATGTACAATTTTTCATGACATTTTTGATGTACTCTAGGGAGAATTAGCACGACATGGTTTTTTTGGTGCATGTTGATAAAATGCATGGAGAATGAGAAAAAAATGATATTCATAGATAGATGATATTGATTTATAGGTTGGTGCATGGTTTTTGTGTGTGTAAGATTCATCATTTTTCTTTTGTTTATATTGGGGGAATTTTGGGAAACTAAAATGAATTTATTAAAATAGTAAAAATATTAATCTATTTTATCAAGTATAATGGTAGAATTATTCTACGCTTGTTTATATTTCAATTAATATTCACACATTCATGGGTTATGTTGTGCATTTTGAGTAGGATAATCAAATAATGTATGTTATATTTTACAACCGGGAGGTTGATATTTTATAAATAAAAATAATGTCTTTTTTGTAATATAGAATACTAAATATTGAGTTAACTCTATCATATTTTGGTATAGATTTTAGATTAGGGTGAATAATTTGTCTATATGTATTATCCATTAATAAAAGGATAGTTTTATTATGTGGGATATTAGTATTTTTAACATAACAACTCATAATTATTTGATTATGTTCCTTATCGAGAATTAAGAGTTAGTGGTTTCATGGACTGTTTTATAGATGTAATTTTCTTCTAATTTTATTTACTTGTTGTCTTAGGCGGTAACAAATAATGAATTACATTATAATTCCAATGGATTCCCAAGAATTCAACATCTTATAGTATGGTTTCTGAATATAATTCATTTTTTTGGTAGTATAGTTGGCAAGGAAGTTAGTTTGAAATATTTTGAATCGATGTCTCAACAAGTAATAAAACTGTATGTCACCTCATTTACATTAACTCCAATACCTAACGTTTTATCCAATTTTAAGATTATTTATATGATTATTACAGGAATTAGATCATTTGAAGAGATAATTCATATAAATATAAAAAGGAGTAGGGATGTAGTAGGAGGGTCTCATCTGAATGTTTTGTTAAGAATTTGGTTACTACACGGTCATTATATAGTTTATACATCCACATTATCATGAGAAATAACTAATTATCCCTCTAATTGGAGTTCTTGTGTTGTATTATATTTTTTCAAAATCATTTCCAATAATAGTTCTGGTTTATGACCAGTTTCAGGGGACCAACATTGGGAAAATAGACTATTTAGGATGCATCAATAATGTTAGATTCCTCAGAATACATTTAATTAGTTGTATGATATGATGTATTTCCCATAGAATAGGTGTGACAGAGTTAATAGGGGATTAAGTTGTGATGTAAAAGATCCTTAAGAGTATATGGATATGTGTGGTCAATGAGGAGGTATGATTTAGGGTAGTTGCCCATACTCTTGGGGAATAGAAAATTTCATTACCTTACATTTCTATTTATAGGAAAGAATAATATCATCCATGGTACCATCAATTTACATTCCACATATCAATATACTTTATTTTATTAAGAACCATTATATCCTCCATTACTACTACATTATCCAACATTATAGGATTTTCGTTAGTCAAAAATTGTGTGCACATGATATTGTATATTCCTACTATATAGAAATGTAGTTTACATAACATTTAGTGGGGGAGTTAGATTATTATTGGGGGACATTACTAATTAGGAAATATCTTCTTATTTTTTTCTTCATCCATATGGTGTTCTTATTATCATCGATTAATTGTACTATGTGAATGTGGTTGTTGATAGATTCAAGTGGAGAGTCTTTTTCATTGATAAGAGAGTCTAGTACATTAGATTCACCCATGATAGAGCCCATTATATAAATCATCATATTTTTTAGAGTTTTTTATCTCAACAACATGATTTTGTGTTGTATGGATTGGAATATTATATAATACCCTCTACTATGGTTGTTGATGACTTTAATTATATTTTCTGTTAATGTGTTTCTATTTCTACCCCCATGATGTGAAATTGAGTTTGGGATGACTTTTTGACAGAGTTCAACTATTATATTTTTGTATTTTAATTATATGGATATATTAGAGTAGCTGAAGTATTTCATTTTGAACCCTAATTATTTTCAAAAGGGCCTTATATGACATAGTGATCTCCATAGAGGGCACTGGTGTTGTTCTCAATAAAATGATTTTGTAGTATAAAGGTTTTCATAGACTACCTATGGTCTACTAATGTGATAATGAATAAACATTACCTTCTAAAAATAAGTAAATATTAAAATGATTATGAAAAGTTAGATAATAGTTTTTTGATGACTAACTTATAGTTCGGATATCATCCAAATAATTTGAAAAACTAATATATAGGAATAAAACTTTTATACTGTCAGCATGGAGAGTTGTTGTTCTTTGTAATGATGATAGGTTTCAAAAAATACCCAAAATATAATCATGGACCTAATGTTGTAAATGATTTGGGAGTTATTGGGATAGTTTATGTTTGTTTCCTTTTAAAGAATTCTCATGTTTTTAAAATTAAATGAGGATCTTGCTAAGATATAGGAGTTTTTCAGATGTTATATATTGAAATTTTATTTATAGAATGTGGTCCTTGTTTATAACATCCCATTACCGATCTATATGGCGGGCGTTTAACCAAATTATGGTTTTCCTTTTTCTCATTATCTATATAGTACATAGAATTAATTTAGAGGATACATATAAAGTTGAAGTGTGATATTTGTTGAATTTTTTTCTTTCAAATACTTTTCTATAGGCCGAGAGAGTATTTCACGCTATGTAATTAGGTTACATAATGTATAATAGCCATTGGAAGCATGTCCTAAAAGGATTCAAGCAATGAATGGTTACACTACTTGATGATATGTTACACATTATAAATGTTTTAAATAATGTATTTTAATCCACCGTGTTGGGTTTTATGGTATACATGGGACTACGATGGTTACATTTTGTGTAACCGAGTTATACGTTGTGTAATAAACCGTTTACCATTTTTAAAACAGGTTTGTAGCTATTTTTTCAGTTCTTTCTGAAAAAACTTTTTACCTCAACCAAGGAAAATTTCTATGTGATTTTTGGAGATTCCACTCATTTGAGAATGACCCAATCGATGTATGATCATCATTTTTGTTTCACTATGTATCTCTGTGTAAATAATTTTTCCACTTCTTCTTTTTCCATGATAGAGGAAGCACCCATGGATAGATTTATCATATATGTGGGTTTATGTTTGTGTTTATCTCATCTTCTTCTAGGTTTGTTGTGTGATATTGTTTCTATGGTCATTTCTTTGTTAGTTTTGGTATGGTGGGAGATCGTTATTGAGGTATGTGGTTTATCCTCTTCTCGTTTGACCCTCTATCTCGATTGAATCATTCCTAATGCATGAGGATTGGATTTGATGTCTTTCATAGACATTGATGAGTTTTCATTGATGGTGGATCTCATTATGGTGGTGTGCGACCTAAGTTTTAAAGAAGGTGGTTCTATCTCTAGACTATGTAGATGAACCTAATTATTCCTCATTTATAAAATTATAAATATAAAGAATTTTCACGATTTACTTGTTTCTAAATAAATGTTTTTTAAAGAAAAATGAGTTTTCCTTGATTGTTGATCAATATAAAGAAAAAAGGGTATTTTAAAAACATTGAATGTTTTTTATGAGATAGTTTTGAAATTGTATTGAAAACATTAAAATGATTTAAAAAGGGATCATATTGGTTTCCTTGGGTATTAGGTGGAAGATTTATCATGAGGCCATCATTGGTTGTGGGGGTTCACATTCTAGGTGTTACTCTTACCCAAGAATACAAATCATTTTCTCTAGATACATATATGATGTCAGGGTTTCACTTTCTGTGTTGTCTCCCTTGTCCAGAAGTGTAGATCATTGGAATCAGGTACCAGAGCACATTATTCATAGATTAATTGGTACGAGTAGTCTACTACCTAACCATTAGCATTCCTTGGTGTTTTGAGGCTTGTGATTCTATTGCTACTTTTATTTTTCTTGGATTTGTTCTATTTTATCATTGATATTCATGGTGAATATTAGATAGATGATATGTAAAAAATTTTGTTGGTGTTGATATACATACTCTGTTTTAGAACCGTGATAAAATAAAAATTATTTCCATGTTTTCTATAAAACATCTTTACTACTTATAATAAAATGTAATATTTAAAAAGATAATACATGAATTGTTTTACAAATATTGGTTACATAACACCAAGGTGATATCTTAATAATCACGTTACCTCACACCATGCTAGCCTCTTCATTGGTGTGTAGACCATTTTTTATATTCCAATGTGTGAGAATTCAAGGCATCATTTTTAGGAAGCATGATCTGAAGTTAGCTGGGTTGGGTAGCTGATGGAGAGATGGTGAGAGTTCATCCATGCCCTGAATTGGATTACATATTTTCCTCTATTCCTTTGTTGTTAGACATTTCTTTTGGAGTTTTAGTCACATTTATAGTTATTTGTTTCTTTTTACTCCATACAGTTATTTATTATATTTATTAGTCTCCAAAAATTTCTTTATATTCTATTTGAATATAAATGCAATGATTTTGTATAAGATCGATAGAATCATTCCCTCTAGTTTTTTGATAGATTCTCTGGTTCTTTTTAGTATCCCATATGGATCAGGAATAACCTTTGTGTATATGAGATATTAGGCTGGGTTCTAGTTTTGAGTGTAACCTGGGTCATTTTGTTACAAAATGGCATCAGAGGAGGTCTTTCCTCTTGATTAATTGTCTTAGTATGTCTGCTAGACCCGAGATAGGATTTTCAGGACATGATTGGTATGTTGTGAGAAGTGTCTGGCCAGATTTTATCATGTCAAGACTGAAGATTCCATGTTAAATTGGGTTATGTGTCTCTAATGTTAAATTTTGTTTTAAATCACACTTTATAATTATGGGTTATCTTGTTTAAGGATACATTTAATATTTTGAATTATCATTCCTTATATTTCTTTGTGCAGTATTATGCCTACCAAAAAACTTTCATGTGTTTCTCAAGAAGTTGTAGATGGTGTTCCATAAGGAAATGTACCAGTGGATCAGAATCTCACTGAGATTATCATATGGGCAATTTGTGTTATTGATCATGATACACCAGGTGTTAAGAACATAATTTCTATGGTTTAACCAGGAGCCTGATGAGATATATTTTGGACATGGGAATTATGGTGTTAGAATCCACCATCATTTGATGGTACAAATGAACCTCAAGTAGCAGAGGACCGGTTTGATTGGATCAATCAAATATTTGACATCTTAAATACACTTAAGAGTAGAAGGGTAAAGTTAGCTGTGTTTAAGATTAAGGGTTATAGAATGAGTTAGTGGGATTCTATGGTCTAGGAATATAGATGCATAGACAAACATTGTAAGTGTTTAAATACCCTATTCTACTAGAATTTTTTTTCCAGAGTCACTGAATTTGGAATAGTCAATGGAATTCCTATGTTTCTAGTAGGGATAACATTTAGTGTTAGCATACACCAACCGGTTTACTAAGGTTATCTGTTTTACTCTAAACATGAGGAAGAGTGACTAAAATAAGAATCAGAAGTACCTAAATGGGTTGCAATCATATATCAAATCATAGTTATTTATGTTGACACTTTCTACCTTTGCAGTGGTTGTAGATAAAGATATGATGGATGAGAGAGATATGATGGGAATAGTAGGGTTTCCCATATCATTATTCCATCAGGTGGAATCTTCATTGGTGTACATGAGAAGAAGATTAAGTGGAAAGATCATCACAGAAGTGGGGGTGGTGGTTCTCAATAGTGATCCTCCTCCGCACTATCTGCTACTGCTAGAAGTCTTTATGTGACTTCCAATCAGTGATGCTTCGTCAGACACACTAGATGTTTTTGTACTACGCCTATGAATATGTGCTATAGAAAGGGACATGTTGGTCATATAAAAAACTACTATTAGGCTATGACTACTCCTCATTATGGTCCGGGTTTGTCAGCTCCAAAGTATACATTGGTGCTATTAAATGCTTCAATGACTATTGGGCTCCAACCACATTCCTTGGGAGAGAAGCACTTTATTGTAGTAGATGAGTTTCTAAAGGAAGTCGATGTTGGTCTGACAATAGTGATATATACTATCCTTATTGAATTATTAGCAGAAATTTATTTATTTGATACCTTGGCCTCCCAATCATTTATATCTACATGTTTTGTTGATATCAGTAAACATTTAATGGAACTTACGTACATTAAAACTGAGTTAGCAATGCCTCATGTAAATAGGATAGAGAAGGGGTATCAGTGTCCTGGTTTATTAACGGTTTTTGATATGCAGTTGGTATGGGATTTTCTTATTATTGATTTGGATCTACATTAATTAACCATTGGTGTGTATTGTCTCAACACTATGCGAGCAATGGATAATTGCTATCATCTTCATGCCTCATTTCATTATTCTGATGGGAGTTTTCTTGTGTTTCAAGGAGAGTGGGATGCAATATTGGGATGTGAATCTCCATCCCACCTAGATCATATGAGTTGGATTTCCTCAATTCCGTTTGAGAAAAATTACATTTCTCGAGTTATTGATCTTCCTACTCTTATTCAACACTTTGCTACCATTTTCCCAAAATACATTTTCATTCTTCCTCCAATGAGATAGATGGATTTTATAGTTGATTTGGTGACACATAAGCAAATGATATTGATATATTCTTATCGTATAGAACCAACAGAGCTGGATGAGTTCAAAATCTAGTTGGAGGACCTCTTGGAAAATGTTTTTGTTCACCCTAGTGTTTTCCCATAGGCTGTCTCTATGTTATTTTCCCAGAAAGAATATGGTTTACTTCGGAAGTGTATGCACTATTAGAAGATGAACCAGGTAATGGTTAAGAGAAATATTATTTTTTCCTCACATGGATGCTTTGTTTGATCAGTTTAAGGGGGAAGTGGTTCTCAATGAATGATGGTTCATTTCTTTATCATCAGGTTAGAGTTTGGGAGTCTGATGTATTGAAGACAGCTTTCCTGAGTAGGTATGGCTGTTATGAATATCCTTTGATACATTTTTCAGACTAATGTTAATAAATTTTTTATGGAATTTAATAATCACATATTCCATCAAAATTTTGAAACTTTATTGCACTATACGTGGATGATATTATGATCTATTTAAAATCAGATCGTGAGGATGGGAACCATCTAATTTTGGTTCTAGACATTATGAGAAGTCACTGACTGTATGGATGTATTTAAAAATTTAGTTTCTAGATTTAATAAGTGATGTTCCTACGTCAAAAATAATTTGAGGATGGCTTATCAGTTGATTCAGAGAAGGGGAAGGTTGTTTCATCATGGAATAACCAGAGAATGTCATTAATATTCGGAGCTTCCCTGTCCTTTCTAGATACTAATAATGGTTTGTTAAGTATTTCTCTAAGATGCAGTCACCTTTGACTACTCATTCAACCAAGGTGGTGAAATTAACATGGGATGTGATGTGTCAGACCTCATTTGATGAAACAAAATGACTTCTAACATCGGCTTCAATTTGGAAACTATAGGCACCCGGTAATGGGTATGTGGTATTTTATGATGCTTTTGGTGATGGTTTGGGATACTTGATTGTGCAGTATGAACATGTGTTAGCTTACAAGTATTTTCAGTTTCTACCACATGATAATAATTACACTAATCATGATTTATATCATAATGTAGTTATTCTAGTGCATAAATGATGGTGGAACTATCTTTTTAGAGAGTAGTTCATAGACTACTCTATGCATAAGAGATTTAGTTATATAATTTCTTAGAAGGAATTGAATCTCAATGAGATGTGATGTGTAGAATACCTTCAGATTTTTGATTTTTATTTCATTTACACCCAGGGAAATGGGAATGTCATTTCAGATTCTATTATCTGGAAATTACCATGGTTTCCTGTTCTAGAATCGAAGGACTAGTGCACCCTTATCGGTATTTTTGATTAGTTTCACCTAGATGCTCAAGAGGATGTTCCATTTATGGTCTTGAATAGTGTTTAGTTAGCATGATATCTCATAGATTCTTTATTGTATAGTTAGTAGTATAATATGGAGATTAGTAATGTTCAATAGAGCCTTTTTGTGGGGAAACTATTTCTAGTTGGTCTCTCTCTTCAAAGGATATACACCTCTTTAGGAAGCACGTTCTCATCCCAGTATCCCTGAGGAGTTATGTCTTGTTTAATTTTTATATCTCTTCGGGGTGCATACATCCAAGAGATAAAAAATGTATTATGACATGAGAATTTTTTTTTGTTAAGCTATGGAGCATGACATTTTAGATTATGTTTCCCATTGTTAAACCTATAAATAGATAAAGTCAGAGCACATGAGGCCCTATACTTTTCTATAACCTCTTCTAGTACCGGTCTGGAAGCGGGATTGTGTATCCATGGATTATTGTGGGTTTCCATGGAATCTATGAGTGAGAAATTATATCTTGGTGGTAGTTTATTTATTTATTAAGTGTGCCCATTTCATTCTGATCAATGATATCACTAAATATGTTGATTTGGACAGCCTATATTTTCATGATATTAGGAGGTTACATGGGATTCCATTTTCTGTTGATTCAGGTAGGGACCATAGGTTTACCTCACAGTTTTGGAGGAGTATACAAGAGGTAATGGGAAGTCAATTAAATACGAGAACAACTTACCATATATAGAATTATGGTCATATGGAGCATGAGATTCGATTCCTAGAGGACATGCTTTGTTCCAATATCTTGGATATTGGCGGATCGTGGGATATCCATATGAGAATGGTTGAGTTTGTCAAAAACAGTACTTATTAGTCATAGATAGGAATGGATACCTTCAAGGTATTTTATGGTCAGCCATGAAAATCAACTATTTGTTGGGTTGAGGTGGGAGAAGTAGATTTGGTCGGACCAAGTTTGGTCCATGAGATATTAGAAAATATTAAATAGGTACATCGATGTTTGGTTACAAACCATAGTTGATAGAAATTATATGAGGATTGATAGCGTTGTCCTTGAAATATTTCCATTTTTGTTTAGGATATATTGAATGTTTCTCTGTGTTTAGGTCACCATTGAAATGGAAAATAGCGAATATTGACTCCGAGATATGTCAGACCATTTCAGGTCAATGATTGGATCACATAGGTTTTTTATCAGATATAATTTCTAGTTCAATTGACTGTTATTCATGATTTTTTCTACATATTATTCCCAAGGAAGTACCATCATGATCCTGTTAACATTTTGAGTTGGGAGGAAAAAGAGTTAGAGAAAGATATTTTTATTTTGTAGAATCAAGTTGAGATCATTGACTCTTAAGAGAAAGTATTATGTGAGAAGTCAGTCCTATTGGGCGTAGTATTATAGAAACAAGAATCAGATTCTCAAGAGACTTGGGAACAGAAGTCATTGATGACCTAGCAATATACTCATATCTTTCCAATGAATACAGCTTCTGTATGATGTCATGTTGGCACAAAGCCTTTATACTGGGGAATTTGTAACATCCTATTACAGATCTAGCATGTACATATTCAACATAGTCATGGGTTTACTTTTTCTCAATGTTTTTATGATTCCAAGAAGGTATTGAGTGGATACCTATAATGGTTAAGTGAGTTATTTATTTAAATTTTAGCTTTAAACATATTTTTCTGTAGGTCGTAAGAGGATTTAAGGCTATATAACAAGGTCACATGACAAGTAATATTCATTTGATTAAATTTATGAAAGGGTTCAAGTTGTGAATATTTACAAGATGTGAAGATATGTTACCCATACTAGATGTATTAAATAATTGATTTTAATCTGAGGTGGATAGTTTTCTAGTGTACATGAGACTTTTACAGATACACATCATGTAATTGGGTTACATTCCCTATAATGGCCCATGTACCATTTTTAAAATAGGCTTGCAACTATTTTGTATCAGTTCCTTCTCCGACCTATTTTTCTGAAAACCAATGAAAATTCCTTGGATATTTTTGTATAATAATTTCGTTCTAAAAATATTTTTATAGTTTTTGAACATTGTTGTTGTTGCGCTGTGTCTTTTCAGGTAAGTATTCTTTCGGTTTCATCATTATCCTTGGTCACAATAGCATCCTTGGGATGAGATATTGGATCTATTGGTCTATTACATTGTTTTCTATATTATTCTTCTAGTTCCATTGCGTTATCTCATTATAGAGGTTATTCCTTTGTTGGACGTGGTGTGGTGGGTTTTCGTTCTTGAGATATGAGGTGTTTCCTTTTCTCTGTCGACCATCCTACTCAATTAAATCTATGCTAATACACATGGATTGGATTCTAGGGACATCATATACTTCTTTGAGTTTTTATAGTTAAGGGATCCCATTAAAGGTGTGTGATAACTATGTTTCAAGGTATGTGGTTCTGTGTGTAGACTATGTGGATGAACCATATTGTTCATGAATTATAAACAAGTTTGTATAAGAAATTTGAATGATTGATATTTGAATGTTGAGAATAGTTTTTTTTTAAAAAAAACTTCTTTTCCTAGATTGTTGATAAATGAAAATAAATTGGTATTTTAAAATCATGGAAATATTTTCTATAAAATTATTTTTAACTATTTTATGAAACCTTGTAATGATTTAAATATGAGAACATGGGTTACCAAGTGTATTAGTGTCAAGGTTTATCTTGATGTCATTATCCATTGCGGGGGTTCACTTTCTGGGGTGTTCCTCTTATCATAGAGTATAGATCGTTGGATCTAGGAATGTATATGACATTGGGGTTTTAAATTCTAGGGTGTATCCATATTCTTGGAGTGTATATCATTTGATTAGGTACCATAGTTCATTTTTCATAGATTAATGGGTACAAGTTTCCTCCTACCTGAACTATAGTATTTCTTGGAACAATGATGAATATACCACTGCTTTTTATTTAGTATTTCATGGTTTTGTTCTATTTTATCCTTTTTGAGGTTGATGTTTTGTACGATTATATGAAATAATTTTCTATGATATTGATATACCTACATAGTTTTAGAACATTGAAAATTGGGAAATTATTACCATGTTTGATATAAAACTTCATAACTGCTTATTATTCCATGTTATATTTAAAATGTGAATGAACAAATTGTTACATAGATACTAGATATGTAACACCTTTGTGGGATCCTACTGAGCCTGTTAGCTCATACCCTGCACACCTCTTTGGTGGTATGTAGAAATTTTTATGTCTTATAATGTAGGTAGTGGAACTGTTCAAAATTGAGGTGTTGAGGATTCATGTCAGAAAAGTTGGGTAGTTGGTGGTGAGATAGTGGGAGTCCATTAACACCACCACATAGAGTACCAATTTGATTCTAGTCCATTGTATTTGGACTTGAATTTTAGAGTTTTAGCCACTTATATAGTATTTTTTTCTTTCTTCTTCCTGTAGATATAAATTTTTTTTAGTCTTCTGTGGTTTCCTTCTCTTCTATACATTTATTTATTCCATGTGTTTTTATTGGTTGGGATAAATTATTCACTCTAGTTTGTTGATAATTTATTGAGCGCTTGTTTCCAGCATGTGGATATTAAGAATTCTCTTTAAGTATGTGACATATCGTCTTGGGTGCATGTTTTCCGGGTAAACTAGGTTGGTTGGTTACAATGTTTATATTGTGGATGTGTAAATTAAATTTCCATTGTCATGTAATTCAATAAAATAGAGTATTTAGGAATTAATTAATCATTTATGTATGCATTTTTTTCATGGAACACAAAAATGTTGTCGATTATAAAAATATCATTGGTTATATGGATTCTAATTGGAGGTTCATATATAGTACTTTTCTTATTTGGAGATCATTTTTGTCATTTTCCATAGGGTCCCATGTCTTTTATTAGTCAAAATATTGTCACAATGATTTTAATTATTTGAAGGATAATATTTTATAACTACAAATTCTTCATTTTTTGGAAAAGTGTGTTGGGTTTGATTTTTGACATGATTTATTTTATCTTGGAATATGTTTCCTCTTTATAAAATAGAGAGCTTTGATTCCAAATTAGTCTCATCACTTATTTCCTCATTGTCTGAACTATGTAATCCTTGATATTTAGTTAGTGGTATAGGTGTTACTTAAAAACATTTTATGACATTATCTTATCTTGGAGAACATTTCCTTCTTTACAAAACACCAGATCTAAAGGTATATCTTCAATTAAATTTATTTTAATCTAAAACATGGTCTGTGGATGGTGTTCTTATAGAATTTTAATTATGATCATTTTCATATCTCAACATATGGAAATATAATGTGTAAGATGTTATTCGAGATAAAATATGGTTCATGAGTTTTCTTATGATAACAGGATATTGGATGAGCTTACAATATTTATTATTTATATAGAAATAGATTGTATAAAAATATTAATATATCATATGATAGTTAAATATTCCATGATGTCAAATGTTGAGGATTCTTTTTGTGGATAATTTTAGGTAGTGGTGTGTTGTGATAACATTATCATTACGGATTATCCATAGGGATATATGGAGGATGATCCAAATATAATTTTTTGTATGGTTCTATGTTTTTGAAGGAGTAATTTTCTTGGTAAATTTAAATCTTGGGGGATGTTTGTTGGACCAAACCACTTTATTTATATTAAAAAACATACTACAAGAGTTTTCCTAACCCAATACCATGATTTATTTGTGATTTATATTTTATTGTAAGACATCGTTGTTTGGGAAAACACTAGGTGATGAGAGGATGGACCATGCTACAAAAACTTGTCAATGTACAATTACATGATGTGTAAATATTTTCACAGTGTGAAATTATTTTATTTCATGAGTTTTCAGGGAAGACCTATGAAATCATCAAATTTACATGGGGTGTAAACATTCATATGTCTTGTAAATTCTATAATAATTTATGTTGGTCGGAGTGGACACTCAAGAGGGGGGTGAATTGAGTTCCAATTAAAATTTCTGTTAAAAACAATTTCTATTAAAATCCCCCAATTTCAAAAACAAATTAAACTGTAGTGAATTTATATAGATTATAAAGGTTCAATTAGTTTCTCAAAGATTGATTAATTCTCAGTTAACTTAATCTTATGATTAAATTAACTTTTGCAACTAACTTACTGATTTATAACAAATATAAACACTTGCGAATTTAATTATCAAAGTAGCTTTGTAGATAGATTATATTTCAAAGTAATAGCAGCGGAATATGAAATAAATATGTATAGTATGGATATAAAGTATAACTATAAGCACAGAAAATTAACCAAGAGGTTCAGTCTCAAGCCGAGACTTAGTCCTCTCAAAATTTTATATAAGAATGATCCACACCCTGGATCGGGGTTAACAACAGTGAACACACTGTCCAGGTCACAAGACCTCTACCACAGTTCTTCGTGGGAAAACAAACAACAGCAGCAAGCTGTCCAGGTCACAAGACCTCTACCACTATCCACAGTGGGAAATGGAGTGCAAAAAGATTTGCTGAGGATTTACAGATCCTCCAGTGAAAGTACAGGAGTCAGTGTGTGTGTTTAATACAGCAGATAACACACACTGCTCAAAATGTAGAATAAATCACAGAACAAGAGATGTAGAGTTTAGAAGTGGTTCTGGTGATCTCAGTGTAGCTCTTGTATTCGATCAGAAGAGAGTTTGAGTCCTCTTCTCGTTTCTGTTTGAGAAACAGAGTGTCGTATGCTTCAGGTTCACAGGTAGTGAGAATGTAGTCGATGAAGTTCTTCAGGGTTTTTCTTGTATGCACAGAACACTTCTCGAGTATACTCGATTGTCTATATGCTTCTCTGTGTTCTTGATGGAGCTCGTTTTTATCTTCTTGTGTTTCTGGTATATTTCGTCCACCACGCACTTCTCTGGTTCGCATTCGCATTCGCGTTATCTCTGTTTTGGGCAGCGTAGTCTTCTCGTATTTATCTCCCGACAGGGGACAGAAAAGATTTCTTTTCAGCAGGTACGAGGTACGGGTTCCTGACATCCGACAACCTTTATCAGATATTTGACAAAACATCAAAATGTATGATATGGCCGCTAGATAAATTAAATAAATTAAAATGTAGGAAATAAAGAAATTAAAACAGTGAGTCGAGAATGTATGTCACTGTTGACTTCAACTGTGGTCTTCCAACTGTGGACTTCCAACTGTGGACTTCCAACTGTGGACTTCCTTCTGACTTCAACAAAAGGCTTGCTGTCTGTAGGCTTGCAATGGTAGCTTTTACTCCATGTAACTGTAGCCTCTCTAACTGTAGACTTGTAACATCAAATTTGTAGAGCTGTAACCTTTGTCAACTGTAGACTTCGATCATCTGTAGACTTAGTAGACAGAAGCTGTCTAACTGTAACCTTGACTATAGACTTATGACTGTAGGCTAGTTCGTCTGCGAACTTGTTTCAACTGTAGACTTGTTCGACTGTGAACTTGAGCAGAGAAAACTTTGAACAGAAGTCTTGTATCTGTGACCTTCGTCTGTGAGCTTTGACAATAGATAGCAGTAGACTCGTAACTGTAAGCTTGTATTAGTCTTCGACTGTAACCTTGTAACTGTGAACTTATTGCAACAGTAACTTATGGTGACAGTTAACTGTAACTGTGACTTTGAGAAGAAAGCGCTGACTGTTAGCTAACAATACCAAACTTATGTAACCACTACTGTAAGCTGTTATAGTAAAGTTATGAGAGTAAGAATATGAACTGTTTAGAATAAAATACGTTTAAGCATAGAATAATAAGATTAATGCAAAGGTTTAATACATCATAATCAATGTTTAAGCATAGAATAATAAGATTAATGCAAAGGTTTAATACATCATAATCAATGTTTAAGCATAGAATAATAAGATTAATGCAAAGGTTTAATACATCATAATCAATGTTTAAGCATGATTTGGGATTATCAAAACAGGTGATTCCAACAATCTCCCCCTTTTTGATAATCACAAATTATGTCAGTATGAAATATAGAAGTATCATAGAGAAGTGTGCAAAACACAGTATTAGCAATATGAGCGCAAAAATGAGGTATAATCCGCAAGGATTTCTCCTCTCTGTATAGGTTCATTTCTCCCTTGAGTTTCCCTATTTCTCCCCATTTCTCCCCCTATCTATTTCTCTTTATTTCTCCCCCTTTGTGATTAACAAAAAGAAAGACAGAGAGAGAGAAAAGAAACATTGTATTAATAAGGAGTACAATACATGACCCAAAATGTGAATACATGATCCCTATCAAAAAAAAAATAAACAGACTCAATCCTCTTCATCTGGAGGTAAGGGATCTTTTCCTTTGGAGGAAGAAGATGGAGCAGGAGGTGAATGATCAACAGGCTGAGGAATGGCAGCAGGAATGTCTGGAGGGGCAGCAACAGAGGCTCCTGAAGGCCGATAGTGAGTAGCTTGCCGAGGGATCAGTGGTCTAAGGCTTCTGAGGGCATCAGCAGGAGACATGATGGAAGAACCACTGGGGTTGGAGACAGGTAGGGCAGGAGGAACTATAACAGGTGTGCAGTCCACATGAAGAAAAGGTAGGAGCAGATTTCTGAAATCCATGATAATGTTTCCTCCTCTGTCCATGGCAGATAAGAAGTCATCTTTGTTTTCCAAGAATTTATCCAAAGCCGGGGTCAACTCTCGTAGCTTGCTAACTTGTTCTTTGAAGGCTTGAGTTACAGGAGGCAGCTTCATAGTCTCTAGAATGAGCTTGAAGTGATTGTTCAACTGATGCTTGGTGAAAATCCGATCAAAGTAATAATCCACTTTACTTTTGATGGCCTCCTGAGAAGCAGTAGCAGCCTGCAGGTGCTCACGAACAAAGCCACTGACTTCTCTTGTAGTAGCAAGGATCTGTAGGTCTGATGTGTCATTTGCACGGGCCTGAGTAAGCTCTTCTCTGAGCAGGCTTCTAAACTGCTCAAGGTCTACAGGAGAGCTAGATGAAGGAAGGGACTTGACTGAGAATGCCACTGTCTCCTTGAAAGACTGAGTCAGACTTCCAATCACTTTCTGAATGAAAGCATCCTGATTGCTAAAGTGTTCTTTTACTGATTTCCTGAAAGCCTCAAATACTTCCACAAACTGCTTGACCACTTCTTTGATGTATCGAATCTCACTGGCCACTTGTGTCTGAGAACTGCTCAGGGCAGTTAAAGAAGCAAATGATTGTCTGAGGGCCACTACTGCTCCAGTCCAGCTTTCAATTTGGGTGTGGCACACTTTCATTTCATCCATCACTTCTTTGATTGGACTTCCCACAACACATCCTAGAGATAGTTCTAAGGATTGTTCTACATTTTTCAGCTCATCAAAAAGACTGGTTTTCAATTCAGCAACAGACTGTCTGATGGTCTCCTTCATTTCATTCTTTAAGGATTCAAGATCTTCCTTGGTGGCCAATCCTTCAGTTTCTAACACTGGAGAGCTGTTAGGTAGGATGACTGGATTTCTTGGTGGTTGGTTTTCCTCATTTGAATCCTCATAATTGAGTCCTAACACCATGCATCCTGGATCTGAGGTCCATCCTTCTATATCATACAGTACAGAGACTGAACCAACACGCTCCCCCTCACTTGGAGGTCCTTCCTTAACACTTTCTACTATCTGCTCAACTCTGGGTAACTCTAAGATCTCTTCTGTAGCTCTAGCAGGTTCCATACTTGCTTCCTCTGTAGGTTCAGCAGTGAGGTTAGCCTCCTTCTCTGTTGGGTCGTCAACCACTTCCATGACAACAGTAGTAGAGACCACTCATGCTTCCTGGTCAGACACTGACTTGTCTGTATACCCTATCAGAGGGCTCATACTAAGTTCTTCTGCAACAGTTTCTTGATTTTCATTTAAAGTTCCAGCCTCTTCTGCTTCGACTGTATCACCCTCATCAGAGGTGTCCTTGACAAAATATTGAGATTCTTCTTCTTCTTCTGTAGTCTCAGTCTCACTGTCTCTTAGAACAGGTTCTTTACTGGGTAGTTCTTTTGGAGGGCTTGCTGCTCCAAACGTCACTGTCCTGATAGGACTGTGAGTAGTATCAGGATCACTCCCTTCATCAATTGGAGTGTTCTCTCTTGCAGAGTTACCAACTACTGCAGTCTGTTCATCATCTGAGTATACAGGTTCAGGCTCATCAGGCTTTAAGCCTGGATCTCTCCTATCTCTCGGTCTAGAGGGATGAGTAGAAGGGCTGAAATTCTCATAGATTATCTCCTCATCATTCACCCATGATTTCTTCCAGGGATTCCAACTGATCTTCATGAATTTGCAGATTACTTTCGAGATACATACACTGTTCTTTGCCACTATCAACTCTTCCTGACTTCCAGCTGCACCTTTCACTTTCAACATAACCGAAATGAGTTTAGCATGAAACAAGGCACTTGATTTTGAGCTTGCCTTTATCATGTCCTCCATCTGAGCCATCAGCAACCTACAAAGGTTGACCTTCCTTCCATGTTTTAATAAGTACATCAAGTAAATATCCTGATGCTTCAGAGTTGCAAAATCTCCTCTTCTAGGACTCAGTACATGCTGGATAAACTTAAACAGAAGCCTGTCCTCTCCATTCATTTCAGTAGCAATAATCTTCCTTACAGTGCCATTTCCTGTCAATTCTTCCAGAGCTGTCTCATGATCAAAGATTCTACTATTTGGAGGAGCCGCTCCAGAGTAGTAGTTGTAAATACCCTCATGAGGAACTCTTAAACAAGCAGCCCATTCAGCGGATGAAAAACTGACTTCATTGCCATTTACTCTGGATACCAGTTTATGCAGATCATCCTCTTCCTCGAACTGTAGATATTCATAGAACTCCTTCACCAGCTTCGGGTAGTACGGTCCATTATTGTTTGCGAAGCATTCGGTCCATCCTTGATCATTAAGCACTTCCAGCACTAATGATCTGCTCGATAAAATCCACTCTTCACTTAGCTCCTTCTCAGCAACTATTTCTCTCTTAGTCAGATGTGGATTAACAGGTCTTATCGAGGCGTTCCCGGTGCCACTGGATTCGACTTGAGTCCTCTTTGGCATTGGTGCATCTTCGTTGACAGTCGGGGGTCGCTTTGTTCTGGCCATTTGGAACTGAATGAGGTTTCGAGGTTCGGTTGAAGGTTTAGGGTTTAGGACTTGAGAGAGCAAGGGTCGAGATGAGTGGATTGAGATATGTTCGATGTTCTCAATTTTATCATTTAGGGATTTAGAAATAAAAGAATAAAGAAAAGAAACGGTTCGAATTCCCGCAAAAATAAAATAAGATTAAACAGCGAAACAGCCTACAGAGAGATGTAACAGTGAGGTACACCGGTGAGGTCTAACTGTGAGGTTTCAACTGTGAGGTTTCAACTGTGAGGTCCAACTGTGAGGTTTCAACTGTGAGGTTTCAACTGTGAGGTCCAACTGTGAGGTTTCAACTGTGAGGTCTCAACTGTGAGGTCCAACTGTGAGGTTTCAACTGTGAGGTCTCAACTGTGAGGTCTCAACTGTGAGGTTTCAACTGTGAGGTCCAACTGTGAGGTTTCAACTGTGAGGTCTAACTGTGAGGTCTCAACTGTGAGGTTTCAACTGTGAGGTTTCAACTGTGCGGTTTCAACTGTGCTATAGTTGATCATACCTAACTCATGTTTGATGTAACTTAATCTCTCAGAATTCAAAGGCTTTGTAAAAATATCAGCTAACTGATGTTCAGTGCCAATGAACTCAAGAGTGATATCACCTTTTTGATAATGATCCCTCAGAAAGTGATGTCTCACATCAATATGTTTTGTCCTAGCATGAGATACTGGATTTTTTGAAATGTTAATAGCACTTGTATTGTCACACCTTATAGAGACATGTTTGAATTGATATCCATAGTCTAGTAAAGTGTGTTTCATCCACAAGATTTGTGCACAACAGCTACCAGCAGCTATATACTCAGCTTCGGCAGTAGACAATGCAACAGAATTCTGCTTCTTACTACACCAAGATACTAGTGACTTGCCTAAAATGTGACACGTTCCAGAGGTGCTCTTTCTATCTAACTTGCAGCCAGCAAAATCAGCATCAGAATAACTTAATAAATCAAATGATTGTCCTTTTGGATAAAATAATCCCAAATTGGTAGTATGTTTTAGATATTTGAAAATCCTTTTAACAGCAGTCAAATGAGACTCTTTTGGATTGGCTTGAAATCGAGCACACATGCATACACTGAACATGATGTCAGGTCTACTGGCAGTAAGGTACAGTAGACTACCTATCATACCTCTGTAATTGGTTTGATCCACTGGTTCACCAGTTTCATCACTGTCCAACTTGCAAGTGGTGCTCATAGGTGTGTCACTGCCTTTGGTGCCATCCAGAGAAAAACGTTTTAGAAGATCTTTAATATATTTACATTGGTTCAAAATAATACCATTTTTATTTTGAAAGATCTGAAATCCAAGGAAAAATTTGAGTTCTCCCATTAAACTCATTTCAAACTCATTTTGCATTATTTTTGAAAAATCAACACATAAAGAATTTTTTGAAGATCCAAAAATAATATCATCCACATAGATTTGTACTATTAAGACATCTTTAGAAATCCATTTAATAAAAAGAGTAGGATCAGCTATCCCTTTAGTAAATCCTTTTGAAATAAGAAAAGAGCTGAGCCTATCATACCAAGCTCTTGGAGCTTGCTTTAAACCATATAAAGCTTTAGATAGTTTAAAAACATGATTAGAAAAATAGGGATTTGTAAAACCAGGAGGTTGTTCAACAAATACATCCTCAATTATATATCCATTTAGAAAATCACTTTTAACATCCATTTGATATAGTTTGAAATTCAGATGAGCAGCATAAGCAAGTAATATCCTAATGGCCTCTAGTCTAGCCACGGGTGCAAAGGTTTCCTCATAGTCTATTCCTTCTTCCTGACTATACCCTTGTGCAACTAGCCTGGCTTTGTTTCTGATTATATTTCCAAACTCATCAACTTTGTTTCTAAACACCCATTTAGTGCCTATGGTAAGAGTGTCTTTAGGTCTTTCCACTAATTCCCAAACTTTGTTTCTTTCAAACTGCTTTAGTTCTTCTTGCATAGCCATTACCCAGAATTCATCACTGATAGCATCATTGACATTTTTGGGTTCAAGCTGTGAAAGAAAAGCTTGATGTTCAACCTGATTTTTTAGAGAAGCTCTAGTTTGTGTTCCTCTATCAAGATTACCAACAACAGCATCTAAAGGATGATTCTTTAGAATCCTAGTTGATTTGGTAAAGGTTGGACTAGAGATTTCAGGTTCATCTATAGGTTCGGGTTCCACAGAGGAAGATTCTGGAAAAAGTCCAGAACTGGATGTTTTTATTACAGGTTCTTTAGATTCGTCATTTAGGTCCAGAACAGATAAGTCTTCTTCAACATCTTCAAGAGAAGTTTTAGACTCATGTGGATCAGTCTCATCAAACTTAATGTGAACAGATTCTTCCACACATTTGGTTTTCTTATTGAACACTCTATAGGCTTTACTAGACATAGAGTAACCTAGGAAAATTCCTTCATCACTTTTTGGAGCAAATTTATCAAGATTATCTTTAGTATTCAGAATAAAGACTTTGCAACCAAAAACTCTAAAGTAATTAACCTTAGGCTTCCTATTATTCCACAACTCATAAGGGGTTTTCTTTAGAACAGGTCTAATAAAGACTCTATTAATGACATAGCAAGCTGTATTAACAGCTTCAGCCCAAAAGTAAATTGGCAGGTCATATTCATTAAGCATAGTTCTAGCAATTTCTTGCAGGGTTCTGTTTCTTCTTTCTACTACACCATTCTGTTGAGGTGTCCTAGGAGCAGAAAAATTGTGAGCATAGCCATTGTGTGAGCAGTAAGATTCAAATTCTTGATTCTCAAACTCACGGCCATGATCACTCCTCAAGGTCTTAATCTTAAGTCCACTAAGATTTTCTACAGACTTAGAGTATTTGACAAAGGAAGAGCAGGCTTCACTTTTGTGAGCTAGAAAGTATACCCAAGTATATCTAGAAAAGTCATCTACAAGAACATAAACATAGTGCTTCCCATTTAGACTTGAAATTCTTGATGGTCCAAACAAATCCATGTGAACCAGTTCAAGTGGTTGAGAAGTTGAAACTTCTTTCTTTGGTTTAAAAGAAACTTTGTGTTGTTTTCCCTTTTGACAGGGATTACACACTTTGTCATTTGGGAATTCAAGCTTAGGTAAGTCTCTAACTAGGTGTTTCTTAGAGAGTTTTCTAAGTGAGTGAATGTTGCAGTGTCCTAATCTCCTATGCCACAGCCAAGACTCTTTATGAAAAGCATTTAAGCAAGTAACATTATGTTTAGCTAAAGTGTTCAAGTCAACAGCATAAACATTTTCATTTCTTAAGGCATAAAATATTAAAGCATTTTTGGAATTATAAACATCACAAGAGTTGTTTTCAAACTTGACATTAAAGCCATCATCACACAATTGAGAAATGCTAAGTAGGTTGTACTTAAGTCCATCAACAAATAAAACTTTGGAAATTAATACTGAGTCAGTGTTACCAATCTGGCCTAAGCCGATGATTTTTCCTTTTGAGTTATCACCAAAAGTGACATATCCTCCATCAACCTTTATTAAGCTTTTGAAGCACGAATAGTCCCCAGACATGTGTCTTGAACATCCACTGTCTAAGTAACATACCTTCTTGTAATTGCTTTTCAAACAGATTTCCTACAGAACAGATTAGACAAGAAATGACTTTGGTACCCAGATTTTCTTGGGTCCAGATATGTTAGCAATCAAGGATTTAGGTACCCAGATTTGTTTTATGGGTCCCATACAATTAATAGATGCAACAGATTTAGAGAGATATACTTTACTTGATCGACAACTATTTAAATAACCAGTTGAGGCATACGAATTTCCAAAACTGGAACTAGCAGGATTTTTTCCAGACTTGGAAATAAATTGGGTTTTAGTAAACTGTCTTTGTCCAGGTTGGTATCCCAAGCCAGTAGCATACTTAGGTGCAACTTGCTTTCCTAGCAGTTGGGTTAGAGTATCTTTTCCATTTGTGAATGTTTCTAAGTCCTTTCTAAGTTGTTCATTAGATAGTTTCAGTTCTGTATTCTCCTTTAATAATTGAACATTTTTCTCTTTTTCTACATCAAGTGCAGACTTGACACTTGCAGTAAGAGCATGTTGTTTCTTTAAAGACTTATATTTATCCTTTAGTTCATTACACGTTTCTTCCAGCATATTACAGTATTCAGTCAATTCATCTTTAGACATATTTTCAGAATCAGAACCAGATTCTGCTTCACCTTCAGAATAATAAGAGTTTAAAGTGGGAGTGTCTAAGGTTACCTCAGATGTGTTTGTCATGAAACACATATTAGCACGATTTCTTTCAGAATCACTGGACTCTGATTCACTTGTGCTGTCTTCTGAAGCACTCCAGGTGGCCTTCATAGCTTTCTTATAATTCTTGTCCTTGTACTCATATTTCTTCTTGAATTTTAACTTAGGACAGTCAGCTTTAATGTGTCCTTTCCTTTTACATTCATAGCAAACTATGTCTTCTTCTTTATCAGTTTTCTTCCAATCTTTCTTCCACTTACCTTGTCTATCATACTTACCCTTGTAGTTTGGTTTTCTGAAGAACTTCTTCTTCCTATAGAACTTCTTGAATCTCCTTGCTATTTGTGCCATCTCGGCATCACTGTCAGAATCTAAGTCTTCACTAGATGAGCTTTCAGTTGGTATATGCACTTTCTCCTTGTCTTTGCTCTTTGATGCAGTAGACTTAAAAGCTACAGATTTTCGTTTTGGATCCTCATCTTCCTCTTTATTCACCTTTAGCTCTTCTTCGTACATCATCAGCTTACCAATTAACTCCTTGACAGGCAATGTTCCAATATCACAGGATTCTCTAATTGAAACGGATGTGCCTCTCCATCTGTCAGGCAGACATCTCAATAATCTCATGATTTGCTCCTTTGCTGGAACAATCTTCCCGAGTGAGCTCATTGTGTTGACTATCTCATTAAACCTGAGATACATATCAGAAATAGGTTCATCAGCTTTCATCTTAAAGTTATCATATTTGATAGTATAAGTGTTTAGCCGCATTTCCTTGACATTAGTTGTTCCTTCATGAGAAACAGCTAAGGTGTCCCAGATTTCAAAAGCAGTTTTACATGCAGAAATTCTATTGAATTCCTCATCTCCTAGAGCACAGTAGAGAGCATTCACAGCCTTACAATTATTATTGTAAGCTACTTTAGTAGGTTCATCCCAAGTTATTCTTTCAGTCTCTGGAATCTTGTATTGAGACTCTATAGCAGTCCAAATATCAAAACCCATACTTTCCAAATGAATTTTCATTTTGAGCTTCCATTGGGCATAATTCACACCATTAAAGAAGGGTGGCCTGTTAGTAGCAGCACCTTCTAGTCTATTATCCATAAGGAAATTCTAGAAAATGTTTTAAAGAGATAAAATTTAGAACTAACAGAAATTTAAGATCTTTTAGATAAAACTACAATCACAGTTTAAAAACAGAGTTAAAATAAAACTTTGAGCAAGTATAACAGAGCTAAACACAACCTCTGATACCAAATGTTGGTCGGAGTGGACACTCAAGAGGGGGGTGAATTGAGTTCCAATTAAAATTTCTGTTAAAAACAATTTCTATTAAAATCCCCCAATTTCAAAAACAAATTAAACTGTAGTGAATTTATATAGATTATAAAGGTTCAATTAGTTTCTCAAAGATTGATTAATTCTCAGTTAACTTAATCTTATGATTAAATTAACATTTGAAACTAACTTACTGATTTATAACAAATATAAACACTTGCGAATTTAATTATCAAAGTAGCTTTGTAGATAGATTATATTTCAAAGTAATAGCAGCGGAATATGAAATAAATATGTATAGTATGGATATAGAGTATAACTATAAGCACAGAAAATTAACCAAGAGGTTCAGTCTCAAGCCGAGACTTAGTCCTCTAAAAATTTTATATAAGAATGATCCACACCCTGGATCGGGGTTAACAACAGTGAACACACTGTCCAGGTCACAAGACCTCTACCACAGTTCTTCGTGGGAAAACAAACAACAGCAGCAAGCTGTCCAGGTCACAAGACCTCTACCACTATCCACAGTGGGAAATGGAGTGCAAAAAGATTTGCTGAGGATTTACAGATCCTCCAGTGAAAGTACAGGAGTCAGTGTGTGTGTTTAATACAGAAGATAACACACACTGCTCAAAATGTAGAATAATTCACAGAACAAGAGATGTAGAGTTTAGAAGTGGTTCTGGTGATCTCAGTGTAGCTCTTGTATTCGATCAGAAGAGAGTTTGAGTCCTCTTCTCGTTTCTGTTTGAGAAACAGAGTGTCGTATGCTTCAGGTTCACAGGTAGTGAGAATGTAGTCGATGAATTTCTTCAGGGTTTTTCTTGTATGCACAGAACACTTCTCGAGTATACTTGATTGTCTATATGCTTCTCTGTGTTCTTGATGGAGCTCGTTTTTATCTTCTTGTGTTTCTGGTATATTTCGTCCACCACGCACTTCTCTGGTTCGCATTCGCATTCGCCTTATCTCTGTTTTGGGCAGCGTAGTCTTCTCGTATTTATCTCCCGACAGGGGACAGAAAAGATTTCTTTTCAGCAGGTACGAGGTACGGGTTCCTGACATCCGACAACCTTTATCAGATATTTGACAAAACATCAAAATGTATGATATGACCGTTAGATAAATTAAATAAATTAAAATGTAGGAAATAAAGAAATTAAAACAGTGAGTCGAGAATGTATGTCACTGTTGACTTCAACTGTGGTCTTCCAACTGTGGACTTCCAACTGTGGACTTCCTTCTGACTGCTGATTTCAACAAAAGGCTTGCTGTCTGTAGGCTTGCAATGGTAGCTTTTACTCCATGTAACTGTAGCCTCTCTAACTGTAGACTTGTAACATCAAATTTGTAGAGCTGTAACCTTTGTCAATTGTAGACTTCGATCATCTGTAGACTTAGTAGACAGAAGCTGTCTAACTGTAACCTTGACTGTAGACTTATGACTGTAGGATAGTTCGTCTGCGAACTTGTTTCAACTGTAGACTTGTTCGACTGTGAACTTGAGCAGAGAAAACTTTGAACAGAAGTCTTGTATCTGTGACCTTCGTCTGTGAGATTTGAAAATAGATAGCAGTAGACTCGTAACTGTAAGCTTGTATTAGTCTTCGACTGTAACCTTGTAACTGTGAACTTATTGCAACAGTAACTTATGGTGACAGTTAACTGTAACTGTGACTTTGAGAAGAAAGCGCTGACTGTTAGCTAACAATACCAAACTTATGTAACCACTACTGTAAGCTATTATAGTAAAGTTATGAGAGTAAGAATATGAACTATTTAGAATAAAATACGTTTAAGCATAGAATAATAAGATTAATGCAAAGGTTTAATACATCATAATCAATGTTTAAGCATAGAATAATAAGATTAATGCAAAGGTTTAATACATCATAATCAATGTTTAAGCATAGAATAATAAGATTAATGCAAAGGTTTAATACATCATAATCAATGTTTAAGCATGATTTGGGATTATCAAAACAGGTGATTCCAACAATTTATTTAGAGGGTGCTCAGGGTTAGAACCCCTTATTTTTTCCCTCATCCATGGATAGAGGCACCACCTAGGGGGGGTCTCTCAACACACCTTTTCCCATCTCATAAAGAGATCAATTTCTTCATAGTCTGAGGTCTGTTTTCCTCAATGTCAGTTACATTGGAACCTATTTATGAAGTCTATACTCTCACTTACATCTCTTTTTATTTTCCCTCCACCTCATATACATCTAAATCCATGTGAGATGATTTAACCTATTTTCAGGGCCTGCATTGAAAACTCTGATTTCATCCAAACTATTTACAGTTTGAGGTCATTATCGGAGGTGTGTCGGTATATGAATCTAAGGTAGGGTTGAATACATTAATTTGTGATTTTTTGAGTGTTCGTGGGTTTCGGCTTTTATCACACCATTTCATTGACTAATCTGAAACCATTTAAATCAACTCTTGTCTTTTAAATAGTTAATCCAACATTTTGGAATGCAATTGGGAATGACCAAACCATGTGTAAAATCTACGAGGTTGGGTTAGAGGCCATAAACGACATAGGTGGTAAATGAAAAGTTGTTAATTATATTAAATTTATTTGTTATATTTATTTTCACTTTTTTGATTATATTTTACTGAATCGTTTTATTTTAATTGAAGAAAATTGTGTATTTATGATTTGTCTTGGTATATTTCTAAGATCCATCGTATTGTGATGGGAATGAACCAAGGATTGAGATATAGATGGATATAATATAGATACAATGTGGTCATCATGATGGGATTGTCATGAGTTTTTTGGGTAATGTGATCACTATATGGGCAACATGGTCAACAATTGAGGTGACATGGCCACCAGTTTTAGTGTATGGACCATGATATTGGATGGAATGGAAAACATTTTTGATTCACATAGTCATTGGGGCATGAGGTGTTGGAGTTGGTGTGACATATGAACTATGAGTTGATGTATTATCACCTTTTATAAGCAAATATATAATTGGATTCATGTATTTTGAGGTTTATATAGTGATAAGGTGGTTTTGAACACTTATGTCGTTAGAGGCCACTGGTAGTGCAGCTATGGAAATTTGTTAGGGGTGATTGTTGTAGAAGGCCATGAGGAATGTGAAGACCCTTCGCCTAATAGTGTTGAGGCTTTCGGTAGGTGGTTGATTCCTACTATGCTTGAGGAAATCAGTCCAAGAATATTTTGAAGGATGGGTATCACCCTTACATGAGGTTATTTTCTATGATCTGAAGGTGATTTTACAATGAGGACAGATATCACAATGCGTATAGACATCAGGATTTGAAAAGAAGGTTGATTTCAAGTAGGGGTCCAAGGGACCGTATTTGTATAATTTGGGAATTTTTTGAGATAATGGGGACTTGTTTTAGATATGAGTATCTAGGCGGTACATTTATTCCATTTAACTTTATTGATATTTAAGAAAATGGTTCCCATGGAAATTAAATATTTGGGGATTCTTCACGATATGGTCTTAGGAACTTATAAGCAGTGGAATTATGGTAATGGCCATGGACATTGACAACATCCTGGTGGCTTTTGATCACCAGATAATTGTTTTTTTATATTTATTATTGATTGTTGTTTTATTTATTTATAGTTACACCTTCTTGACCAAAAATTCTTATTACACACAAGTGGGTGGTACACTAATGATACTTGTTCTCACAACAATCACTAACCCTTAGAGACATGTCAAGACATTGTGATTTTTCATTCACGTAGGGGTTTGAGAACAAAAGATAGATCCTTGTAATTTAATTGGTTAAGATGAAAGGAAGGAAACAATTGGTTCATTCCTCAACTAGTGTTAAATTTTTTGTTTTCATTTATACTTCAACAAGCTTATATATTTATGTACTTTCCTCATCCCTATGGTGAACTTTTACAGTAAATTGTATTTTATGACATATTATTGAAGTCTTATTATCTATAAATGAAGTTTTACATTTTTTATTTATTTCTTCTATTTATTTTTTATACTGCATCCACTTTTGTCTGATATTGAATCAGCTTATGGAGTTGGAGGGTTTTGTTTGAGTCTACAGAGTCCTTATTTCTTTTAAATGTTATGTATATATACTCAGACCATTATATAATCATAACATTTGGGTATAGTCTGACCAATATATCCCTTAAGACACCCTCACTAATATTTAGAATGATTTTTAGTATGGGAGACATGCCTAAGGCTAGTGGAACTCGGCCCGAAAGAACTGTTCGGGTAGAAATTTGGGATAGTGCACTATAAATGGAATCATCGAGTTATTGACTTAGAACAAGTAGAAACTCTCAAATAGATACTAATGGTACTAAATTATTTTCCAGTCTTATATTCATATAGTTTGGGTTGTGTTAGAGTAGAGGTTAGGGTGTTGTTGGTGTAGTGGTTAGAACTTGTTCTTGGGTGCCTGCAGCCCCATGCATGGGATACATACCATGTTTCCAGGGGTGGGAATTTCAACTCTGCTACTGCTAGTTTAAAAGTTTCTTTGATTTCCACCTAGAGTGGTTCAACATGGATGAATGTTTTTATTTTTTGTAATATCTATACTTGGTCTCATATACTAAGGAAAGAGATATTAGACCCTTTGCTCTGTTTGGAAATGGGAGTTTCTATGCATGTTTACATTTTTGATTAGGCACATAGGATTTTTTAAATTATATATGTCTCTGAGTGTGAAAATTTTATTGGTTAAATGTTATATTTCTTATGATATATTTTTATGGGACAAGATATTATAGGAAATGGTAGCGATGATGATGATGGGTGATTTGGATCACCAGGTTGGGTGATGTGGTAATCTGTTTGAGGCACTGTGATCATCTAGACATTCATGACCTTGTGAAAATGTGATACATCACTATATTAATAATAGTAACAAGGACATGAGGTTAGGATTTTGTGCAGACTTAATGTAACAGGGGAGATTAATGGTAGTGAGTTGACCTATATAATTACTTATTTCTCTATCAATGATATTTAGATATATATTATATGTTTTCTGGTCATGTAATGCTATTTAGTAGGTTTCCACCTGGATTACTCAGATGCAGCATCTGATCAGTGATTGATTAGTGTTGTAGGAGCATGAGTAAGTTGATACTCTTGGGGGTTAGGCATATCATGAGCCATAAGTATAGGCCCCAGTAAATGATCAAGTATCGACTTAGGATCCGATTCTAGTGTATGTGGGGAAGCCTTCAAAGTTTACTACTTTTGGGATGTGGTTTGATGATATGTTCAAAGGGATAATGATACATGTCATACATGGTATTGGAATGGGATATTAAGAATGATAGCCATTTATTGAGCATCATACGTTAGAGTTGCAGTCGTAGTCCCTACTACTATTCCAAGGTGAGGGCAGACTAGAGGTATTTGAAAACTTGATCGAGTAGATGTAGATGATCTTTAAGCTACTAGAGATGCCTCTACGGTGGAGGGTGAAGCTATATTTGTACATGATTAGAAGACCATCTATGAACTAGTGGGAAGTGAAAGTGCCGAACGTAATACATTAGGGGCATAACTTGAAAGAATTTAAGACCATGTTCTTTGACCACTTCTTCCCTGAATTGCTAATGATAGAAAGATATCAAGAGTTGATGATCCTATAGTAGGGAGAAAAGTCTTTCAAAGACTGTGTTGCAATATAAATTTTTCTCTCTTTTCACATTGTATGGTTATAGAGGACACCTCGAGAGTGAAGAATTTCAAATATGGTATATTATATGTCATTAAGGTGTAGGTATTTGTTTTTAGGTTGTCCTAGTTATTAGAGGTGGAGAACCAGGAAGTCATAGAAGAGTTAAATTTGTTGGAAATTTCATGCATGATATGGGAAATAACTTCTGGTGGTCTCATTGGTGACATATAATATGGTATGAAGATATTTTAATAGGAGTTCTAGTAGGGCAGTGAGGCTAAGTGCTCAGGAATTCCACATTAGTGTGGGTAATATAAGGTGTGATTCTAGTGCGACCAGCTGAGACACTTGCAGAAACCGTACAATTGGTAAATGAAAGAGTGTTGATCTAACAGATAGTCCTGGAATCATGAGAGGATCAAAATGATTACTTATTGGAATATGAGAAATCATGGTCTGATGGAGACTCAGGGTTCTAATACTGTTCTGTGAGAGGTACCAGGTGATGGGTAGTTGAGCTTCAACATCATGTGGATGTCGTGGTGGGGAAAACTAGACCCAAAAGTGGCGTTAATGGCTGGTTTCTTGTACAATACCACATTGTAGATCATGCTTTGCGTAGTTGATCTTATGTTCAAGTTCTTGCTATAGAGATACCAGGTGCTGAGCATGGTGGTGAGGCGATGAAATTTAGTGGTACACCATGGGTGTAGCCATGTTTTTGTTTTTCTTTGACATGGAAAATTGTGGCTTCTTATTTTTGGGTGCATCAGGTGAATAGGTTATATGTATGGACTAACGAACTGATGGTTAGTATGTTGAAATCATCTTGGATACTATATTTATATATACAAATATACAACCAGTCTGGAACCTTTTTAAAATGTGATCATCATTGGATGCGTGACTTGTGAGGTGCTTTGGCATTAGGGAATCGAGGATATGTGGGTTACATGAGGTTTTTCAGCATCTAGGTATCATTGTGATGCTGTATAAGATTGATTTATGAGGCAAATAATTCAGTTTTTAGAATCTAATATGATGTGAGACCTCATTAGTCCCATTTGTGACATAGTAAAGAGGTGGGAATCTATGTGTTATAGAATTTTGAGGGATGTCTGGAAGACATGAGAGCACTTGATGAAGTGTAAGAGAGATGATGAATCATGAGAGGACTTGAATTTGGGAATAGTCAGTGGTCCATATATTTGATAGAGCTTTGGGTCGGGATGTGATTAGTGTAGGTCACTCTTATGGTGGGGATTAGCTTGAGATAATTGACTTGTGGCCTGAAGACCGAGGTAGTCTAAGTTATTTTTACTCAGATGACTATGTTCGGTACCATCCCAGGGGTTTGTTTTACAGCTCAGGGATGAGCTATGTTAAGGTTGATATATGAAAACGTCATGGGTTTTTGAATTAGTTATTTTTAATGAAAATTTATATTTTAGAGATGGTGGTCGAACAAACCCATTTTTATTACATTTAGAACAACATTACAGATTTGTTTTTGATCGAAGACCTTGTTTTAGTTATGTTTTATGTGATGTAAGACATCGTTAGACTATGGGAAAACACCAGGGGAAGAGAGGATTAACTAGGATGCTACAAGATAATGGTGGAAATTTACACATCATGCAACTATTTTCATGGTATGTATTTATTTTATTTCTTGAGTTTTCAGGGAATACATTATAAATACATGAATTTACACTATGTGTAAATATGTACATGGCATGTAAATCCCCAAAATGATTTTTTTAAAATGTGTAGGGAATCGGTCCCCCTTATTATTTTTTCACTCCATGGACAAAGTTTGTAGCCATGGTGTCTCACAACACACCTGTTTCCCACTCAATGGGATATCAATTTCCTTATTGTTTGAGCAACATTTCATTTTCCGTAGTGTATATTGAAACCAAATTTGGCAGTCCATCCCCCCCTTTCATCTCTTTTGATTTTAATTTACCCCACAGACCACTAATTCAATGTAATACTGTTTACCTATTTTTCGGGGAAATCATTGAAAAAATGATTTCTACCATAATTGTGAGAATTAGTGTCAATATAATACATTTTTACATAAATGAATACATAGTTTGTGGTGCATACTTTTCATTATGATCTCATAAGGTTTAGGGTGGTGAATATTATAGTGTGTTGTTGTATTGACTGATAAAAACACTTTTTAAATTAATATTTTTATTTTTATTAATCAATTCAACTTTATGGGAATTCATTTGGATGTCCCAAACTATGTATAACTATGCAAGGATGGGTTATGGGAATAGACCACATGGGAGGTTCAGTTGAGGGTGTTATTTATATTAAATTTATTTTTTATATTTATTTATAGTTGTTCTATAAAATTTTGTTGAAGTTTTTAAATTAAATTGAAGTGAATTCTGTATATTTAAATTGAATGTGGTGTACTAATGAGATCCACGAGATCATGTTGGCGTGGCTCAAGGATTGGGATAGTGATGAATATATGTTTGAGGTAATGTGATCCTAGAGTTCAGCTTGGATCATGTTACTTGGGTTATGTGATCATCATATTGTTAACGTGGTCACCAATTTATGTGTAAATGTCATATGGTTGAGGGAATGACCCGTGATATTGGATGGAATGTCCACTGGACTTCAGAAAACTGGTCACAGGGTCATGAGGTGCCATTTTTGGTGCAGAATATGAACTATTTGGTGATTGCCACTCATTCTTGATTGTCCAAAGAAACATTATAGTTATGTGTATACAGGGTGACATGGAAATGAGGGGGTTTTGACCACTTCTGTGTGTATAGGACACCGATATAGAATCATAGGTAATTATTTGGGGGCTGTTCTCATAGAAATTTACTAGGAAGTTGGTGAGCCTTCAGATGATAGTGTTGATGCTGTTGGTCGGGGGATGATGCCTTCCATGCTTGAGGGCATTGGGCGGAGAACATTTTGGAGGATGGGAACCAATGTTCCTCAGGGCTGTGTGTTATGAGACGATGGTGGTATTACTTTTATGAGAGATATCATTGTGCCTCCAAACATCAGGCTTTGAGCTAATGAGTCCTTTCATGATTGGGTTTGAGGGACTAGATATGTATCGTTTAAGATTTATATTAGGATATCGATGACTTTTTATGGACATGAGGTTTTTAGAGGTACATGGTGAGAGGTCACTATAACGTCTCAGTTCTGGAAGCCTCAAAAGCCACTCCAAAACCCATAAAACCCTAAAAAACATTAAAGTGCCAAATTCTGATCTATCAGGGCACATACTCCATGAGAATCAAAGCATGACATCTTATACATGTCATATATAAACATAACAGAGCAATGATCCAATAAATTCTATTCCATGAGAGCCCATAACCCCTCAAGAACCAAAGTTCTGCGTTCATTCAAACTATGTCTTTACACAAATCAATACCCTATTAAAAGTAGGTATTCTATCAAGGAATATATCACAACAGCATGCATATCTAGTACAACATCTATCACCACAACATGCAATAACAAATGGAACCTAAATGGCATGGCATGAATTATTGACATGTGATTTTTATAAAGTGTCTATATGATGCATGATATGGCATACCCTCACCTCACCAGGTTGCAACAGAAATGGAACCTCAATAGTATCGATAATAAAAGTACGAAACATTTTAATCACCCAATGGTGAAAATCAAATCAACTATAAAATTACCAAACCATAAAAATAGTAATAAACGAGGGAGATTGGATTTTCCCTATACATGAGTTAGCTACTCTCTGGCACAACTTATTACCAAGTACAAATTCTGTCCTATCCCTGAAAATAAACCATTTGATACCACTTTATAACATCCCCATTCTAGAAGCCGCCCAGAGGCGCCCCATACCCGATTTGTCACATGGCCTCAAAGGAATTTCCTATAATGCCAGAGGCTATCAACTAGAATCAAGGGCCTTGGGTGTGATAGTGTGGAAACTATTCCCCCATTTGAAGAGGAACACAGAATAAGAGAAACATATAACAATAGCAGAAGCTGTAATAATGGTATACAACAATAAACAATGGAAGAATGAAAGTAATAAGCAGCAGGAGCACATATATAATGATACATGATACACATGTCCAAGAAAGTATCCAAAATGTCAAAATACAGAAAACCCGTACTAGACCAATGTACGGAAGAAAACTATAAATAATTCCTCTGTTGTTCAAGCCTTCACTTGGACTCATTCTCTCCAACTCCAAAGTAGTCATGTACCTAAAGTAGAAGGGCACTTGACCTTATCTATACACAACCAGAAAAACAGTTTTTCGTAGCGCCCCCCCTTTATCAGTGCTAACAAAAAAGCATTGATAAAGGGGGGTCCCTTTATGAGTGCTAAAAAAAGCACTGATAAAAGCACCCCTTTATCAGGGCTTTTTTTTAGCACTGATAAAGGGACCCCCTTTATCAGCACTTGTTTAGTAGCGTTGATAAAGGGGGGCCTTTATCAGCGTTTTTTTAAAGCACTGATAAAGGGTCGACGTAAAAAAAATTAAAAAAATATATTAATATATTAATATATAAATATTGTTATATTGATATAAATATAATATTTAATTTATAAATATATTTTAGATAAGTATAAATGTACATTTACACTTATAATATACTTAATATATAAGATATTTAGTGAAAATGGATTCTTAAAAAATTCAAAAAATATTTTTTATTATTAATTTTCTAATTATTATGGAGTAATAGTAATTTTATAACAATTTGAAGACTAAAAATATTAAAAATATTTAAAAAAGATCCAAAATATGTTGAAAACGATACTCAAACTTCCAACGGCCATAACTTTTGATCCAGGTGTCCGTTTGAGCTCTACCACATTTCAAATCGAAGCCTGCGATGAGGTCTACATCGGTGAGATGGAGGGTGTACCCCGATAATGGGGTTTTGGAGGCCAAAAGAGGCCCATAAGGACTCCAAAATTGAGTTTTTAGTCGGGGTACCCTGATTTTTTTAACAATTTGTGGATTTTCAGCCTCATTTAAGGGGGTATTATTGGATTTTTTTGGTGGGGTATGAATTTATTCCAAGGTATTACATTTATATTGATATTATGTCTTTGAAATTTCATCCTTTTTTATAATGAATTGGTATTTATAATCAAATATATTACAATATATATATATTTTATATATTCACACCTAAAAATTTAATTTTAAATATAATTAATAAAATATATTTACATATAAAATATATTAGCTTTATCTAAATAATAACTAACATCCATTTTATTTAAAATACAAATATATGAATATTTATATACCTCTATATTAATATAACTATATATATATATTAATCTAGCTATATATATATTAATCTAATAACTATATATATATTAATATAACTACATATATATATATATTAGTATTACTATAAATATATATATTAATATAACTATATATATATATATATTAATATAACTATATATATGTTAATATAACTATATATATATATATATTAATATAAATATATATTACTATACGAATAAATATAACTATATATATATATGTTGAGATATATATTAATATAACTATATATATATTAATATAACTATATATATATATATTATATTCTAACTATATATATATATATTAATATAAATATATATTACTATACGAATAAATATAACTAAATATATAAATATATAAATATAGATATATAGATATCTTGAATTGGAAGAAAAATCAAAATAGAGTAGTGGTAAAGGCATAGGCACGTAGGGGGCAGGTCTCATGTTCAAATCCTGGTGGAGGCAGGGGCGCACGCGCATGGGGGAATATGGGAGTAAGTGCTGTAAAAGGGTGAAGGGGGTGTGTGGGGCACTGTACATGGGCACAAAAGCACTATAAAGGGGGGGGGGGGGGCTCAAGCGCTATAAAAGCCCCACCAAATGGAAATATTTTTTAAATATTTTTTTAATTTTTTTAACTTTTTTTATGTTTTTTTAATTTTTTTAATTTTTTTACCTTTAATCAGCCTTTTTAAAAAAGAGCTGATAAAAGGGGTCCTTTATCATCAATAAAACGAAAGTGGTGATAAAGGAATCCCTAATATATGGGTTTCTTATCAGCGCTAAAACAAAGCACAGATAAAGGACCCGTTTATCAGCGCTTTGTTTTACCACTGATAAAAGACACCTTTTATCAGCGCATTTTATAGTACTGATAAAAGGGGTTTTTATCAGTGCTTTTTGGGGTGCCGATAGAGTGGACCACCCCTTTATCGTCACTGGATTTATTAGCACTTTTCTAGTGCTGATCAAGGCCATTTTTAGCAATGATAAAAGCCGTGTTTGTAGTAGTGATACTGGAAAATATATAATCTATTTATGCCCAAAAGCATGCCCCAAACAAGGTGTGAGACTAAATCCCTGTAGAAATACACCATGATATCTGTGCCTAAAAATTAGTGAATATATATATATTGCATCCAATAAGCTAAATAAGAATTAAAGAAAGAAGTACTCAAAAGTAAACATTCCTACAGTTTCAAAGCATTCAATCACCACATACCAAGTATGTAGATAATAACAAATTGGTAATAGTCTGGGATGTTCTCATATACGAAACCCCTCTGGTACTTCCTTGAAAACAAAAGAAACCCTTTGGGGAGTACACACAGTCAAATACTTCAGGTTCAACTTTATCACAGACTCTCTTAGGAATCACTCACCGTTAATTCCACATATAGTATTGTATTGGTAACTAAAAGGTGCTCTAAGGAAGCACTTACATCTCATCCCCCCTGTGCCCCTTTTCTAGGAATAATAGACACTTTGAGGAAGCACTTATGTCAATTCCACCTATGGTCTCTCATTGTAATAGTAAAAACAGACGCTCTAGAGAAGCCCTTATATCGATTCTCTCTATGGTTTACTACACCAGGTTCTCATGGCTCTGTTTATGTCAACTATAAAAAATACAAGGCATCAAAATATATCTTCAATAAATAGTTGGATAAACAATATACAGTATAAAAAACATGTTAGATAAAAAACTCCATCCTAACAATACTAGGAATGGAAAACAAAGAAGCAACCTAACAGGAAAAACTAGAGCAAATGCTAAAAATAGGAAAACATGGGGAAAACCTTCATAGCGTGGAAAATAAGCCCTATTCACAACATATAACCTCAATCCAAACAACCATGGAATTGCAGAAAATCATTAAGGCTAAAAACGTAGACACACAATACACTATTCTAGGGTATTGGGAACTTTTGCACATATAAATCAAAGACTATATATGGAAAGGAAAAACCACCTACCTCGTTGTTGTAAGATTTTTATACAAGAACCGCATGCCTTAAATCTCCCTAGAACACCGAAGATATACAAAAAAGTCAAAAAATTTAAACCCATGATATCTCACGAGAGAGAATGTATGAGAAAAAGGTGCTCAAGAAGAAGAGATAGCTCACTGATGTGATTACAATGAAATAGACAGAGTTTGATTTAGAGAACCAACACTCAATCAGGGGCTTGGCGAAGATCTATGTCGTACATATTCTCTTAGAAGAACAAGGTCGAGAAGAGATGTGTTCTATCTATCAGACATGATCCCGGTACGATTAATGAAAAAAATAAAGTAAACAACGTGTACTTTTGATGTACATGGCGTGGACATGCCTATTTGGCCCCCGCATATGGCGTTCTTTAGGTCAGCACACACAACTATGTGCTCAGCGGTTACATGGCCAGTACATGGCTACATGTGAAAAAAAGTTCTCGATGTGTATATTTACGTACACGACGTGTACTTAAAAAATTTCTAAAAACCCATCTCTTCTTCAAAAACACCAGAGAAGAAGAGAACTTACCTAAAATGAAGATCTGGGTTCTTACATTTACATTGTTAGAGGTGGAACCTTAGGGTTCAGAAATGCAATCTATATTTGGGATACCTTGTGATATAGGTTTATAATCCCCTTCTCTATAGAATTATGGAATTTTATTAAGTATGTGAAAAATTTTAGTGGGTTTTTAGAAGTAGAGATGTGTGTATTTATTTATATTCTAGCATTATATTTTATTTATTTATATTTACACTTGATTAATGACATATGTAAGGTACAAAAACATGGGTGGTTCCCTACTGAGACCTGTTCTCACACCCTATAGGTACCCATTAAAAAGTAATAAAACTTTATGTTTTGCATTTAGAAAGGAGTTCATGCTCTTTAGTTAGATCCTAGTAGTTGAGTTTTTATGGATGGATGATAAGGGACTGTCGGTTCTTACCTCAATTGGAATTGACATTTTGATTTTTTTTTTGTTTTAACATGCTTATATATGTATATACTATGATCATCTCTTTTGGAGACCCTATACTAGAAATTAAATTGTATGAACTGTTTATAGATGCATGTTTATCCATAAATCAATGTTTTTATAGTTATTTATTTTTGTTGCTGATTTTTTATATCACCCCCTATGGTTTGATATTGAATGTGATTTCACTATTAGTAGGTCTTGTTCATGTATGTTGAGTCTTAATTTATTTTGTATGTTATTTATATATACTCATACCATTATATTATAACAAACTAAGGCTATAGCCTCCCCATTATCTCCCTTATTACACTTGTACTGTAAGTCAGATTCCTTTGGCATAAGGGGAGGCGTACCTAAGGCCAGTGGCACTGTACCAAGAAGCGCTTTTTGGGTTGAAATTCGGGTTGGGGTGCTAAATTTTATTTTAGGAATCATATATGTTCCATTGAGAATATGAGAGGCAGTTTCATCTAATGTTTAAAAGATCACCACTGGTTGAAAAAGAAATATTTCCATGATTTATTATGCTTTTATGGAATAAAAATTCGGCTAACATTGATAAAAATCAAGACTGGTGTTGTGTTTCTATGTGTCATTTTTTATCTTGGGATAGACGAACATCATGGTCCAGTGAATCTGTTATAGAAATTGTGTGTTCCTTAGTTTAAAAGTGGGTTGTTATTTTATAATATTTCATTAATATTTTCCTCAAACATAAGGATGATATGATTCCTTTTAGGTGATACCAGTTCACCTAAAAAAGTATAATCCTTTTATATATACCAAGGAGTCTAGTGTAGTAGATAATATATCAATGTTGTATCTGAAGGTGCTAGTATGTCTTCATAGGGGTTTCAATATGATAATTTGTCGTCAAGATTCTCATTATTTCTTGAGAAGGAAAAGATATTTTTTCAACATTTTAGCTCTTCATTATCTTCATCCAGTAAAATTATTTATCAAATAGATGGTTAGATCTTATAGATTATCACAATATTTGAGGTCATGTTATAAACATTTGTCTATTATTTTTAGGGATTGTTTATTATGAAATTACTCCTTATTTGATTTTCCTATAAAATTTTCCATCACTCTTCCATTGGATAGACTCTACGAGAGGAATCGTATGGGAATTCAAAAATTTAACTATTATTTGGGAGTTTGATTAGAGATTTAGTTATTCTTATACTAAATTTATCACATTTAATAAAATATATATATTATGTTATATATTAGTAGATGAAGGATAATCAATTACATCAGTCGTTGTGTGATGATCCAAAAGATATACCTATGGATTTCTCAATTATAAATAATGTATCCATAATGATATCTCATCATTATATGCAGTGGATACTATTGTGAGACAGTAATCTATCAGCGATATTCATTTACCAATTCGATTTAGTAAAATATATGAGTGTGGTCGCTCATCAGTTATATTTTAAATCAAATTTTGATAAAATATGTCAAATTTTCCATATTATATGGTAGAAATGATATCCTCATGAAGAATCAGAGTTAATTTATTTGGGTGTGTTTGATCTTGAATATTTTATAATATTTTTGTATCAACCTATTGATATTTAAAACCATTAGTGGAAGGAAATTTAGGAACACATCATTCATATATTTCATCTATTATAATTGTATGGTGGTTTTGAATTGCGTACAAGGGTATTTCAAATGCTAGTGTTCACTCATTATCCTATGTCATTAATATATCTTCATTTTTATGTTGAGTTTTTTATTTTATGTTTATAAAATTTAATTTTTTTTATTATCTATAATATTTTTATATTATAGATTTGGAGAGATTCTAATTTGAGAGGCATCACATAAATAGATGAGTAATATGTCTGTTTTATTGTCTTCTAGGATTTAGTTGACTCACAATAGTTATATTCTTTTAAAAGGTATCTAATATATATTCTCATATTTCATCTGCTCCCATATAATTTATTTTACCACATTTCAGTGTGTTTGATAAATTTTTTGAAGAGATTTGTGGATGAAATGTATTTTATTGAGTTAAATTTCATTAGGAGGTCAATATCATACAATAAAGGGTACAATTGTATTATGGTATTCTATTTAGTTGGGTGAGAGAGGAGGTGTTACTTTGGTTTTTCAATACTGTGATGTGATGTGGCAAGAGGTGTTGGATTGCATCATCGAAATTGGGCACATAAAAAATATTTTTCCACTAAACTTGGGGGTTTCATATATTTCATCCTGGTGTCTTGGATTAAACTATGATTTCATCTGTCATAGCATGAGCCTTATACCGTGATCGTTTGGTGTATCTCATGTTTTTTTGGGAAGTGTATTGATATGTGTTGAATTGGGTGTTGGAATGTAGTTTTAGATTGTACATTTCCTTTTTTTCTAACATCAAAAACATTGGGATATGGTGATAGAAATTCACTAATACAAAGGGGAAAATTAACAACACTAGCCTTTATCCATGTTAGGAAAAATCATTGATAAATGGAATATTTATCAGCCCTAATAAAAGTATTGATAAAGTATTCTTTTTAGGAAAACTAAAATAATCACATATAAAAGGTAGCATTTATCATCACTTTTTATAGCGATGATAAGGGGTAAACATTTTCGGTAAATATCAGAGCTCTGATAAAAGGTACCATTTTTAACACCTTATTTTTAAAAATGATAAATGATAGCCTTTATCAATTATTTATTTTTAGTGTTGATAAAGGTCTATAAATAAATGAAATAACTAAACATGTAAAAATAAAAAAAATGAGAAAATAAAAAATAATACTAAAAATTTTATTAGTGAAATATTTATTTCTAAAAATGGATTAATCAAATATACATATACAAAAATAATAAATATTCATAAATAGTATATATTATATATATAGATATTTAAAATGAAGAAATTATACAAATAAAAATAAAAAACATTTTTATGAAGTAAAATGTTAAACATTTTATTAATTAAATAAGTATTAATTAAAATGAGTAATTTTAATATACATATAAATATATATATTATAAATAATAATAAATATTATATATTAAATATAGATAAATAAAATTAATAAATCAAAATAATTACATAATAAAACCGAATATAAATAAATTGTAATAATGAAGCCAAAAATAATTAATAAATAAATAAATTAAAAAAATATTAAGAAATAAATTATTTAAAAAATTATTATAAGAAAAGGAGAATTTTATTGTATATTTAATAATTATAATTATAAATAAATAATATATATTAATAATAAATATATATAAAATGAATAGAAAGTAAAAAATAAAATCAAATTGTTATATTATTCATTTTTCGTTGGTTTCATACATAGTTTTTCATTTATTAAAGCGGGTTGAGGGATAAGATCCCTTAATTAAAAAAACCAGGAGAACCTCTTTTGATAAATGGGATAAGAAGGATTACATTACAAACACCACAAGAAAATTCTAGTAAAATAAAACTTGAATTTAATGGGATTAGAACATTCAATCTGTATAATATTTTGTTAAATAGGATTTATATAATAGAAAATATTTATTCTTTTATTTAATAATTCATATATTTATTGAAAATGGTTTATAATTAAAATTTAAAATTAATTAAAAATACCCAATAATTTCATTGAGTAATGTACATAATTGAATGTTGTTGGATTTTTCAATTTAACATATATCAAATATGTGTTACTTTTATTTCACATACATATACCTAATTAGTGAATTTTTATATACAACACAAACACAAGAAAATATTTATGCAATTAATGAAATCATATATATAAACAAATACACCTAGTATTTATGTAATTTATTCAAATTTTAGAATTCATTATATAATTTTATTATATCATGATGTACTTAATATATTATTTTTTTAATTAGTAAATTATATTTATTTATTTTTAATTTTATTATAGATGTGTATTGTTTTTAATTCAATTTTTTTTGAATTTAATATTTCTCATCGATTTACTTATATATATTTATTTACTATGTTTTAGAATTTTCAATATATATTCTTCTCTAATACAATATATATCAATTTTTTAATATTTTTTATTTAATAAATAAAAATGTTCTGTCTTATCAATATTTTTAAAGTGTACTCATTTTTAATTATTCAATTTCACTATTTTTTAAGATGCATTAATTTATTATTATATATTCATTAATAATGTTAAAAATATATTTGTAAATAAATATTTATAACTAAATATATCTATAAATCTATATTTATAATATATAAAAATATGAAAATTTATAATCATAAATAAATTAATAATATTATTTTTAATGTATTTATATAAATATAAATATATAATTTTATATATTTAAATAATAATAATATATTAGTAAATTGAGATAAATAGTGAATCTATTTACTATATTTAATTTTAAATTTAAATTTATAATTATAATTATAATTATAATTATAATTATATTTCATTTATATATATTTAATATATATATAATTATATATATTAATATTATTTTTTGAAAATATATTTATATATTTAATTAATTAACCTATTACAGTAAATATATTTAAATAATGAAAAAATTATTTATATTTATATTTATATTTATATATATTTATCAAATATATATATATATCTTTTCTCCATGCTACTAGAACGCTGACAAAGATAGAACTTTATTAATACTAAAACAACGTATATAAATATTCCTTTTATGATCACATATTAATTCATCACTGAAAAAAGGTAACTTTATCAGAGCTTTTTGGATGTGGAAAAAATTGTGCCTAATCTATTTAAAAGAACCTTAATACTGACTGATTTAGTTTCGATTCTCAATCTCTCTCAGAAACCACAACTATGAGTGCTCATATTCTATGTTCTATCGGAGGAATCATGGATAAAATTAAAGGTATGATATTTTATCATCCTCCACTATTATTAATTTCTTATTTGGGATCCATAGTTTTTGATATTGCGTTGTTCTAAAGCTGGAGGAACCATACATCTATTCTCCAATAATTTTAGTCCTGATTAAACTCTCTAATTCTTCCTCATTGTTTGCATTCTTATTGCCATGTTCACTCTTTGAAATTTAGATTGTTAGCAGTTCATTGTCCCCATCACCACTCTCTACATTGCTCCACCAAATATTCCATATAGTCATTCCCCTTAAGCTACATGGTCCCAAAATATCGTAGATAAAATATTTGAAAATAATTGATCATTTAATAATAGAAAATGGATATCAGTTTTGTGATTCACATAATGTTTTGGGGACTCAGTCATTCAATCATTTCTATCATTATAAACTATTATTGAGAAACATATTTTTTTATATAAAACGTAATGTATTTTTGGTTAATATAATTATTGTGCATTAATAAGGGAATCCTCCAATCAATTTAAGTAACTGACTCTTCATTCTTTTAAAATGTTCCCATCCTACTCTATTACTAAATTTCCAATTACATAATTAATATATTGTTCAATGGTATTTGTTATAATCAATTCAGTTTCCCTATAAACATTATGGATGAAATTAGGTATTTAGAAAACCTATCATTAGTTTGAAGGACCAAGGTATCCATCTACATTTTCCATTTGTTTAGGTCGCTCTGTGATGTCTATTAGTGATATAAGAGTCCTAATTCCCTCAAACTACAAAATTATAGGCCATTATCTTTTTGATATGTTGCTTAATTTTTCAAAATAATGCTACATTGATATGTATATTTATTTATAATTATATTTTAATATTGTAGGCATTTAAAATTAATTTAATGTTTTTAATGGAAAATTTATTCAAACAATATTGAATTTATTATTCTATTAATTTATTTTATGTTATTTTATAAAATGTAGTTGGTATTTTTATTAATGTGATAAAAAATTAACCCTGATTTTTTAATAATTATTTTTTTAAATTGTAATTTTTATAGTATGAAAATTAAAAATATAATAATTTTTATCTTTGAATATGAGTGGGTTTAGTTTATGCATAGGGTAAACATGTTTTTTCAAACATGATATGTACAAGGTTGTATTTTGTTTTTGAACAAAAAATTTCTTTAATTTTTTGTTCTAATTATAAGTAATAAATAGTTTCTCATTAAATATATATATTACATCATGATTTATTTTTAGGATAACGATACCTATATTAATTTGACAATATTTAGATTGTGTAGGATATTTAAGTGTTTATATGTATATTTTTTGCGACTTTTTTAAAATTTGAAATTTATTGTTTACTTACTATTGAAAAGACTTATTATGCATTTAAATAATTTGATATCAATTAAATTACTACATTATTTTACTAAAATTATACTTTAATATGATTCTAATAATCTCATTATAATAAAATGAACAAATAAAAATTTAAAATAATTTCTTTAAAGAGTAAACTATATGATTTATTATAAAATGTAACCTGATTTATTTCATGAAATTAAAATTTTATGAAATTGAAATTTTCATTTACTTTTAATTAGTATTCCTTTATTTATTATTTTTATACATTTTTACTTATTTTTTTAAAAATATATTTTACATGTCGAACAATTTTCACTTTAGTGTTTTTTAAAATAATTATATTAAATGTTATATGTTACGAATATTGTTGTTTAAATTTCAAAAATCATTCTTTTCAATATTTTATGTGAATAATAAATTTATATTATTTAATTTTTTCTAATATACCTCTCAATATATGATTACAATATTTTTCTACAATAAACACATGTGTATATATAGTAAATTTAATTTTATAGTATATGATTATGTGATGGGTGTTATTTGAGGGATATATATGCTATTTTACAATATGTATTAATATATAAATGATAGTGATTCATTGTTGGCTAGGGTGAGGGTGATGTTACATTTGTGTTGTTGTTTGTTCTTATTAATCATTTTTCAGAAGATTGGTTTAACTAATGTATTATGGTACCCATTGTATAGTTCAATCGTAAGGAATATAATTGTTTTATAACTTCTCTATATTTCAAATTAAATAACTAACAAAAATGTCTATGTTTTAATCATTTCATTTTTTGATTCTATTAGTACATTATATGGTTATCCCCTATGGATATTCTTTGATTCTGGGAGTTTGAGGTCGAATCTCATTCTACATATGATGTGGTTATAAATCTCTTACATTTAAGATACATGTCATGGAAAATGATTATTATCACATATTAGAGTCGGTGTATCTTAGTTTAGATGAGATGATTTAATCATTATACTAAATAGGTCCTTTTTGCATTTTGAGATTAGAATTTAAATTTTAAATTATGATGTGGTAATTTAAAATGTTTTAATGAGAAAATTTTCATCCTCCCCTGCTTCATCTAAGGAAATGTTAGTTTTTAATTTTATTGATTGAGAATCATCCCCTAAATATTTAATGTTGTTTGAACTACTCCAATAAATGGTCTTCCAAAATTATCATTGGAACCTGGTATGGGATTACTACTACTCAAAGTAGTTCAAAAAATACAGCTTCTTATCTAAATGATATGGAGGCTGAGTCTTAATAAAAAAGAGATTCAATAATAACAATTTGGGAAATGAATTTGATTTTTAGTGAAGATTTATATTAATTTATCTCTTGGTATTAATTTATTGGATACCTCTTACCATAGTAGAATAATTCTTTTTTATGTTCAACTACCCATTTCAGTCTAGATGGATGATATCAAATTGTTTTTCAAAATATTATAATGTTAGTGTTAAATAGTTTATTAGGTTTTCAAAATAGAATGCATATGGAATTTATCAATTCATTTTTATGTGTTTATGTTTATGTTATTCTACACAAATTAAATGTTTGGCTACAAATAGAAATAATATGTTCTCCACCTGAAGACATTTCCAATCCAGAGGAAGAACTGGATGTTGAAGCCGAAATAAAAGACTTATTAGGTGATCAATAGCATGCTGGTTAAAAAGAACAACATATAATCAAGATGTTGAATAAAAGTATCAAGGAATGATGTAACAATATAAAATTTGAGGTTAGTTTGAATAAACGTGAAAAAATAGTTGACCCCAAAAATTAAATGTTCATTTTTTATGTTGTGGTCATAATGAGGATGAATGTACTGATTGAAATTGATTCATGATTCCACATCGAACCATTAATGAAGATATCCCTTTGTAATGTTATAACTGTAATGCTACGATATACATTCTCTATTTCACTGAAGAATATTTAATTAGATATTGATTTAATATTCATCATTCCCTTTACTGTTTTCCAAATAGAAAATCAAAAATATGATTCCAAACTCTTCTTACTATGTTTTAACATGGGGATGCTAATGGGAATGTTAGGACCCACCCACCATCTAATTATTCATTCATTATGAAGTTGGATACATGGACTCCATTCATCAGTCTTTATGATGAAAAAAAAAATTTGGTGCATTTCAGTTCATAATATATTCATTTAAATTATTAATTTTATCAAATATTTTTCAAAAAATTTCAATTATAAAAAAAAAGTGTTCTGAAAATATATAACACGCATAGAAACAAATGTACCTCTAACCCAAAGAAAGGACGAGGTACACTTCACTAGATATTAAATTAGTATGTATTTTAAATCAAACATAGAATATTTATGTGATATGAAGTAACATATACTCCTTTTTTAGAAGAAAATTGTAGAATCAAATTCTGTAGCCACTTGTATCCCACATCATATGCTACAGAAGGTGGATCGTGTAAATATGGATGATAAACTAGATGATGAGAATAGAAACGTATTGTTGGAAACTTGTGTAAGTATGATATAATAGTAATTAATTGTGATTTATATAAGTATTAAATAAAACTAAAAATATATTTTTATATTTTTATATGGTTTATAAACAAGAATTATTATTAAGCATATAATAAGAAAAGCTACTTTAAGTAGATTCAAATATTCCTGATCAATATGGTCCTTTTAGGGGAATAGGTTTTTATAAGGCCCTAGCCTTAAACCATACTTAATCTTGATTTATTACAAGATTACACATTGAGGATCTTTTCGGGTTTAGAGTTTTAGAGAATTAGATCATAAAACTTGCATTACATTCCACATATAAAAAAAGTGGTTACATAAAGATAGTATTCTTCATTCCCATCAATGGAAACACATTTAAAATAAAACATGGATTATTTCTTGACACTTCCTTGACACTATCATCATATCATGTACCTTTCCCTTGACCTGTGAAAAACATTTCAAAAAAACATGGGATGAGCATAAAAAGCTCAGTATGGGTTATAAAAACATGGAAAGGAAACATGAGTTCATATATACATAAGAATGAAATCATACTTTACCCATAAAACATATGCACTTTAACATACCTCATAAAATCATGAATAAATCATAGAAATCATAAGACATAAAGGTAACTTGAGGCATCCATAACATTCTTACGTAGGGAGTAACCCTCTTGGTTACGTTTGGAATAACCATCATAGTATATTCCCAAAATCTCTTCGGAGAAACCTTAAAATTTCACTCCTTCGCGTTACCCAATGCATTGGAGAGCTATAACGGGCTCACCCGCCCTTATTTTTTCACGGAACCACTCGTCTTCATAATAATGCACAAGAACCATAACATAATCATATCACATAAAACATGCATAAAGGAAACATAAAATTTTCACATTTCAATCATGAGATATCAATAAAACACATTGATATAAAAACATTATGAAAACCATTTTCAATAATAAAATAAAAGAAAAGTAAAACATGGTATTTATTTTTCTTTTTAAAAAGAAGGCATGGCTTGTAGAGGAAGCCGAAACTCAAATAACGGTCACGACGATGGAGAAGTTGTTGTCGCCGCATACGTACGACAAAAAAATTCCCTTTTGTCGTTTATTAAACGCTTCATATAAAAAATATTCCTTTTGAATAAACGTAAAAGTCAAAGGGGTTTATACACCGTATAATGGAATGTTGTGTATAAAATTAAATATGCCTCAACGAAAGGAGATTGAGACGATGTCCCATACCTCGTATCAGACTTGACCCGACCGTTCTTTAATCTCCTGAATAATAAACTTGAGTTAATCTATACTTTCTTATGAATATTTATCAAGTTCATTATTCCTTTTATACCATGTTATGAACATCATGTAATCATTTAAGTTAATAATGTTCATTTTGTCAGTATTTGGTTCTTAAGTCAAAAATAGACTTCTTACACTTACATGTTGTTAATTTGGTCAAACGTTCATTATATCCAGAATGATATTAATTATTTGGATAACATATATATCGTATATATTCATCATATACATGTATTTATAATATTACATCACATTTAGAGGTATGAAATGAAATGCACCGTTCATGGAGACGGTAAGCCGTACGTACGCATGAATGGTACTTCCATTTCTATTTCATATTTTCTGAAATGGAATCATAATGATATAAGAGTATATTATAATTCCAGTATAATAAAATATATAATATCATTAACTTTGTCCTTTACACATCCCACATATGTTATTAACGAATCAAATCACTTTCAGGGGGCGGTAGTCCGCACTTCCTAAAATGAAGATATCGTGTTTACCCATAATGGAAACCATAAAGGTATGCCCAAAATGAAAAAAAACAGAAGCTTAAGGAAAACATAAACATATTATATATCATATATAAAAATAGTGACATCATAATGGCCACCTTTGAAGGTGTTAAATGAGTATTGAACAATCATCGTTTCGTGAGGCAGAATTTCACCATCCACGGAAACCATATGTTCTTTAACAATTTTATGTAGTTGTGTGAGAGTGTAGCTCAAATAAATATTATAACAACATCCTAGTATATTGAAGATACTGTTTTTGTTACAAAAGAAGTAAATAAAAAGAGTTTATGGGGTTGTAGAAACAAAATAAAACAAATGAACATGAGAGAATGAATTACCTTTAAAAGTGTAACTCCTTTTGATTTGAGCCTAAAGGCTTCCTTTGAAAGGATTCTTCTCAAAGGTAATCCTCTAGGATGAGGAGAGGGATTTGGAGAGAGTAAATGGGCAGGGTTTGGCCGATCCAAAGGCTTGAGGAGTGTGTGAAATGAGGTAGAGGTGGGGGCCTTTTATAAGAGGAGAGGAGGGGCACTTTTGGAATGTAAAGAAATATTACTTTATTTGAAAATGTGTTTCGGTTTTAAAAGGTCCCACATTGATATAAGTCGTGGATAAGGTGATAAGGGTTCGAAATCCACTCATCCAATTGGTCTTGGACATGTGTAGTTCATATATTGTACATTATTTTTCCATTTTATTTAAATCGTTAAATAATGAGGTCATCGCTGCATCATCATGATGACATAAATAATTTAATTTATTTAATGTCTAAAAATTATAAATAAAATACTATGATGTAGGAAATAGTTTTATATTTCCAATGAAAATTTGTAATAAAAAATCTGATCGTTATAACCCCATGTAAAAATTGTTTTCGTAAAACATATTATGTTTGTGTCATTTTTACTTTAACATTTAATAAAAAGTTATTTATGTCATTTCCCAACCATAGTGTCTCCATGGGGTCCCCAAGTTGACCCATGGCTTTTCTTGGTCGGCCATGACACAACCAATAAGTTTGGTACATGTGTCTAGGTCATTTCATATTATTAAAGCATTATTTATACCTTAAACTACCCTAATTACCACTAATCGCGATTAAGAACTTAATAAGTAACTATTCAACAAAAAATTGTTTTAATCTCATTGAACCACATTTTACTTCTTAACAACAACCATGTATGTCGGATTTTTGAAATTCAAAACACAATGATGGCAAAATTTCATTTAAACGGAAAATCAGTTTTTATAAGTACCACTTAGTGGTTTCACTATTCATCAAAAATTGAAGTTTTTCAGAAAATTACCAAAAATTCACCCTAAGCTATATTTGATATTCAGAATTCAAAAATGAAGTATATTTTACAAAATTCAAAACATATAAGTCACATTAATTAATTTAATAATTAATTCCCGCTGTCAGAGCAAATAGCATGTTTTTATGAAACAATAAGTATCAAAAGATTGACACTAGTTTGAGTCCAATTTCAAAGTGAAATTGATTCCAATGACCACCATTGGATTAAATGGTAAAAATATATTCATATTACACATTAAGACCAATTCAAAAGATAATCTAATCATATAAATAAATTAGATTAAAAAGCAGTTTTGATGTAAAATGCAGTATTTTTCACTATTCATTAAAAAATGATCATTGTCAGAAAAATATCAAAAATTCACACAAAGTAAATTTTGATGTCCCAATCATAAATAATAAGTTTATTTTGAGAAACATAGTTTATAAAAGTGTCAAAAGATAGATTTAAAAAGGGTTTTCCATCATAAGGCAGTAACACAATCTTTTAAGAATATTAGTGTATTCCATGCTTAAGATTGGATTTATTTTCATTTTAAGCCTCCAAAACACTATCTTAATCATTAATAGACATAGATAAAAATATATATTATTCATTACTTACTTGGGATGTTACATCCTTCCCCCCTTTAGAAAATTGTGTCCCCGCAATTTAGTTACTTATCAAATAAATGGGGGTACTTATCCCTCATTGCATTTTCAGATTCCCATGTTGCCTCTTCAATCATGTGATTTTTCCACAAAACCATTACCTGGTGAATCACCTTATTCCGTAACACTTTCTCCCTGTGGTCAAGAATCTGGACCGGTTGTTCATCATAAGATAGGTTCACTTCCAGCTGAACTACCTCTGGACTCAAAACATGAGATGGATCTGGCAGATACTTTCTCAACATCGAAACGTGAAAAACATTGTGTACCTGAGATAAACTCGGAGGTAAAGCCACTCGGTATGCAACTGATCTAACTTTCTCTAGAATTTCGTATGGTCCAACGAACCTTGGACTCAACTTTCCTTTCTTACCAAATCTCATCACACTTTTCCATGGTGATACTTTGAGAAAAACATGATCACCTACCTCGAAAGATAGATCCTTCCTCCGGTTATCCGCATAACTCTTCTGCCTGCTCTGAGATGTTCTCATGTGTTTCTGAATCAGTTCAACTTTTTCTGCCATCTCTTCTACAAATTCGGGTCCCATCAACATCCTTTCACCAACTTCATCCCAGAAAGATGGAGTTCAACATCGCTCCCCATATAATGCCTGAAATGGTGCCATATGTATACTGGAATGAAAACTGTTATTATATGAAAATTCAACCAAAGAAAGATGTTGGTCCCAACTTCCCTGATAACCCATAGAACAAGCTCGTAGCATATCCTCCAATGTATGAATTGTTCATTCTGACTGCCCATCTGATTGAGGATGAAAAGATGTACTAAAATTTAATTCAGTACCCAACGACTTCTGAAGACCTTTCCAAAAGTTAGAAGTAAACCTGGGATCACGATCCGATACAATGGAGAGAGGAACTCCATGTAACCTGACTATCTCTTTAAGATACAAACGAGAAAGTTGATCAAGGGAGAAAGTATCTCGTATAGCAAGGAAATGAGCAGATTTGGTCAAGCGATCAACAATAACCCAGATTTCATTATTACCTCGAGATGCCTTCAGTAATCCAACAACAAAGTCCATGGATATATTCTCCCATTTCCACTCTGGCACTGGTAAAGGCTGAAGCATCCCTTTCGGTAACTGCCGCTCTGCTTTAACCTGTTGACATGTCAAACACTTCACAGTAAAATCAGCAATGTCTCTTTTCATTCCATCCCACCAGTAATACTCCCGCAGATCTCTATACATCTTAGTACTGCCCGGATGAACTGAAAACGGAGAACTATGAGCTTCACATAACAAATATCTCTTCAACTGTGAATCAAAAGGCACACACAATATCTTCCCAAATATCAAAACACAATCATTATCAATGTTGAATTCAGGCAACATACCTTTCTGAACCAGCTCTACCTTTTTCTGCAACTCACTGTCTTGCTTCTGTGCTTGCTTGATTCTATCTGATAGAGAAGAACTCACTGATATCTAAAACAAAAAAAAAGGACTTCCTGCACCAATAACTTCTATGCCAAATTTCATCAAATCCTTAACCAAAGGATCACGTTCCAAATGCAACATTTTTAATGAAGCATTACTTTTTCGACTCAAAGCATCATCCACTTTATTAGCTTTTCCCGAATGGTAATTAAATGTACAATCATAATCCTTGATTAATTCTAGCCATCTCCTTTGTCTCATGTTTAACTCTTTATGTGTGAATATATACATTAAACTTTTGTGATCAGTATATATTTCACACTTTACTCCATACAAATGATGCCTCCAAATTTTTAAAGCAAAAACAACAGAAGCTAATTCCAAATCATGTGTAGGGTAATTTACCTCATTAGTTTTCAACTGTAGTGAAGCATAAGCAATTACCTGATCATTCTGCATTAGGACGCAACCAAGTCCTTTCAATGAAGCATCACTGTATATAACAAACATACCATTCCTGGAATGTAGTGCCAAAACTGGAGCATTCACCAATCTTCATTTCAATTCCTGAAAACAATCATCACATTCTTTTGTCCATATAAACTTAACACCCTTCCGAGTTAGCTTAGTCATTGGACCAGATAACCATGAAAAATTTCTAACAAACCTTCGTTAATAGCCTGCCAAACCAAGGAAACTACGAATCTCTGTTACATTTGTGGGTCTTGGACATTCTTCAACAACCTTTTTTTTTGCAAGATCCACAGTTATCCCATATTTTGAAACAATGTGACCAAGGAAAGAAATTTGTTGCAACCAAAACTCACACTTGCTGAATTTCCCATACAATTTCTTTTCATTTAAGGTTTGAAAAACAACCCTTAAATGACTTTCATGATCCTCTTTACTTTTAGAAAACACCAAAATATCATCGATGAAAACAACCACAAACTTATCACCTGATTCAACTGAGCCATCACTGTAGTAAACTATTTAGTTCTGATTCTGACCATCTCAGGATACTGATTTGAAAGGTCATTTCCCTCTGTATGCCTTCCCAGAAAAGCTGTTCTGTTTCCTCTATGTAAAACCATTCTGAACAAACATGTCATTGATGAAACAACATGGTAATCTTCAAATGCTATATCATTTCAAAAAAAAATATTTTTGGATAATCATTTAATAGAATTATAACTCCTAAAGTTATCTAAACCGACCTCTGATACCAACTATAAGGCTCCAGCCTTAAACCTTACTTAATCTTGAGTTATTACAAGATTACACATTGAGGATCTTTTCAGGTTTAGAGTTTTATAGAATTAGATCATAAAACTTGCATTACATTCCACATATAAACAAAGTGGTTACATAAAGATAGTATTCTTCATTCCCATCAATGAAAACACATTTAAAATAAAACATGGATTATTTCTTGACACTTCCTTGACACTATCATCATATCATGTACCTTTCCCTTGACCTATGAAAAACATTTCAAAAAAACTTGGGATGACCATAAAAAGCTCAGTATGGGTTATAAAAACATGTAAAGGAAACATGAGTTCATATATACATAAGAATGAAATCATACTTTACCCATAAAACATAGGCACTTTAACATACCTCATAAAATCATGAATAAATCATAGAAATCATAAGACATAAAGGTAACTTGAGGCATCCATAACATTCTTACGTAGAGAGTAACCCTCTTGGTTACGTTTGGAATACCCATCACAGTATATTCCCTAAATCTCTTCGGAGAAACCTTAACGTTTCACTCATTAGCATTACCCAATGCATTGGAGAGTTATAACGGGCTCACCTGCCCTTAGTTTATCATGGAACCACCCGTCTTCATAATAATGCCCAAGAACAATAACATAATCATATCACATAAAACATGCATAAAGGAAACATAAAATTTCCACATTTCAATCACGAGATATCAATACAACACATTGATATAAAAACATTATGAAAACCATTTTCAATACTAAAATAAAAGAAAAGTAAAACATGGTATTTATTTTTCTTTTTAAAAAGAAGGTATGGCTTGTAGAGGAAGCCGAAACTCAAATAACGGTCACGACGGAGGAGAAGTCGTTGTCACCGCATACGTACGACAAAAACAATCCCTTTTGTCATTTAGTAAATGCTTCGTATAAAAAATATTCCTTTTGAATAAACGTAAAAGTCAAAGGGGTTTATACACCGTATAATGGAAATTTGTGTATAAAATAAAATATGCCTCAACGAAAGGAGATTGAGACGAAGTCCCATACCTCGTATCCGACTTGACCCGACCGTTCTTTAATCTCCTGAATAATAAACTTGAGTTAATCTCTACTTGCTTATGAATCTTTTTCAAGTTCATTATTCCTTTTATACCATGTTATGAACAACATGTAATCATTTAAGTTAATAATGTTCATTTTGTCAGTATTTGGTTCTTAAGTCAAAAATAGAATTCTTACACTTACATGTTGTTAATTTGGTCAAAGGTTTATTATATCCAGAATGATATTAATGATTTGGATAACATATATATCATATATATTCATCATATACATGTATTTATAATATTACATCACATTTATAGATAAGAAATGAAATGCACCGTTCATGGAGACGGTAAGCCGTACGTACGCATGAACGCTACTTCCATTTCTATTTTGTATTTTATGGAATGGAATCATAATGATATAATAGTATATTATAATTCCAGTATAATAAAATATATAATATCATTAACTTTATCCTTTAAACATCCCACATATGGTATTAACGAATCAAATCACTTTCAGGGGGCGGTAGTCAGCACTTCCTAAAATGAAGATATCGTGTTTACCCATAATGGAAACCATAAAGGTATGCCCAAAATGAAAAAAACAGAAGCTTAAGGAAAACATAAACATATTATATATCATATATAAAAATAGTGACATCATAATGGCCACTTTTGAAGGTGTTAAATGTGTATTGAACAATCATCGTTTCGGGAGGCAGAATTTCACCATCCACAGAAACCGTATGTTCTTTAACCATTTGATGTAGTTGTGGGAGAGTGTAGCTCAAATAAATCTTATAAAAACATCCTAGTATATTGAAGATACTGGTGTTGTTACAAAATAAGTAAATAAAAATAGTTTAGGGGGTTGGAGAAACAAAATAAAACAAATGAACATGAGAGAATGAATAACCTTTAAAAGTGTAACTCCTTTTGATTTGACCCTAAAGGCTTCCTTTGAAAGGATTCTGCCCCAAGAGAATCCTCTAGGATGAGGAGAGGGATGTGGAGAGAGTAAATGGGAAGGGGTTGGCCGAGCCAAAGGCTTGAGGAGTGTGTGAAATGAGGTAGAGGTGGGGGCCTTTTATAAGAGGAGAGGAGGGGCACTTTTGGAAAGTAATAAATATTACTTTATTTGAAAATGTGTTTCGGTTTTAAAATGTCCCAAATTGATATAAGTTGTGGATAAGGTGATAAGCGTTCGAAATACACTCATCCAATTGGTTTTGGACATGCGTAGTTCATAGATTTTACATTATCTTTCCATTTTATTTAAATCGTTAAATAATGAGTTCATCGCTGCATCTTCATGATGTCATATATAATTTAATTTATTTAATGTCTAAAAATTATAAAACAAATTCTATGATGTAGGAAATTGTTTTAGCTTTCCAATGACTATTTATAATCAAAAATCTGATCGTTATAACCCCAAGTTGACCCATGGCTTGTCTTGGTCTGCCATGACACAACCAATAAGGTTGGGACATTTGTCTAGGTCATTTCATATTATTAAAGCATTATTTATACCTTAAAGTACCCTAATTACCACTAATCGCGATTAAGAACTTAATAAGTTACTATTCACCAAAAAATTATTTTAATCTCATTGAACCACATTTTACTTCTTAATGACAACCATGTATGCCGGATTTTTGAAATTCAAAACACAATGATGGAAAAATTTCATTTAAACGGAAAATCAGTTTTTATAAGTACCACTTAGTGGTTTCACTATTCATCAAAAATTGAAGTTTTTCAGAAAATTACCAAAAATTCACCCTAAGCTATATTTAATATTCCGAATTCAAAAATGAAGTCTATTTTACAAAATTCAATACATATAAGTCACATTAATTAATTTAATAATTAATTCCCACTGTCCGAGCAAATAGCGTGTTTTTATGAAACAATAAGTATCAAAAGATTGACACTAGTTTGAGTCCAATTTCAAAGTGAAATTGATTCCAATGACAACCATTGGATTAAATGGTAAAAATATATTCATATTACACATTAAGATCAATTCAAAAGATAATATAATCATATAAATAAATTAGATTAAAAAGAAGTTTTGATGTAAAATGCAGTATTTTTTACTATTCATTAAAAAATGAACATTGTCAGAAAAATATCAATAATTCACACAAAGTAAATTTTGATGTCCCAAACATAAAGAATAAGTTTATTTTGACAAAAATAGTTTATAAAATTGTCAAAAGATAGATTTAAAACGGTTTTCCAAAATTAGGCAGTAAAACAATCTTTTAAGAATACTAGTGTATTCCATGCTTAAGATTGGATTTATTTTCATTTTAAGCCTCCAAAACACTGTCTTAATCATTAATAGACATAGATAAAAATATCTATTATTCATTACATACTTGGGATGTTACAGTTTTGAAATTTTTCATCAGACATATTTAGATTCGATGAAACCATGTGAAGATACATAAAATATGGTGAAATGATTTCAAAAAATTATAGACTCACTATAAGTTTTTATTTTCTAGCCGGGTTTGGAATGAAAATGATCGAAAAATGATCAAAGAGTATTAGTGGTGGAACTAATATCCATACAAGGACCAAATGAAACCTCAATATTTTAGGCTAGTCAGTCCCCTCAAATACATACCTAACATAAGAAAATAGATTTATTTATTGCTCATTCACTTATATGTGAATTGAAGTAAATATAAAAACTTTATATTACTAAAATTATATAGGTTACATTTTAAGGTTATTTGAAATTTTCAACATCCATGCACCACCTTATTGTGAGGGGTACCATGAATAATTTCCAAGAATAGAAGATACAACACCAATATCACCAAAATGATCAGATGATAGTGGGGAATGAGTTTGTTCCTGAGTCAACAACTGATTTTGTTATTCCACCTGATGATCATGATATTACAACATTCAATGATGCTATTGGAATTTTCATTGCACGGTAATATTGTAATATAATGATACATGGTGTGTGTATATAAAAACATTCACATAAAATACCTATAAAATTGATGAAAATGGTCCAATGTGTGGTATGAAGTTACATATTGATAAAGAAATACAGAAATGGAAGTTCTAATCAGGACAATGTAAATAATCAACATATAAATGGAAATGAAAATCCATGAGTACCTTCTCCCGACCAGTTCAAGATAATAATTTTATATTAATAAAAATTCATACATAGAAGGAATTTAAATATTTAAAAATATATTACATTCCATATGAAAAGGAAATATAAATAAAATTCATGAGAGAGATAATTGGGCAGAAGAGTACAAATTATTTTATCAAGCATGAATGAAAATGATCCTCTATTGTGAACACACACACAAGGTATAGTTTTCGAATATAACGTTCCAAAAAGTGATCTAATATTTTTTAAGGTTAATAACCATTAATATTTTTGTATATGTATTTATATTACTACTATATAATGGTAAAATAGTGTGAATCAAGATTTGGATTCAATAACGCCTATTTCATTTCTATGTGAAAACATACATTAGATAAGAAAGACACTATGTGGAAAATAGTTGAGCTACATGATGTGTTTGAAAAAATAATATAAGATTAATGTCAATTTTTGATGTCAAAAGTGATTAATTAGCAATCAAAAATATAAACACAGAAAACAAATTTTAATCTAATTCAATAAATTTTTTTGTTTTTTTTTGTTTTATTAGGTAGCACAAGCTATTGATCCCAGACGATCTAGATTGAAAAAATATTTGTTTTTTGTACCTAATGCTTGAATTTTTTTACAAACATATAACACATGATATTTCTTGTAAATTTTTAATACATTTAAACAAGAATTTTATAGATATAATTTTAATTACATGTTTACCTTTTTATTTTAATAAATTATTATTTATGATAATATAGTTAAAAAATATAAGATAAATTATTGAATACTTTCATTTTCTAAACATAAAATGCATGTGGATTAATACCAATGGAAACAAATGTAGGTATATAATATAATATTTAACTCTGAATACATATTTCAAGACAAATTAATTATTTTGGTCAGTGTTTATATAGTGTTTGAAGCAATATAATGATATAAATTAGAGATATTATGTTTTCTAATATATGAGAGTGATAAAAAAAGACTAGTATCCTTGAACAAGTAATTGTTAAGGATAAATAAAATTTCATTAAAATTTATTCTCATTTATCTGTCTATATTTTATCTATACTACCAAGATTTTCCAAAGAATTTTTACAAAAATAATGATTAAATTTTATTAGATATGAGTGGGAAGCGTAAATGTTTTTATAAATCTGGTAGAAAAAAAATTTAGATGATTATCTTCTTTGTTTGTGTTCTAGTATAGTTTTCAAACATAGACATAAATTTTATCTGTAGAGAAATAGTGTTAGAATGATTGTATGATATTTTGGACCTTTTTATCAAGGATGAGTATAATGGGGAATGTAATTTTTTTTAGAATCATTGGATTGTAGACAATAATTTTTTTGGGAAATGGTGGAGCCATAAAAGGGGCAGAGATGGAGGTGGAGGCATAGGTAGATATAGAGGCGTTGTTAGAGATTGATGTAGAGGAGTAGACGAAGTACTAGATTGCAATCAATAAAATTATTTGTAAATAGAGAGAAATGGATACCATACCGTGTCTATGATTGAGTAAAATTTCAGAAAAGTGAACACCACACTTTTCAATTATGACACTTGTCATTGTGCATGTGTTTGAGGGTTAATATTGAAAAAATGTTTTTTAATACATGTTATAGTGAATTTATATATGAATTTTAGTGGTGGAATTTTTTTCAGAAACAAAACAATAAAAAAATATTTTCTTTCCAAACTAATTATCATTGGGTACCATTTCTATTAACATATTCCATGAACAATCAAAAAATACTTAAGTGTAAAAGAAACCCATCACCAAGAACAAAATGAAAAAAAATAACAAAATATGTGTAGTTTCCCCTATATTCCCTACACTGTAATAAAAGGTTCTTAATTATGGGAAAACTAGTCCCTTGAGATTCATAAAAAAAATCCAATCATAAAACACATATATAATATAGCTCAAAGGTCTAAATAAATATGTGTGTAATCAACTACCAAATCTAACAGGAGCATGAAGGAAGTACTATAGGATAAAAAACATTGATATATCTTGTTCATCAAGTAGGGATGGTGAAAAAATAAACATGTCATCAAATTAATATATACCAATTTATAATGGAAGTCATAATTTCAAAAATTGTGTTGAAATTCATACTACTGTCTTTCATTATACATGTTCACATTCATTATTTAAAATTATCCATCCTAAGAAGCTCTTTAATAAAAAAATCATCATCATTATTAATAAAAAACACCTTCGAATATGGAAATTCCCATTTTTATGAAAAATAGTTAAGATTTTATTTTATACTTTATAATAATTAATAATATTTAAAAGGATATCCTAATATATAACACTATCTTAAAATAAATAATGGATGAAATTTATTTTAGTGTCATTTGGATGCTATTAATGTCTTTACTAATGTTTAATATTTTAAAAAAGGGGTAAAAATTTAAATGGGAGTTTGTTGTTTTTTGAAAATACATAACGTATCACGATAATGTATTTTCCATCAAATATGGTAAATTATCTATCATAGAGTTTAAAATATATATGGTGGTGAAAGGGAAAGGTATATTTTATTATTCTCCATAACAACTCCTGTGTTATTATTTATTGTAGTTCAATCAATGGATGTGAATATGTTTACACTACCAGTTAATGTTTTATAGGAATGAAGGAATTCATCATCAAGGATGATTCATGCATGTAGTATGATCATGCACCAGATAAGTTTGATTCACTCATGATGATGAAATTTTCAGATTATTATCTAATGGATTTATCATCCTTGGTTATCAATGTGAAATACCGTTGCATATCCTAGTGCTTTGAATGAAATGTAGGATAAAAAGTCATGTGGAATTGACCATAACTCAAAGAAATAAATGGTGTTCCTGGTATGACTATAATTATGAGGTTCCGGTTTAAAATATACTTCTAATTTGTGTAATATTTCATATTTAGGTTTAATTTATTTCTATATTTCATTAGTAACAAAAAGAAATGATTTATTAAATGGGTGGATTATTTTTCTTGAGGTGGGAGGTTTATTCGAGGCATCTAATCCTCATGAGATATTAGACTTCTATGCTACATCTGAGATAACAACCATGATGAAATTGGATAACAATGAATACAACCGTCATAAAAAAGTGAATTAATACTACGTATTTAGTTATTTTTTAAAAATTCTATCTACAATTTTTTTTGTTAATTTCATTATCATTATTATCTAATAATTCTTTTCAATGAACATTTTAGAATTCTTATTTTTTATTTTAATCAACTGTAACAAAAACAAAATAGTGAACGTTGTGCTTCTGGATGTGTAGTTTTACGAATCATGGGATTTCATATTCAAACCAAATATATCCTTTATATCTTTTTATGACTCAGTCTATAATGTTGAAAGAAAAACACACATGACTTACTCAATCTACCTCACTTTAATTTGACACATAGTGTGACTAGTATGACTTGATCTATATTTTTTGTTTATATTTAATATTTCTGTTCAATACACATATAACATATTCCAAAACTAGAAAAAATTAATAGCTTTTTATAAATTTAGAAAACAATTCATAAATAATTTTTGTTATTTATGAATAAACTATTCCTCAATTTGAAACATGATGTTCACGAGAAGACACAATCTATCTGTTATCAATTTAAAATTGATATTTTAGTCTAAAAATATTCAATCATTAAAAACCAGGAAAAACACTCTAATTTTCACGATAACTTGGTTAAAGGATTCATATTTAATTTGTGATGTGTACGAACTAGTCTCACATAAACTGGTTCATGATACGGTTAGTATAACACAATGTGAATTTTTTTAGTTTGAATATACATTTTAGTAAAAAAGTGTCATACTCAAAATTAAGAAAACAAATTTGGTTTTTTTTGAAATTGAGTAAAATGATAAATTTGTCATTTAGAACCAATATTAATTAGCCACACCTCAATCCAATTTGAGGTGACTAGTAAGAATCCAAGTGCATCTTTTTATTTAATATTGACACTAATTTTCATAAAAAGTCAAAAAACATACTAAAAACTATGAAAATGAATTTGGATTATTTTGATACTATATGATAAATGTCCATAATTTTTTTTGATGTTTTGGAATCAACTTCACCTAAATATGATAAATGATATTCCCAATATGAGTCAAAGTGTTTGTTATCATTTCAAAATTGATATTGAAATTCCTAACATGTCACTCACTAAAAACCAATAAAACTAAATCAGTTTTTATTAATAATATATTATAACAATTTTAATTCATTATCTCTGTGTAGGAACAAATCTCATATTGAACCAACACATTATATGAATAGTATGACTCAATGTCCGTTTTTTAGTTTAAAAATAAAATATAGTAAAAAAAGAGGTGACATACTAAAAATTAAGAAACACATTATTATTGTTTTAACAATTTATTGTAATTTTCCATAGAAATTAGGTACATGTAGTAATAAACCACACATTAATCCAACCCATGGTGGGACTAATATGACTCCAAGTGTGTTTTTTTATTTATAAATGACAATAATTTTATTAATAAAGACAATAAACACCCTCATAACTGAACAAAGGCCTTCATATTATTTTTATATTTTATAAAAATGATCCATAAGTCATTTTTATGTGTAATAATAAGCCTATCCACAATATAACACACTATGTACCTGACATGACTCAATGTGTCTGTTATCATCTTACAACTGTCATTTTATTTCAAAAAGTTTGACTAATTGAATACCAAGAAAATGGACATTTTCTCTGGTTAATTTATTAAATTGATCATATGTTATTTTTATGTATATGAATCATTATCATGTAAAAGTGAAAGGTGATGTTACCAGTATGACTCCAAGTACTTGTTTCAACTTGAAAATTTAATTTTTGTAAAAAAATCACATTTTATATTCTCAAAAAACAAGTAAACTCTTCAGTAATATGTTGATACATAATTAAAACAATCCATATTTTATTTTCGGCATGTTTGAATCATCCTCATCTCAATATGATAAAAAATGTACCCTACATGACTAAATGTGTCTGTTATTAGTTTAAAATCGATATTTATATTCACAGCGTGTCAATAACTAAAACCCAAGGAACCATGATTGGATTGAAATTAAAATTTAGGAATATTATTTATAAATTATTTTTTAAATTTAAGATTCAATATCATATATAATCAATACATTATATTATCAGTATGACTCAATGTACTAGTATCCAATTAACATGATAGTTTAGTAAAAAACAAAAGTGATGTTCTGAAACCATGAAGACCCACTATGTTTGTTTTGATACTTCATTATAAAGATCCATATTTAATTTGGGCCATGTAGAAATCACATTCAAAAGATCGAGGATCAAATCCGGGCATGGACTAATTTATGGGTAATGTAGTAGCACTGTAGTAGCGGTGGAACTATAGCAGCAGCAACACTGCAGTGGTTGAGGCACTGTAGCAAAAACTGTAGTAGTGGTGGTACTGTAGCAGCCAGAGTACTATAGCAGTACTATTCACCATGGGGCTCCATGGGTAAAAAAGGGATTTTACGCATAGAATTCAGGCTACTTGGCCTTGGGCATTCAAGCTATATAATGGGTCTCCCTCTACCCAGTCTAAAATGGTCTTTGCATTAAATAATAAAATGATGCTTCAGCCCCAAACTTTAAAAAAATATTCAACTTAATATAATGCATGGTGTGACTGTTATTACTCTACGTGTGTCTTTTTATTTAAAATTAACATCAATTTTTTTAAAAAATACAACTGACACACTCAAAATAGGGAAAATAGAATCTTATTATTTAGATACATTAGTAAAATGATCCATAAGTCATATGTATGCCTCAGTTAAGACATAATATGATACATTATGTTCCCTACATAACTCAAAATGTATCTTATCAGTTCAAAATTTCCATTGAATATCAAAAAAAGATTAACTCACTAAAAGCTGTCAAAATACACTGATAATTATTCATAATTTGAGAAAATTATTAATAATTCATTTTTAGAAATGAAGGAATATTCCACAGATCATTCATTCACATTATGTGATTGGTATTTCTTGAAGTACATATTTGTAGTTTTAAATGCCATATTAGTAACAAACACAAGTGATTGTCTCGAAAATGGGAAAATGAAATCAAATTTTTTTGACATATGAGGAAAAAGAAATCTTATGACATGAAAAAGTCAACCGTAACTTAGTCTGATATCCAGTGTTCCTATCATGACTCAATGTTTTTTAAACTAACATTTTTTATTTGTTTCTTTATATTATTAATATCATATGAATTATTTTCTAATAGAGTAAATTTTATTTTTCTTGATAAGAGGTGGTTTTTTCATTCATAAAAGAGCGTTCGTTTTCTAGGTAATACTGTTATTTTATAGTATTTGTGTTGTAAATTTTAATTAATTTATATTATGTATTTGTATGTAATTTTTTAAATTTTCATTTTTGTTTCTCTTGCTAAAATGTGCTGTTAAAACAAATTGTATAGTTCATTCCTTTTCATGATGTACTATTATGGTACAACACACCGATGTTTTCCCCATTATCAGTGCTACTAAATGTGTTGATAAATATATCCTTTTATCACTTCTTGTACAATTGATGACAAATTACATCACTTTCAATAATTATAAAAGAACTAATAAAATATTCCTATATAAGTTATTTTTTAGTTCTAATAAAGGAAAAATTTATCATCTCTTTTTTAGAAATGATAAAATCTTAGTTTTTTTAATCGTACTCCAGTAGTCAATTCATTTTTAGTGCTAATCGAAGACAATTCTATAACTATTAAAAATATATTTTGTAATTGGGATTTATCTATACAATTAATCTCTGTTTGACTATGTTTGTGGTGGTGGTGTGATGTTTTCTCCATTAATCTTGTGTTTTCTAGGAATTGTGAATGATAATCCTTTTATTCATCATGTTCTTCCTTTTTTATAAAAAAACTCTAAATTAGTTTTCACCAATGATAAAGTGTGTGATCACTATGTGATTCTAAAACCATACTACCATAGGACCTTTTCAATTATCTTTAAACCATTATTTACTATTTATTGATTTTTAATATGAATTTAATAACCCTATCAATTTTCATTAAGTTCTCTATACATCCATTACCATTAGTACTAATTTTTATTTTAGGGGTGTTCCTTGGTAATCCATTATTACACCTTGACCCATACCCTTGAAAAACCAAGATATTATCCTCTGAGTTCCTATCCTCTTACCCTTTCTGTCCTTCCATATTATTTCTTCTCTAATCAAATGAAATTAAATATCACACAGTTTTTCTTTTATTGGTTTTTGATGGGTCACTGTTTTTGTATGATTCATTGGGGGTTTTATAGGATTACATGTGTTTTTGTCATGTATTTTTCATCAGTTTTATCAATTTTTTGGTAAATTATTCATAAAATCACTCATTGGAGTGGGTAATTAAAACATTACCATGTTTATTTATTATATAATCGTGTAATTTTAATTATTTAGTTTTCTCTGAGTAATGTGTCAAAAATGTCCTAAAATATATCAATTAAATATAATTATGTAAAAAAATGGTTGGTGATGATTTCAAGTAATATTTTCTTAATTAAATATTTTATTTCCAATCATTCATTGTATTTTTTGATGGATATAACTTTTTGTGAAACTGTGATTTACAATGAAAATAGTGTGAAGTATTTTTATATTGATCAGTAACACATATATGTTAATAGAAATAAAATGTGGGAAAATTTACTGGTTATTTTTGATGTTATTGTATTATTCCTTGTTATTTATTTCCTTTGGAAAATTGGCTTATTCCTATTATTTATGTTTTTGTGATAATCATATCCTTTTTGGGGATTTATATGATTCTGTATGATGATATGGTTGCATGGAAATGATATTTATGTATTGAGTAAGGGGTGATGTGATCATGGGGCCTAATTTTCTATTATATCAAATGTATCTGATGTAAATAAAATAATTTTCGAATAAGAAACTTAGATATAAATGGAATGTTATAATTAATAAAAGGATGATATTAAATTGAAAATGTTGTAAATAACTAATGTTTCATTTTAATAATTAAATGATGTGGTAATTGTTATTATTTTCATGAATTAAATGTGGAAAAATAATTTAAATTGAATAGTAATTTATAATTATTGATTTGGTACATATGTGAAAAAATTAGTGGGTTTTTAAAATTTCAATAATGTTTTGCACTGATTTGGGGATATAATGTGTTTCAATTTGACCTATAATTTTTTTTCAATTTGTAATGTTAGTTTATAAAGAATTTTTATTGGTTTTGTGATTGACCATTAAGAGGGGATTTTATATTCTAATGTACACATTCTATTTTCTATTATTTTATATGCTCCACTACACTTGTTAGTTAGTAAGATTTATTTTCATGTTACATCATGGATTTTAGGTGTGATTATTAATATCTAATTTCTATAGGAAAGGGATGTAGAATTACTCCCCCATCCCTATTCGATCTTCCAAACATATAATGGTCTATAAAAGAATACTATTATAATATATATACATATATGACCAATAAAAGAACTATTTGTAATTTATAAATAAATATATATGTGTGTGTGTGTGAATGTTTGAATATACATGCTACAATTTATTAAGGATTATTTTTTTATGATTCTGATTCCCAATGGGGTTATATAATATAAGTGGAGGGTATGCACTATTTATCATTCACAATTTCCAACTCTACTAATATCTGGTAATGATATGTGGTTTTGTTTTAATGATATTTTGGTTTGTCTATTTGTTGGTATATAAGTTGTGATATAGATATTATTCTATCTAGTTTACAATTATATAATCATGGAACCAATGATTGTGTTATGCTGTATCAGGATGGGTCTTGAAGGAGACTAGTTTAGTAGGGATGCTTTTTTGGTGTACCTTAATATATATTTACATTTATAAAATATTAATTTATATAAATATATATATATATATTTCTATGAGTGTGCCTTGATTTTGATACCAATTGTTCACCCAATTTTTGTAACATGATTATTTGGTTACTTATTGAAGGAGTCAATGACTAACTTCATTAACCATTTCAAAATTAGATTGAGGATGATATTACTTAGTATACATGTATTATAACCCCTACATTCTTTATCTATGTTTGATATTTATAGAACTTATTTAATGTTGAAGATATAAATTATTATCTCATGATGTAGATTTTATTGGTGTTTGTTTAGTCATATCCACTAGGATTCTTATTATTTGGATTTATATTGGGTGACATTGGATTTATAAGACATGAAATGAATTTTTGGAATTATTTCATTTTGTTATGAATTCGATTGGTGGTTTTTTATATTTGTCTAGTTTACGGGGATAATTAACTTAATATGATATATTTAAAACTCTAGGTTCTTGTTCCAACATATATCCTGTTGGTGGTGGGATTTGAGGGTCACATTAGGCTTTATTATGGGTTTTGGAGGGTTTTTAAAGGGAATATCTTGTGTAACCCAAATTTAATGTTTTATAAAACCTCCCAAGGTCACTTTATTTTAAATTTATACATGATTAATTATTAAACATTTAAAATATTAATATTTAGAAATTTATTTGTAGTATAAATTTTATATGTGAATATATATATATGTGTGTGACATTATGATTATATATAACTATATAATTTTCTATTTTTAACTCAAATTTTTTATGTTTAATAATTTATTATTATTTCCAATCATTTAGGATTTCACACATACAATAAATAATAACAAATATCAATTATCATTCACATTTGAAATATATGGAAAAATTCCTCAATTGATTACCATGAAAACTACATTCTACGGTCTCTTACCAAAGGGATTAAAATTTTCTATCCATGTCCTCAAATATTTTTTCTATACTTTTTATACACATCAATATATATATTCTAGATATTAATTATTTCATGAATAACTCAACATAAAATTATTATTCTCATTAAACGATTCTGAATAATTTGTTTATGAATATATAAAGGGATTAATATTAAAAAAAATATATTCATAGTCATATAATTATATGACTCCATAAATTCTATAGGATGAAAGAATTAAATATAATGAATAGTCTTATTATATTTTAAATATTTACTTTTACTCTCCATATGAAAAAATTGTAAATAAATAGAATTAATATATAAAACATTATGAATAATACATCAAAAAACACGATAGATCACCAATTAACCAATATATACTAAAACAATATTATTGAGAAAATAAAAGGTTGATGAATTCATATGTCATGGTCTGATCATTAACATGTAATTTAATCGATAAAAAAACTATTTTAAATAAGTGATGTATAAAAGTGCGATATTGAATTATTTAGAGTTTAAATATATGATCAGAGAAGAGATTATGAATAAATTATTAAGATTATTTTATTTTATATTTACAATGGATGATAAAAAGAAAATTAAAAAAAATTCATGAACTTATATATATCTAAACATTATATTTTGTATTTTGTTCCAATAGTGTTAAATCATCATGTATGGGTGAAAATAAATAATTTTACTATCTCAAGGAAAAAATTTATTAAATTTTTTTATAAATATAATTAATAATTATTTATATTTGGTGGGAAAAAAAATTAATCAAGGATTTTTATTTTCATAATACAATGAACAATGTTTTAGAAACATTAGTAAATAAATAGAATATGATTTTTATTCTCCATATTTTTATTTTAGAAAGAAAATGAGATAGTAAAATGAATTAATTTGAAGAAAAAATATGTATTTAAATATGTCATTTGTTGAAAAAATTTATTGACGATAATAAATTATTAATGTATGTTCACCTTAGAAACAATTTAGGCATCAAAAATCACAATTTATCAAAAATATTGATAATGATTTCACATAATTAAAGTTATTAAAACACATGATTTTATTATATAGAAACATTATAAGGATGAGAATGGTGTATATTAAATTAATTTTAATGAAGGTATTGATTGGATCCATTAAATAGATAAAATTTAAATTTTCCTAGAGTTTCATATTTAAAGGATATTTTTATTTGAGTAAATAGATGGATATATTATTTAATTATGATCTGATAAAATATTATTAGATTAAAACATATATGTATGAAATTTTTTTAACCATTTAGAATAATTAAATTTTGTTTCATTATAAAAAACAAAAAAAATTAAATTTATATAATTATGAAAATCATTAAATATTTTGGAAGTATGAGTGGAATAAATTTTGTTCAAAATAAATATTTAAAAATAAGTTGAAATATAAAAAAATTTTATACTATAATATATTTTACCTAAATTATTATGTTAATATATTGGTTAGAACATATTTTCATACTTTTGTTATATATAATCATGAATATTGAAATTCATACAATTCTTGATGAAAATATTAAACATATATTATATTCGAGAAAATATTAATGGGAACTACAAAATCAAATAAATTTTAAAATTTATAATTCACACTGAGATAGAGGTAATTAATATATTTTTAAATAATTTGATAAATTTGGAAATAAAATTATATATTATATATATTTATTATTAAATATACTATAATGAAAGTATTCATTAGAAATAAAAATTTCATAATATTATAAAATAAAAATTTATTACAATGATTACATTAATTTTATTCAATAAATTTTTATTTGATTCATGTTATATTGTTAATATATTTAAACTTTAGGAAATTAAATTATCCGTTAATAAAAATTTCCATGGTAAACATCAATAATCATTCATGTTATAATGTGGGTGTGAGAATTTTTTTTTTAATTTTGAGTTCTTGATCTTAGAAAAACTATTATTCTTCATAGAATAAAAAAATTTATAGTTATGTAGTAAATTATAAAAATGTATAAATTGTTAACTATAATTTAAAATCTTAATTAAATGAAAACTATTATAATATCAAATGATAACTTTTATAAATACAATTTAAAATATTTATTCCCCACGTCTGTATATAAAGTACTAAAACTATCAATAGTAGATAATATACCAACTTCATATTTCATAAGGTTTATTTTCAAGTCATATAAAAATTGAGTTGAAGACCTAAGTATGAATATTATATGAATTGAAATTTCAAATCATCTAAATCATTTTTTTCATTATTTATCGATTACAAATTAATTATATTTCTTTCTAAATAACGTATGAAATAAAGAATTTATGAAATAAATATTTAATATTAACAAAAAATTCATTTGAAGATGTAATATTTCATCCATGTAATATATGAATAGTAACCCGGGTTATATAATGGGGAATAATACTTTTTTCATTTGACACATTCCAAAGGATTAAAAACACATTTTATACACACGTATCTAAAATAATGTACATTTAAAAAGTTATTATTAAAAAATTTAATAAGAAATTTGTTAATAATAGTTTTTGAAAAATTAGTAGAATAATTATTATGATATATATAATTTTAAATCTATTATTAGAAAAATAATAATAGTGTATTAATTATAATTAATTTTTTTTATATTTTTTCATTAAAATGCATATCAAAATTTTATTTTTAAAAGGACTTTTGACGGAATAATTGTATAACGAACAACAATTAGTATTATTTCTAAATGGAAAAAATTATCTTCCTTTTCATACACTATATTTTATTTGGTAAAAACAAATACACTAGAATAAAAATATTAGTTACATTAATATTTTTAATAGGTTTATACATGAAAATGGTGCTAAATCTATTTATTTATGTTTTCAAAAAATATATTATATATATATATATGTATATATATATATATTATGGATTGTATATTAATATTTGTAAAAATATTATCAAAATGATTTAAAAGATCTATTATATATATATATCATATTTTTTATTGCCACTAAATTTTAAAATTATTTTTCATAGTGTGTATGACACGCAACACTGAGAATAGGTTGGAATATGACCTCTCATTAAATTATTATATAATTATTATTTTAAAAAAATTAATATATTCTATATCTTACAGTTCATGAATAACTGAGTTATCTCATGTTATACACAAGAACGAATTCGTTTGACAGCTTGCGTTACACGTAATATTGAGTTTCATCGAACATAAATATATTATTAAAATATTATCATTTAATAGGACAAGATATAACCAAATAATTAAATGAATGTTTATGAATATTATTATCAAATTTATTGAATCATATTGTTGAAATCATTTTCAAAAATTGAGTTAGAAATTAATATAAAATGCAGTTCAATATAAAGCTAATGATTTTATAAAAACTGTTTTTCTACTCAATTTTTTATATTAATATATAAAATTATTTAATATTATTTTATTATATTAATTGAATTTATAGGTTTTTTTAATTGAATGTTTTTAAAATTAACCCAATATTTTTTAAATTCATAAATTAAGAACAATTCCAATTTTAAGCATTATAAGATTTATTTTCTAAAAGGAACATCTTCATGATTTTAATTGAAGAATTTTTGTAAATAAATTTTCTGAAACATTTGTTAACTATATTTAAAAATATAACCTTCATATTTTTAATAATAATATCAAGAAATAAATTGGGTGAATATTTGGTATTCATCTGAGAATAACCATGTTTTAATGAATAGTATAAAATACCAGATTTTAATTGAAAATTGACTTTTCATCTAAAACATTTATAGCGTTAAATTAATGTTTTTGGTATTAAATTATAAAAATATTAATAATAAATTATTTTAGTTCATGGGATTAAATATCACATTGAAATTGGATATTATATCAATTTAAATTTTAGAAAAATTTCACTTTAAGACAATCTTGGTAGTCTGTTCTAGCGGTTATTATTAAATTAATTTCTTCCACTTATGTATGATGAATTAAAAAAAATTATTAAATATTTATAATTTTCATAATTAATAATTTCTATTAAGGTAAGAAAATTTATTGACCAAAATGATTAGTGAAAGAAATTAAAATTAATTACACTGATTAGGGTTAAAATGAGATTACATAGTGGTTAAGATCTAATAAATATTAGGTAAATTTTCTATACAATTTTAAAAAACCTGTTGGATAGACATATATAGATAATTTATTCCCTTTTATAGATTTTATTTCATTCTTTGAGGCACATTATGTATTATAGACCTCCCAATAGTGTTTACCATTTTATATTTAATTGAATTCCACTCCTCATCCACAATATAAAGGCACTCACCCCCTCACATCATCATAAACTGGAAAAACTCTTACTCATAAAAAACTTAAGAAAATAATCTCTTGACATCACTCCACTCATCCTAGAAGCCTCATGTTTGAAAAAATACATGGAAGTTATTTTTTTGGTGTAATCCACAATGAGTTTCCAGAAAAAAAATGCAACATTCTTCAATGAGGACTATTGTTTATTTCATTATCCACCACTGAAATTATTATAATATCATTATTATATAATAAAATCAATATATTAAACATAATAATTTTTTTACATGAATGGTCTGACCTACACTAACACACACTTCTATCAAATGGGGTACACAGTCATCATTCATGTGTATAATAGACTACTACCTCTAGAATCGAGGTCATTAGTTCTTCCATTTCCAACACTATTTGCAGACGTGTGGACTACCGCCTCATCAAAGCGATTTGATTCGTTCACACATTACATTGAATTTATTAAGGACTGTTTTAATTAAAATATGCGATAAATATCATATTAATATGATAATATAAATACAATATAAATATATATCATTTACTTTTCGTTCACTTAATATGACAACAAAATGGAAGCAACATTAATTCTTACATACATTTGAACATCTTCATGAATAATGAATTATATTTCTTATATGATTTTTTTTTGAATTAAAATAAATAAATATGTACTGAATATATATGATATTTAAATAATGGTTTAAATTAGTGAGATAATGAAGTCATGATCTAAGTAAGGGGAACCAAAAATGGAATGTCAGAACATACTCAATAAACAAGGAAATTAATAACCAAAACCGTGGAAATAATGGATGATAATAAACTAACAGGTAAAAATATGTAATAAAAAGACCATAAATGATATAATAAATACTATTATTGTTTTTATATAATTTATAATAATGTGCTATACAACTATAAAGGCTGTTAAATAGCATTCAACCAAAAGGATGCCTAAGTTAAGGGACTACATCTAAATTTCAATTCATTGATGAGTAATTTATTTATTAGAACCTAATTTCCTATATATAGTGAACATAATTCCACATTGACATGTAATATAATAAATATATCATATTTAATTGTATATTAATTTTCAATATGAATTATTTCATCTAATGGGTTTTTATTGATTGTTACCATTTGTTAAGGGATTTCCTCTCAATTTAGATCCAATTGTGATTTATTTGTTATTATGAACCAAATCACATTAATGTTGTGTATATAAATCACTTGTGGAATTTAAAATCATTATTCACTCATAATTCATGGTATTATAAGTGTTAAATTGAATTATCTCGTCGAAGGTGTTTTATTTCAAATATACCAATTGGTAAAAGTTATTTGAAAATGTCACATTATTTTGTGATTATTAACATTCTCCTAAAACAACCACATTATTAATATGATTTTTTATTAGAAATTTAATTTATATTAAATATATATTATTATGTAATAAATATGATCATTTAATAAACATTATATCATTTTAACATATGTTTTTTACTTTTATAGTTATTTGATTATGTAGGGAAATAATGATAAATCTCTATTATTTTCTCAACATTGATATTTGATAAGGAACATTGTTCATTAGATAAATATATTATTCGATATATGAGGATTGATTTGGAAATGAACTTTGTTGGTTAAGGAAAATTTTAAATAATCCCCTCAATGCTTTAGTAGTCTCGTGAAATGTAATCTGTTTGTGAAAAACCCTTTTTTTTATTTTAAACCAGATCAGATGGGTATCTAACCTCACACATAATCTGTATTGAGGATAGATCATGATGTTATTTAGGTTCATGATATAGATAAATGAAAATTTATAATTAATATTTTCCTTCACATGGATTTTTTATTTGATATCCATAGAGTTTTACAATGAAAAAATATATAGAGGAATATCATTCTCAGTTTATTGATTAAATGTCATGTGTTTTTAGTTATATGCCTTTCCATATTTTTTATTAGATAGATAGATATATATATATATTTATGAATCCATGTTATTGAAATTGAAGTATTCTTTGTTTATTTTCCATTCTATATTGTTTATTCCCTTCCATATCAGATCATTGATCATATGGAATGTATATTCCACTATTACCTTCTCATATTTATTAGGGTAAATGATTCATTATTTCTTCATCTATACATAACCCTTACTAAGAATTTGAGCACTAAATTTTTTTGTTTCCATTTCCATAGATTCCAAGGTGTTTACTAAAATTATATTCGAGGATATTATTGATGGAATAAATCCTTCCTCAAATTAAAAAAGTGTGTTGTAATTAGTGTATTCATTTTAATGTAACAATCATGTATGTATATCATTTAAAATGACTAAAAAACTGATCAGTCTATCATGATTTGATTCCTTATAATCATGAAAAAGATAAAGTAGATTGATACTAGCTCTGGGATTCTAGGGTCGTGGTCGCTAAATAAATTTTCAAAATAAAGGATCTTGAAATAGAAATAATTATTATTGTTATTAAAATTTAAATTAATCAATGGATATATTTGTTGAATTAGTATCCTAATATTTAAAGGGTTCTAAACAAATTTATTCATCTCTATTTAATGATATTAACACTCCTTTTTTGTTGTTTTTTATGAACCAAAATACGATGTGTTATAGAATAAACTATTCTAGTGAAATTGTTTTCAAAGGTATGTAATATATCCTAAGGTACTTGATATTTATTTTCCTGAGTATAAATTGTGTAATTATATATGAAATATAATAGTGGATTATTATATGTGTATAAAAATAATCATTTCATACTTAAATAAGTCTGTCTATTTTAATTTCATTTATAATGATCTTAGGAATTTATTATATTGGTATAGAAATGAAATTTTAAATTTAATTATCGGTGATAATGAATCCATATTTAAATAATTATTTGTAATGTGTGGTTTTTCTTTCTTGGGAGTGCATGAAATATGATTTTATCCCACATTAAACTATAGATCCATAATTTATTAGCTTCGAGACATATTATATTGATGAAAAAATGATTTCTATAGTTTTTGTACGTGCGTGTTTTCATACTTTATTTGTAGGTTTGAATTTCCCCTTACCTAACCATTTGTAATATAAAGGAAAATGATAATTAAATACATTAATAGGTATGGAAACATTAATAATATATTTGTTGATAATTCATATTATATCCTCATTCTAATGAACCTACCCCACTACTAACCCTCATAGGACAACATTGAAGAATGGTGTGAGACATGAAGCCTACCTCTAACAAGAAGTATATTTTGGACCATAATTGGTGGAATAGATAAGATGTATATGGATTTAAATACCCTCATAATTTCACTGAAAATAAAAATATTACACTACTAAACAATATAATAATTTAAAGTAATGAAATTTCTAATAATTTAGTACAAATAAAATAATAAATTTAATGAAAAACTGCATAATAATCATCTATAGTGGTGAGTCGCGATGACCAGTAAACCTCATAACTCCTCTATTATCTAGAAATTTCTAGCTTGATAACAAACAATCGATCCCCAAGAATATAGTTTTATATTTCCCTTTTAATCTCTTATATCATTTCTTTTCTATTCTATAAGAGAAAAATAATTGATTATTTATTTATATAAGGTGGATAAATAAAACATAAAATTAAATACATTACAATACTGAAAAAGAAAATATATTTAATAAAACTTTAAATGGATAAAAATCACAAATAAATAAAGATTTAAAAATTTAGATATTTCATTTCCCTACCTTTTTTGAAGTCCTTACCTCTGATAATTACTACAAAAATACGACTACACAGAAGGGTGCTAAATAATTATGAATTTAAATTATAAGAAGAGATTAATGATTTTCATGAGTTATGTGAGGTAATATATAGTAATGAAAAAAGAATATTATATTAATTATCATTGGTTTTATTTTTTCTTGAATTGTGTGCGACCATTTGGATTATATGATTGTTGATACAATCATTATACTGAATGAAAATTTATGGAGATTAATTATAAGTAAATATTATATAGTGTATAACTAAAATTAAACTATTATAAAACAATTTCTGAAATAGAGGGTATAACTAGAAGTAATCATTTTATGAAATCTGTGTCAAATGTAGAAGCAGTGACATCGTGTTTCATAGTAATCCTTACGAGGCTCAATTTTTCAATCCTCTCACATGGGTTACCCCAATATCATCCCAATATAAACATCAACATGTACGGATTGAGTGAAGTCATTTTCAGTAAAATTTCAACCTAGTGAAGATCATTATGAGATCCATGTTAGCTGAACCGACACTCATGATAACAACAATTTCATGGATTAACAGAAGCTCTTATTTAGTGGGTTTTAATGGTTTTGTACATATATGTTATAATGATATAAATATATAATTATTAATGTCATAATTTATATTATATTTTCATTATTACTTATATAATAATAAATTTGCTCCATGTGCTTTTGGAGGGTAACCATAATAGAAATTAGGGTTTATATGAAATTATATCCTTCAACAAGACATTTTATTTTTTGATATGTCCATGGGATGAAATTTAGATTCATATCACATTGCTGAAACTACCAATAAACACAACGATAAGTCCAATCCTACATTAAGTAGGTTCTTACCTGGTGAGGATGTCAACAGATGCATTCTTACTCATTGAATGATATTTCATTGTATCATATAATTCAAAATGGATCTACTATAAATATTTCTAATGATCAATAAATATATTATGGATATATATTTTTATTTGTAAAAACTAGATTACAATGATTATGGTTTGTAATAATACTGAGAAAATATATGAAACAATGATTTGATTCATCAACTACTAGTTAGTTGGTTATTCCTAGGGTATTCATCCACATTCTATTTCCCTCTAAGGAATTGAATAACCACACATGGATTCATTGTTCTATTTCCATAAACGTATAAATTAATTCTCTTTATGATTCATAATTCCATTTAAGTATATTTTATAAAACGAAAAATTAGGTTACTATCACAGATTTTAATTATTATCCTTATTTACATCTTTTAGAATCCATGAATTCTTTTTGATGTTTCATCTAATATTACGATTAATATTAAAATTGATATCATCACATCATTGTTTTGAATAAATTCTCTGTATAGAATTATCATAATGATTAATATCTGAAATTTTCTAATAAAAACTGTTGTGCATTCAACTACTGATGATGAGATATGGCTTCACATAAAATATGTGAAGATCTAGCATCCCTTTTAGGCGTGAAAAACTACCATACACTAGTAAGAATGTATTTTTAAGTATTAATTTTTTACATTTTTTACTAAAAAGGATATTACTAGAAGAATTTTTGAATGTTCCTTAAAGATATAATAATGATATCTTGTGTTCTTCAATAGGTACTTATAGATTCAGGTGATATAGGAGGTTTTTGAACTCTAATTACATGGATGAAATATTCCACTGGGAGACCTTCTAAATGTTCTTCCGATGGGAGTGATAATTATAGTAGAATAAATTTGAAAGATTCCAACATGTATAGTGATAAGATTGGTAGTCATATAGGGAACGATACTTCAAACCTATAGGATTTAATGACAATATTCTAGTCAGTGGTGTGTATTTCAGTTGAAAATTAGAATTGAAATATTTAGGGTTCACGATGCATATCTTATAAAAAAACTGGCTTTAAAAATCACTAATTATTTAGTGATATTTAATGGTGGCTATTAGTATAAATAGTGTAATATTGATTTGGGGATAAGTGATGATAGAAAGACACATTCTCAGATTATTTTAGTGAAAGTATTGGATGCCATTTTCCTAGAAAATATCTCATAGTTATTATAGGATGTTTCAAGAAATAAGGAAATAGAGAAATTAATAAAAAAATAGAATGATAATTAGGGTCCATAATTGGGAATAAATGATCTGATGAGATTTTAGGTGAGCCTTTAGACTACCATATTCAAATGGAAATTACTACGTATATAGAAACATATTTCATAAGTGGTAATTGGACTGACATTGAGGACATGTTTTATGATTATCAATAAAAATGTACTAATTATAAGGATGTATTGAGAGTAATAATATGTCCTTAGTATATTATGTTGTATTTCAAACTCTCCCACTTACGAATTCTTGAAAACGTATTGACAATTCTCAATTTAAAACCATAATGGTGACATCGTCCCAATGAACATCATGTTACAACATATAATGGATGATAAATTGGGTTGTAACAAATTTTGAAATGAATTTCATTATCAATAATTATGACTGGAATGTTTCGTTTTCTATTTTATAAGATAAGGATATTTTATGTTGAATTCAGTTAAATATACCATTCTTTTAACTTTTCTTCATTTTTGATAAAATAGTGCCACAGTTCTATGATTTTAGACAGTATATGTTTTAATTAATAAATTTCTTTTTAACCATTCTGAATATGGATAATACAAAAATTCAATGAATGAATGTTTTTAAATAAGATTTTGTATTTTTATATAATTATGTTGATTAAACTCAATTATGAATTTTTTACTAAATAATAAAGTATAAAATCATTTAATATTAAAAATGGATAATTTTAAAATAATTAAATTTATATGGGTAATGTATGTTTATCAAAATAAATAAATGTAATAATTTATAAATTATATTTTCAATGAATTTTATCAACAACATAAACTAAATTAATAATTTAACTTTTCAATACTGTTCATTAAATTTCATAAAATAAATATAATTTTATTTTCATTCTTAGGAATAAATTTATTTCATAAAAATTTTAATGGTTTATGGGTAAATATATTAAAAACAATTCTATCACCTTTATATGACTAATTAAATAAAATTAATTTATCATTTATAAAAAAAATTACATATGGAAATATGGTTAATTTCATTTTTAGGCTTTAAAATATGTCATAAATGTAAATATTTAGTTACCATGGTAAATGTTAAATGATATAAAAGGATTAAATAAATTGAAAATGTCCTAAAATATAAGAAATAATAATCTCAATATAATTGTATGATATCATGATATACATATAATCATAAATTTCTTAATTTCTATCAAATTTTAATCCTCATTCTATTTGAATTTACATTCCTTATTGAATAAGGAATTTATATTTTTTAAAATCCCACTTGATCACAATTAGAAAAGGATCCCACAAATACCCACTATAAATAACTCCATTCCTTCCATTTCATCATTGATCAATTCCCAACTTATCGTCTAAACAATAATATCTCATGTTTTAAAACATTTGGTTATAAGATTTTCTATGAAATCATTTATTACAAAGAGGATCTTTAATAGAATATTCACATCTTAGACATAAGTGTTATCCTATCCATAATCAATTTCCATTACCTTTTCATACACCTCTATTGGTTCTGATCTAACACATACATAAATAACGATAAAATGGTCAAATCATGGATGATTAAGAAAAAAAGTCTTTCAATTTTGAATATAATTTTGGATGTTTTTGTCACTTGTTATGTATTATTTACCAAAATATCATATCATGATTGTTTTTTATCAAGTATGAAATATTTTATTGTTTTATTTTGTAATTTAAGTTATGAAATGATGAAATACGATACAAATACTTTCTTACATATCATAGGACACATTCCATATATTATAAGAAATGTTTATCATCTTCATGTTCATAACATAAAAAAGAAACACATGATCCAAGATAAGTTCATTTAATTTATAAAATCGTTAAGGATATACTATGATATCTAGATATATGAACAATAAGAAGTTTCCAATACATATTTTATTCTTTTTAAAAAACTAAAAGTTGTATAAAGGGGGATATGTATAATGTGTGGGTAATGGAATTTCTTATAGAAATAAAAAAGTCATACAATGTTTCTTGACTGATATGATAATGTAGATATTACATGATATACATCGATTCTTATATAAATTCATTAGTGGTGTCATGATATGAATTGAGTTAGTTCAAATCCATTACATAGTGTTCCATTGGTTGAACATATTTATTGGCAAGACACTATAGAAAGTTCTATCAGATGGATGAGAATTGACCATAGAAATTTCAAGCATTAGATGGGCAGATCAATGTTGAATCACCCATCCCAATTGGTGAGTTCTTATAAAGATTATGATATAAATGTTATGATTTCAGAATATTGTTTGGAATAAATTCATGAGTATGAGGGTTGACACACCATTAGGAAAAAAATTCAAATCCCTTGATGAATTCTAAGAATATGGTGTGTTTTATAATATCTATCATTTATTTATTGTTGGATAGAGACATTTCAATTAAAATTTTTCCTAAGTCCATGATGTAGAATATTTACATCAAGTCAAGAAATAGTGCTCTGAACAAAATGATCTCGTATAGTAATCAAATACACTTTGGCAAATCTAAATTTTATTAAGCTTTATAAAACATTGTAAGACCCTTTACAATAATGAATCCAAGATATTCATTCAATGGTTTATATATTTCCATTTTAAGAATATATGAATATGTTCATCAACACTGAGTTTAAGGATGTTAAAAGAGATTAATTATAAATAGAGTTACTGATATATATGATTAATGTTCTAAAATATCGTAGAGTAATCCAGATGTTGGACAACTAATGTCGTTCCAAAATATCAATGTATTTTTTTTATGGTCACAAATACCCTCAAAACATTATTGATGATTTTTTTATAAGTATGTTCATCAGGATTTGTCTATATTTAAAATAATTCTTTTATACAACACTTATGTATATAATTAGAGATATATTTATTAAATAATATAAGTCTTTAAAATAAAAAATCTAATGAAAAATTTTATATGAAGAAATAACAATGTGAGAATTAAGAAAAATAAGTCGCTTTTTTGAAGTATTCACCAATATAAATTAGTTCCCTTGAAAAAATCAAAATGTGGAAATCACCTAGGTTCCTCAATTAGGTACATGGATTAATTTCCAATCTAAACAAGATACATGTTGAGATATTATATGTGGTACCAAATGACAACATCAAAATTTTCTTCGTGAAGTAAAATCTAATGTTAATAAATATAGATATTTTAAAATTCATTTACATGGAAAAATTAGATACGTGAATCAAAATCTCTATGTGAATTAATGTTATGAATTTCCCTATGTGATATTTTAATGATATCATGCAATATTTAATTTCCAATATTCATAATTATGTGAATTAAAATTATAATTATAATAATGTATAAAGAATGAAAATATGTATAATAATAATATAATTGCTTTTATTATTTTTGAGTTGATTCTGAATCAATGATGTTTATTTTTAATACAAGATCCATGAATTTTATTGGGGTTAGATATCTTTATTTCATGTATTTTCAATGAAAAAATAATTATGAGGTATGTATTATGTATAACAAAATACCAAGAAATTTATAAAATTTCACCTGATTCTATGATGTACTATATTATTTTACACAAGATGTAGAAGAATCATCAAAATGCACAACTTTTCAATATAGATTTTACATGTAGCCATTCATAAGACTTTCTTTATTTGGTACACTCTATTTTTCATCCCACCAAAAGATCAATTCATTATCATATTTTTTATAAAACATTGAAAAATATATGTTATCATTTTATTTATATTCATTTTCATTGTGAAATTTTCCCCGTAGAAGAATATTGGATGCTACTTTTTGTAAATAATTTATGGAGATTGGATAAAATCTATTGTACTATTGTATGAATTTTTTAATATTTTCAAATATTCATGTGATCCCCATAAAAAATAACTTATAGTCCACCAAAAATAGTTCGGTCAGATTAAAGTCACCAAACTCCTGGAGAAAAGGATTTGTGGGGTGGGATTGGGGATTGATGTTCCAAAAAATACAATATATCTCTTAGTCTAATCACTTTTTTGTTATTTTATCCCAAGGTTACTTATGATAATGAAAATTTAAGGATCGATTCATTTCCAAATTAGGGTGGTTCTCAATGTGATGAAAAATTTCAAGAACTCCATTAACCCCCTTTCTTGTGTTTATGTGTAGTCTATCATAGACAAAAATTGGAATTTTTGGTAGTGACTATTGAATTCAAATATATTAAATACTTTTTTCTAAATATAATATACACTATAGATTATACATTTTATAATAATGTAGATATTCCAATGGTTAAATATCCCTTTTTAAATTTTAAAATATATGGTTGATGGATGGAAAGGATGATTATCTATTTAAAGAACCTTGGTTTTTGGATTATCTTAAATCAATGAAGGTTAATGAAATTTTAAAAACACAACTAGAACCATGGAAAAATTCTATATATTAGTTATGATTTAAATTCCATAGAAATGAATTATTTTATTTTTGAAATAGGTCAAGATTAGTTTAACCGAGTTTCTCTCTTCCAAAGATGTTTTAAATGTCGACTAATAAAGATGATTCTTATGAAAGTTAAAAAAACAGTGATACCTTATATATAATAATTCCAAAATTAAATTAAATAAATTCATAATGTAGAAATTTGACACTATAACTCAGTTAAAGGTAATAAACACTAACAAGGCAATTAATGTTGATGATTTAGGAGCACATTAACGAATGCGATCAATATTTAAAAATTATCATTATTCTACCACCAAGGTAGAGTAGGATATTTTATATTATTATACAATCAATATAATTCAATAATTTTAAAAAAATCACATTGGAATATTAATGATACCTAAGGAACATAGGCTTAATGAAGATATAATTAAAATATTAGATAAGGATGAGAACAATGATTGGAATGTATCATCATAAAAATATTACACGAAATGAAATTAAACACAAATAGATGAGTCATCTAATGAATATACTTAAACTTTTTCTTCTTCAGGGAGTTATATTTCTCGATTTTATAGGAACATTAAAAAGTTCCCCAATATGTAAAGAGGTTTTAATAAATCCTATAAAAAACATTCCTGCTCTGATAGAAATTTTATATAAGATAGATTCTATCAAGGAATAATTCATGGACACATAAAACCGTAGTTTACAAAACTATAAGATAATAAAAAGTCAATTAAAATTTAATTTAAGAAAGTAAGATGAAAAACGAATGTAAAGATAACCGTTACAGCCACATGGAGTGCTTTAGAAGGTTATACTGATGTTACAACATTATAACATAAAGCTTAACATTCTAATCACAAGTTTATCATGTTCTTTATCAACCACTCTAATGTGGTAAATTAATATTATCATTTTTATCATTATTCTAAATATGAAAAAATAATTTTATATTATATAGAATTAAATAATCATTTTAATATAATAGAATCTAAATATAAATATTTGAAAATATTGAATTCACCTATTTAAAATAAATCACTGATATAGTAAGTGAAATAATACTAAAATAAAAAAAATTAAAAAATAAAAATCAAGCTATATTATTTTCGTACATCATTTACGGAATAAATAAGAAAAATTGAAAAATTACACAATCAAGATAAATACATTAATTACCCTGGTAGTTTTTTTTACAAATGGAATATAATATTTAAATCATATCCTCGAAAATAAAAATAGCATTAAAGTATGTTCGGAAATGGAAGCTAATGATAGAAGTCAATTTTTTTAAAATAATATTTCCCCAAGTTTTGAAAATACTAATAGTTATAAAATCACATTTTTCATTTTAATAGATCGTGTATAATACCATAATTTTTAGTTTAAAACCCCTTAATTTTTTCAACTCATGAAATAATTTATTTAATTTTTTTTTCAAAAAAATGAACTAGATTTTATGAAAACCAAAAAAAATATTTTGTTTCCCAAAACATTATTTTATATTCTTTCGAGACCCAATAATGTATACTTACCAAAACAATATATTGTTTGATTTTTCAATGAATAGATAACATTTCCCCAGAATCAATTAAATGTCTTATATGGAAAGTAGATTATCATATAATATGAGTGGATATTTTTCTAAATTCTTCTCATTATCAAAGGTTGATAGAGGCTATTTAACTTTTGGTGATACTGGAATAGGAAAAATATTGTGAGCTTGACCAATTAGAAATTGAAACATTACCCACATAAAAAATGTTCTTTATAAGAATGGATTAAACAATAATCTAATTAGTATTTCCCAAACTTGTGAGGAAGGTTTTAGGTTTATCTTACAATAATTCCGTTTCATTTTTTAATGATAAATTTTTTAAATTAAGTCACATAATATAGAAAATGTATGTTACATAGATCTTAAATCATTTTGAAAATAGAAGAATAAATTTTAAAATTATGAAGAAAATGAATCTTGGATATGGAAAAGGATAATAGGACATTGTAATGTATATTATTTGATAAAATTGTCTATAAGGGATTATGTTTCATATTAAGCTAGAAAACTAAAAAATAATTTATGTGATGTATATAGAATTAGAATGAAACTGAAGTCATATTCTTAAATGATTAACGTGGGTTCTACTTCTAGTCACACAGAACATATACAAGTGCATTTTTGGTCCATCATGAGCTAAAAGAATATGATGAAAATAATCAATATATATATTACATGAGAATTTATCTATGTTTACTTAGTATTTATTTTTAGGTGTTAAAAGTGATACATGTTCTATTTATATTTGTTTTTTCAAATAGGCTTAAAAAGAGAAAGATTTCAAAAAAATTTCTTTGAGAAGTGACTATAGATGAGAATTTTAAAATCATGAGCTCAATTCAAACTGTTCAAAACATTATATCCAACACATGTTTTATTCCCCTACGAAATCTTATCAAAATGGTGTTATTTAGGAGATGAATAGGAAATTATATGAAATAACTCAGAAAATGTTTTTTCAATATAAGATTCCTTCTCATTTTTGAGGAGATCTAAATATATCATTTCATATCATGAACATTATTATAATAAGTCCTATTTAAAAGAAAACACCATTGGAGATATAGAATAAAATAAATATATAAGTTGGTAAGTTTAAAGTGTTTTTAATTGTTTTTATATTATAATAACCATGGGTAATATTTTTATATTTGATCTAATGGAAAAAATGAATCTCCCATAGAAATACCAATAGTTCCATGTCATATATAGAGTTTTTAATAAAAGATAAAAAATTATTTTTTAACCAAAATAACGTTAAAGTTCCAAAATTGATATTATTGTTCATAGAATGACTAAAATTGATGAGATAAGAAACTCATTTCAAAACATTATACCTTTAGCTCTATCTAAAAGTATAAAAGTTGTTGTTTTGGAAATTTATTATCTTGAAAAAAATCTTAAAATGATAGAAATTAGTGACCTAAAAAGTGTCTTTCCTAGATATTCTGGAACCCTTAATAACCATCCCTCAAAAATGGTCATAGGAAGATTAGATAAAGTGAATAGAGATAAAAAAAGTGTAGGAGACCTTTTATAGATTTTTAACTTTATATAACAATATTAACATAAGATTATAAGTGAATCCTTAAAAGATGAGTGTTGGGATTAATCTATTAAAGAATAATTAAATAAGTTAAATAGAAATAAAATTTTGGAATTTTTATATATACCCTCAAAATATAAAATAATAGAAACAAAATTTTGTTTTTGGAATAATTTTGATTTTCATGGTGTAACCACTACGAAATATTATAGTTTAGATTCAATAGGTTTTAACAAAGAATAATCTATAGAATATAAATATAATAATGCACCAATAAAAGGATTATAATCCATTAAATTTCTCTTAGATTATAAATCACTTATGATTTCAATGTAATATAATATGGATGTCAAATTTTATTTTAAATTGGTTTTATTATTTATGAAGATTATATTGAATAATCTATTGGTTTTGAAAATATTTACTTTCCAAATTTAGTTTTTAAATTTACCAAAGTTCTTTATGCCCTAAAATAGGACATTGAGCATGGTTAGAACCATTAAGTTATATTAAGTTATAAAATGGTTTTTAAATGGGAGTATAAGATCCTAAAAGTTTCAATAAATCTTCATCTTCAAATATTTTTTATACAATATTTATATTTTGGTTTTCATTTTCAGGAAGAAAAATAAAAAATCATGTAAGGAATATTCAAAACCAATTACAAAATATCAATTGATCATTATGGGTGATATTAAATAATTTCTAAGATTTATGAATTTTATAAAAGACATTATGAATGTGATAAATTAATGAAAATACATACTTGAATTACATAAATATTTTGGACACAAAAGGGGAAATGTGAATACAACTCATATTTGTTATAATGGAATTTCTGGCTCGAAAAATTCTAGGGAAACGATTGATAGCAATATTTCTATACGTTTAATTTTATTTTCATTGTATTTTACTTATATTAGTTTAAATATTATGTTTTTAGTAATTAATTTTCCTACTTTTCATGAAAATGGGAGGATTATCATTTAAATGATACTAAACTAATTTAATGGTATTTAAAAGTATTAATTTATCTTTTATTATATTTTCTAGAAATAGATAACAATAATTTTACATCATATTCTGAAACTGAATTTTGTAGTTAAAGACTACATAAGAAGAGTACTTCAGGAACCAAAAATTTTCTAGCTAAATATGTAGAAACCTAGTCTATTAAGAAAAAATACATAGTTTTGTTGTCTACTGTTGAACCAGAATATACAAATAGTTATAGTTTCCTCTCTCATGTATTATGGATAAAACAAACCAAAATAGTTCTTATTGAATTAAAAAAAAATTAACAATATAATTATAAAAAAATATTACTTTTATCATTATAATGAATCAAATAAATCATTTAAGAATAGGGAAAATAAATGTGAGGAATCAATTATTGAGTGATAATGTTAAAAAATGTGATAACACTCTTGAGATTCTTTTAAGAATAAATTATAATATATTTTCACTATACCCCTTTGGTGTGAAAATTTTCATTTGTTTTAAAAATTAAATTGGTTTATTGAATTTTATGTTAATTTAATTTATCTTATTTAAATTAATTTTTATTATTATTTTCTCTATAAAATATTTGTGTCTAATTTTTTTTAAAAAAATAATTTATTTTGATTTAAATGTTAATATTTCTTATCAATAGAGTGTATTTATTTTATTTCCATTTATTTCATTTTTTATCACCCATAATTTCCCCAAAAACATTCAATGAATAAGAGCATTGGTAATGGGGTCCATGAACAAGAACAGGACCATCCTTCATAACATTTCCCATTCACAGAGATTTTTTCCAGAAGATGAACTATAAACCCTTTTATATTTAATGACATCAAACTAACCGGTCATGTATAGGAAAGTACAAAATTTGTGATGTTGTAAATTTGGGTTCTTAAATATAATCGCAAGGTAGTGTACTGCACTAGTTTATCACTACAAAGGGAACCAATAAAGAATAAAGGATATCTATGTAATTTTTTTGTATAAAAAGTTCTCTAGTTTTGAGGATTGGATTTTTTCGTTGATAAGAAGAAATATCTTTTTTTTGCATTAGAGTTTAATGGTTTTATGCAAAAAATTGCTTTCAAGTTCAATCAAACATGGGATTTTATCTCTTTGAACTTAAATTTTATGATATTTTGTTTTCCTCTACTGAGTTGCATGAGTTTATTCATTTTCCCTATAAGGGTGATTTCATAATCAATTATACATTTGGTTCTCCTAGTTCAGTTTTGTGGATATAGGTTTTCATGTTCAGATTTTTGACATAGGATTTTTAGAAAAATAAATTGAAGGACATATTAACTTAGTGGATGGTACACTCTATGTTTTTTTAAAACTAGAATAACCAATAGAATCGTAGATTTGTAAAAAGTTCTATTTTAGCTCTTGTACTTATAGTATATTTTGATCAAAATCCTAAATCCCATTCTACAAAAGTATATTATGAATCTTATACATCATTTCTATAATAGAAAAGGTAATATCAATTATTATCTTTATGGTTGGATGATCTCCCTTATTTTCATTATAAATAAAGTTAATTTGAAAGTGAGAGATAATGTGAAATGTCAAAAACGTAATATCCATTCTCTTGTGGAACCATTTTTTGTGACAACTTTTCTTATTCTTGAGGAGAGGCCACTTGAGGCTTTTCTGAGTGTTTCAAATTCAAATGAAAGATCTTAACCAAAGGTGGAACATTATATAGATGGTCCAATTATTATTGGATCTCTTGTTTATGGATATATATTATGTTTTTTTGCTATAGATATTGTTCTACATTTTTATACACCACATACATCATCACTAACTCATATTTTCATTAGTAAGAACCGCCAGTGAGTAATATTTTAAAAGTATTCAAAAGGTAGTCTTTTGCCTATAATGTGAAAAAATATTTTTATTATTTCAATGGAGTCTAAGATGATTTCAAATTATATATTTATTCTACCAAATATGAGACAAAAACTCAAGGAGTCCTTTATTATCAAGGATGACATGGACACATTTACTAGGGTAACGACTTCCCAAAAATCATTGACCAAGACTTTTCAGACAACCCCTACTGTTCAGCAAGTGACATCTAGAGATATATCAGAAGTGATAGAAGAAATCCTATATATTGTGATGGGTCTCAAGGAAGTATTTCATAATAATTTATTATTTAATGAACATTGAGTGATGGTATCATGTAAAATAGACTCCCTCCAAACTCATCCAATTATGGAATTGGGTAGATATGATGATATTTATTGTTGAGTTAAAGTATTTTAGGAATGGAATGATGGTATGATTATACACATTAGAAAGTGTTTTAATTTGATAATTCAAATTCATGATAGAGTTTTGACCCCCTACAACTGCTCCCTCTAAAAATGTTGTTTATCCATGTTGTTAGGGTGGAGTTTACCATGTTCTATGAGAATTGAATTTTACTTATTCTCATATTCAATTTCTTATGTGTGATTTACATAGAATAGGATAGCTAATGGAATTATATAAGGTTATTATATGTGATTTACAAAACTGAAAATAAAAAATAACGATGTTTAGTATTTTAATAGACTTATGATTGAATGACTATGTTTTTCATCTTCAAATTTCTTAGCACAGTAGTAAAAGATAACAGGGGAGTATCTAAGGAGACAAATGATATGGTCTCATTAAATTTTAGAATAATGAACGAAATAATCAAATTGCATTCAAGGGGACTAAGTTTACATGTCTATAATGTATAGAACGAAATCTAGAATCTTGAAAAGTATAATCAAGATATAAATCTCATGAATTTTATACTGTTTTAGTGCCTACTACAGCTAAAGAGTTGGTTTTCTATAAATCTATATGTTTTTTACCTTCTATGTGATTAGTAACACCTTCCCCACTTATACATATTAACACTACACACGTTCCTAGTTATTTTTTTCAAATTACCTGGCTTAGAAGCCTCATGTTTAGGAAATTACATATTAGGTTCAAATTATAATATCCTAGGGTACAATATTTTAAAAAATGAGAACTAAAAAATTGAAGGTTGATTAGTATACAAAGTACTATAGGATGAACCTTAATGAAGTCATTTTCTGATGTTTCATATACATTTACAAGTTCTAAAGCTGATCCCATGTCTAATTCTTCCTCATTCATTTACTTTTAGAGAGCATGAATCAAATAAAAAAATTGAAAAATGAATTTCAAATATTTGGGAATATACATTGTCATGGATCTATGATTATTCATGAATTTGTTATGTCTGATATCATCACATGGATATATATGTATGTTGAAAATCATTATAATCTTAGATGTAGAATGATTCTAGGGCCTAATCTTCCTGATGCCTATAGAGGTATTAGATAGAGAATATATTCTAATATTCATTCCCATTTGATCTATAAGAAATAATTATCCATTTTTTATGGATCCTTTACTAATGAGAATTTGAAATAAGGAACATTATCCTATGAGACATTCAATAATGTTCCTTTTTTGGATATTGGGACTTACAAATTTGATATATATGAATGTAACATTTAATATATTCTTAGTGTTACTACCTAGTATCCATATGTATTATATTGTTCTATAAAAAAATAGGGTTAATTCATCCCTAGGAAATGAATTCTTCCCCTCAAAATATTTGAGTCCAACTACCTCACGCACCAAACATAACATCAAAATACGCAAACACAAAAATCCTAATCAGTTTGGAACCATATATAAGATATATTATTCTAACTAATATATTTTATTTTTGTTTTTTTGGAATTTGGTTGGGTTTATTATTTTATACAATTCTTAATCAATGAAATACTCTTTTTTTTCATTTAGTCTATCTCTATTACAGTTTTTTTTTTCATTTAATGAAATTTATCTTTATTCAATTCTCTATTCATTTGTAGTGAATATTTTAATTTAACATTTTTAATAAGATTACATGTTTAACTAAATCCTCTTACTTTCATAATTAAACATTCATTATCATATCTATAATTAAAACGTTCATTAATATAAGTGCTACATTAATAGTGTCTTCATTCTTTTTCCCCATCATTTATAATGAAATGACATTTGAGAGATGTTAGATATGCATACCATATGGATAATCAATGGGGAACACCTAAATAATTAATTTAAAGGTTAGAATTTCCAAATAGAGGGTTATAACACCACATTTCATAAGAAATATATATATATTATATTATATTTTAGTATAATTTCCTATTAAACCTTTTTAAATTTCCATATTTAATATGTTATGTGTTTTCATAATAAAATGGGAGATTGTTGGACTATTAATTTTGATCTAAAATATCCCATATACATTTTTGGTTTTGTTGATCCCAAATAATAACTATAAATTGTCGATGATTTTTTCCGATAATTTATTTGTTCTGGTTTTATATATATTTCAAGTGATTCGGGTGCCATAAATTTGGTTCTTAAATTATGTAATTATTCCTTAAATTTTTTTTCATAATTTAGGGGATTAAAATATATGCGGAAAAAGAATATATGTAGAAATATCTATGGGAGAATTAAGCTACATCAATCACCTATGTGGGGGATTATCCAATATAAATTGGCTACATCATGGAAATTTCTATGTGCAAATCCCATATAGAGATAAATGAGTTACGTCATTTATTAAAATATTTGAACCAGAGATGTGGTGAAACAAGAAATTTTTTCTCCAATGGATACATCAATATTTACAATGTGAAGTAAACTACTACGTGTAACAACTTGGTTACATGAAATTCATTAATGAGAAAATATTGGGAACATGAATTAAAATGAATAATTCAGCTACATGGTGATCTCCAATATACTACATCATGATCCAATAGGTATTTGTTACTATTGAATCACATGAGTTAGATTTTAATGCGGTTATAAAATTCTTAGATGTTGGTTTACCAAATTATGGTAAAAAAATTATAATATGATTCATGTACCGAGAAAGTAAACAGAGTACATGGATACCATAGTTGTATTTACTATCATTGATGTATTTAATGAATGTGTGTTTAAAAATTAGAATTTATGGATTTTATAGATATGATTTTTTCATCCATATTTTATTTTTTACAATATAATGAAGTATTTGGGGACATTTTATGATGAACATAAGAACAAACACAATACTAATAATTCTCTAGAATCTCTTAAATGATTCTATATTTTATCTGAGATAAATAAGATGCTTCACTATCTATAGCTTTGTAATATATATAACCAATTATGAAATTCAGTAGAATCTTCTCAAGATCCATTATCTTTTTATCATCTCTCTTAGAGGTATTTTCTTTCTATCAGTTGTGTATTACAACTATGTTTTGTATCTATAAAAACTATGATTGTCATATTTTCATTGAAATGGTACATTATAAAATAAAATTTACATATGATATTTTTATAACCTTTTTGGATACATGTTGAAATATTTTTTTTGCAATAAATTCCCACTACTTTCACTCATTTGAGCAGTCCCTAGAAAAATTAATAGTGGTCCCCAACCAATTGACCCGTCTAGTGAAAATCACCAAACTCATCGAGAAGAGGGTTGTGATAGTAGAATAGGGGATTTTTGTTCAAGGAACCATTATAAATGTCATTGTATGATCACTTTTTCTGATTTTATTTCGTTATTTTATTGTGGTATAGAATGTTTTAGGAGTTGGAAATATCGAAAAAGGTTTTTTTCAAAGTGAATAAAAATATCATGAACTCTATAATTTACAAACCCCAACCATCAATGTGTATCCAAATAATTCCCTATATGTTGATTAAAATATTTAAATAACGAATCAATATTACATTAAAAAAATATCTGTATTAATTAAATAATATATATTTATCAATATTTATCTAAATATATAAATAACATTTAATATAGATCACGATATTTAGAATTAATGAACAGTTTAATAAATAAATATATCGAGGATAAATTAGAAATATATTTATGGAAAACTAATGTCCAATGGAAATAGGAATGTGAATAATTAATATAGAAGATATTGAGTACAAAAATGAATCATGTTAGTGAATTTCAACTCTTTCCGTGATCAAAATGATCCTAAACAATCAAGAGTAAGTATAAGGTTGGTATCAATGCAACATATACACATTAGAGTAAGAATAATGGGTTGTAATTTATTAATATAAATACCATAAAACTATTTTTTAAATCCTTATTTATGAAAATATCATTTTCATTTAGAAAATAACTTTCTAAGTAATAAATTTTTTTTAAATACTCTTAAAATAATTTTTACAATCATATAATTTATAGTATATTATAAAAAATAATTTCTTTATAATAAAAAAATAATTATGAAATTCAATATTAAATTAAATGTTGATCCTGTTGGAATGTAAGTCCTAACATGACATAAAATTTAAAAATAATATTCATTTTTCACTATAAATAGTTTTGTAAAGATAATTTTTTTTGAAAACCAATAAGATTATTCCTTTCACATTTTCATTAAATAAAAAAGAGATTTTTCATGAAAATTAAATAATATGACACTAATTTTATTATTTTCATAAAATATCTAAAACATATTTAAATAATAATTTAGATAAGGCTAAATTAATTTTTTAAATCATTTTTATAAAACATACTTCTAGAAGAGAACATATTTCCTATCAAAGAGAGAATTAATGTTTGTATTTTTATTAAAAACATTTCCACAACAATAGTAAGTTCAAAATTGAAGATAAATTGTACTATTAATAGATAATATAATAAATAACCAAATTATAAGAAAATTATATGGTTTAATTATAAAATAATAAAATTATTTTATTCAACTAAAATTCAAAAATAAACTATCTTGATTATAGTGGGATTATGGAATAAACCATTACAATGACCGTAATGTTGATGTGATAATTAATAAATGAATATATGCAGTGTGTCAACTAAAAATACAAATAATAAATTTTAAATAAAATATAATTTAATTTTTAGTCATTTTACATATAATATAAGAACAACATAATCAATATGGTAGTAGTTTAACTCAATGAATGGAAATTGAGTAAATATATCCCTTAACACTTGGTAATATTAATTCCAAATCCACATGAATGAAAATATTAAAAGGTAAACATATAATACCATGATGTATAATGTATTCATGATATTACTTATGAAATGGGTAATTTATACACTATATAAATAAAAGTGGTGAATAACATATAAATGTTCTTCAATGAATTGATATTGAGATATGATCCCTTACCTCATGCATCCTTTTAATTGATTTTTTAAATTTCCCTATAGACATTTTAATAAATTTATGAACATAAAAAATAACCATATAAATATTTATAATATTATATATGATTGTTTTTAACATATTCTCACTCATTCTTAAATAATCTGTAATCAATTTTATCGTTTCTATTATTAATTTCCTTGTTTTATTATGTGTGTCTTGTCATCAAAGATCTGGATCAAAAATATATTTATCCATTATAATATGAATAAAATAGTTATAATATTACTAAATGAACTTCACATTCAGAACCAATCATTAATTTTGGTTATAAAAAATGAAGCATAGTAAGACCATGGAGATGGTAGGATGTCCTTACACATGAGTAAAGTAACCATTTTCCAATTATCATTATGAAAATAATGTAAGTAATATATTATTATTCTAAAATTATCATAATTTCACATACACTACACTATATATTCATATAAGGGTTAATGAAAATATAATCACATCGCTTCCAGAACGTGGTATTCCACAAGTACACGAATGATGTTATTAACTTTATGTGAGTGAAACGGTAAGAGAGAGAAAATGTATTATCTTTTAATACTGTTAAATATATGATTAATATCTCAATTATATAATTTATAAAACATATAATCAATAAATTTATACTTATAACCTTCCATGTAAAGCATTAATGAAAAATGAACCACAATTATCAATGTGGAGGTAGTTCGCAGTACCCATGAGCGATAAAATAATATCCCCTACAGAATGGAATGTAAAGGTTACATATCATATAATCAATTTAGATGTACAATATAGTTATAAATATCATATATATATATATATACATTATATCCATCATCGTACCAAACATTTAGAGGAGGTTATGGAAAAACGATTGACTTCTGTTCACGAGGCAGTTGTCATCCGTACACATGGATGATGATTTCAAAACCCATTCGATGGAAGTGTATGTTATAGTAGATAATTAACTCAATATATAAACATATATGTATAATAATTATACTGATTATATAATATCATCATGGTATACTAATAATTGATTTTTGTGGAGTAATAAATAAAATAAAAATGATCATTGGATAATGTTACCTCTTGTTATGGTATCCTCCACAGGTTTGCAGAAAAACCTTCATATGATTTATTTATAACCAAATATGGATTTGTAGATTTTAAGAGGTATGATTGGGAGTTAATTTTTAATTTTTTTCGACCCAATTATACTTATTGGTGTGATAATGAGAGGAGAATGGGGTCCTTTTACTAGTTGGTTGAGGGTAACAATTATATTTTTTTCAAAATTTTCAATCATACAAAATTTTTATAATGCCAAAAGTCTACAACATGTTGCATTATAAAAAATAAAATCTATGTTGTTGAAATATTTCCATTTAATTGGTGTTGGAAATGTTGCATAGTATATTTTAACCCCCATACTCTATGTTTATGCCCCATGTAAATCCATATTTACCTTAACCAGGGTAATTATTTTTAACTATTTTGACGATTTATTATGGAAAATCATTATTTCGACCATATAATAAATTATATATTATTTTGATACTAATTATGAAATATGATTTTTTAAATTCAATTCAGTTATGTGGTAAATTTTCAGTTAAAAATAATCCCACTAACAAGACTAGAAATTGAGCTTTTATAGAAAAAATAATTTAAAGTATACAATGTTTTTTATCTAAATTTTATATCCAAATTATCCCATTCAAAAAAATTATATTAATGGATATAAAATATAAATATTTTTAATTTATGGCCGATTGAAATTATAATTTGACATTATAAATTATTTAACCAAAAATAATGTTTTTAAAATTGTTAACATTCTCTTTTCATTAAAAAATGAAGTATTTTAGAAAACCCCTAAAAATCAAACTAAATAATTTTTATATGAAAATTTGAAAAATTATGTTTATTGTTCAAAAAAAAAATTTCTAATAGTTTTAATAAATTAATTTCAGAATTTGTGAACAAAATGTGACTAAATGTTCCTTTCGAAAGATTATAATTTTAAACAAAACATTACTTTTTTTAATTATTCATATTTTATTTTTAATGAATTTGTAACAATAATTTTCCTAATTTAGTTTTACTACTAATAGCATCCAAATTTTCAACCATGTGATAACTAAATAATATATGTTAATATTTTAATAATATACAACATTTCATTTAAACTCGGTATTGGGTGCAATAGAAGATAAAAATGGTGTTGTGTGAAATTCAAGATAACTCAGTGTTGTGTGTAATGAAATAAATAGAAAAGTATGAGTTTGTTATAAAATGAAAATACAGTAAATTCTTAGGGAGTTCTCTTTTTGTTATAATCCTCTTGTTTTTTGTCAAGAACATTGTCAAATAGAATGTTCTTATTTTAGAATTTCGTGGTGTTACATTCTCCCCGTAGTAAATAAATTGTATCCTTGAAATATAAAATTAATCCTGGAAATCAATGTTTTGAAATTTAGAAATAATACTATTGGAGAAACCACAACATAAAAAGTGTTACTAAATATATTAATTATAATAGATAATGGTATGTACAAATTATATATGTAATAACATAGATCTACATTTTTTCGTAGGATAACATTTGTGGCATGTGATGATATAGAAAAGGTAGAACAGAATAGATAATTATAGTGTGTGACTAAGGTCATTAATCACAAGATGTTTAATGATCAATAAAAATTTAAGGACCTAAAAACCACAATTTTATTTGGTTTAAATGTAAATATTATTTATCACATATAAATGTAATAGGATACCATATTTTCTTTAAGATCCTTTTCTAAATGATGGTGAATTTTTCAATTTTCAATAAATATAACGATATATAATTACTTGATAAATTCTATTTCATTTAAAAAATCCTTTCTTTATGCATTGATTTATATAAAATTAATACCATAATTTAGGAAATGAATATCTAAAATGAATATTTTTAGGTACGACGAACTAAAACTAACTTTTAATGGATCGTGTAATCTATAAAATAGTGGAAAGTATTTTCCTATATCATTATCTATTTTAAAAACTTATATGGTCTGTGAAGATTATCTAGTATAAGAAACTAATGTATAAAACATAGTCTAATTTTATACTTAATCCATTTTATAAATGTTTATTCTTATTTCCCTTATAGAAGCTAGTGATCCAAAATATGAGAAAGAAGGTAACTGGATTTCCAAAAATAACATATAATTAATTAGTTCCAATGTAATCTATACTATTCAATTCACATTATCCATGTCAATCATATCATTATCCAAAAAATAGTATCTAAACATCATGATCTTATTAAGGGTTATCATTCCATAAATCATTTTCCATGAATTTTAAATTTCCATTGAGACAATTTTCATGATTTTCGAAATCATTCAACACATTCATTCAAATTATTAATGAAAAACAGCTCTTATAGCATCATAATAATTTAATAATTTTTATAAACATGATATCATCAAAAATAAATACTCAAATGGAATAATTTTCTCATTCCATAATCAAGGACATTAACCATTATCCCTATTTTGGGGTAAATTCATAATCTTAACTATGATCCATTAGCTTCTTTTGAGGCATATTCCTCTAAAAATGGAAAAATTGATTTGTGTTGTTCCCCGTACAGAAATAGTTGAATCATTTTAAAATGGAATTTTTTTCCTACCCATGGTATCACAAAATGTTATCCATTATCTCCACAATTTTCGAAAACTCACATTCCTTTTAATCATGTAATAGGGTATTTCTATACATAATTATCTCATGTGGGAAAATCAATATCTCCCTTCATTCTATTATCAATTTTGACAGTAATCCTATTTTTTTCATTATTCCCTTTGAATCCATATATTTGGATAATTCCTTATCTATATTGTTATAACTTGATACTATGTCCTCATATGATGAGAATCTTTTGGAGACTATTTCCCCTCACAATAATGGATTAATCAAATGAAAGGAAATATCAATCATATTATTTGGATCACATGCATTGTTTTAGTTATCATTCCATCTTATAGGATCCATTTTCAAAAAATTACATACACTAGAATCGATCACAACATCATTGGATGAAATCCCTCCTAGAAACATTGATGTTTCTTTGGGTCTATTATATTTGTTGAAAAAACATATTTCTGAGGAAATTTATGGAGTTATAATGAGATTGTGACTAATTAAGTTAAAAAAGCATCAACACAGATGAGTTAATGATCTGTAAGTGGAACAAATAGGATCATGTACAAGGTGTCACCATTTCCTATTGTTTTACTAATTCTTAGGGTCCAAAATTTGTAAGAAAGAAAAATTAATTTCTTCAGAAAGAATTATGTTTTTGTAATGGAAAAAAAGAAGTGTGAAAGGGTGACTGTGTTTTTAGAAGTTGCATGCAAGTAATAATTTGGGTCCATTAAATCCCAATATGGAAAAGGGTGGTGTTATGAAAATGTTTTAAAACTAAAACATTGTTGGACTTGCATGAAATATATTTTTTCTCATCATTCAACGACTCACAGGGATGGTTTTCAAATATATAAAAATATAGATGGTGTTGTGCACTAAATATGACATCAATACATGAAATTATATGCTCAAAATATTTTCATTATTAGTGGAAGGTGTGTAGGGATTTTTCAAGAATGGTAAAGCATGTCTATATATAGGAAAATACCCCTCTTTTTTATATATCAATAGTTAGATAATATCAGGGTGCTATAGGTAGTCTAATTTTCATGAAAAAATATTTCTTGCATGAAAGAACAAAATAGATATCATGTTGCACACAAAAAGTAACTTGGATCTTATTTCAAAATGTTCATCATTATTTTTTCATTATGCTGATTTTTTGAGTTCCATGACATTGAATTAATGTTATGGGTTCCCTGAAAATAAAAATATTTCAGGAAAGTTGCAGTTTTATTAAAAAAATATAAATACCGCGCATATGTTTGGAGAGTTCTGCGCAAGCCATCCAACGGTTTCCCGAATTCCAAATTTTTTACCCATTAATAATTTTTCTTATTACTCAGTCATTACTGGTTATTCATCATTTGGATTAATGTTTAACATAATTATGTACAAAATGATATGTAAACCAAATTGATTCAATTGATCAAAATAAGATTTTAGTAAAGGACATTTTGACACACTTTAGTTGAGAGATCAATGATATTTTTAATTATGATTGGTTTAAAATTTTCATGGAAAATGAGTTAGCTCTGATTGTATTTATAGTGGTCTGCATTATTGGATTTGGTACATAAGATCATTTTTTTTATTTTCTTCATGATATGGCCTAGTGTAGGTGATCCAAGTAAAAAATTTGTGTTAGATGAATTCTTTCATTGAATCTCATGAATTTCTATGATAAAGGCATAGAAAATTATAGGTTTTATCTTTAAATAATATTAAAATAATAAATAGTTTTGATCTATCATATAAGGATTCACCACCTTATTTTTTTTAACATATTTAGGATAACCACTTGTTTCAATGTAGAAGGTTAAAATTATTGTTTCTATATCAAGGGTTTCAATTTAGTTTTTCAATCAAAAAAAAGATTATATTCATCAATGGAAAAAATTCGTATTGTGGTCAAATCATATGCAACACTGTTTTCAAATTTTTAGGGGTGGATGACTTTACGGTAGCAATTACTGGAATGTTATTCTTTTTAAAATGTGGTTTCTTAATAGAAGAATATAGACATTAATTGAATGATTATGTTACAGGAATCAATGAATTAGGGGTAGCATTTTCCAATGAAATATACACAAATATGATGTCATGTAAGTTTACTCATTCCATGTGGGATAAACTGATAAATATCTATAAAGGAAATTCAAAACATAGAGGAAAAAATTTTATGTTTTGTGGAGCAAATATGTGGATCTTAGAATAAACGAAAATGAGTATGTAGATTCGTTTTTTGACTGGGTAAATGTTTTTATGGAAGAAAAATGTGGTGTTGGAGAATCTATTATATATAGATAGATAGATAAGTGAATATTGAGAAGACATCCACCTCAATTCATCATAAAAGTCTATATACTCTATGATAAGGATCCCATAGAGATGAAAATAGATAGATTTCATAGTAATACTATTACATATGTTATGCTAAATAAATATATTGAGTATATGGAAAATTTGATTTCAATAGAGGTGGAATTCAAATCCAGGAAGAAGCTCACCATTGATGAAGTCTTATAAGAAGAAGAGACATATTATTTCATGTCATTCCTTTCTTAAAATCTACAGAGTGAAAATGGGATATGAAAATTGAAGCTCCCACTTTCTTCTTTTCAATGTGGAATGGTTGGACATCTTGTAAGAAGGTAATCTACGATGTTTCATGATAATGATGAAGATGATTTAAAAATTTCCATGAAGAAGTATTCAACCCGTGTGAAAGGTAAGAGAAATATTAATAGAAACTTCATTAAAAAGAAGAATAAAATTTCTCACTAAATTAATGTTTATAATAATATCTGGTTGATGAAATTGAAAACTGTAATGATTATAGAGAAAATTATATAATGGAACCTATTATTAGCTCCAAGAAAAGAGAAGAACCAAATAGTGATGATGATGAAGTCGAAGGAGGAGTTTTTCTAAATAGTTTGTTGGAAGCTAAAATTTACTAGATAGATGTTTGGAGATAAAAAATGAATAAATCCAATAGTATGGTTCATAATGAGAAAATAATTATGTAGTAGTAGGAAGAAAAGAAGTATCTGATAATGGAATATGTTTCAAATCTTAAGAGTTCAATTCTATAGAACTCAAAAAAAATTTGATTACAAGAATGAATATAGAGAATAGAAAAGTGTAATAAATGGGTTTAATAACAAATAGGAAGATCAAATTAATCAAACTGAATAACTTTAATAAGAACTTTTTGAGATGTGAATAAAATAAGAATATCATGAGAGATTCCTATCTCCTAGCATGAAATAAGTAAAGATGATCACTTAGGCAACATAAATGAAATATGTGCAGTATACATGTCTTGAAATATTAATGTAATAGTCATATACAATTAACAAGGTTTGTGTGGGGATTGATCATAAATAAATATTTGTGTTGATTTATGTTTGACCGAAAGCTCCTACTACAAGGTTGAAAATTGATATGGGTAAAAACCAGAATCAAAAGACTCATAAAACTAAATAATGAACCAGTTCTATATTAATGAAAATAAATATACCCCTTATTATGTATTATTATTGTAGAAATATTGGAAATAATCACAATGTATGTTATTTATCCAAAAGGTACATAATGGATCATGAGAAACAAAGTAGGACACAAAGGGATCTATTTTATAGAAATGATTTTGAGGGTAAATGTTTCTGGGTTGAAATATTTTTACAAATTAAATGATATTACTCATAAATAATGAAGATGAATGTGCGGAAGAAGAACTAAATTTATCATATGTAGAAACTCAAAGAATCATTGAATGATTCGAAAATGAAAAATTGATTAAAATATCTACAATATGATTTAGGTCCATAATATTGTATGTAAAATGAATATTTTAAATCCACAATTGTTATGAAACCAATGATATTCATCAAGAAGGAATGTTCATAGTAGGTAGACTTTGGGTAGATTTCCCTTAATTCATCATATCATTCTAGTTTATGGATCTTTATTAGTGGATTCCACGCCATAAAATAGGCAATAAGGATCTTGTTACAGTCATATTATATGACAAGGAATGGGTTTTAAAATTTAAAATGAAGAAGGGATGAATGTTATTGGCTCATGAAATGCTAAATTTGGGGAAGAATAAATTGGATGTGCTTGTGTCTTGATTATTAGTGGTTTTTGCCACAATTTGCATAGTGTTAGTCAAACACATGAGTCCAGGAATGCTATAATATTTAACAAGAATATTTTTATAATCATGGGAAGATATGGTACTTTTGTTTTATAGGAAAATAGAACCAATTTAAATCTATACCATATGAGTGTAGAAGAATACATGTTCTTTCAATCAAGAGATTAAGAAAATAGGTCACGTAATAAATGTATTATCCCTATATGCCAACCATCCTTGGAAGATCTAGCCACTTGTGATGAAGATCCATATAACCCTAAGATATCAAATAATCATATTCATACATGAAATGATTTTTGACAAGGGAATAATATCATAAATAAGTATAATCAAAATAACAATTGTAAACTAGAGTTCTTGCATTGGTGCATATAGTTGTATGGGGACCATTATCAACAATGACCCTTTATGGGAAGATGTATTATTTCCTTCTCATTTATGATTTCACTAAGATACCATGGGTATTTTTCAATCCCCATATATCAGACATATTCAATTTTAAAAAACAATATCATAGGTAATTAGAAAGTATTCTTGGATAGAATAGTATGAAGTTTCATAATGACAATAATTTGGAATTAAAAAACATTTAGGTGGAAAATTATCTTGAGAAGCATAGGATAAGGCAACAAGTTTTATAAGTGGTAACTCTTCAAAAAATCAAATGGTTTAGGGGAGAAATAGGGTCATCAAATACATTTCTAGAACACTACTTTTATAAAATTACATACTGTACAAATTATAAAAGGAATAAGTTTTAACATTGGCATGTTGGACTAACAGGTCCCAATTGGGTCTAAAAGAAGAAGAGTCTCTATATAAGATGTGGCAAGGAATGAATTGAACATTTATACACCTTTGAATATTTATAAGTATGTTTTTTATTCACAATAAAGATAAACACTTGAAATTTGAGTCACATGTAGTTCAGGGGATATTCCTTGGATACGCATGAAAAAAAGAATATAAATTCTTCAATAATCAGTCAAAAAATTATTTAAATAAAATAATGTAACATAAGTAGAAAATGAAGAGAAAATTTGGCATCATAATTAATAGTTACCTGATTAACTTGATTAGAAATTATGTAATGCAGGGAGTGTAGAAGTGTTAAGTGTTGATTCCAAAGAAGACACAGATGATGTGAATATGGAAGTCAAATTTCTGGAATGAACTAGTGATGACCATTAGGTTTAGGATATGAAGGATTAGTTCGAAAAAATTGAGAAGTATCAGACTATGGATATTGTTTTGAGATCAAAATATAATAATTTCACTGGAACAAAACGGGTGGTTTTCAAAAATTTTGAGGAATATAATTCAATTATTAGAAATAAATAAGGACAATTGTGGAATGGGTACTACAAACGAACCCAACTATTGGAAACAATATTCTGTGTTTTTAATTTATTAAATGTCTTATTATATAACATGTTTATAGAAAACACATGAACTTATTTTGTTTTATTATTTATAATATTATCTACTTTACCATTATAAATTACTACCATTGATAATATAATAGTTAAAAATTTGACATGTGATTTTTATAAATATATGGTTTTAAAAATTCCAATTGACACAGAAAAAGGAAGTGATGAACTCAACTTGTAGGATCATACACTATGAATCGCATTTAGTAGGGATTATAAGGGATATAAAATCACTAGGCATATACATTGACCAATCACAATCTAAAATATATAAAATTATGCATGGGAAAATTCATTTTTGGAAGATTTTCAAGATCATCCATATGATGACCCAAACCATTTTTATCGAGCCGACCCTGAATATCCCACCATCATGCACCTTACCTTTATAATATTGTTTTTTTATGTTTATTTTAATTATTCTAATAATAAATTAAGTATCCTCCAAAACATGAAATATATTTTGAGGTTTTAAAATCATTTTTAATAGTATCTCTCACCTCCATATAAGAACATGATTTTTTTAATTTCGGACCTAGTCTATATAAACTAAGGAAAAACCACCCCCACTTGGTCAAAACCATGGTCAAAAATATTTTTTTTGGGTTTTGGTGTTAGTTATTTTATTATGTAGGGTCTAAAACATAAATAATAATGAAATATCCTTCCTTTCCCATATAAAACAAACCAATCTCCCAGTTCTCTTCACTAAAAATCCTTGGGGAACATCTATAATCATTCCTTCACTCTCTATAATCCTCTCATGGGGCCTCCATCTCTAAAGAGTCCCCTCCGATTTATTTTGATTAACACACTCATTTATGGGATCTTTATGTGACCTTTTATTCAAGAACTACTTTTATGTAATAATTCATAATTACAATTTTTTACTATTGGGATATGTTCTTCCATATTTCGGATAGATTACATTTGAGGTCTACATAATGAGATACCCTTTCCACTCTCAATAATCCATCCAATTAACTATAATTTACACTTTCTACCTTGATGAAAATTAGTAATGTATTTTTATCTTCTCATTCACAGTCAATCACTTCATTTTTGTTATGTCTCATAAAGTACTATTTTCACATATTATAATATATTGTTAAATACTCCCATTATTATCTGTTTAATTAATAAATGATTACAACCCCTTCCACTCTCATTAGTCCTCCCATTATCCTTTAGGTTTACCTTTTACCATGTTGAAATATAGTTAGGATTTTTTTCTAGTTTCATGATTAACTTATTCCTTCTATTACATAATTTATAATGTTGGTATATTCATTTCAATGTTCCTATTACATAACATTTTATTTATATCAAATGATATATTCCCTTTATCGATCATAAAAACATTTTTATGAATATTTTTGTGATGTTATTATGCTGTTGAAATTTCATTTTGAATTTCTAGGCCATCAAATTGTGTAGTGAATACCATAAAAATTTACTATAAAGGGTTCTCTCCTTTATGAACAAACAATATTTGATTTGGGACATAAATTTTTGTATTCCAAAATCTTGGGCCATGGAAGAAAATATTATGATGAATAAAATCATGTTGTCTGATCTATATAGAACATATAAGCATGAGAATGAAATGAGTGGGATGGTTTAACACATAATTGTATAACACTCCAATGAATTAGTTAATGTTTAGATTCATGATACATTATTTTGGGATTGAGAGTGGACATGATTCAATAATGCTAATTTTTCACCATGATTTATTGGTGGTTTATCCTTGGCTTATGTTTATAATGCAGTGTTTTAAGTTGTCTCATCATTTCCCATGTCATGATTATTATGCTCTATCATGACCTGTTATTCATTTTATTTTTATGACCAAATGATATGCATATGGTCTAACATTTAATATATTCTTCATGTTATTTCTTTTTATTCCCTTACAAGGATTTATACTCATCCATATCTTATGTTTCTCCCCAGGTTAACCAGTTCATTTTTAAAATCCAAAGATATTTTAGAAGCATATCGAAGAAGATTTGAATAATGTTGTTGTATAACATGTTCAAGATGTAATTCTATATACATAATCCCCAAATACACTATACATATAAATATTTTGGGTACAATTATGTTTAATTTTATGAAATAAATTTTTAATTAGTGTTTAATAAAGAGAGTTGTTGTATTAGTTGTTATCAGTGAGAAATGTTTGTTTTTTTGGGATTAGGATTTAGAAAACATTACATACAACATTATAGATATGACTAAGTATAAGAAAAAATCACTCAATTTTGATAAATATAGAGTATGTGTTTTATCATGAAATTACATTATTATTTTAATACTATAATTGGATGTGGTTCTGGGACATATGTCCCTAGGTGTAACATCTTTGACTAGGTTTTCTGGGCTTTTCTTGAGGTAACCTAGTACACGACGATGAAAATTACTGCACACCTAGTTTGTCATTACTATGTTATATTCTTTGGATAATTCTCAATTTCATTATGAACCCTTATTATTGGAATTAAAATTAATTCCCATAATAGTATATGTTTGGAAATATATCACGAATAATATAGATTTAACCCCAGAAACTAATAAGATAAAAAAATTATTTTATAACATATCTCTTTAAGGTCATTTGATTACCCTTTATGCGTTTAATAATTTAAAAATAATCATCTGTAATATTTCCTTTTTATATAATCTCTATAAATATGACGAATTTTGTAAACAATCAATAAAAAATGAACTGTGATGGTTTCCCCAACGAGATGACAAACCCGATGAGAGTGTGAATCAAGTACTTTATAATCATTATCTCTCATCTATCTGAGGTTCTGAAAAAAACCTAGATCAAGTAGAGATTCCAACCCCCATAAGTGAGAACAACCCACAAACAAGAGACTCATAAGAAGAATTAAACCTATTTCTATTAGGTAAAATGTTCCATTAATCATGGAATAATGTATCAACTCTATTTAGATGATATTCTTCATCCTTCAATGTTTTGAACAAGAGAAGGTTCTACTGGTTGTTTATCATTTTGAATGACCAGCTATCTAATGGTGGGAATTGATCAGAAATATAAATCATTGGGAAGATATTGAACTGACGGAGTGGGAAAAATTCTGAAAAAAAACATTGAATATTTTACTCACACTATCCAACATCAAATGGAAAGGCATGTCCACTCCATTAAGAAAAAATATGATGACTATTCAGGGGTGTATGAGAGAAACATGAAAAGACATACAAGATATGTAGAGACCCCAAACATGATGTACATGGAAATTATATTACTTTTGTGGAATACTTAATACATAAAATAACCAAAACTCAAGGATCGTAATAGTTTAGTGTCTTTGGAAACTCTGAACATAATCTTCTAATCATAGTGAATGATCTTCAACGTATTCCATGAAGATCTTCCCCTTTTGTTTTCTTACCTAAAAACTTTTTTTATATCTTGGGGAACAGAAAACATATAAAGGGTGAGCTCAAATGCTCAGTAAGGGTAGGAATGGAGAAAATAAAACAGACCATATACATTTTAACTTAAAAACATGAACATAATGTTTAAACATCTAAATCATGAGCAATGACATAAAGCATGGAAGTACATAAGGAATAGATCACAATGGAACATCAATAATGATAAAATAGCATAGGAATAAAAGACGTAATTGTGTAAAACCATTAACCACATGATATGATTTCCATAGTAGCCAAGGCATTTCTTCCAAGACCATCTTAGTGGACAAAGTCCCTTTCTGAATCGAGTTCACTCCTCATTCCAGTCCTGTAACACTGAACCGGATTAACTTTCTGTTCCGACCATGTCTATCTCATGAGATATAAATATTTACCCAATGCATTGGATGGAGATATAGGTCCCATCAATCTCATAATGAAATAATTCTTACACTACTAGAAAATAGACCTATACACACGGTTTTGATTAAAACTGTGGGCATAGGTGTGCCTTATACCCACAGTTTTGGGTAACCGTGAGTATAGTTATAGTATACAGACCTATACCCACGGTTTTGGGGAAAACCGTGGTTATAGATTTTTTTTGAGGACCTATACCCACAGTTTTCCTAAACCGTGGGTATATGTGTTTCTTTCAAGGCCTATACCAACGGTTTTTTGAAAACCATGGGAATAGGGGGTTTTTTTCGACGGCCTATAACCACGGTTTTGTATAACCGTGGGTATAGCTTTAGTGGGGGGGGGGAATCCATGGGGAACAAAAATATGTTGGCGGGAAAACATATACCCAAGGATTATATTAATATATAAATGATATAAAAATACTTTGAGACATAAATTCTGTAGGCTTGTTGGTTAAGCGGCTTTACTTCGTTCCGGTGGTCCATAGATCGAATCTCGGGCAGTTTTTTTTCCGATACAACGCGATATATTAATATATTACAGTAAATTTAACCGTAATTAAAGCAAAGCAGAATTGTTTGGTTGGGTAGTTCCGATTGATTTCCGGAAAACGGTACAGGATCGAATCCCGCAGGGTTCGTTTTTTTACCTGATACATTATTAATTAATATTTTAAACAATATAGTAATATATATATACATATATACAGAAGCTGTGTAGGTTAGTGTTTTAGTGTGTCAGCAGTAAGGCGTGCGGTGTTCAAAAAACGCAGGTTCAAATCCTGCTATTTACAATTTTGTAAAATTAATAACCACGGTTTATAAACCGTGGGTAAAGATGTTGATAGTGTGGAAAGGGGTGGAAAGGGGTATTAATATTTGACAGCGTGGACAAAACAGCTATACCGACGGTTTGAAAAACCGTGGGTATAGGGTTGGGAGCTATCCTGATGCCTCTCCAGCCCACGGTTCACAAAACCATGGGTATAGGCTATACCAACGGTTTTTGGGGCTATACCCACGGTTTTGAACCATGGGGATAGGACAATTTTCCAGTAGTGTTAGTTGTGCCACAAAATGAATATAAATCATTCATCATTACCCAAATTATAAAATGGGTTTCAAAGACATCATCCCATCAAAACATAATCCATACAAAAAAATAGATATCATTTCATCATAAGAAAAGTGAGACCATGTAAATCCTAGAGACATTATACTTTAAACATACACATATGAAATAATGTCATCTTAGATGGAAAATGGTTTTGATAAAACACTTGAAATGAATTCTTGAGGAAAATATCCTTTCTTCTTCAAAATGATTTTCTTTTCAAAAAAATGCCATCCAATTTTGAAAGAAAAGTATTTTGTTTAAAATAATCATGAAATCTGGTAGAGTAATATTCATGAAAATAAGGAATTATGAAACCATAAAAATCCGTTCTCTCTATATAAGTTAAAAAAAATCTCCTCGTACTTTTAATAGAAAATTCAAAAAGTACCACATATAGTAATCAAAAGAAAACATTCATTCCATAACACAAATTAAAAGTCAAAGAGGGGTAAATATGACTTTAAACATACATGTAATAATATTAAACACTTTATGAAAAACATTTTTATGGGCATTGATGAAAAATATATCCCTAGTAAATACTTATGTACAAGAAATCTTGGATAAAAATGAGATTGAAAAATTATCCCTCACCTTTTGTCCAATTTCTTCCATATGTCTCTAAGACTCCTGTATAGTGGGTTTAAACATATTATTAACTTGTAATAGAACCATAATAATAATTATGATATAATATATGATTCACTTACGACTTTATATTATCCGTTCATTTGTCAATTCCATGTTAAAGCAGCGTTTTGGGTAAAATAATTTCATTTATCATCCGTGTTTTGACTTGTGAATATTAATATGATTACTTAGATCATGATTACTGAATTACAGAATATGAAACATGATTTATATATATTATATATTCAGAATATTCATATTTATAATAGATCAATAAATGGAATGAAATACAACATTCATGGAGACGTATGTCGTACATACGCATGAATGATATTTTCGTTTCCTTATTAAATTTTATAGATGTAAGTAACTAACATATAAATAAATACTGTATCATTAATATGTCATATATTTCATGATTACTTATTATATATACTTTATAATCATTCTTTAATTGTTAACATGGAAAATGAATGTCATCGCGTCGTGGAGACGGTAATCCATACGTACGCACAAGCGATGATATCACTCCGATATTTATTAAATGGAATTGGAGTGGATGATATAATATATTAGAATAAGTATGAGGTTATAATAACCATATATAGTTATTCTTTACACCATTATACCCATCCATGTAAGTTGGTGGTGGAAAAACAGATTACACCACGACGTGGAGACGATATTTCGTACGTACACACGCGCAGTGATTTTGTTTTCCGTAGGATGAACAGAAGGTGAAATGGGGTCGTTTCATATTTATAAAAACTTATCAGTATATTAGTGATACATATTTTATTACATTATAATGAAAAAACTAATGAAAAAGAAGTTGAAGAAGAAATAAACATGAAAAAATCGATAGAAGAGATTACCTCTTCTTCGACGCACATCCTTTAAACTTCTTCTTAGGGCACTGAAGTTGGTATTTTGAGAATACCAGAACCGCTATGATATAACTATATAGGTTGAGAAGAATAATTGGATGGGGTTGGCCGAGATTCAAGGATCAAAATGGTGTGAAGAGAAACGGGAAGGGGTGCCCTTTTTATAAGGGAGCAGAGGGGCACCTTTGGTAACATAAGAAATATTAACTTATAATAAATTCAAACTCTCATAAAAACCTCCAAAAATGACTCAAATACGAATATTAGATGAGAAAGGTTTGTAATATCATCAAAAAATAAAATTTATACATTTTGGGAATTTATTATAAACATTATCAACTTGATTTATCCATATTTAATCCATTTAGTTTTATTTGTGGTAATAAGATTCTAATTTTTAAATTGTTATAAATAATTACTTATGTGTTTGGAATTGTCCATAATTGGATAATTTATTTCATTTTAGACCATATAAATTTAAATTTATACTTTTTAAATATTTTTTTGATTTTTGAACAATTTTATAATATTTTATTTTTATAAAATAACAATACTGTCAATTTTGACATTATTCAAATATGTTAATTTAAATAAAATCCAAACTAAGGATATATTCTAACCAAAATATTTAATAGATTCCTAACATGTCATAGTTGTCTAGAAAATAATTGTATCACATTAAATAGTTCATATAATATTTATTTTAATATTTTTTAAACCATTTATTTCGTATACCTCTTAATAAAATAATTAGAACATCATTTTGGTATAATTATTTAATAAACTTATTTGTTGAATAAAAACTAAAACTAAAATAATATGATAAATATAAATCTCATAGATATTATAATAATACTTTTACTCAAATCTATCATCTTAAAATCACAACATGTAAATTGTTATATTTATTAAATTATGAAGGTGACAACTTTGGAATCATTTAAAATAAAATAATATATGTGTCATAATATTTTTTATAAGGATTACAATGGTCCCCAATTAGGCCATTGGATGATTAGGGTTTATATATACACTACCAATAGGCCTTTATCATGTTTTGGGATTTTTTATGTGTATTATTATTTCACTAAAAACTATATTATTGATTTTTCACTAAATAAATAATTTCCGCATCATTAATGTATAAGATAATAAGGTAAATAAATAATGAATAAAAATTAATAATAAATTACCATGATAAAGAAAAACATTATATCTTTCAATTTAGTATTTATAACCTAATTTATATTCTGTATAACCTTATATTAAAAATATTTTAATTATTAATGTTTGAGTGAGACATATTTATCTTTCTTTTAAATAAAATAAATTAAAGGTCTTAATCACATACAAGTGGGTACCAGTGGATTCTATTTCGACCAAAATATTCCTTATGATTAATTATAATCATCCAATTATATTAATACTAGAGTTAGGGTAATTTTATAATATTATAATTACCCTTAATTACCCGATTTACCTTTAACTATGGGAAATAAAATTTACCGTAGTTATTATTCATTGTGCCCAAAAATAAAAAGTAGCCTATTAACATAATTTGGACCTACTGATTCCAAATATGGAATCCATTTCTCCAAATTAAAATCATAGAAGTTGCAGAAATTAATTTAAAATTAATCACGTTGTTAAGAAAACGAGTTTTAAAAGTTAAAACATTGCACATGATTGAAATGATTTTACCTATGAATTCAATGTAAAATCAATGATAATGACATAAGTTATATTAAATGGTAAAAATGTATTCTATTTATACGTTAAAACCGTTCAATATTATCATTTAACCATATAAATTACTATGATGAAAAAAGTTGTTTTTAATTAAAATATAGCATGTTTTTACTATTCATTAAAATATGAAAGTTGTCAGACTAATATGAAAATTTTTTCTGAAGTAAATTTTTATATCCTGATTCCAAAGAAGAGTTATATTTTGTCAAATTGAACTTATAAACACGTCAAAACCTATATTTAAATTGGTTTCTCCATCAAAAGGCTGAAAAACTGCATTTTTTGAACTATGCTTATTTTACACAAAAAAATATTTTTTTCTCGTACCATGTTCTATAAAATGTATAAGATGAATAATAATGTTATAAAATTCAATATGTAGTGAATAGTATTCATAGTGTCTAGTTTATAATAATATTATAACCATATATCTTTGTTTAGTGAAACCCGGTATTGCGTACTACAAACGTTATCGAGGATGGTCGTGATTGCGTGTAATGCAAGACAAGAATAGTGTTGTGTATACTTCAAGATAATAAAATGTTGTGTATAGTACAAGCTAATCTTGGTGTAGAGTACAACACAAGACATCAAAGAAATTAACAAATAATAGATTTTCTCATAAAATCTCGGGGTGTGACATTCTACCCCCCTTAAAATGAATTTCACCCTTGAAATTCGTCAGGGTTATAAATGATTTACTACATAAAATTTTCATTCATAGAAACCCTCATCGTAAAACATAAAACTAAAACATAATTTGAAAAAAGTGGAGTATGAAACATAATGGTTACCCAAATTAACTCATCACTAGGTTTCCACATAGGAGAACATAGTTGAAAATATGGATATGGAAGAGAAATCTATCCATCATGGTCTGATGGAGGGTGGTAGAGAACATGGCTATGAAAAATCCAACAATCAAAAAGCCATAAATTTGTGATGATTAATGGTACAATATGATTCATCGTATATGAGGACACTAGCACAACATTTTAGGTTTTCATGATCATTTCCCTAAAGTTGAAGAATTTGAATTAAAAGAAATACTTACTTTATTTCGGTAAAATATCACAGTCGTTCGTGCCTTGAACAATTTACACTTCATCTCTTAAAGAAATGAAGTTGAATTTGTCATTCATGATGTTTTATTAGATCATGTGATAGAATGATGGGTCATACCATCTGTCTCAAACAAAAGGGTATAAAAAGTTATCAAATATACATAAGTCCATATATGGTGAGGTTAATTGTATATCATTCCAAAAATGGACTTATTCTTCATATATCATACCGATTAATAAAATAAAACTAGTTTATACTAACCAGGGACTTCATGTAGGCCAGTGGTAGGCCATAAAGGCCTATCACACTTCGGTTGTGGTTTTGATTCCCACAGCCTTGTCCGACGCGACGGGTTGTCACCCGTCATGAAGGTTTTCCCTTTTTCTAAAACTACATTATTATAACATTCCTGCAATAATATCTAAAAAAGTTCTAGCCTTAAACAATACTATATCATGTCTAATATAATTCATTCCAATGTTTAGGCTTATCCAAAATAATTTTGTCCAAGATCATAGTATAATGAAAACAATTACTAGAAATGTCATCTACCGAGCATGTGAATACCATCATTTATCACTCCTATATCACAAGATATATCTTGTTGATCACATTTCAAACATGTGAATACCTTAATCTTTCATTCTCTTGAAACCTGAATTACCATAGAACCTTAGTGAAAACGTGAATGTTGTCAAGATTTATCTCTCTCCACATACTAAAATCCCAAAAATTCTGTATACTCAACCCATGATATCACTTTGTCCTTATATTAGTCATGAGCTCATGAATACTATCATACATATTATTTTCTCAATATCCTTTCATTATGCATATTTCAAATGCTTTCCAAAATTATTTCAATCACTTTTCATGGTTACCTGTACCGTAAAATTATTAAATACCACAATGATCCAATACATTGATATTCCAATATTCCATGATACATTAAATGAGATGCCAAAAAATTATCTTGAAATGCTGTTACATAAACACTTATTCATTCCACCACATTTTTTCCATACTCAACATCACAGATAGTGATCGCATGTGACTTCCCTTTATCCTTTGCCTTAAGAGGTTGCTCGCGTTGATCATTATTAAACCTTGGATTAAGGAGTTGATTAGCATAATGACACATTTCCATGCACTTGAAGCATTGATGTGTTGGTGGAGTGTTCTCTGTAGTATTTTCCCTATTCACATCATTAGCTACCTTTTTACCATTACTTCGACACTCAACTGCTCGATGACCTTCTTTACCACACTTAAAACAATTTTTAGTAACTTTTAGGCAATCTCTACCATACTTCTTTCGACACTTTGAGCATAAAGAAACATTTATCTTCTTTTCACCATTGTTCTGAGATTTTTCCATAAACTCCATCATTCTTTTTTTTTCAAAACCATGAGATGGAAATGTAACACAAACTTCCGGTTCTACCTTGATAGCACAACGCAGAATTTCTTCATAGCTACTGAAGTCCCTTACAGCTAATACCTTTCGAAGACTTGGTTTTAAACCACTGAAGAATCGATCAAATTTTCTTTCTGGTTGGCTGATAAATCCAGATGCATACCTTGAAAGCCGTGTAAAATTCACCTCATATATGCAAACAAATTCGTCATCCTTTTTCTTATGCTCAAGGAACTCCTTTTCCATATTTTTTCAAAGAATACCAGCGAAGTACTTATTGAAAAACAAGTTCTTGATATCATCCCATTCCATGGATTCAATTTAATCTTGGGGCCTTGTATTCTTAATTAGAATCCACCACTGGTCTGCTTCACCTTCTAAACGGTAAACAACCAAAATGAGATTTTCATGCTCTGAATAGCAAATTATGGAAAATATCTTTTCAATGGTACTGATCCATTCTTCAGCAACAAGTGGATCAGAAGACCCACTGAAAGAAGGTGGATTTTTCCTCACGAAGGACTCAATAGAGTATTGTTCCCTTCTCTTCTCATTTGGATGTCGAGAATGATTCATAGCTTGTGTATGTATAACAACAAGATTTTTTACTCCATCTCCCATAACATTGGTTTTTTCTGGAGGATAATCATTGCATTGTCCATTACATTGATCAACACGGTTCCTTCGGGTTCCAGCCATCGTCTAAAACCCATAAATAATAGTGTGAGAGGCAAAAATCATGCAAGGAAAACAACATAATAAAGCGGGAGTACCTTCAATATCTAACATCTTAGGTTTAATTCTATGATCATTACCGTAATCCTAGTACTATAACCTATAGTTATACTTAACCTTAGGTTCATCCTTATACATACCTTAGATATATATCTAGGGATATCAATAAAGTTTTCTCATCCTAGTTTCCAATGGTTAACAAAACCTTTCCTCTGATACTAACTGTAGAGACACCGAACATGACGTACATGGACATTACATTACTTTTTTCAGAATACTTAATACATAAAAAAACCAAAACTCAAGGATCATAATAGTTTAGTGTCATTGTAAACTTGTAACATAATCTTCTAATCATGGTGAAAGATCTTCAACATCTCCCATAATGATCTTCCCCTTTTGTTTTCTTACCAAAAACATTTCTATATATCATGGGGAAATGAAAAAATATAAAGGGTGAGCTCAAATGCTCAGTAAGGGTGTGCATGAAGAAAATAAATAAATCATATACATTTGAAGTTAAAAACATGAACATAATCTTTAATCTTCAAAATATTGAGCAATGACATAATACATGGCAGTACATAAGGAATAGATCACAATGGAACATCAATCAAGATAATATAACATTGGAATAAAACATGTAATTGTGGAAAACCATTATGCACAGGATATTATTTCCATAGTAGCCAAGGCATTGCTGCCAAGACCATCTTAGTGGACAAAGTCCCTTTCTAAACTGAGTTCACTCCTAGTTCCGGTCCTGTAACACTGAACTGGATTAACTTACCGTTCTGGCCAGGTATATCTCATGAGATATAAATATTTACCCAATGTATTGGAGGGATATATAGTTCCCCCATATTATAATGAAATAATTCTTACTTGTTCCACAACATGAACATAAATCATTCATCATTACCCAATTTAAAAAATGGTTTTCATAAACATAATCCCATCATAACATATTCCATACAAAAAAATGGATATAATTTCATCATAAGAAAAGTGAAACCATGTAAATAAAAGATAAATTATACTTGAAACATACACATGTGAAATAATTTCATCTTATATGGAAAATGGTTTTGATAAAACACTTGAAAAGAATTCTTGAGGAAAATATCCTTTCTTCTTCAAAATCATTTTATTTTCAAAAAAATGCCATCCAATTTTAAAAGAAAATGATTTTGTTGAAAATAATTATGAAATATTGTAGAGTAATTTTCATGAAAATAAGGCGTCATGAAACTGTAAAAATCTATTCTCTTCATATAAGTTAAAAAAACATTCTCCTCGTACTTTTAACAAATAAGTCAAAAAGTACAACTTATGTTAATCAAAAGAAAGATTGATCCCATAACACAAAGTAAAAGTCAAATAGGGGTAAATATGACTTTAAACATACATGGAAGAATATTAAACACTTTATGAAAAACATTTTTATGGACATGGATGAAAAATATAACCCCCGTAAATACTTTCGTATAAGCAATCTTGGATAAAAAAGAGATTTGAAAAATCATCCCTTACCTTTTGTCCAATTTATTCTATATGTGTCCGAGACTCTTATATAGTGGGTTTAAACAAATTCTTAACTTCTAACAGAACCATAATATTATTTATGATATCATAAATGATTCAATTACAACTTTATATTATCTGTTCATTTTTCAATTCCATGTTAAAGCAGCGTTTTGGGTAATATCGTTTCATTTATTGTCTGTGTTTTGACTTGTGATTATTCATATGATTACATAGATCATGATTAATTAATTCCAGAATATAAAACATCATTTATATATAATATATATTGAGAATATACAAATATATAATGGATCGATAAATGGAAAGAAATACACCATTCATAGAGACGGTAGGCCTTACGTACGCCTGAAAGCTGTTTTCATTTCCTTATTAAATTTAATAGATGTAATTAAATAATATACATGAATATAATATCATTAATATGTCATATATTTTATGACTACTTATTATATATACTTTATAATCATTCTTGAATTGTTAACATGGAAAATGAATCTCATCGCGTCGTGGAGACGGTAATCCGTACGTACGAACAAGCGATGATATCGTTCCCTTATTTATTAAATGGAATTGGAGTGGATGATATAATATAATAGAATCAGTATGATGTTATAATAACAATATATTGTTATTCTTTACACCATTATATCCATCCATGTATGGTGGTGGTGGAAAAACAGATTACACCACGGTGTGGAGACGATATTCCGTATGTACGCACTCGCGGTGATTTTGTTTTCCGTAGGATGGTTAGAAGGTGAAATGGGGTTGTTTCATATTTATAATAAACTATCAGTATTTCAGTGATATGTATATATTTTATTACTTTATAATGAAACAACTAAGGAATAAGAAGTTGAATAAGAAAGAAACTTGAAATAATAGGTAGAAGAGATTACCTCTTCTTCGACGCACCTCATTTAAACTTATTCTTAGGGAAAAAGAGATGGTATATTGAGAATAACAGAACCTCTATGATTTAAATAGAGTGGTTTAGAAGAGGAATTGGCAGGGTTTTTCCTAGATTCAAGGCTCAAAAGTGTGTGAAGAGAAGAAAGATGGGGTTCCCTTTTTATAAGGGAGGAGAGGGGAACCATTGGTAACATAAGAAATATTAACTTATAATAATTTTAAAAGCACGTAAAAACCACAACAAATGACTCAAATCCAAAGCTTAGATTATATAGTATTGTGATATAATCAACCAATTAAATTTAGACTTGTTGGGAATTTATTTTAAACATTATCAACTTGATTTATCCTTATTTAATCTATTTAATTTTATTTGTGGTAATAAAATTCTAAATTGTAAATTATTATAAATAATTACTTATGTGTTGTGAATTTTCCATAATTGGATAATTTATGAACGTCTCATCCATATAAATTTAAATTTATAAATTTTAAATATTTTTGTGATTTTTAAACAATTTTATAATATGTTATTTTTATAAAATAAAAATAGTGTCAATTTTGACATTAATCATTTAATTTAATTTAAATAAAATGCATAGAAAGGATATATTCTAACCAAAATATTTAATAGATTCATAAAATCTCATAGTTTTCTAGAATATTCGTGAATCCCATTAAATAGTTCATATAATATTTATTTTAATATTTTTAAATACATTTATTTGGTATATCTCTTAATAAAATAATTAGTACAACAATTTTGTATAATTATTTAATATACTTATTTTTTGTATAAAATTAAAACTAAAATCCTATGATGAAATTAAATCTCATATATTTTATAATAATACTTTTACTTGAATTTATCATCTTAAAATCACAACATGTAAATTGTTATATTTATTAAATTATGAAGGTGACAACTTTGGAATCATTTAAAATAAAATAATATAAGTGTTATAATATTATTTATAAGGATTCAAATGGTCACCAATTCGGCCATTGGATGCTTAGGGTTTATATTTACACTACCAACAAGTATTTATCAGGTTTTTGGGCCTTTTATGTGAAATATTATTTCAATAAAAACTATATTATTTATTTTTCACTAAATAAATAATTTTTGCATCATTAATGTATAATATAATAAGGTAAATAAATAATTCATAAAAATTACAAAAAAATTACCATGATAAATAAGAAAATTTAGATTTCAAATCAGTATTTATAATTGAATTTATATTTTGTATAACCTTATATTAAAAATAGTTTAATTATTAAAGTTTGAGTGAGACATATTTAACTTTCTCTTAAATAAAATAAATTAAAGGTCTTAACCACATCCAAGTGGATTCCGGTGGATTCTATTTCGAACCAAATATGAATTAGGACGAAATATAATTATCCAATTATATTAAGACAAGTGTTAGGGTAATTTAATAATATTATACTTACCCTTAATTACTTGATTTACATTTAACTATGTTAAATAAAATTTACCATAGTTACTATTCATAGTGGCCAAAAATAAAAAGTAGCCTATTAATATAATTATGACCAACTAATTCCAAATATGTAATATATTCCACCAAATTCAAATCCTAGAAGTGGTAGAAATTAAATTAAAATTAATCTCGTTGCTAAGAAAATGAGTTTAAAAAGTTAACACATTGTAAAAGATTGAAATGATTTTACTTATGAGTTCAATGTAAAACCAATGATAATGATATAAGTTATATTAAATGGTAAAAATATATTCTATTTATAATTTAAAACCATTCAATATTATAATTTAACCATATAAATTATTATGATGAAAAAGGTTGTTATTAATTAAAATATACCGTGTTTTTACTATTCATTAAAATATGAAAGTTATAAGAATAACATGAAAAATTTATCCAAAGTAAATTTTTATATCCTGATTCCAAATAATGATTTTATTTTGTAAAATTGAACTTATAAACATGTCAAATACTATATTTAAAGTGGGTGCGCCCTCAAAAGCCTGCAAAACTGCATTTTTCGAAAAATGTTTATCTTACCTAAAAAATTATTTTTTTCTCATACCATGTTCTAGAAAATGTGTAAGACGAATAAAAATATTCTAAAATTTAAAATTTAGCAATTACTATTCATAACAGCTAGTTATTAATAATATTATAACAATATATCATTGTTTAGTGAAACCTAGTATTCCGTACTACACACGTTATCGAGGAAGGTCTCCATTGCGTGTAATGCTAGACAAGAATACTGTTGTGTATACTTCAAGCTAATAAAGTGTTGAGTATAGTACAGGCTAATCTTGGGTTAGCGTAAAACACAAGACATCAAAGAAATTAAAAAAATAATTTTTCTCATAAAATCTCACGCTGTTTCAAGATATGACTCTTTATTTTCCCTTACCCCAAATTCAATGTTGCATGCTTCTTTGGTTGCATAAAATGTAGACTTCAAAATCACATGGAGATCTGGGACATTGATAAGTAAAATGGAATTTGTTCGATGTGATTTTATTGTCGAAATGGATATCAGGGAATCTCAATGATAACATAGGGATTATAAGCTATAAGTAGAGTTTAAGGCTCTCGGTCTGATGGGGAAATCTAATAGTGCCATAATAATTCAACATCACACTTGTAAATTGTTTTGGAAAGATAAACTGTGGATATTCCTAGAGGGAACATAGAAATGATTTAGGTGTAGAAAGAAGGGAATCTAGCTAATATTTACCAATTTGAGAAATCCTCTAATGCAACTAAGGAAAGTAATTCTCATGTCAACCCTTAGTGCATTGTTCAATGTTGAAATTTCAAAGAACCACAGAACTTTGAAAACCAATACAGTAATTCAAGTGTTTTCAAAGACAATGAACAATCTATAAGGGTAAAGGCAGATATTTTTCCATTACACTCATTGAGGCGAATCCTAAAAATGAAGTAGTGTTAGGTCATCTAGTTATCCATTCTAGGATAGTGAACATACTATTTTATTTTAGTTTGATGAATTATTTCATTTCATGAATATTTTTTTACAAGTGTTAGAAAACCAACATGATGATTTAAAGACGAGTTATTAGTGAAAACATCAAAGGTGTTATTTATTGAATCCCAAGTATATAACTCCTATCTATTTATTCTTTATATGTTGAACACTCTAGAAAACCTTTTCAAACTCAATTTGGAGGAATTTGACACAATTCTAGGCATGTATTGGAATTCCTTATATAGTTACAACATAAATTTATTTGAGAATTAAATCTCTCTATACATTGTGAATCAACCACCAATTCTATAAAAGTGTGAGGAGGAGAATGAATCTTATTTGGAACTAACATCTCATGTATGGATACTATATTTGGAAGATAATTCATATCTATTTCCTTGTCTTCCTTGTTGACAAGACGATGAATATTCAATCAATATTTTACTCGGGGTGTTACAAATATCCATTACACTATATGAGAAGGATGTTGAGGAAGTAGAGGAGATAAATAAAATGCTACAGGATAACTGGATAAAGGATTAATATTCCCATTTGATTCACTATGGCATGCCTCCATTCTCTTCATTATGAATATGTATGCGTTAATGCACATTTTCATTGGTTTCCATGTGCCAAAATAGAACATGATAAATAAAAATTATTATCTTACATGGATTGATGAATTTTTTGATCAAATATGTGGAGAAAAATACTTATCCAAGGTGGATATGTGGTCTAGATATTACCATGTTAGGGTGATGAAGGAGGTTATCCCCAATAATACTTTTCATACAAGGTACGAACAAAATGACTTCATATTGATACATTTCAGGCTCACTAATTCTCTAGAAATCACCATGGACATGATGAATAGATTCATTATAGATTACATAAAAAATATGATTATTTTTATAGATGATATTATAATATACTCTAAAACCAAGGAGGAGCCTACAGGGCATCTGAGCAATGTTATAACGACCTTATTAAAAGAAAAGCTATATAACAAGTATAGAAAATGATATTTTTTGATAACAGAAATCTCATCCTTGATGAATTTCTTCACATGAAATGGGATATATGTGGACCATTCCAAATATAACTCAATTGAAGGATGGATTAGGCTAATGTATGTGAAATATATACATAGTTACCTTAGTTTAGCTATGTATGATCTCAAATTTATGATAAATGTATAACCATTTTCAAACCCTATTAACAAGCTAACTCAGAAGGGAGTAAAGTTTTCATATAATGATGAGTGTGAGTAGAGATTCATGGAGTTGAAAATATACTAAAAATACCAAAAAGTGGACAACCTTTCTTGGTATTTAGTTATTCTTCAAAGAAGGTATTATGCTATAGTCAATGTTTAATGACAGATTCATATCCTATTCATCAAGGGAGTTAAATATTCACAAACAGAACATCCCAATTCATGATCTAGAATTGGATGTATAGATATTCCAATTGAAAATATGGTTAAATTATCTACATGGGGAGAATTTTGAAATATATATAAATAACCAAACCTCAATTATATATTCACAGAAACTATTATGAATACGTTTCTATAAATATGGTTATAGATGATCAAGGACTATGATAGCTCAATCAATAACCATCCATGAAAAAATTAAAAAGTGAAAGATGCACATGTAAATAGGGTCCATTAATTATATCATTGATTTTAATTTATAGGTATAATATATTATTTAATTTGGAATGGAGAGGCATTGGAATAATAAAGGAAGGAACACCATCAGTCCATTTGAAAATGATTGCACAACTATTTCTTTTAGAGAGGTTAAAAAATTCCTAAATAAATGATGTGGGAATTCAGATGAAAGTGAAAACAACAAGGAAAGTTAAATCCTAAGATTTAAATGTAAATGATGATGAAATTTCGAGATTTTGGTCCATAATATTTGTTCAATAAAGTCCAAAGTTAATGAAGGAACTATATGATTATTCACATAGTTTAACTTTCTCCATTCACCTTGGAATCGAAATGATGTATCCAGATAACCTTGGTTAGTATTGGTTGGAAAATATGAAGAAGTTTATCATTGAATATATCTCTAATTTCCATGAATTTCAGCAATTGAAGGATAAAATATGTAAGTCTAATGTAATGAATTAACCATTACCGAAAACAATATGGAATTGTAAAAACCATCACCAGGGTCGTTTTCATCAAACATCTATATAAAACTTGGAAACAATGATATATGGGTTGTTATGTATAATCTAAAAAATAAATCTCATATTATCTAAATTTGAAAACATTTCACACCTGATCAACTTGAGGGAATATATATATATATATATATATATATATATCAGAGAAGTTGTACGACAACATAGAGTACCACTATTGATTATATCTAATTGAGATTAAAGATTTACCTCCACTTTTTGGAGTGCTCTAGAACATTATAGAAACTATAATATGAAAATTAGTTTAGAATAACATCCTAAATTTCATGGCCAATCAAAAATCATTAATCGGTTATTAGAAGAAATGTTGAGAGAATATTCTCGGAATTTAATAGAGGATGGGAACAACATCGGCATCTAGTATAGTTATCAAACCAAAGGTTATTCCATTGAAGCATCCAAATGGATCACTACGAATCCCTTAATAAGAATAGGTTTAGATAAATATCATGTTGGGATGAAGTTGAGTAATGAAAACTTCTACACCTGTAAATAGTTGAAGAAATAGTGGAAAAGGTTAAGACCATTCAGTAAAACATAAATACATCTCAATGTTGACAAAAGCACTATACAAATAATCATTGATGATACCTTGATTTGATGTTGGAGACATAGTATTCCTCTACATATATGCATCGAATAATGTGATATGAATGGGGAAGAAGGAAAATATTATTCCAAGTTATATCGTCCCCTTTAAAATCCTTTATTATATTAGAGTGCTAGCCTACCGACTAGTACTCCCACCTAACCTATATCAAGTATATAATGTTTTCTATGTACCCCTCTTGAAAATGTATATATTATACCCTTAAAATTTACTCATTCAAGAATTTCTACTATTGGGTATGATATCTTATATGAGGATCTACCACTGAATATCATAGATCGTATAAAATATGTTCTACAAAATAATACAATACATGTTGTCAAAGTGTTGTGGAGAAACCAGATGCTTGAAGAAGTGATGTGGGAACCATTGGAGGTGATGAAACAGAGTAAGCCTCATCTATTTTTTTATGGGAAATGAAAATTTCATGGGAAAAATTTCTTAATGGGGGTTGATTATAACGACCCTACTATTATAAAAAATACCCATTTTATTTAATTAAATGTATTATTATATAATAATGTCATCGAAAACACATGTACTTATTTTGTTTTATTATATGCAATAGTATTTAATTGGGTTTTATGAATCATTAGCATTTATAATAAATCTATTTATGAGTGATCACATGATATGTATAAATTGAGGGATTCATCCAATCCAATTTACATTGAAAAATGAAGTGATGGACATAATTAGTAGGATAATATCAAATGAAGCTCATTTATTGGAGATTCCATGGGAGGTATAATTACTAGGATATAATGTTTTCCAAGACAAAATAGATATCCAATTACATAATCTTGATATAAATTGTTTATGGGATAAGTTCAATATCATAAAGATCACATCCCAAACCATGTTCATGGAACTATCCAATGAATGTCCCACCATTTTACACCTTATTAATTGGAATTTTGCAGGCATATCAAGGGGATATGTATAAATAACCTAGAAATATGATTATATATATCATTTTTCATACAACAATGTATATATTTTCATCCTATTGGTGTTACTTTATAAATTATTTTTATTGTTTTAAAAAATCATTAATAGTATTTTTGATAATATTTAAATTCAATTTAAAGGATATAATTTTTCCAGATAGTGGATTTTATATAATAAATAACATTTAAATAAAATAAATTTATTAGATATTTTTTAACAAATATAAATGATCATATAATTTTTATGAGTTATGATGTAATTATTTATAAGGGTCCGAGAAGTGTTATAGTAAAAAGAACATAATTTTCAATAAATGACAATTATCATTTTTAAAGTGTAAATTAATATATTTTGAAAATTATTTGGATAAAATATAACATATTTTTTGGAATTATAATCTTGAAATTATCCAATTATGAATTTTTCATATTTTCCATATATGGTTGTATGTTCAAGTAAAAATTAAATACAATGTAAATATTCATTCTATATTGTGAAATAATAATTACCCAATGTGATATAATAAATACAATAAATGGTATAACTGGACACATATATTTTTTCCCATTAATATAATTTAAATTTCTGTTAATTTTATTTAGTTTATAAATAAATTATGAATACTCCATAACATGTAATTTATTTCAGGTTTTTAAAATCATATCATTAAAATTATGACTCACCGCAACATATGAAATTGAATTATTTCATTATGTTCACCCATTATACATAGAAAATATTAATAACCACTCCCATTTTGAAAGAATCGTTGGAAAAATAGGTAGGATTGTGGTTTTGGTTGTTTTATTATGTAGAGTTTGAAACCCAAATAATGAATAAATCCCCCACTTTTCATATATAAACAAACCCAATTTCCTATTTTACTCAATAAAACAACATGGGGAACAATAATAATCTTCCCTACACTATATATTATTTTCCCAAGGTTCCCACAAATCATTTAAGATTCCCCTCCAAATCATTCTGAGTCACAAAGTCATGTAAGGGGTCATCCACTGTCCTTTTCATTCAAGAACTTCTTTGATATGCTTACTAATATCATTTTTTCATGTTGGGATATTTACTTTTACTTCCCTCATACATCAATTTTATTTATACATGATTATATATCTATTCCACTATCATTAATCATTTCAATGAACTATTGTTAACACTTTTTACCATGGCCAAATTTAGTAAGTAATTTATCTCTTCTCATTTCCATTCAAAAACCGATTTTATGTTATGTATATTAAATTATATTTTATTATATTGGTATATATTCTTACCTATAATACATAATATATATTAAATTTTATAAATGATTATATCTCCATTTCATTATAATTTTTCCTCTAGAGATTCTTTTTGTTTACTCGATACCATGCCAAAATATTGTTATGATTATTTTAATTGTTAATGTTTCTTCATTACAATATACCATATATTTCCCAAATTATAATTTGGCGATATTATCTTACATGTTAATATTATTAAAATTTAATTTATATGTGATTAGAGATCTATTTCTCTCTCATCAAGCCATTTTTTTAAATCTTTATGTTAAGTCATTATGTTGTCGAAACTTCCTTGTCACGTTTCATTCAAAAAAACTATATCGTGAACCCCAAAACCATTTCCTATCTAGTATCTTAACCATTATTTACATATACATTTTTATTGGGTGATTAAATTTATTTATTCATCACTCCTTGATCATGGAAAAAATTGTGTTGATGAATGCACTTATGTTGTATGATCTATGTGGCACAATTAAGCATGAGAATGAAATTAATATGTAATGTTTTCCTAGAATTTCATAGTGATTCATTGAATTGGGTAATGTTCAGTAACATGTTACCTCATGTTTGAATAGGGAATAGACGTGATTCTTTACTATTACATTTTACACCAAGATGACATGTAATTTTAGACATGACCTACATATGTGATGCAATGTTTTATGTTTTTTTCCACATTTTACATGTTATTATTATCATGCTATATCTTTTCATGTTATTCACGTTCCTTTCATGCCCCATTAACATGCCTATTTTCTATAAAATTTATATATTCTTCATGTCATTCCTAGTTTATTCTCTTGTTGGTCTTTAAATCTCATCAACTACATATGTTTTTTTCTAGGTTATCATGTGCAATTTTAAAATCCATGGAAGTTTAAGAATCATGTTAATGAAATTTATATTAGAGTTGTCATATCCCATGTTCAAGATGTAATTATAAGTACCTAATTTAAAAATAAAATTTTCTTCTTGGTTATTTGTGTTGTATTAATTGTTATTTTATGTAATAAATTAGGTATTATTGTGTAAAAAAATAGATGGTTTGTTAATGTAATCCCATATAGAGAGTATCAATGTCGATGAAACATTTCCACATATTGTGAGGCTAGAAACAATCATATTACTATTGGACTTTTAATTGAAATAAAGATCAAGGTTTTTTATATGGATATCAATTCATCATATATGAATGTGGTTTTAAAAGAAGAATTTCATATAGAGACTCAAGATGTTTTTCAAATTCATGAAAATGATATCAGTGATTACTTTCTATGGAAGGAACTTTATGGGACTAAGCAATAACTGTGTGTGTGGTATTCATAACTTGATCAGTTTTGGGAGAAGCTCAGTTTTTTAACATGAAAAAGTTGATTAAAATCATCATGTAAATAGTTAATGTAATCAATTAGGGATGGTTTTGGTGTATGTCAATGACATAAAATTTTGTGAATCATATAAAGAATAGTGTAAAAAGTTCTAATAAATTATGAATATTGGGTTTGAAATGTCAATGATTGGTGAACTTTGTTTTTTTAGTTGAATTACCAATGACACATGAAATGATTGGGAACTTTTTTTCAATATAAATAAATCAATAGAGGTTTTTAGAATGTTTTTAATGGATAATTATAAGGATATTATGACTCAAGTGGATATATAAATGATAATATCATGTGAAGATGAAAAATAGTGGTTAATGTCATAGATTTACATGTTGATCTTGAGAAATCTATTTTAAACAATGATTATAAGACCTAATATTGTTTGTTCCTCATTCCAAGAAACATGGTATCAATGAAATTGGATTTAAATAAATATAAATTAGTTAAAAAAATAATACATTAGAATGTCAAGGGAATAGAGGATTTTTTATTGATGTTCAATAGAAAATATCAGAGTGATTTATTGGGCTATACATATGTATATTGGTCTAGATCAGCATATGATAAAACATTAATGATAATTGGTTCATTTTATCATGGAGAATTGTGTATTTCATATGTCAGAAAAATATATATTTAAATATCAATTATCTCTATAGAAGATGAATATATTTTGAATATTAAATACTGCATGCAGTTAGTGTATATGAAGTAGTTACATGATGATATGAGAGTTAAAATGAAGTCTTTGATCCGAATCCATTGAAAGAATCCATGTTTTATAATTCATAGAAAACAATTCTACCACTAAAAGAAAAATTCACATTATAATAATGTGTCATTATTTCATGTATATGGGGATAATGTGCTCTTAATGTTGGAGTAAGTTCCTATAGAACTACATGTTGCAAATATTATGATAAGTTATTTACCCAAATAGGAAATTGAGTGGTATTAATTGGCTCTTGGAGTATAGTCAACTCTATATACATTAAATTGTGTGGATGTGGGACACCCTCTCCAAGATGCATGATTTGTTTTTCCATAATGTTATTATCTATGTTTTGCACCATATTTCGGAGCATAATAAAGTGACCATAGGGTTACTTGAAAAAGGGATAGTTGTTATGAAATTGAGAGAAAATATATTAATCATGATAGGGGAGAAGCTGAAAGGGGGTGAAATGAATTAGGGGATTTTGAAATTTTATGATGTTAAAGATGCACAGTCATTGATGATAAATCATTAGATAAGTTTTTGATGCCTGCAGTTTACATAATATGGATAAATAATTATTTTTTCTTCATCTCCTCATGTAGTGTCAGTAGTATTATCAGGAAATAAGTGATTCATTTATAAACATTATGTGGTATTCTAATTTGTCACATCGAGCATCTGCTGTATGGGATTAGAGTGTCTGTTGGGACAATAATTAATCACTATCTAGAATCATTATTCATTAGTGTTATTATATTTTTATGCTGCAAATCCCTTTTTTTCCCATTTTCAAAAATCCGGTTTAAGGGTATCCGGTGCCCAAATACTGGAATCCAGACCGCATACAAACCAAACAGCTACGACATCACACATTAAAATACAATTCAACATTAAAAAACAACCACTCACAATCTCGATCCACGAACCCTGTATTATTATATTATTAAATTATTTTTAACATGGTATCAATTAATAAAGAGTTTCTAGCAACCCCAAAGGGGGATATTATTGGGAAACATTCCCTCAAGGTAATATTGTAGTTTTTTGGGTTGATTGTGTTGGTATAAAAAGAATGTTTCCAAACTCATTCGTGTAGTTTTAGAGTGATTTTTTAATAGTTTTGTAAACAATTCACTAATAAATTATAATTGATTCTTTATAAGTGATACCAAAATTTTCACATACAAGGTCACATTATATCCCAGTGTGTGCCAAATTTTTTGGGATCTAAAATCAGGAAGATTGAAAAAATTATTTTAAGAACATGAACTATTATTTCATAGTGGATACAAATATGGGTACATGAGTGAAGGTGTTTTGAAACGTTGTTCGACAATGAAGTTTCATGTCCATCACATCCAAATACAAAAACAAGTGGGTTTTTGTGAATGTTAAAAAACTGTGAAAAGAGAGAATTTCAATTTATTGGAAGTTTCATGAATGTCCAAGGTGCACAATGGAGTTCTGTGTGACTGTGAAAATAGAGGTTGTGTTGCATAAAAATAATTCATATCATGAAGTTCAATGGTCAAAAGAATTTGTGAACATAGTAAAATACATGTAATAAAGTTGCACACAAGGCCATTCATGTCTATAAATAGGTTTCTCTGACTTTATTATTAGATACTCATCCCTTACATTACATTAAGGCTATAAATAATTTATTATTTGCATGAAGCTATTTGTTATGTGAAATAATTACAAAGATATCAATTTAAATTAAAAAAAGCAACATGTTACTATAAAACAAATGTTAGGAGTTACGTAACTTTTCATGGAAGTTTGGGAGTTTAGATACCTGGAAAAAAAGTTAGTAGATCTATAACAATCAAAAAATATCATCAATGTTGTTTTTCTAAAATAAACATCAATGTTACAATATAGTGGATATATTATCATGAAATGAATTCAATGGTTGTGAAAAATCCAAATTATTGACAAACTATAATGTTTTTTTGAAGTAACTATGTGGTAATGAGGTATTCATAAAATTAATGAAAGTACAATTAAATGATTCACTAAATGATTCACCATAAATATTGATTCCATTGATTGAAAGATGATTCTACAAAAGCGTAAGTTAGCATAAATTAGTTGAGTTAATAGTGATGCTTCACATTGTGATTAGTTTTAAACATGGTGGGATAGTAAGTATACTCCAAAATTTTTAATAGTAGTGCATCTTATTGGATTTTGTTCACAGGAACATTTCCTTTTAATGATATTTGGATGTATCCTAGTGCTAGTGAACCATTTAATATTTTTGGGTATCATGCATTCTTTCATTTATACTAATAAACTTTTATGGGAAATGTATCGAATTTTTTCAAAATAAGGAAATGAGATCCAATGAGGTAGTATTTTTTAGATTTTATACCCTAATTAACCCAAACCACTCATTGTATTTATCCAGGTTGCGATAATGTATCATTATCAAAAAAATTTATTATACCAAAACTAGTGAAATAATTACCATAAATTGAAAATTTTCTTCATATATAATATCATAATCCTAAACATGATTCATTAAAAATATATCTTTTTTTTATCATGAATAAGGGTTTGTAAAGAAAATGTGAATTATCCGAATCTTATCCCTGGGTGTTTCAATATAGGTTCATAGTTAGGATCGTTGTTAAGAACCAAACAACCATCAGGTCTAGTCCAATGCACCCTTTTGATAGATAATACCCTTAGGTACCTCTGTGCTAGAAATCTACCCACATGTAGTATCTAGAGATGGATGTATTTCTTGAAAAAACACTTAATGAATTTTCTACCAAAATTCTATTATATTCTTAAATACTTATCCTTAAATTATATAATTGGGTTATATTCTCTTATCTATGTTTCCCATAATATACATTCTATGGTTTTGATAAAACCTTATCTATTCCAACTATAATGACCATGACCTGATTAACCCATATCCAATGTACGATTTATTACATTGGCATAATATATAAGGAGACACATCCCAAATGATTGAATAGTTTAGAAGTCATGGTGAACTAGTTATATACATGATTCATATACTAAATTTGAAAACACCAAATATAATTTTTTTTCTATAATGTAATTAATACCATTTTGAAAGCATTAAATATCATTCATATTACACTTGATGTATTTTTTTAGAAAGGAAATAAAAAAGGGTGAGATCTAATTGTGAATAAGGGTTAAGTACACCTAAATTGATATAGAATAAATGAATCACAATAAATATGTCATGGTAAATAACAAAAAAAATTCTATTTATTCAATAAAAATTAAATCATAACATGATAAGGTTTAATTAATATGGACGGTAAATAACACAAAACATATTAAATATTAATCAATAAACTGTTAATGAAAGTAATTTAGAGATAATATTCGGTGGAAAAATAGTTGGATGAAACAATAACTACATTCTAAATGAAGGAATTTATTAAATATTAGATGTCATTTATAATGCACCTAAAATCTTCAAATATCTATATATATCATCAAAATTGTTTAAAACTACAAGGTAGAACCCCAACTAATACCTTTCCCATCGAGCCGTTTCAATAGATGATTCAAAACTATGTATAGAAACCCAATTAATTTTTCCAACTAGATTGTCTCATGTGCATTTTTCACATTTCAAGGAGAAATATAAAGTCGAGGCTTCGCATTAAACTACCTAACTAAATAATTCACCATATATTAAATAATTGATTTAATTCATTAATCAATATAATTTTTTTTCAATAGATATCTGTATTGAGTAATGAATATAGAGTTATCAGTATTTCCTTAGGTAACCAAATAACATTAAATACAGAACCAGTTATGTATAATTGATATATAGTTTAAGAAATATACATATCCAGGTATAATAATAATGTGATTTCGGGAAATTTGATGTCCAATTATCATAGGAAAGTGAATAATTAAATGGGATATTAATGACTACAAAAATGAATCAACAAAGTGAATGTCAATAATTTACATTGTGAAAGTGATAAAAAATCCCCAAGGTAAATAATAATTATGGTATAAAGAAAATATACCCATTATAGATAGAAAAAAAACGGTTTTTATTATTTATGAATAGAAATAACATTAGAATATATTCCAAAATATCATTGACAAACAATATTTGTTTTTATATGAAAATCACATTTTAATACATAAATCAATTTTAAAATCATTTTTCAATACTAAAAATATGTAGAATATTATGAAAAATATTCTCAAAATTATCATTGTATACTTGAAAAGTAATCTTAACAAATATTTTTCATGATGTTAGGTGATTTGACACATTTTTAATATTTTAAAAATAATATTACTTTTATACTGTTAATATAATAGGAAAGTGCCTTTTTTGAAAGATGACAAGAAGATTCATTTCACATTTTAGGTAAAATATAAACATGATTTTTTTAACATATATAATAAGATTATATTGAAATTTTTAAAATGAAAAATTGTTTAAAATTATTTTAATAAAATAATTTTAAACTATAAAAAACATTTTTGACAACATTTTCCGAAAACATTGTTTTTGAAAAAATTATATTTCTGACCAAAGAGAGAAATGATGTTGGATTTTATTAGAAACATAATCTGAATTAGTTATAGTTTAAAAGAGCATATAATGGTATTATTATTGAAAAAATCATGAATAACCATAAGATAATAAAATTAAGTGGGTTTATCTGTAAATGGTCAAATAATTTCCTTCAACTATAATTTAATAATAAGTAATCATGATTAGAATTAGACTATGATATAAATCCATACAATGATAATAACTAAGATATGAGAATTAATTAATGAAATGACTATTGGTCTAAAATTTAAATCCATATATAAATATTTTTTAAAAAATATATGGAAATGAAAATTTATTATACACATAGTCATAGAATTACATAATCAATGATGTTTATGTTCACCCTAATGAAACAGAAATTGAGTTATGAAATCCATTACAACTTGGAAATATTCAATAAAAATAGAGATTTTGTAAATACTGTATATTAGATCATAAAATTCCATTAGTAATAAAGTATTAATGTATTATTTATTAAATGAGATGTGTATTCACCATATAAATGAAATTGATTCATAACATATCAATATTTCTCAATGAAATGAAATTGAGGCAGAATCCCTTACATCACAGAATACGTTAAATTAGTGGTATTTAACCTCTATTATTATGGTTTAAAGAAAGATTACAAATTACAAAAGAGCCACTTATATATTTATAATATCATATATTATCATTTTATAACATTCTATAACCCATTCATTAATTATTTTCTTTATTAACATTATTTTATGTATTCATTGCCTTGTTTTCTTATGTGTGTTTTGTAATTAATGATCTAGTTCAAGAAAAATATATTCATAAAAATAATCATTAAATAATTATCATGTTTTTAAATAATTATTAATTTTAAAATCAATCATTAAATATGGTTATAAAAAATGAAGTATGTTTGGATCATGGAGACAGTAGATCTTACATGCGCATTAGAAAAATTTCATTTTCCAATGATCATTTTGGAAAGGTGGTAAGTAATATATTATCATTAAATAATGATAATAATGTAAAATAAAACATATTATATATATCATCTATGTGATATGGTGATGAAAATTGTGTCACATCGCTTTGTGAAAGAAGTAGTCCACACGTGCAAGAACAATGTAATCATCTTTAAATGAGTGAAAGGGTAAGAAATAAAAAAATATATATGAAATATTCAGAATTATAAATAAGTAATCAATTATGTTATAATTTATTTTATATCATGAATAATCATTTAATTTATCCTAGTCACATTCCATATAAAGAATTCGTCAAAAACGAATCACATCGTTTCGTGATGCGATAGTCCACCGTACACAGGAGTGACATTATTGAATCCCCTATTGAACTAAATTTAATATATATATATGATATAATTACTCCAAAGGTATAATTATATTATACATATCATATATATACATTATATCCATCATCATACCAGACCTTGTAATGTGGTAATTGAAAAACTAATGACATCGGTTCACGGTGCGGTAGTTTGTTGTACAAAAGAACTTTGAATTCGTAACCCATTTGATAGAAGTGGAGGTGGTTTTAGGAAATTACAATAATATAAAAAATAGTGTGTATACTATTACATGGTTTATATATAATCATGGTTTAATTATAACTTATAATGGTGGAAAAGATATAAAACAAAAATTTTATTCGCAAACATTGCCTCCTCTTTAGAGTTCTTCCTTAGGCTTGAAAAATTCCTACATAGGATTTTATTTTTCCTAAAAAGACTTCAGTAATTATTGTATGGATGTTATGATTTTATTTTTGAATGTATTTTCTGATAAATTTTTTTATGGTCTGAATAACAATGTAAAGGTTGTGACCATTTATAACTGTGTTGAGTTGCATACTTGTACCTTTTTGAGAATATTCAATCATAATCATGTTTCTATCATTTAGAAACCCTAAAAGTTATGAATTATTGTTTCTATAACATATAATGATGAAATAAGTCCCTAAAATTGGTTTTGGAAAAGTGGGTAGGTCACTTTTATCCCCAGTCCTCATAGTTTAAACCATGGTGAAACCATTTCTACCATAACCATATAAATAAATTTTTACTCTCATCACTATTAATAATAGAAAAAAATGAATTTGAACATATTTGAAATAATAATTAATTCTAATTCCAAATATGTAATATTTTTTTTACAAATTCATTTATCATAATTTTAAATTTATAATTAAAAATTAATTATGCAAAAGTGATGAGAAATCGGGGATTTACGGTGAAAATGTTCAAAAGTAAAAATGTTTTAAAATTAAATTTAATAAGAAAAGTATTAAAATGAGGTAAATTAGATTAATTTATATAAAATTGAACTAATTTTACTTTATAACCATTTTATTATATAATATAAATTTAAAAATTCGTTAAATGAAAAAGACATTTTTCAATTACAAATCTGTAATTTTCACTATTCATCCAAAAAATGATTCAATTCAAAATATCCCATAAACTAACCCTGATATAATTTTGATATGTTTATTTGAAAAACAATATGATTTAATAAAATAAATCTTATAAATGTGTTAATAATTTATTTCAATCTATTTTTGTGAAGGGTAACTAAACCTTCCTTTAGATAAGAATCCATTTTTTTAGAAAACATGGTTTTTCTTATAAATGATTTTATGTTATTTATAATAAATTAGTAAATATTGATTTAATAATATATTTATTAACAATAATAACTTAAAATTTATTGTCTAGGTTATAAATTCTTGTTAAATGTTACAATTTTATTAATATGTCAGTTTTCATTAAAATTCAGTATTGCATGCATCACAAGCTAATCATTGTGTTGTATGTAATGCCATATAAACTCAATGTAGTGTGTAATGAAGTATATTGAGGTGATCGAATATAATTAAAAAAACATATTCTTTAATGTATTTGGTATAAAATTTAAATCTAATATTGGAGTTGTTTTTCAGTCATATGGCGAATATAATGTTATTATTTTAGAATTTAAGGTGTTAATATGATCTTTGTAAGAAGTAAACTGCAAAGGAACTCACAGTTCAAAAACCCCAATTGAGATTACATGATTATAAAATTACCTTCAATAACTAGAATGGTAATTGTAATAATGATTTTTAGGTAGTGATTGAAACATCTTAAGCTACTAAAAGAACTCACCCTAATAGATTTGCAAAATGTACACCCATATACAATTAATATCCATTTGGTTTGACTAACCAAATAGATTGTTGAAAAAATGTATGGAAATATTGTATTGATAATAGATGTGATAATACAATAAATTCGATATAATATCAAAATAATTTAAATTAATGGATCCTCCAAGACTATATAAATCATAATCCATAATTTATTAAGAACCTCAAAAAACTTTTTGCAGTGAAGTTCAAAATTCTAATAAAGATAGACGTTCAGTAGATATTGATATATTTTTGTTATATATGGAAAAAATTCTTACAATTTTTGTAACAATTGGTTTCAACATAGGTATATTCATGAACTAAGGGAGATAAATAGTGTAACAATAAAGATAAATTAACATTAATTATATAATTAATGAAAATTAAAGTAACCATCCATAAGAATGATTTCGAGGAAAACAGAATTATTTCATTTAGAAGAAATTTGTTGATTTTCTTCCCAACCAAGTCTCTATAATTATGATTTTATAACAACACTTTTAGGTTATGTTTCCAATTCAATGAATGAAAGGGAATATGGAAAAAAGAAAATTGGGGAAAGAGATCTTATTGAGGCTTCTCTAAATGAAAAAAAGGCTATCTCTAGAATCCAAATTGTGTATGCTCCTCATATATTCCATTTAATATAGATATCTTGAATGATATTGAATATCATGAATGAAGAACATATAATTTTTTAAATTATATATCCTTTAAAAACATAGGAATAATTATGGATTAAATTTTGGTAGGGAAAATAAAATAGGATGATTTTTTATTTATTGATTGACTTAATAAGAACTAGGTAAGTATAATCCAAATTTTTAATGTTGTTAATGAAATTATCTTCATAAAAACATGTTTTATCATAACATGTTTGAAAGATGGACTTTTTTATGAATGTAGAAAGAAAAAATAAAGAATTTATTTACTATATTTGAGATTATTATAACATTTGTTACATAAGTTCTAAAGATAAAAATAAATGGTGGCATTAAATAAAAGGGAATCACGACTAGAATAGTAAGAGCAAAATATCTATGGAAGAATCTATAACAATCATATCCCAAAAAAGGAATGATTGTGATATTTTTAAGAATTTTCATAATGTAAGGATGGTTGGTGGTTGACATAAAAATGTTAAAATATACCAGACCGGATGATCTCACACACATTGATCTTTATTAGTTAATCATAAATCAATAAAAAAAATGAGGTTTTCAAATAATTAATTTAATTTATGATTTCAATTATATGAAAATGAAAATTTATATGAAACAAACATGTGCAACTTTAGAGATGTTCAGTTGTATTAAAAGGGATGTTTAGAAAAAATAGAGCATGTGTATAAAAAAGCTAAGGAAATAAAATCGAATAGATTTTAAAATTAACTATTTTAATCCTTTCTTCAAAAATCATGGAAACAAAAACTAGAATATTATTCCCAACACTCACCTCAAAATGGCGTAGTGGAATGAAGAAAATAGAGGTATAAATTATGGGAAGGAGAATACATGGTGAATAAAAACATATTATGTATTTTGGGCGATAATATTTTTGTCTAGCTTTAAAATTATAAACTAAATTATTATTGAATCCAGAATCTAAATTTTATTCCATTTAAATTTTTTATAAAAAAAAATAAATGGTGAAATAAATCATTATTTTTGGGGGTTTATTCTATCTAATGATCAAAAATAAAAATCATTGAATGTTTGATGAAAAAGATAATTACAGAATTCTCAGGGTATGTCCAGTGGATGGAAGAATTTATAGGTTTTTTAAAACATAAACAAAGTTTTTTCATTAATATTATGATAAAGTTATTAAAAATAAGGGTTCTTTAACAAATGTTATTTCAAATGATATAGAATATATGTCCAATCATATACTTTAATTTAGTAATTTAGTTAATGAAATAGATGATAAAATAAGCCCAATTGATTAAATAATGATTAAGGAAAATATTTTGGGGAGGAATGTTTTAAAAGAAGAAACAAGCAGATGATTATCATTCAAAAAACTGGTTTAATCTAACAGATGCATTAAAAATCATAAAACTACAATTCAAACCGAAATGAGTCTATGATTATTGAATTATACATTTTTTGTCTCATATGATAAACCATAATAAGTTACATAGATTGATGATCCCAAGGTGGATCTATATTATATAACTAAATAGATATATAAAATTAATATAAATGAAATATGGGTTCTTGTTCCCTAACCATCAATAGAAAATGTTTTAAGAATGATTTTGGTGTTTCTAAATACGCTTAACGAAGATATAAAAGTCTCATGAAATAAACAACGAGTGTTATATAAATGGTTACACACACATAGAATGAGTTTACATTAAAGATACATTCCTTTTTATTATGACACATAAAATTATAAAAATATTTTTGATAATTGATGAACCTCACTATTAAAAATTCAACTAGGTGGATGTTAAACTAGCTTTTATAAATGTAGAAATTGATTAAATTTTTATGTAGACCAACCTAGTGTTATTTTACCTAATAAATAATGATCTGTATTATGTAAGTTTAAGAAATATCTATATGGGTTGATATATGATCCTCATGCGTGGTATACTGAACTTAATAGTTTCCATAAATATCATAAATTATAAAATGAAAATGTTGAATGGAACATATATGTTATTAAAATTTTATAAATAACCCTTTTTTTAGTTTTTTTATGATTATATATATTTTATATGTGAAAGATATCAAACATGTGAACAATTGTATGACCAAATAATGAATAATATGTAATTTTCTACGGTTAGAGAGTTAAAATTATTTAGGGAAATAAAAAATAAAAATTAAATTGGTGATGAATATTTCTATCATAACAATATTATGCCAAGGTGTTACTATAATGTTTTGTAATATTATATTCTAAGTAGGTTTCTACTACTATATCTGGTGGGTTGATTTTTTAGTGAAAATGATTCTTGGAAAAGGCGGATACGAATTTTTTTTAATGTTGATAGGAATATTTATATAACAAATAACTATGTGATCATAAATTTTATATGTTTATATATTATGTGACAGATATCATAGTGATCTAATTTTAGTACACATTTTGTTAAATAAAATAATTCTTAGCTTTGTCTAAGGAACATTAAATTTTAGGCCAATAAATAAAATATGTAATTAAATGAACATTCAAAGGTTCAATAACATTGATCGTTATGATGATTTAAATGATATAAAATCATCATAAGTTAGTAATTTCTTCTTTGTAAAGTGTTTTGTGATTTGGTATTGTAAGAAACATAGTTATGTTACTTTGTGTACATTATAATAACAATATACTATCAGCACTCAAGCTTGTATAGAAATGTTTTGGATGAAATTTCAGAAAGAAGATTTAGAGGTAAATTTGTTTAACTAATTGAATATTATTTTTTATAATAAACTTTTTTATATATATTTACAAAAAACCATAAAAACATTCATGATAAAGTACATTGATATTATGTATAATTTTTGAGAGATAAGTTTATTAGTGGAGATTTTATGTTTTTTTACATTTCGAAAATGTTTCAAATTCATTATGTTTTCACTGAACTTGTGTTGTAGGAAATATTTAAGGAATTGAGTCCCAAAGTACATGTTTGCACTCCACCAATGACTTTATAAATATTATGAGGAATGTATCCCCCCGACTATCTTTTGAATATATTTTAAAATTGGGAGAGAATGTATAAATTTCAAAGGAATATATACAATGATTTATTTTCTGAATATGAAAAATATTAGCATAAAGGGGGATAAGAAATTAGTGATTTAATTTATATATTATTATTTCTATATAATTTCATTTCACTATAGGAGTAATTCATTGAAATAACTGTATTATCCAATAGTGTTTTTTCATAATTTTCTCAATGAGAAATGAAATGGTTTGATAAAATATTGTTATAATGTTTGTTGGAGATAATTTTAAAGTTATTTTGAATGATACCAAAAAATATAAAGGGGTAAATTTAATATCACAATGGATGTATTTTACTATTATTTAATATTTTTTCAACATTTATTTTAGTGAATATTTTTTATTGATGTGTGATAGAGTAAATTTAATTTTTATTAATGATTTTATATGAAGCATTTAAGGAGGATAATAAATTTTTCTCACCACGTGTATGTTTCAATCTTATTTGGAGGTAATGTTACGTCAGTATTCATGTCCCTAAAATTATAAACATATATAAGACCCTATATAATTTATTATAAAATGTACAATTGATGAAGCTATTCAATGATTCATGATGAATAACAGAGACAAGATCATGCTACTATGTTTTTATTCTTTTGTAAAAAGTGAAAGTAGTACAAAAAAGGATTTGTATAAATTGATTGAATTAAAATCTCATATGTTATTATTAAGCTCATGTTTAATATGGAAATATATATGGTGTTCAAAGGGGATTTTCCAATATTTATATTATTAAATTTACAGGGTCATTAATGGAATTGTGGTATGAATTATATCATATCAAATCCATACCTCCGAGTTCCATTAATATAATAGATTTATCGATTAGACATATATATTGTTCTATCAAATAGATATGCATAAAATACATAAATTACATGCCTCACATGAAGTTTTAAAAAGATGCAATTGTATGATTTTGTGAGTTTTATAAAGGATTCCCCATAAATGATTAAATTCCATCCATTAATGGATTATGATATAATCAAAAGGAGGGATGGGAAATAATCAGTTAGATACATTAAAATATCCAGATTAAGCCCCACTAGATTCAGTGTTTTGTTATGTGTCTCAGTCAAAGATGATAAAAAAATAGAAGAGTTGATCATTGAATTTCACCAGTCAAATTAATATTATATATACACTCTATGGAGAAATTGTGCAATGGATGAAATGTTATTATGATGTCATTTGAACCTCATTACACATGTCATGTTTTCTAGAGCATCACAAAAAATTATAATGTCATTAACAGTGATGATGCAAAGAAGTATGTTCAATGTTTATTATCATTCCATTGATAAGGTAGTCTAAAGATGTTCCATGACATTATGTTTACAGATGTTTAAATAGATGATTCTTGAAGGAAGTGTATAAATTGTTTCATCGATGTTGTAGAAAGTTATAGAGGTCTCCAGTGTAGTTGAAAATGAGTTTCATGTTCAAATATTTATTTTTTATGAGTGGGAAAGTATTCTCAAGTTATTTCTGTTTCCCATGAATCTGATCATATATAATAGGGTACATGTATAGTATATGGTGTGCCACACTATTCACAAATAAGGGGAATAATTAATGTTTCATTGAAGAGATACTTGATAGAGTATAACAAATTTATTTTCTTAGATATGTGTGATTTTCCATCCATAGTAACATCTTGATGAAGAATTTGATTTCAATAGAGGTTCTAGGCATTGGAACATTGGGAAAATCATTATCATCAGTATATGCCAATCAGATACGAACTGTGGGAAGGGGTGTCTGTTTAAGGATCCATGTTTTGAGGTGAACCAAATGAAGTTATAATAGATGAATAAAACAAATATAATTGAATCTTACCAAAATGAATAAACAAGAAGAATTATTTTTAGATGAAATAATTTTGAGATTTGTCTAGATATTCTCATTCATCTATTGGAACATTTGAATAATATAACATTTTAACTTATGGGTATCAGTATATTTTCTAATAAGATATAGAATGAGTCTAATAGAATTTGGTACAAACTATATTCACATGAAATTAATGTGTATTTCAATGGAATGATGGGAATTTCTATGTAAGGATTGTAGTTACCCACACCAAGGGTAAACTATATAAATCATGTGTTATATTCTATACATGCCTATGATTTCCAAAAAAATTGGTTGAGATTTAAGAAGTAAAAATGATAATAAAATCAAATAAGTTATATGGGAAAATTTCAAGAGAGAATTTCTTTTTAATAATAAAAAAATTAATCATCCCCACTATCTTAGATGTTCCCCCACTCTCAGAAATCAAATAAGTCATATTGATGATGTATTTAATACATTTAAATAATTTTTAATAGAAATATATTTATAAACATATATATTCATGAATAATATCACTTCTAGTTACTTAAAAAACTCATGAAATTTTTTTTACAACTCATTATAAATTTCCCCTATATAACCTCTAAAATGTAAATTAAACATCATAAAAGTATACTGACGAAAAAATTATAATACATGTATTGAATGTCTATTTTTATTCCAGAGGTGATAAAAACATGATCAAGGATCAAGGAAAAGAACCTTAATACTAAACCCATAATAAAATAAATTGGATATTTTAAATTATTGATGAATCAAAAATACATGGGTAAAGAGATAGTATAATTTTATTGTATTCATAAATATAAAAATAATTATTTTTTTCAATAAATTATTAACAAAAAAAATTATTATAATGATGTCTATAGTAGTCGAAGGAAAAAATAATCCACGGTAACTGATTTTCATGACTTGATATATATTATATGTTTCATAATCGACATTCATTGTCCATGTTACTCAGTGATTGATATAATTTAATATTATCAATATAAAATAGTATTTTCTATTTCTCTTTCAAAAAATTACATATTTATTATAGAGTGAATTCTATTGACGAATTTCATTCATTATAAAATTTAACATTATTATGAATAATTAATATCCTCTCTATTAGATCAATCCACACAATTTCAATATTCATTCTAACCATATTTATTATGTTTAATTATTTTTTAATACTAATTTTTAATTTATTTTTGAATCATTATATTTCAATTTAAAATAAATAAATATTATAACTCCTTCATCGATGTTGGTTTTATTTATACTATCTAAAAATAATAAAATTGTATTTATTCATAGTTTAAAAAAATAATCTTCCACTTTATATTTCAAAATTAATTATTTTTATTCCATATCAATACTTAAATTTTTATAAATATTTTTAGGTTGTAAAATTGTACTCTTTATTTTTTGATATTTTATTTTAAATGTTATTTAAAATTTCCATTTTAATGATAATGTAAATTTTTTATCTCATTTTAATTATAATCTATATAGGAAAAAGAACAATATCTTATGTATTTATGTATAATGAGACACACAATATATTATCATCTTATATAAATATTTTTAGTAATTTATTTATTTGTAGCAATCGATCAATATCTTAATTTCATCTTATGTGATTCAATTAAAATTTGTTATAGAACCCATATTAATTCCATGTATTTTTAATTATAAAATATATTATATATTTCATGCGAAAATCATATATAAGGGTTAATATTATTTCATGGGTGGGTTGGATATATCTCTACAACAACTAAGATATGACTTATATCTCTGAAGAAAATTATGAAATATGTAGAAAATATTTATGATAGTTATTCACATTGTTATTTAAGGGTATGAGAATAATAATCTGTGATAAAAAATTATTATGTGGAAAAAATTGATGTTATCAATGTTCAAAATGAAATTATTTCTTATTTTTTTTATGAAACATGTTTATTTCATTCCCCAAGGTTTATGATTATTTTCCAATGGTTCGTATTCTTGTGACATAGTATTTGTAATGAACTCATCACAATCATTTAGAGGTTTTATAGCCTTTTATAACACCATATAGATACTTTTTATAAATATATATTATTTTAAATTAGTATTCTGGACCATATTTATATTATTATGATGAATGATGTGCCAATGCATCTTTGTAATGATTTTCCTGAACATAAATTGATGATTTTCAGGAAGAAGGAGCCTCTACCCCATATGTATGATATGTCTAACTATAAAAAATATTTAAATTATTATATAATGTGGACCTTTGATCTAGGTGTCCATAACATAGGTTATATATATTTCATAAAATCTTTTCTCTGGGATAGAGGGACTATTTATTTATATTGGTTCAGTTTGGTCTAAAAAAGTCTGTCGTTATCTTCATCAATCTAATGAATATAGTATTTAGAGGATTTCACAATCAATTTTTCTTACAAATTATTGTTGATATTATTTCATGTTTCAAGGGAAGGTAATATCTTGAATATAATTTTATTATTGACCTAGAAGAATTATAAAATTATAGACAATTTCATAACTTCAACGAGTATGAACTTTTCCAAAAATATTATCATTATACAGTCATGTGATCATAAAATATAGTATATATATAGATACATCAATGATATGGGATATTGAAAAATGTTATTGACCAATATCAAAAAATGGGATCTATAGTTTTCATTTATTGGAAGATGCTATCAATGATGTTTGATAAATTTATCAGTAATGTGAAATTCCCTATCCATTTTTATATGGATGGGAGTAAATTTATTTTAGACAAACATATGTGAAGAATATTTTAAGGGGATTAAATAATGATGATCAATAAACCAAAATATACCCTACATATACTATAAAAGGGATTAAAATTTATAGTAAGTCATTAATGTAGGGATTAATATGTGTCATAATCAACTATAAAAATGTGATATTATGATGAATGAAAATTATTTACCCATGATAAGAACATTATGATTCATGATATGGAGTTTGTGGACATAATATTATTTCCAATAGTGTTAATGAACTTTATAAATGGTGATAATGATGTATATATATATATATTAATTAATTGAGAGAAAAGTATACTTTCACATAGAAGAATTTAGACTTGTGAAAATAAAGATAGTTTTAGCTGATCAAAAAATGTGATTGTAAAATACATTACTATACTAATAAAGAAAACATTATGGTTTAGGATCTATTTAGGATGGATAGTGCTTTATTATTCGTGATAAGAATTAAAAGTGACATGATATATATATGTGTGTGTGTGTGTGTGTGTAATTGGATATTTTTTTGACGTGGAAATCATAATGGAAGTGTTGAAATCATATAATTTTCCAATGATTCTTATATCATCCATCCATTGAAGGATCCGAGAAAAAATGATTGAATATGTATTGGAAAGTAAGAAGGCACCATATTTTCCATAGACCATCAAAGGGAATGGTAGTGTCATAAGTTTCAAGAATTAAATAAATCCCCATTAAAAACATCAATTTTAAAAAAATTGTAATTAAAAAAATGTATTGATAAAATCTATGTAAAGTTTATTATATTAAAACCCAATTTTATATCAACAATACAAAAATAATTTTATAAGAATAATATATATTTTTTAATGGATTATTTATATGTGAAATATGTTTTAACCATAATAAATAAAAGTAATCTATAATAAGGAATTATTTTAATGAAATAAATTTATATTATATACTCTAAAATCAAGTATCAGTCATCAAATTTTAATTAAAAAAATTTAGTATAAATTAATTTTTTTGCATAAAAATTATTTTTCATAAAAAAACATGCCAACACAACATGTGAAATTATATTAAAATATATTCTTATTGGCATTAAATGTTGGCTAAATAAAATTTATATAATTTTTGAAATTCTTTTATTTAAATTTTTTATAAAATGAATTTCATTTTTCGGCATAAAAACTAGTTATTGAGATAAAAAATGATTTTTCTGACTAACTGTAAATTGAGATAAATTATAAAAAATAAGGTGTACAGTCCTAAATTTCAAAAATAATTTCCTCTTAATATATTTTTAAATATATAATGATGTTATAAATCTCCCCATATTGTACCATAATTATATACTCACTTTGGATCCACATTCAAAGGGAAATAGCATTACATATTCATTATGGAATTATTTTTTTGGATTTTCACACAATCCCAAATATTGATGGTATCCTCAATAAACACCTAAAATAACACCATTACATTAATATTCATTATAATTACAACCAAAGGTCTCTCTATAAAAATATTTTTTCACATTTAGTACCCTCTGGTCAAAAGAAGGTATCACAAATTACTCATTTCAATGCAGATATTTTATGAATGATAAAAGTCTTCAATAAAATTTTAACACATCCTTTATAATTTTTTTATGTTATATATCCCTAAAATATTAAATATGATTTATAAATTTAATATCATATTTTAAAAGCATTATTTTTTGTAAATTTGATACACTAGTTAAAATATTATATGTTCGTATTCGTTCATTATTCATAAAATGTTATTGTTTACGTCAATTATACCACCTATATGAATGACACTATAATGGTTACATCAATAATGATTATTAGAAATAAAATATCAGTAATATTATATAATAATTACTCGTTAATTATTTGTTCACAATTATTTAATTTTAATATATGTGTGTGTGTGTGTATCGATTAATTAATTTCTTACTTTGTTATTAAAGAAATAATTACAAATAATGGCTATTATAAACAATATTCATAAACCATCAAGATGACATCCATTAAATGGTAATAATAAATTAAAAAAATATCAATATAATTTATGTAATCTATATAGAAACTTATTAGGTTGATGAAGATATTAGAATGGATCTTTAGGATAATCCATTATGTTAATGCTAGCAGAAAACCAACCAAAAAATAACAAAAGAATTATAATTTTCATTTTTTAATGATATATAAATTTTTAATAATAAATTATTTATTAATATATAAATTTAAATAAATATAAATATGATTTTGAAATTGATTAATATTCCACATAATTTTATTATATAAAGGGATATATTTCCTTGATGAATTAAAAAATATATTGTATTTCTTTTTATAAAATCAATCTGTGTTACATATATCCTAAAATCCATTCAATGAAAATTTATTTTTTTGGTTGACACAATCATCCATTATCTTATTGAAATGATAAATTATAGTTTTTAATTTTGATATTTAATATTCTAGTAAAAATAATCATTTTTATGGATTTTAATTTTCAAAAAATAAAGATGTTGTTAATAACATTTATCACTCTTTATGTTAGTTGTTTACATTTAATGTCAACATTAATTATTACCAAAATATTATTATTTTATATTTATAAAATAAAACTATATATTATCTTGTATACTCTTCATATATATATTATAAAAATGTAAATTTTATAACTCTTTCATTGATGCTATTTTTCATTAAAACTACATAGAATGATTACAAATTTATCTCAATCCACTTTTACATATTTTTATGATTTCATGAAATAGATATTGTTCATTTGATTTATTTTATTTTTAGGGATAAATTATTTAGACTATAATTCAGATTCAAAATATCTTATTGAAATAAATTTTTTGGAAAAGATTTATTATGTGACTTAAAATAAATTGTTTAATGACGACGTTACAAATATCTTAAGAAAATTATTTTTATTATTAGACATCATTTTCTATCTATCATTAAAATACCTTTGTTCTTTGATTTATATTTCATGAATAAACCTTTACATTTTATAAATATAAACATCTATTTGAAAAAAATCAAATCAATTTATCCAACTCCTAATTTTTCCTTTTCAATAGAATGATTTTTTTATCTAAAACATATTATCACCATGGGGTTTTTGAAAATAAATTTACAATTGATTTAATACTTCACATAAAGGTATGGTCTAGATTTATTTGATGCATTGGTTGCATATATCCCTCAAACAATTCATGTAATCATTCATATCCATTATGGTAATGATGTAATGTGTTGACATGATTTACGTTAGATATGTTCAAATTTTTATCTGCTCACATGATTGTGGATTTTTATGTTTAGTACGTTATATGTGGACACAATTGTAGTTAGCTATATTCACAATTTCATGGAATACTATTCTTAGGTTTATGTGAATTTTCAATATTATTCCGCTTTTATTTTTCCCACATTTACAAATTATTGTTACATGGTATGTGTAATGATTTTAAGACGATAAATCTGAGAATACATGTCCTTATATCACAAGATAGGGAAAAAAATATTATATACATATGTTATTTTTAAGGATACATTTTTCATATTTATTGTTTTATAAAATGATTATATTCTAATTAAATTTGAATCATTGATAATTTTATCTTTTCTAACAGTTTGTTCTCCCTTCTCTATATGGTAAAAATTTCCTATAGGAAAATATACATAAGAATATTTATATGAAGAAAATATGTGTAGATTTGTTTATAGAAGATATTGATTCTATATTTTTAAGTACTAAATTGATGTCGTTAATCTCTAAATACATTATACCTTTGGTTTTTTTTGGTTTCTATGTATATTTGAGATATGTAGTGTTTATATTATGGGAATGAAGTAAAATATATAAATTTATATAATTTCTTCTAACCAAAAACCCTTTAAGGACCAAAAATATAAATATATGTTGTGGTTTTATAAAAAGTGTACTCATTAAGATCCACCCAACAACATCTTATGAAAATATTGAATAATTATTCAACATACCTATAAAATAAATAGTAAGAACAACACAATAACTATGTTTGTTTGAATACATTTCCATATAAACAAAGACACAATAAAAAACTATCTCATAAATTGTGTAAAATATCATTAATAAAATAAATATAAAAATATTTACAAACATTAACATCCCCATTGAACTAGTTCCTATAAACCCAAATGTCACACACATAGGTGGTTACATGCCATCCATAATTTATACCATAACTTTGTGGAATCATATCATAATTACTATCCACTAAAACATGTTTGTGTAAAAATTTGAGAATGATATGTTTTTATATCATGGATATGCACTCATACCATACTATGTCTAGAATATTGAGTGAGGTAAAGGATAATTCAATCATCCAAATTGAAGAAAAAATTAATGTTGGGAAAACCATTAGACCTAGGGACACATCTGATTTTCAGTCATATTATCATACTCAATAGGTGGATGGTAACAAATAGAAAAACTAGTAAGAATATATACTAATCTACAAAAATTAATCCTGAAATTATACAATATAATACCAAAACAATAACAATTTTACCACATGATAGACCATCATATAACACTAACAACTATGAAATTAATATTTTCATAAGAACAGAAAAATAATTGTTGTCAATCCCTACTAAATTTCATTTATTATTAATCTACTGAAAATAAATTTATAATATTTTATCATCAGTTATCAACTAATATAGTAATTAATAATCTAAAACCAATATGATTTTGGAAAAAAAATTGAGCCCACAACACAAGCTCATTACTCCATTCACTATTCACAACTTTTTTGTAATCATTTACATGGTCATCATCAAATAATTATAAAATATAATAATTAATCATCTAATTGGTTATTTTATAATTAAATTACTTGGGGGTTCTGTGCTATAGGTACTTTATTAAAAAATGGCTTCCCAATGGATTATGATAGAAAAAAACCACAATAAAATAAATAAAATATGAACTAAACAACACCACATTATTTGGACAGTTACCACAACATCATCCCAAGCACTTTTCAATACTGACAACAAAATACCTTAATCAAAAACCTAAAAAACAACCAAAAATATAACACTAACAACCTAAAAATCTCTCAATTATGAAAAAATTATATATAGAATAATAGAATCCTTGAAAGGATAATGTTATAGTATGTATTGCATTAACAAAAACTACTACAAATACAGGAATTAAAAGCCCTAAAAACGGGCTTTAACAGTGCTAATTTTTTTTTGTAAAGCTCGGCACTGATAAAATGGGTACCCTTTATCAGCATTTACTAAGCGCCCATAAAGGGGTACTTTATCAGCGCTAAAAATGTGCTAATAAATGAAACCTTTATCAGTGCTAAACAGGCACTGATAAAGGTAGACTTTATCAATGCTCCTTTAGCACTGATAAAAGCATGATTTATCAATGCTTTTTTAGCACTGATAAATGACCTCTCTACTGCTATGAAAAAATCTAGAGTAGCACACCTGAACACCTGCAAAAAAAATCAGCATCTCAATATGCTATTTAAAGCAAGTATACCCATACAAAATTAACTCATAAATCATAAGCTAATTAGACCAAGTATACCCATACAACATGTATGCCCGTAAACCATTAACACATAATTAATATGTTAATTAAGTACATAAAGAATTAAATTCAGAATTCAGGGAGTTGGGGGCTGTTCCAGGGTTTCGGGTGGCTGTCCAAGGGGGGTAGGGGGTGTCTGGGGGGCTTTCCGGGGGTGGGCTGGTGTCCAATGTGTTGGGGGGTTTCCAGACGGGTGGGGGGTGTCGAGGGGGTGGATTGGTGTCTAGCGGGTGGGGAAGGTCCATGGGTGGATTGGTGTCCGGGGGGGGCTTTCTAGGGGGTGGGCTGGTGTCCAAGGTGTCAGGGGCTTTTTATAGGGGGTGGGGGTGTCCAGAGGGGTGGGGGTGTCCAGGGGGTGGATTGGTTTCCAGGGGGTGGATGGGTGTCCGGGGGGGGCTTTCTAGGGGGGTGGGCTGGTGTCCAGGGTTTCAAGGGGGGGCTTTACAGGGGATGGGTTTGTCCAGAGGGGTGGGAGTGTCCAGGGGTGGATTGGTTTCTAGGGGTGTGGGGGCAGTCTAGGGGTGGATTGGTGTCCAGGGGGGGCTTTCCAGGGGGTGGGCTGGTGTCGAAGGGGTCGGGGGGGGGATTTACAGGGGGCGGGGGTGGATTGGTGTCCAGGGGGGTGGGGGCGGTCTAGGGGTGGATTGGTGTCCAGGGGGGGATTTCTAGTGGGGTGGGCTAGTGTCCAAGGTGCCTGGTGGCTTTACAGGGGGTGGGGGTGTCTAGAGGGGTGGGGGTGTTCGGGGGGTGGAATGGTGTCCCTGGGGGTGGGGAAAAGTCTAGGGGGTTGGTGGGGATGACTTGTACACATCACCAAGGACCCTTGGATCGTTCTTATAAAAGATTAAGGCAATCCGACTACGTTTTTTCATATTTTCATAGGTCAGTTGTTGTTTTCAATTAAAATTGTGTCCATTTTAAACAAAAGAGAGACCCTTTGAGTGATAGAGGTCACAACATGTCTCGGATTGAGGCGGGGTTTACTATTACACATCACAAAGGACCTTTGGATTGTTCTCCTAAAGGATCAACACAATCCAAATGCGTTTGGTTGGATTTTCATAGGTCAGTTGTTGTTTTCACTTATAATCGTGTCCATTTTAAACAAAAGAGAGAACCTTTGAGTGGTACCAGCCACACCATGCCTTAGATTGAGGTTGAGATGGCTCATACACATCACCAAAGACCCTTGAATTGTTCTTATAAAATATCAAGGAAATATGAATGCGTTTGGTTGGATTTTCATAGGTTAGTTGTTGTTTTCACTTAAAATTGTGTCCATTTTAAACAAAATAGAGACCCTTTGAGTGATAGCGGTCACATCGTGCCTCTAATTGAGGTGGGTTTGACTCTGACACATCAAAAAAGGACCCTTTTATCGTTCTCCCAAAGTATCAACACAATCTAAATGCATTTCGCTGGATTTCCGTATGTCAGTTGTTGTTTTCACTTAAAATCTTGTCCATTTTAAACAAAACAGGGAGCCTTTGAGTGATAGCGGTCACACCATGCATTGGATGGAGGAGGGGTTGACAGATACACGTCACAAAGGATCCTTGGATCATTCTCATAAAAAATCAACACAATCCTAATGTATTTGTCTGGATTTCCATAGGTCAGTTGTTGTTTTCACATAAAATCGTGTCCATTTTAAACAAAAGGGAGACCCTTTGGGTGATAGCGGTCACATCGTGCCTTGAACTGAAGTGGGGTTGACTCGTACACATCAAAAAGGACTCGTGGATCGTTCTAATAAAGGATCAACACAATCAGAATGTGTTCGGTCAGATTTCCGTAGGTCAGTTGTTATTTTCACATAAAATCGTGTCCATTTTAAACAAAAGAGAGACCCTTTTAGTGGTACCGGCCACACCGTGCCCCGGATTGAGAAGGGGATGTCTCTTACATGTCACCAAGGACCCTTGGATCATTCTCCAAAAGGATCAACACAAAATGAATGTGTTTGGTCGGATTTCCTTTGGTGAGTTGTTGTTTTCACTTAAAATTGTGACCATTTTAAACAAAAGAGAGACCCTTTTATTGGTACCGGCCACACCGTGCCTTAGATTGAGGCGGGGTTGATTCAGACACATCACCAAGGAATTTTGGATCGTTCTTATAAGATATCATGGCAATCTGACTACGTTTGGTCAGATTTTCATAGGTCAGTTGTTGTTTTCAATTAAAATTGTGTCCATATTAAACAAAAGAGAGACTCTTTGAGTGATAGCGGTCACCCAGTGCATCAAATTGATGCAGGGTTGACTCTTACTTGTCAAAAAGGACGCATGTATCGTTATACTAATGGATCAATGCAATCCGAATGCATTTGGTCAGATTTTCATAGGCCAGTTGTTGTTTTCACTTAAAATCATGTCCATTTTAAACAAAAGAGAGACCCTTTGAGTGTTACCTTCCACACCGTACCTCGTATTGAGGCGGGAATGGCTCGTACATGCCACAAATGACCCTTCTATAGTTCCTATAAAATATCAAGGCAATAATAATTCATGTGTTTGAAATACCGTAGGTCAGTTGTTGTTTTCACTTAAAATCGTGTCCATTTTAATCAAAATAGAGACCCTTTGAGTGATAGCGGTCACATCGTGCCTCAGATTCAGGTGGGGTTGACTCTTACACATCACAAAGGACCCTGGATTATTCTTCTAATGGATCAACATAATCCAAATGCTTTTGGTCGGATTTACGTAGGTTTGTTTTCATTTTCACTTAAAATTGTGTCCATTTTAAACAAAAGAGAGACCCTTTGAGTGATATTGGTCACACTGTGCCTTGGATTGAGGTGGGGATGAAAGTTACACATCAAAAAGGACCGGTGGATCATTTTCAAAGAGGATAAACACAATCCTAATGCATTTGGTTGGATTTCTGTAGGTCAGTTGTTGTTTTCACTTAAAATCGTGTCCATTTTAAACAAAAGAGAGACCCTTTGAGTGATAGCGGTAACACCGTGCCCCAGATTGAGGCAGGTTTGACTCTTACATGTCACAAATGACCCATGGATCGTTCTACTATTGGATCAACCCAATCCTAATGCGTTTGGTTGGATTTCTATTGGCCAGTTGTCGTTTTTACTTAAAATATTGTCCATTTTAAACAAAAGAGAGACTCTTTGAGTGGTACCGGCCACACCATGCCTCAGATTGAGGCGAGGATGACTCATACACATCTACAAGGACCCTTGGATCATTCTATTAATGGATCAACACAATCCTAATGCATTTGGTCAGATTTCCGTAGGTCAGTTTTTGTATTCACTTAAAATCGTGACCATTTTAAACAATAGAGAGACCCTTTGAGTGGTATCGGCCACACCGTGCCTCGGATTGAGGCGAGTTTGACTCGTACACATCACCAAGGACCCTCGGATCATTTTTATAAATGATCAATGCAATCTGACTGCGTTTGGTAAGATTTTAATAGGTCAGTTGTTGTTTTCAATTAAAATTGTGTCCATTTAAAACAAAAGAAAGACTCTTTGAGTGATAGCGGACACACCATTCCTCGGATTGAGGTGGGGTTGACTTGTACACATCACAAAGGACCCGTGGATCATTATACTAAAGTATCAACATAACCCAAATCCGTTTGGTCATATTTTCGTAGGTCAGTTGTTGTTTTCACTTAAAATCGTGTCCATTTTAAACAAAAGAGATACCCTTTGTGTGGTACTGGCCACACAGTGCATCTAGTTAAGGCGAGGATGACTAGTACACATCACCAAGGACCCATGGATTGTTCTTATAAAATATCAAGGAAATATGAATGCTTTTGGTCAGATATTTGTAGGTCAGTCGTTGTTTTCACATAAAATCATGTCAATTTTAAACAAAATAGAGACCCTTTGAGTGATATCGGTCACACCGTGCCTTGGATTGTGGTAGGGTTGACTCTTACATGTCACAAAGGACTCTTGGATCGTTCTACTAAAGGAAAAACACAATCTGAATGCATTTGATCGGATTTTCATAGGTCATTTGTTGTTTTCACTTAAAATCGTGACCATTTTAAACAAAAGAGAGACCCTTTGAGTTACAGCAGTCACATTGTGCCTCAGATTGAGGCGGGGTTGACTCATACACGTCAAAAAGGACTCATGGATAATTCTCATAATGGATCCACACAATTTTAATGCATTTGGTTAGATTTTCGTAGGTCAGTTGTTGTTTTCACTTAAAATCTTGTCCATTTTAAACAAAAGAGAGACCCTTTGAGTGATAGCGGCCACACCGTGCCTCAGATTGAGTCGGGGTTGACTCGTAAATGTCACCAAGGACCCTTGGATGGTCATTATAAAATATCAAGGCAATCCAAATGCGTTTGGTCAGATTTTTGTAGGTCAGTTGTTGTTTTCAATTAAAATTGTTTCCATTTTAAACAAGAGAGACCCTTTGAGTGATAGCGGTCACACCATGCCTTGTATTGAGGCGGGGTTGACTCTTACACATCACAAAGGACCCGTGGAACATTCTCCTGAAGGATCAACCCAATCAGAATGTTTTTGGTTGGATTCATGTAGGTCAGTTGTTGTTTTCACTTAAAATTGTGTCCATTTTAAACAAAAGAGAGACCCTTTGAGTGTTATCGGCCACACCGTGCCTCAGATTGAGGTGGGGATGATTCTTACACGTCACTAAGGACCCTTGGATCGTTATTATAAAATATCAAAGCAATATGAAAGCGTTTGGTCGAATTTCTGTAGGACAGTTGTTGTTTTCACTTAAAATCATGTCCATTTTAAACAAAACAAAGACCCTTTCAGTGGTATCAGCCACACCGTGCCTCATATTGAGGCGGGGATGACTTGTACACATCACCAAGGACCCTTGGATCATTATTATAAAATATCAATGCAATATGAATGCGTTTGGTTGAATTTTCATAGGTCAGTTGTTGTTTTCACTTAAAATCGTGTCTATTTTAAACAAAATAGAGACCCTTTGAGTGGTACCGGCCACACCGTGCCTCAGATTGAGGAGGGGTTGACACGTAAACGTCACCAAGGACACTTGTATCGTTCTTATAATTTATCAAGGCAATCCGAATGCGTTTTTTCAGATTTTCATACGTCATTTGTTGTTTTGAATTAAAATTGTGTCCATTTTAAATAATAGAGACCCTTTGAGTTATAGCGGTCAGACCGTGCCTCAAATTGAGGCGGGGTTGACTCATACATCTCAAAAAGGACACGTTCATCGTTATCCTAAAGAATTAACACAATCCTAATGCATTTGTTCATATTTCTGTAGGTCCGTTGTTGTTTTCATTTAAAATCGTGTCCATTTCAAACAAAAGGGAGACCCTTTGAGTGGTACCGGCCACAACATGCATAGGATTGAGCTGGGGATGGCTCGTACACATCACCAAGGACCCTTGGATCGTTATCAAAAATGATCAAGGCATTCCAAATGTGTTTGATTGGATTTTCGTTGGTCAGTTGTTGTTTTCAATTAAAATTATGTCCATTTTAAACAAAAGAGGGACCCTTTGAGTGATTGCAGTCACACCGTTCCTCGGATTGAGGTGGGTTTGACTCTTACATGTCACAAAGTACCCGTGGATATTTATCCTAAAGGATAAACAAAATTCTAATGCTTTTGGTCGGATTTCTATAGGTCAGTTGTTGTTTTCACTTAATTCGTGTCCATTTTAAACAAAAGAGAGACCGTTTGAGAGGATCAACATTCGTGCATGTTGCTGGTGCATATCATCTGTTAAAATGGGAAAATGAATCATTTGAGAAAGGAATTTTTTTAATAACAATTACAATTTTCCTACGAACATTTACATACAACAATGTTTCATCTTCTGATCCTGTTAACCCCTCTCAAAAATGACCACCAATTGTACATGTCCCCAAGTCAGATCTTCATTGTATTTGGGTACAATCTTCCATCAGGAATGCAGCCCACTCATTTCTGAACAAATCTATATCATCTTGTGAGTATAAGGCTTTTCGACAGTCAGAGTATTACTACAAAATAAAAAAATAATGAATTAATAAATAACTTAGACAAACTAGTCGTTGTTTTTGAAAATACCTCTTCAGGGATGCTCAATTGTTGATGAAAAATGATCTCTTTCATAAATTTAAAAACATAATAATCTTAATCATTATCATTTGTTTGATTTGGACACTGTAAAAAAATTGATAATTAGGATAATAACTAACTTGTGTTGAGAAGTGTTTGGATAGTGAAATTTTATTATATATACCCTGATATTTTTCAAGACGTAGTACTTGATCGCCTCCTTATGCTTAGCCCCTGTCCTCCTTCCTTTTTTAGATGGTAATGATATACTGCCCTATCATAACATAATCCTTAGTAATATATAATATAAATTATATTACATTATGTTTAGACCTAAAACATAAGATGTAGTGTCTTACAGATTCACAAACTCCATCATGTGAGGTCAGTTTGATGGATATCCTTAATTTGAATCTAGAAAATAAATATTTGGAGTATCCAAGTTCACCTCAATTAGAAACCAATGTTTCATAAAAACACAAAAATGAATAAGTAATAAAATAAGTGAAAATATAATTAATATGCTTTAATCGTAGAGTATTACCCCTTCATGGTTGGTATTAGGAAAATTTTGTCATCTGTAATCTTGCATTGAAATGTTTTCAGCAAGCTGTTCACCATTGCATCCCTTTCTTATGGCTCTATTTATGTTAGGTGTGTTGATGTGATATGAGGACTAACGAGTCCAAATCTTGGATCATGGGAAAATTCCTTCAACTGGTTTTCATAAATGCTTCATCCAATAATATAAAATGCATTTAGTCATTATTTTCACATTAGATCAGCTTTTAGAAAATCAATTCATGGAAGCATACCTCATATATACATTTACAACTATGATGCCTAGCCAACCGTTTTAAAGGATCTCATTTACATTTTCAGCAGCAAAAAAATCTTGACTTTCCTCTCCGTATATATTCTCTTTGAAAACAACTATATGACTATTACCATTTTTTAGCTTCGTATCCACAAGAGTCTTCAATGCTAGTAAATGTGGATAGATAACAGGTGGTGTTATTGTTCTTTCAATAGCTCCTTGGGATCGGTTGGTCGATCCTTTAGATGGTTTTGATCCGACGTTTTTCACCCCTTCCCTTTCTCCGTCTATAACAACAATCATTGGTTCAGACCATTTTTTCATTAATTGTTAAGGATTTAGCTTGAAAAAAAGGAAATACATTCCTCTTTGTCTGCATGTACTCTTACTAGTTATGACAGCCGTGCAATGAATGTCCCAATAGACTTTTCGACCATAGGAATATCATCTTCATCAAGTGGAATAGGTAGCTTTGCATTTGGATCATGAGCTAAAGTAATCATCACTATCAGATGATCGTTCGGAAGTGTTCTATTATGTTGGGTGGCATCTGGGATATTGAACACTATAGCCCTCAAAACAAGGTGATAGGTGGGTGTTGATAGATATAAATCACAATCATTATCACCCTGTAGAAGACCAGTACATAAAAATTATTAGTGTTTGTCTGATTCACATTTCATGGGAAAAGTTAATAGAATATTTATTACCACAGCTAAGACTATTCTTTGAGGAGAATGGCTCACCTAATAGCTGGTGGGGTGTGGGGTGGGATGTTTACGCATTGGTTGTTCCTGAGTTGTGTCTTCCCTTTGCTTCCCACCCATAAAAGATGATAGCAACTCTCCCTTCCATTGTAATCGTTCTTCAAGGGTTACTATTTTTTCACTCATTTGTTCCAATTTTTCATCTATATCATCCATTTTTCCTTCTTCTCAAAATATACTCGGGGTGTTACCCCAAACCCTACACCTCTGACATGACCATATTTTTCTGGCTACTTCAAAACCGTCGATAATAGGTCTGTATCCTCTACAAGAGTAGCTGATTCCTGTGACTGTCGGATATATGAAAATAACTAATTATTTTTATGTAACAGAAAATTTAAACAAATATTTTTATCGTCGTGTCATAATTACACATATTTCCCACACTTTCTGTGTGTTCTAATTTATTAACTTCCCTTATTTGTTCACACGTGCCTCATTCCAAAGCACATGACGTGGGATGGAAGTGCATTTCGTTTTAGAATCATAAATCTATATATAAACATTGAAAGATAATTATGATGTTGTTTATTGGCACCTAACAATATTGCTGTAAATTTAAAATACATACCATTTTCTTTTCTAATGAAGCATACCACATCCTTCCTTTACGATAGAGGTATGTTGGTTTTGATGCACGTTACTTATTTTCAGTACAGAGTTTCTATTTCATAAATGAAATATTGACAATCAAAGTGATTAATACAAGTATCCTCAAACAACGTATTATCACCCACAATGTACCTGAAACTTCTAATCCCCACGACTGCCAATAAATGCATCCCATGCTTCTTGGGTTATCAAGTGAGCAGAGAAAATGGGTGGGTGCAGGTTTATTTAACCTTTATAATCTTTCAGGTGGCATCTTGTTAAAATAGTGCGAAAACCTCGATGAATATTTCATGAAAGCCTTACTACATAATCCTTATGGGAATCGTTTACTATAAATGTAGTCTGAAAAATATTGAGAAGATTAAGACATTGCTTCATTATTTTATTTTCTAGTAAATTAAAGAAATAAATTCATAATGTTACCATAATTTCTTCCCATATCACAGCCTTCAGCCTGGACACAACATGGTTCCATTAATCTACGTCAATCGGTATGCGTTGCTGAGTGAAAAATACAATGTAGATGCTAAACATAGCCTTGTTGGGATTCACATGTTGGCCTTGTGCATTCCATCCGACTTCAAATTTGATTCGATTTCTTTTCGCCTTAAGAATTTTGGCTAACACCGTCAAACTACGACGCACCTGTGTTTTATGTGACGTCGATCCTATATTCCAGGACATTTCATCGATATCAACATCATCTATATGTTCAAATGGAATGGTATCAACAGAACGTGCTGATGGTTGTTAGACCTCAACACTAGGAGTAGCAGGAGCCACAAAAGCATGATCAGCAACAACCGCAATAGGAGAAGCAGGAGCCGCAGCAGGAGGAGCAGGAGGAGCAACATCAGCTACAACCGGAGAAACAATAGTAGCAGCATGAGCTGCAGGAGCATCAGGACCAGCAGCAGCCGCAATAGCAAGAGCAGCAGGATCCATAGTAGGAGGAGTAGCAGGAGCGACAGGAGCTGCAGCAGGAGCAACAATAGTAGCAGCATGAGCTGCAGGAGCAGTAGGAGCAGCAGCAGTCGCAGCAGCAGCACCTTGAGAGACTTTTTCAGCCTCAAGGTTAGGAGCACCCGAATGTGCAGAAGTCATTATCTGCAAAAGTGGTTTAACAGTTAATTCAGATTACATAAATTCTGTAATGATAAGATAATAACATTAGATAACAAGGTACATATTACAAACAAAATATAACCTATTTACTGAACTCCTTTTCTTTTCTTCAATGGTTGAAGGGATTTGACACCTCTATCAACTATCCAAATCCCTTCATTGTGGTCTCCTCTAACATAAAAAACATAATCTACATTGGGACCACTCCGAAATGATTGAGACGTACCACTAAAAGGATCGTCCTCAACTAAATTTTCATCGGAACCATTAGTAGTTTTGGATGATAACAGAACAATCGACCACATTCGGTTCACATGATATAGAACATAAAAAACATGTACTGCTTATGATGTCATTATAAACTGTTCGTCTTTGTAGCCTTCTTTACTAAAATCAACTTTCACAAATCCCCATTCATCTATTTTAACACCACTATTGTTATCAATCCATTTGTTTTGAAAAATCGGCAATTGAATGTCGTATAATCCAACTCCCATATTAGTTTGATAATGCCAAAGTATGACATATTTGTATAAATTGTATTTCTGTCCTTACTACCAGAAACATGCATCACTTCAGCTAGTAGTGTAACTCCACTATTTTGCATGGTACTGTCTTCATCATGTTCTTCTGTATAGAATGTTTAACCATTAATTACATAACCACTATAAGATATTACATAATCACTTGGTCCAGCGGCTAGCCATCGAAGTCGTTCTGAAATTGAATTCGGATTTTCATCCAACTCCATAAAAATATGGTCCTGAAACCATCCTATAAACTGGTGATTATGTGTAACTAATAACCACTTTTCATCCCTTGATGGATTCAACTGCCTATGAATTTTTGTGTGTGTTTCAATATATGGAGAAACCTCCCAATTGTTATGAAAAACATAAAGATGAGACTACTCCCAATCTGTAATACTAATTTTCACAACTTCTCTTCCAGAAATTCCCTCACCCTCAATGTGTCCAGTGTGATTAGATTTCAGGAGACCAATGCTTTCCACATCAGATAGGTATTCAGTACAAAATTCAATGTCTTCCTCAAAAATATATCGCTCCACTATACAACCCTCTGGCTGACATCGATTTTTGACATACCCTTTCAAAATATTCATATACCGTTCAATAGGATACATCCATCTATAGTGAACAGGACCACAAAGTCGAATCTCTCTCACGAAGTGAATCATAAAATGAACCATCATATTAAAGAATGTCGGCGGGGAGAACATTTATAAGTCATATAATATGATGACAATTTCTTTTTCCATAGCTTGCAATTTCCCCGGCTCTAAAACATTGCTACATATAGCTTTGAAAAAGAAACAATGTTTGGTTAACGTATGATGAACATTCTTTGGCAAAATGCAACGTAAGGCTATAGGAATTAGATCTTGCATCAAAACATTGCAATCTAGTGATTTTAAACCTTTTAACTTAAAATCAATCATTGAAACAATGGTCTTGATATTTTATGAGTACCCCTCTGGAACCTTTACATCATTGAAGATGTTGCAAAACTGATATCTCTCTGCCCTAGAAAGAGTATAAGTAGCTGGAGGAAGAAACATTCGATTCTCACCCTTCACGAGAGCCAACTCTTCTCGTATTCCCATTTCAACCATGTAAAACCTTTCCTTAAATCGATATTTTGTTTTTTCAGGGGCATTTAGCAACGTTCTGATAACACTGTCACATATATTTTTTTTCCACATGCATCACATCAAGAAAATGTCTGACGTACAAACAATTCCAGTATGATAATTCAAAAAAAAAACTGATCTATTTTTCCAACCAATATTCGAAAGATTTTTCGAAAATGGTTTACCAAAAATAGTGTTCATATATTTTACTTTAACAAATAGATGATCACCTGTTAGTGGAGACGATGTTGCACATTTTTCTGAACATCCATTGAATGATGTCATCCATGTTTAGTACTTATGTCGATGAGGTAGAAATCTACGATGTCCTAGAAACACAAATTTTGATGAATGTTTCAGCCTAATTGATTATGTATCTTCTTCACACACGTGACACCCTTGAGTTCCTTTAATGATATAGCCTCTCATATTTCCATAAGCAAGGAAATCATTTATTGTCCCATACAATATCACTGTCAACGTGAATTATTCACTTTTATAATAATCATAGAACATTACACTTGAGTCCCACAATAACTTCAAATCCTTGATCAAAGGATCCTGATAAACATCAATATCATTACCTGGTTGTTTTAGTCCTAATATAAGCATAGATAACATGATGAATTTCCTCTTCATGCATAACCAGTGTGGAAAGTTATAATTTACCAACATAACATGCCATGTACTATGAGTGATTGTTTAAAAACCAAATGGATTCACTCTATCTGTAGATAACGCAAGACGAAGGTGTCTCGGACCTTTTCAAAATTCAGGATACTCATGATCAATTTTCTTCCATTGAGGAGAGTCATCTGGATGATGTAATAACCCATCATTATTTCTTTTATCTTCATGCCACGACAATTGGCTTACAGTTTCTTCACTTCCATATAGACACCTAAACCTTGGAATGATTGGAAAGTTCCAAACAACTTTCGTAGGAATGGATTTATCTTTATTGTATCGAGAAGAACCACACATTGGGCATTCTGTAAGTGATTTTTTCACCTTGGGAAACAATATAAATTCTTTCGGGCAGGCATTCATTCTTTCAAAAATCATTCCCAGCGAGCGTAGCATTCGTCTAGATTCATATGTCCGGCCTGGGAGCTCATTATCTTTCGGGAGAATATCATTCAAGAGAGAAAGTAGTTCCATAAAACTAAAATTAATCCATCTATTTCATAATTTCAATTTATACAACTTAAGTACAGCTAACAATGTTGTACACATTGTGCAAGAAGCATACAATGGTGTCTTTGCACAACTCTTTAACTTCTCAAACAATTTTGGGCAATCACGGAGTTCATGTTGAATTATCATTGTCATTTCCTCAATACGATCTTCATCATCATTGACATAGGTAATCACATCCTCTATATGGTCTTCTTCATTATCCATATTTGTATTTATTTCTGATGATCCATAAAATGCAGTTTTATCCCATCCAATAGCTAAATTCACTTTTTCTCCGTGTTTATTCAAATATTTATAACTCCGATATATTCCGTGACATATAAAATGTTCTTCCAACTCCTCTTGAGTAAGTTGTCTAGAATAAAAACAACGTAAACAAAGACAAAGGATTTGAGAAGGATCCTTTGCGTGATCCTTTTCAAACTTGATGAACACTTTCACTCCGTTCTCATACTCTATTGTTAAACGATTAGCATCCATCCAATCTTTATTCATATTCATCTTATTTGAATCTCAAATATTAGTATTTATGGATCAAGTACACAAAACAAGACTTCCAAACACAGTAGGAGAGAACCAATTACTTATAAAAATAGTGATTAATAGAGCCTAACCAATAGTATTTATTCATATTCATTAAATATAATTAATTTAGATTCATTATAGTTTCCTCAAATCACCCCAGACCAAACACAAGAATAATCAAGAATAATACATCTACCACTCCTAGGTATCTGCCCTACATTCAATATAATCATGCCTAATTACCCATATATCCACACATACATATGTCATAGACACATAAAAAACCATATCCATATCAGAACAAAAGTACCAATATGGATTTCAATCAGGTTACTCGACTCATGTGGTGGTGTGTAAGAAATAATACGAAAATATAATAAGTAAATAGTCACACATAAATATTAGTAACATGTACCAATATGGTATCGTAGTATTTACATATTTCCAACATCACATACTTTCATAATCAAAAAGATGTAAGATATATAAAAACTGACTTAAATGAACAATGTATATAAAAATATTATATAAATTAGTTTCCATGAACAAAATAGTTCAATAATCAATGTCACGTAATAATAAAAAAAATTATATCATAGTAACATGTATCAAACCTGATGGTATGTTAGTTTCTAGTAATATGATCCTCACACAACTCAATCAAGGATTTTGGCCCAATGTGTGAACACATCCCACGACTCAGGTCATCGGGACTCAAATTCCCATTTGGGAAAAATTCATGTCATAGTATGTTTAAGTTAGTATTTTCATCATAAATCTAGTGCTAGGAGATTATATCCTAATATTATTATCCAAATTACCACTAAATACCCTGGCTTCATATACAGCAAATAAAATAATCAACCAAATATGGGAAAATAAATCATTACAAATAATTTCATTTATTACATTGAAATACCCAATTTTAGTTTTCAACATGAATTTTTATTTCAAACCCAATCATAGGTTTTCATAAAATCTATTCCCTTTTCAAATCATATTATATTCTAATAATTGTTTTTGAAATCAAGGCTAATTATTTTATAAAATATTCCCATTAAATGTTATAGTTTCTCAAATCTTTCAATGACACAAAAACCAACTAAGAAGGGGATTTATTTCAAAAATACATGCCTCTAAAATCAAAAATAAAATCCACTTTAATTCAAATCTTATTAAATTATTTTTATAATTCATATTGAAAAAATCAAGAAAAAAAGTTTCAATTGTGTGGAAGAAACATTGTGAAACCATTTTCCTTTAATTAGTGATCAACCCAACTTAACACCCATAATGGGATCTGTCAATGAATAATGAAGGTGTAGGAGATCAAGTTGTCTAACCTATAATCAGGGTTCATAAAAAAGAATTTTAGATTCAATAAAAAGATGAAGATATATCACTCTATAAGGAGGATATAAGGGGAGATAGAGGGTTTCCAATCAAAGAGAGATCCCCTTATCATAGATAAACCAACCACATCCACTGGAGCTTCTATCAGAGAAGAAGGGAGTTTGGAGGAGTTAAAATGACTCTTGTAATCTTTAAAGAATCAAGATTTCAAATGAGAGTTGTGAAGGATAAAAAAGAATATAAAATGGGTCTCATGGAATTTCAGACTATAAAAAAAGATACCATATTGGAACCTCCCATGGACATGGTACAGAAAGGATTTAGACAACCATACTATGTTGTATACTTCTTCTTATGAACAAGGCCAGGTTTCCATACCACATGACACCTAACACAACTCTTGGGAAGGTCCAAAGAGAATTACCAATCCCCATGGGTTTTAGCTAGTGCCTAGGCATTGAGTAACACCTTTGGGAATGGGTTTTTCATGTAAAAAATAATAAATATTACATAATAATCAAACACCATATCATAACAAAATTTCACAATATAATTGACCAAAAGATAACACTACAATAGGGGATACACATTTAAAAATTTCAACCAAAACCAAAATAACAAAAAAAGGTAAGGGAACCAACAATACAACCAAGCCACCATGAAACATGAGGGATAACATCCCCATTCCACAACTAATAACAGTCACCAAAAGGGGAACTACTAGCACATATATCCACTATCACCACCAAGGGAACCTTTCCATTAACTGGGTAAAACATAATATGTTCAACATAAACCTGAGGGTGTATATAAGGTGTGAGCCTACAAACCTAGTAGGACACAACAAAAATAGATTCCATGTAATGACATTATGATAAACATTATCATGTTATTTTTTAAGAAAAAGGAAGATACAATTTAAATAAAAAATTCTTTGAAATAAAAGAGAAAGTAAACATGACAAGATAATGGTAAGAATAGTATGAGTACTATATAAAATCTCTAAGGTATTAGGGTTACTAGGGTCCTAGGATCCTCGTACTCTTGGTGATCACATATCTTAGACATGAAGGTCCTATTTGAGCCTCCAATTCCTATCACATGAATGTTTAGTTAGTGTTGTTATATATATCCTTATTAAGGAGACCAATCATCGGCCTGACTAATTCACCTAATATAATAGTCCTAGTCTACCCACCTAGATAACTAGGATTACATTGTTCTCAATTCCACCCCCTATATAAAATTATATCTATTTTATACAATCACACTTCCAATAATAGAAACACACATGAAAAACAACCATTTACAATAGTCAAATCATTATCAAACCCTTATGCACAACAAAAAAATTAGAAAACATGTTTCCCACAACCCAGAATATTTATAAAACCCTTTTAGAACCAAATAAATCATATTAAACACCTAAAAAATATCAAATAGTGGAACAACCTACCTATTTCTTGATATTTTTACAAAACCAGAAAGAAACCACCAACTGAACTAAGGAAAGCCCCTGTGGATGAAATTAAACACCATAACCATAAAGATTTAACCCAAATAAATGATATTAAATCCAAACTTGGTCAAAACCCTTTCTATAGAAAAATAACCCTGAGATAAAAAAGTAGTGACCAAAAAAGGAGAATAAAAGAGAATATGAGATTCTAAAATAGAGATTCCTTGTAGATAAAAGGCCTAATCACCCTAAAATTCAAGCCCAATGGAAGAGAGAAAGGGAGACAGTTTCACCTTGGGATAGAGGGTAAAATGGGAAGATTCATAGAATAGAGGACCACTGCGAAAAAATTAAAATGAACAGATAACCAATATTTCCAAGAACCCATAATGTATATCTTCAATGAACATCATACATCTCCAAATGACACGACTACATCACTAAGAAGAGAGAAAATTCCAATAATTTCTAGAGACCTAGCATAAGTCACCCAACCATTTAATTTTCACTAAAATGGTGCGACATAAGATGGAAATATACTAAGAACACATCCCTTCACCCAAATAAGAGACTACAACCGCTATCCATGAAGAACCACTAAGAGAAAAATTCGAAACCAATGAAAAGGTACTACCAGAACATACCAATGAATCCATATGAAATAGCACAATCAATATCCATCAATGATTCAACCAAAAAAACGAACAATATTAAAAAAATATTTGGAAAACATGCCTTAAAGGGAGGTCCAGCAAACCGAAGAGGGCATTGTAGGTAGCGGAGGTCCAGCAACGAGAAGCGAGGTTGGAAAAGGTCCGGCAACGAGAAGCGAGGGTGGTGGAGGTCCGGAAATGAGAACCGAGGGAGGAAAAGGTCCAGAAACACGAACTCAGTGGGAGGCAAAAGGGATTCGTAGGGTTCCAGAACCGTGATAGCTTTAGGTCGCCTTAAAACGAGGGCACTCTGTGACAGACTTTATAAAAAAATGGACTAAGGTTTTATCATTCCTAATAAACCGCTGACAAAGACTACCTTTATCAGCGCTAACATTTTAGCGCAGATAAAGGTATCCTTTATCATAGTTTTTTGGCAATGATAAAACGATCCTTTATCAGCGCTGAAAATGTGCTAATTAGTCATTACTGTATCATCGCTAATATTTTAGCGCAGATATAGAGATTCTTTATCAGCACTTTTCTAGTGCTGATAAAGGGTCATTTTATCAGTGCTTATTTAGCACTGATAAAGGTTACCCTGTATCAGTGCTGAAATTTTAGTGCTGATAATGAATCCTTGTATCAGAGCTAAAATTTTAGCGCTGATACTGGGTAACCTTTATCAGCGCTTTTTCTTAGCGCTGATATAAGGGGGCGCTTTCCTTGGCTGTTTTTGTAGTAGTGATAAAATAAATACTTATAATAAAAAAATTCAATAACCATCAAACAAAACATCATCAAAGGCCATTAATAAAATAAATAGAAAGGAACTGATATGATCGATTTCTAATATTAATTCTCTTAATAATCAATTTTTATTAATATCACAATTAATTAAATCCATTATTCATGGGTTTCAGAATGTAATGAAACATAATATAACATTATCTAATAGTTTTGATTCATAGAAAATAAATTTACTGAATACAGAGATATATCATATTAATACATTCAATGGGATAATCAATACATCAATGAAGGCCCCATTCAATATAAATTTTACCTGACCAAATTTACGTTGATTATGTTGTCTTATACCTGAAAAATATGAAACATAAACATAAAAATTAGAAAAAATAATAATTTCACATACTAAAAAATATCATCATACAATGTCAGAAAAAATTAATAAAAATAGGATAAGTTATATCACTATTCTTTTCTATTAAATAGATCTTTATTTTTATTATATTTTTTATTTTTATTAAAATTATTAACTGACAGGAAACAGAATATTGTTAGACCCAATGATACAAAAAATAAAATTGGAAATTTATTAAATATTAAAACGTAATTAAAACTTCGTAGAATACCACACTGGTATTAAATAAACCAAGGATCAAACACAAACAGACTCAAATGAAACCACATCAATACTTAACCACAATATTATTTTATTAAATCAAATAAAAAGCCTAACCATAACAAAGATATTATCAACATACACAACCTCTATAAATGAGATCAAAATGAAATAGGAAAAAGAGTAAAATAAAGTCATGATTTCTGAAAGAAGAAATAAAATCATTATTTATGTGTCTTGGATCCACAAGAGGTGAATTTGATATTAAAGAGATGAATTTGAGTCTACTAGGCCTTATGTGAATGGGATAATTTTTTTAAAAGTAAATATAGACCATATTTTAAAAAAATAAAAAATACCACCCCCATAAAAGATTGATTTCAAAATGTTTTTTTGGTCATGGTTAATGTAAGAAAATAATGTGTATGTCTTCCAAATGGTATTCCTACAAGATAACATTTTAATTTTACCATGATGATTTGTTTTTTTAAATAGTCCATTTAATATTTTTACCCAAAATATATGTTATAGAATAAATCTAGATAAACATCAAAGAACCAATAAAACATAGATAATTTTACTATATAACATCTATATAGATATGAAATCAAAAAATACTAAAGAAACCTCATAGACTAAGTATAACAATTCCATTAATCGTAATATGGTATTTTCTCCCTCAAATGACTCCCAGGGGGATTACACAATAATCTTCCTAATATCATGATAAAAAATTATTCATCACCTTCAAATAGTGAGATATTGACATAAGATTTTATTTCAAAGAAATAACCCTTAAATTGGACTAGAATCAAACACATGTGTAGTTAATCCATAAAGGATAAAATTAAATCCACATAAGAAAAAAATGTCACAACTCAAATTGGTGTTGAACCACTATTCCCACCAAGATGGGGGTTACACCTTACTCCATTTTAAATAAGTAAATCACCAAAATAATTCTAATGTAAATGTACTCCCAAATAGCTCAGCATTAAAAATGAGTGTTTTAAATTCCAGCTTACTATAAATGGATAAACATCATAAAAATATTCTATTTGTACATAGAGAAAAAAACATATCCCTTAACTTCTATACCACCATCAAACATCCTCTTGACCATTCCAACACTAGATAAAACAAAAAATAATTGTCCATAAATTTTTGGATGATAAAATATGATACCTATCAATGATTCTTGTCCTCAAGAATTAATACTATCCCCCATGAAAAATAATGATCATAAAAACCATACATTACAGCTAAATAACATTAGAACTATAATTACTCCATCACTAAATCACAAATAAACATTGTTATAAAACAATCATATCATTTCAATACAAATTAAAATATATCACCTTAAACCTACTCAATCTCATCTATATCATCTCTTTTAAAATATCTTGAAAGTCGTGGGATATTTTTAATACATTTATGACTTATGTGTATAAATAAAATCTTTAAAATACTTTTGTATGAAAAGAACATGAAAAAGAGGAATAACATATCTATATAAATCTTTTTTTGGAAAATCATGAATCTAAATAATGTTCTTCATAAATGTTGCAATTTATAAAATATATAGGACACATATTTCAATGTTGTGGAAATCATTATGAAGATTTTTACAAATATATTATTAATAGAAAATATCATAGAATTAATAAAAAAAATGTTGAAAATTGTAATCAATTTGAAACATCACTATTGTTCTCCTACACCATGATAGGACCCGCAACTCATTTAGAATTCTTACTCCCTTTCCCAAATCATAACTTCTCACGAAGAAGAGTTGCATAAAAGAAAGAAACAACTCCAATAATGAACTCTAGATGCCTACTAAAATGATAAAATAGTACATATGTTGATATTTAACTCTCTTTATACATTCACGAGTCACCTACACCGTCACTACCATGCAATAGGGTAGTTACAATATAATAATAGTTCTATATCTTACTTGATTCAAATATAAAAGCGATATCTATGTTCATCGATATAAAATATTGAATGTAGAATTTAAAATGGGTTAGCTGTATTATTTTTATAGTTAATCTTATCCAAGGTAATGTGTTATAACCACACACCCAATATTCCATAATGCATGAACACAAATTATTTTTGAATATTTTCATTTTCTAGTTTATCTAACTATCTCTTCATGTATAAAATTTTTCCTTTAGGAGTCATTGAAAACCCAAGGAATGAAGGTTGTAGAAGATGAATACTAATCCTTAATGGTAATCCTAAAAACCACATTTAGTATCAATATCTTCTCAAAATACTACCTTAATTGTACATCCACCACACTAAATTTCTTAATTTCCAATAACTAATATGAAATTTTAATCAAATCCATAATAAGAGTAATAGACTCATATCCACCCTGATTTCAATGTTAAATAGTCACAAATTCCAATGAAATATCTTCCCATGTCAATTTAATACCTTTTAGTAGGTAACCATAGTAATCAGGAATATAATGTTCACGTTTCACCTTCTAGATTGGTAAAAACCATGATATGAACACTATGATGAAGTAATTCATTACTACACACCGAAATATAAACCAAAAGGAATGATAAATAATTTAAAAAACAGATACAAAACCATGTTGAGGTATATAACACACATAGAAACATGTTACACATCATTGAAAAAATGAATATACACACCCCTGTCCTTTATAAATTCTGGATATTAATTATCCATAAACTATCCCTCATCTTAATTCACAAAAAAACTTATCAAATTATAATTCCAACCAAGGACACACTAAAATTGATTTCACTAACCTGAGCACCAACTATGGAATCAAATTCATATATTATAGAAATAATTGACCATTAGTTTACTCTATGTCAATATAAAATTATTTTTACATCCTCCAAAACTCCCCATGATTCCCCAAATACCCAAATAGTATCTCCACTTAAATTATTATTTACTATTTCAATAAAAATATCACCATTCTCATGATTATTAGATATTACAATGTTAAAATCCTATTATAATTCTATATAATACCATTATAAGAAATTCTAACCACACTGGGAGAAGATACATATCAAACATTTATTACCAATGAATACATAAAAGTGTTTTTCAAGGAGATAGTATCTACATAACATCATCCCAAACACAATTGCTATAAGATCCATATCATGGGTAGTTAATAATTTTAATGGTGATATAACCATTAAGATCATAATATATGAATTCCCATATTCCTCATAAAACAACAAGATCCATGACACATAATAGTGTAGAAAAAATCTATTCTAAATCCTTCAATTGGAAAATGAATAGTAAGAGTCCAAAAAATATAACCCATTAGATATAAGAGAATTATGATAATTAACTTATTTTTTCACACATGGTGAAATAATTTAAAATATTTTTAATTCCCATTATCTCCAAATTTATTATTTTTTCTTTCATCACATATTGTTTATTTGTTATATAAAAATATATAAGAATGGGTAAATTTCACTATTTTTTATGTTCCTAGAAAAAGAATTAATTTTTTTACTATAAATAAAATTCAGAAAATAGATTCAAATGTCATATTTTCATTCTTTAGAAATTAGGATTTGTTTCATTCTACTTGTGTAAGATATATATTCATCAATAAGGGTTTTAAATAAGGCCATAACATGAGAAATATTTGGGTGTGAAGATGTGTCTATGATTTAATCAATTTGATAAAGGACTCAAAATTACTCCATAACTTTTAATAAAGTTGTAGGAGATAAAATTAATTTTATTACACCACCTATTGGATACCATACAAAATAATGGTGCCACTACTAGGGATCCTTGATTATTTATCCCTTTGTCACACACACACACCCTCTATATGTCTCTCTCTTATTATATCTTATCTATCAATGATTTAACTAAACCAAGAACATATATTAATATTTTACGGTTTAAAAAGATAGATCTAAATATTATATAAATATACACTTCGTATATTTACTATGATAAGTTTATAAAATTATAATATAACATAGGAAAATAATATGTATAATGAATACATCACAATAATATCTTTATATTATATTCCACATATGTAGAATATTTCATTTCCTATGAAAATTAAAAAAAACATTAATTGTAGTGTACAAACCTTTTTATGGGATATATATATAACATATATTCCATGAAATATAATATTTAAAATTTTAATTTATTTTTGATAACAAGGAGGAATGAATCTATAATGGTGATAAAGTATAATGTTAGTTCTTCCCATCCTATATATATTTATCCCCAAAATATTAGATCTGTATCATTATTGTATGATTTTATTTATCTATGATCAATTCTATGTCCCGCTCTTCTCTCCCTTATACAATCACCAATCATGTTTTTTGAAGAAAAATTTTTAAATGATAAATTACATGAATTTAATCCAGAAATTAAAATAACTATAAACTCAAAGATTAAATCGTTGTGAGTAGAGAAATCATGTAACATTGAGGAACCAATTTCTCATTCCCATGATTTCTCAAATGAAGATAAGATTAAAATTCACCTAATCTTATAAAACATGAACATATATAATTTGTAATAAAATAATTAAATACCACCAATGTAGAATATTTAAATTAAAACACCATGTTCACATAAAAAGAATTTAAATTTGTGTTGAGATTGGGTCGCATCCACCTTGTTCCATAATTCCATAGTATTCCTCATCACTATTGGAAAATAGACCTATCCCCACAGTTTTCCCCAAAACCATGGGGATAGGTACCCCTATACCCACGGTTTTGGGGAAAACCATGGGTATAGGTGAATTGTCAGGACCTATACCCACGGTTTTAAAAAACACTGGGTATAGGGGGTCTATCCCCACAGTTTTCCAAAACTATGGGGATAGGTCCTGAAAATTAACTTATACCCAAGGTTTTCTAAAACTGTGGGTATAGGGGTACCTATCCCCGTGGTTTTGGGGAAAACCATTAGGATAGGTTTGGGCTAAAATACCTATACCCACGGTTATGAAAAACAGTGTGTATAGGTTTCCCGTGTGTGCGTGGGAAAATTTTTTTCCCGCGGGAAGAAAATTTTTATTTGGCAGGAGTCTTATACCCACGGTTTACATAAATATATTTAACTAAATAAAAATATGTATACATAAAAGTAGTGTTGGGGTAGTGGTTAGGTGCTTCGTCTGTAGCAGAGAGGTTGCGGTTCGAAACCCGCAGGCCGTATTATTTTAGGACTTATACCCATGGTTTTGAAATCATGGGGAAAAGCCTTTGACACCGTGGCAATTGTGTATGTTTCATTGAGACGGTGACAGAACACATATACCCACGGTTTTGGAAAACCGTCGGTATAGGCTGGGGACCTATACCGACACTGTTCCAGCCCACGATTCCCAAAACCATGGGTATAGCCTATACCCACGGTTTTGGGGGCTATACCCACGGTTTTGAACCGTGGGTATAGGCTATTTTCCTGTAGTGCATATAGACCCATATAATCATCTCAATGAGTTTTATATAGTGTGTTCCACCATAAAAATCCTAGGCCTTTCTAAGGACCATATAAAAATTTGGTCCTTATCTTTCAATACTGATGGTATAGGAAAAGGTGGGTTATAATTCTATATAAAATAATGATTGATGGAAAACCTTAAAAATCTCTTATTTGAATTTTTTTTACATAAATCCCAATCTACATCAATTATAAAACATATTTCTGAAATTATGAATGCATAAAGGGAGACTATTCACGTATATTGGAGATATTGAAAAAAAATATTCCCTAGTTTCCCCCATCAAAAAATTATTTTAGACATTATAATTCAATATTTCAATTAGAAATTTCCCCCCATGGATCATTATATGATATATTATCTATCTTATGGCTCTATAGTGGAAACAATCCTCATAATACACATGAGATGGTGTATAATATAACTCCAAATGTAAAAACATTACATACAAATATAATAAAATCAACCTGAGGAGTTTATGAGGAAATAAATTTATACCCTGAATAAAATGTGGAAAATAAACTATAATAAAGTCATTCTCTCTTTATATAATTGGATCTTTCTCAACCTAAATCAAAATTACCATGGGTTCCTATCAAATTTGGATTTTTTTTATAAAACTAATTTATTTAGTTGATTTACTCTACCCTTGGTTTATTTTGATACTAGTGTATAATTATTGTAGGGTTCTCTATTTTGTAAATAACCTCTCATCTATTAGTAATCACATAGGGAAAAACTAAATAATAATTATTTACCAAAAAACTATTAAAAAAAATTTAAAACATAGTTTATCTAAAATACAATTAATAATAACAAAGCCTTTAAATTTATCTCTATTATCATTGACTTTAATAAAATGACCCACTAATTTAAATAAAACATAAATTTAGGTATTATTATATGGTGAGGGAAATGGTAACCCCAAATGTAATGTTATAATAGACCACTTGGTTAAATCATTGTTACTTGTGATATGACGTGGGACAACTAGAAAGCACTATTAGGATAATAAATATCTAAGGATATTGACAACTACTTACCCAACATAATAAAAATCCCAAATAATTCTTAAATATATGTTAATTTTCACTTTATTGTGGTAAAATATTTCTCATTAGAATGATTTTATGCAATTGGATGTTCATCCTTTAAAAAACTATATTTCTAACACACTAAAATATTAACGTGATGATAATAATATTAAAAAGGAGAAAATATATAATTAATGAGCCCCATGATTCTCTTACTTCCATATCATTGACCATATAATTTTATAAATTCATGAAAATATTTAATTACAAGAATGATAAATATATCATGAATATTTCAAATGATATATAATATATCATAAATTTATTAAATTTAGTTAAAAAATATTCACTAAATAACCTTTAATTGAATTTCAGGAACTTATATTTAGAAAAATATTGGATAATAGTCAGTTTAAAATTGAAATAAAGTATTGACCTTGATAAAATATGTTATACCAACCAAATACAAAGATAGTGGTGCATTAATGAAACCTTCCACTCTATGGGAGTCTTTATTTTTTATTTATATAAAAATTTATATTCTATAGTTTATGTGGTTTCGAAATCAGTTTAAAAATATTTACTAGTTTAAGAGCATCATTAAATATCCATCATGGAGTTACATTACATCCTAAGATGAACATGCCCAAATTTTTTAACCATGGATTTTATTTTGTGAGTGATGAATATAATATTCCATATATACTTCAGCATCCTTATGATGAAATATTTAAAACCCATGTTCATTATCCTCTAATACAAGTGTGTATTTTCCTTAAAATATAGGAGATAATCACCAATGTTTATAATTGAAAAATATATTTAGAGTTTTGGTGAGAAACATCTGTTTTTCATGACCTAAGTTCAATGAAACAAATAGGTTAGGAGAAATATTCACTTCTAATCAATTTGATTGAAGTTATAATCGAAGACACAAAAACATACTATTCAATCCTCAACCCACATTTATTTTTTTTATCCACTTTATTCATTCATTTTATAGGTTATAATTCTTGTTTTATGATATGTGTGGATATCAAAATGTATAATTTTTTTTATTTTAGTAGTTGAGTGTGTTAATTTCAAAAAATTGATTACCATTAATTATTCATAAAATCTAATTTCAATTTATTCATTTTCAATAGAGAATAAAAATAAGTATATAGGGAATTTCATTGACCACAGTCCATTATAATCTCTAACCTAAATAAATGAACAGATGTTGTAATAATAAGAACCACTTTACAATAGTTGAAAATATGTTTATCTTGATAGAATTAACAAAATTTATTGATTGTAGTTTATATCCTCTCTATAGACAAATAATTTATATGGAATTAACTTTTGATAATGTGTTAAATGGATTCATGATGGAAAATGAATAGTATATTTGAGGCATGATTACTAATATTAATGTATCACAAAAATTTATTGGATGAGTCATAATCTAAATAGTTAACTAAAATCCAGCTAAATCCCACCCTCCTTGAAGTTGTACAAATGGGGGTAGGAAAACTACCTGACTCAAGGATAAGAAATCCCAAATATCATATTAATATGTTTAACAAGGTTTGATTTGGGCATACAAAATCTAGAGTAAAATTATTTTCAAATGGATGGGATTAATTGTATCTCACATGTGTGCAAAATAAATTTCAATTTTGTATTGACTACCATTGATTAATCATGCCTCTTGAAAGAAACAACAGCATATACCTTCATTAACCAAATTTATGAGTTTATGAATTGTATGTCCAATTAGTATTTTCTTGAGGGATATTTGAGTTTAATAAAAAAAATATCCCCCACCGACTAAGAAAGATAATATAAACTCGACCAATTGAAACATTTGAATAATTGTGTATTAAATTTATTTTATGAATTTGTCTATGAAATTCGTATAGTATAATGTTGAATATTTTTTATTGATAATGTTTAAAACATCATGGAAATTATAATATATGGTTTACAATTTATGGATTATTTTTTGATTATTGTTTGTAACAACTAGATGTTTTTATTTTTTTATTAAAAGATATATAGTAGTAAATTGGTAGAATTTTAATTATTTGTAAGATTTGGCGATGGTTATTGGAAAAATCATTTATAGTTGGGGATTTCATGTTGATTAATCATAATTGGAAATAATTCATTGCATTCCATATCTGAATAACATTATTTAGGAGTGGTCATCCTTGGATCATGATGATTTTTTACTAACAAACCATTAAATAATTTGCTGACATCGCACATCCCTTATCTAGTTTATTGAAAAATGATTTCAGGTTTATATTCTGTAATAAGTTTTTGGATTTTTTATTTCACTAAATTCCCTTAACATCCCCTCCCATTATCCAAACGTAATGTTGGGGTATTATATTATATCTTATATTGGATTATATTATCATTTCCATTGAGTTAGATTTATAATGAATGATTGAGATAGATCCTCATTTCATGGAATATGAATTACATACCCATGTAAGTGCCATAGAAAACAACTTCATCACTAAAAGAAGGATAATTTCCACTTTATTTTCAATAAAAAAATCATTCATAACAATTGATTTAAAATAAATTATTTTTTCTCATCATGATAAACAGCAATTTCTTTAAAATTATACCATCTATAAGACCTTCCATATAATGTAGATGTTTTTTCTCATTATGATTGTCATATGTTTTTGAGAGAATAGATTGTAAAATTATGAATTTAACCACATATGTTGGAATTTCCAATAATTAGACGACCAAATTGATTCATCCGTCCCTACGAGAGAGTAATTAATGAATGTTAAAATATTTTTAACTAAACTTACCCATAGTATGTGGATGTTTCCAATTGTATAAAAAAACATAGTGTCCATAATAATTTTACCAATATAAAATCCTAGATGATTTTTCATCAGTAGTAATGCTAAATTTTGGAAGAACAATTCATGCATCTTATCTTTAGTGGCTATGTTTTTTATTATTCTGTCCCTATCCATGATTATATGTCTATTTTCATATTATCATTCCCTGGGTATTTTGTGTTATATTTTGGCTCTCAATGTATATATATAATGTTCTATGACAACAAAAATAATTTCAAAGAATTATATTGAAAAAAACAAATAGTATTCCAAGAAATGTACTTGACGCCAAATACAATAGAATATCTCCCATAGAATTGAATTTCCTTAATAATTTTATTTTTGACATTTGATTCAAAGGGAATTACAATCCTGGGGGGACTTCTATATATATAAATATTATTGGAAATTGATTATGTATCTAAATGGATTTAATCCAATAAAACTATTTCTGAAGAATCTTGATTATTTAATGAGTTTATGGGACCCCATATTTTTAGTAGCATTGTTTTTATGATTCATACAATTTTTTATCAAAGTTATAAAATCTATAATTTATAGATAAAACCATTCTACATCACTATTGTGGTTTCCATAATCTATCCAATGGATAACACTAAAAAACCAATAGATGCACCAAATTTTTTATCATGAAGTTAATAAAATATTAGAATAATAGTAAAAATCCTTTATTAATGGTTGTATTGTTTTCTTGGATGGTACACTTTTTTCATCCTATACACATATTAAAACGCCCCTAAAATTTTTAAAAAAAAATAATATCATTAAAAAGGATTTTTAACAAAATTTAGAGAAAAATAATAATTATTATTTATATAAAAAACAATGTAATACAAATCTCTTAAATACATGTGTGAAATGTAATTTGAAATTTTAAGAGTGGGAATAAATTCTATTTTAATAATTTAAGAACTCTCATAGCTATAAAGAGAATATGTAGGTTATCTATATTGATATTATTCCTCATTCAAATATCAATATTTGTGAAACTAAACACATGTAATATTATATGATGAAAATATCCCTAGATAAGGTTTGATTTTTATGTATTGGATGATATACAATTACACGAATTTATTAATTTTTTACTATATAGTTTTTTCCTAAAAATATTGGATAATGTTTTATTATCAATGGGAAGTGGATTAAACATTTCTACAAGGAGGTTCTAAATCATATAGTAGAGGAACTATAGTTTAAATTTTAAAAATCTTACAATATATAGTGGCATATCACTTCTTGTCGGGATTTTTTTATAAGATATTAATTTTTTTTCTTATATTAAGGGAAAATTAATTTTTATGTCTAGGGAAGGGAGATATAACGTAACTAGTATTTGAGGATTTTAAAATATTTATAAAAATGAAAAAAATAAAATTATTATTGTTTTATCATTTTGGATTATTTTTAATTGTTTTGTGTTATTATAATCAATTAATATTCAATATCAATTTTAATTTTTTGTCTTTTTAATTAATCAACATTTTTATATAAAATTTTATTTTAAATGTATTTTCATATAAAATGATTTCATAGAGTTTTATTTTCAGATATGGTTTAATAATTTTAATAATTTTTGAAATCCATGACTACGACTCACAAACCAACAGTAATATTCCAGGGTTGATAGGTATTCTAAACACAATTTTATATATTATTCTGAATACACACATGATCCTTTGAGAAAAACGGATTTGGTAACAAAAAATAATAAAGTATTAACTAATTTTCAAGGAATTGGTTTCATAAAATATTTTTAATATGACTTCTTCGATTCAATGAATATTTTAAATTTCATCATAAGACTAACCCTTTACATCAACCCTTGTTTATCCCTTAGAATCCATGAGTGGGATTATAGGTCTAAGCCACATTATAATTCTTTTTATACTTTTCTATATCTTTTCTAATTATATTTCAATGATTGTTCATTATTTGACTATGGGTGGATGGGAAATTAGTAAGTATCATTCTAGATGTAGCTCATAACTAGTTGCGTTAGGTGTGTAACTGCATTAGAGAATGGTTAGAGAAATTGACATGAGTCATTATTCAACATTTTTTAGTAAATTATATCATCTTATTATTCAGAAATCAATCTATGAAATTTGGATGAAATTTATTTCTATATTATATTTATTCTATGTCTTATGTTTATATAAAAAAATAAATGTCCATGAACAAAAATTAAATTAGTTCATTCCATTTTCATTTCATCTTTATTAATAAAAATTCATAAATTTGGAAAAGAAAAAAAAGGAAAATAAACTATTTTTGCGAACAAAGAACAGCCAATTTTATGCAATTATTGATACATGCATGTTAAATATCCATGAAATGGATTTTATTATTACATATTTTTGTGTTGAATATAATGAGTGTATTATTGAAGATTCAAATTAATATAAAGGAATTGTATTTAATTAATTTTGTCAACTACTTTTTCCCATAAATGTTTAAATACATTTACCAACTAACTAAAATATACAAAATAAACATGAAAATAACTCATGATCCGAATCAAATTTATGTATCCCAACTTATAGATATATAATATTTCACATTCCCATGGTGATACCAAAATTTATAAATGTATTTTAACACATGTAGATTAAATATATATTATGTGAAGTGTGAAATGAATATAAATGTGAGGTAGGTTATCATTGGTTATGGATAGATTCTAGAGGATGGATAAATTTAATTTTAATAAAAGAAAGTAAAGGTAATTTGGTTTCATGTATGGTGTATGATGAACTATATTTCATTATATACATTTTTAAAATTCAAAAAATTTAATCTTTCATGTTGTTTGGATATCGATATTTGATTTTTTTTCATGGGTCTGTAAATTTTTATATATGGGGGTATGATCGCATAGACAATTATATTATTTTTCCCCATTATTAATATATTTTATAATATATTTAATGTTTTTTCTCTCTTTATTTGATCATTTTTATTCAATAATAATTTTTTTTTCATTGTTTAAAATTTTATAAAAATAATACAATATCTCTATTTTTGATATTTTAATTGAAAAAGTAGTCTTTTATTATATAAATAAAACTATAAAAAATTATCCAAATTGGAAAAAATTGTGACTATATTGTTATTAAACATCATTTCACTCAACAAGAACAACTATTGAATCTGACCACATGGGACCAAAAATAATCATGTAAATTTGAAAATCCATTAGTGAGAATATTGATCAACCATAAGTAAATGTGTCATAACTCGAGCAATATAACACTATATGGGATTATTCTTGCAGAAATAAATAAAAAATGGGTGTCTCATATATACGTAATATATTGGGGACATTGATATAAAAATGGATTTGTAGTTAAAATACATAATCTAATTGAATTTATTCAAAATAACACTCAATACATATGTTATTCTTAGAAATTTCTAAACAACACAAAAGAATAATCATTTATTGGTGATGATGAAAAATGAGATCTAATCAAATTAAATTCTATTTTTAACCACCCAAAATATTATCAATATCCAAAAAATATTTCGACCATTGAAAAGAAATGGGGGGATACCAATGAAACTAATTCCATGACTATTTATGTTTCTTTTACTACTCCTTTGTATGACATGACATATGTACAACCTGGGATTTAAAAATATATTATAATCAATAAATTTAATATATTTAATAAAATTAATCACACACAAAACCAATTTATAAATATCCACATTATATGTTATTTTAAAGCAAGTTAAAGTGTTATAAACAATGATGATACAATATTTAACATCATTTAAAAAATTATAAATAATAATAAAACAAAATGTTAATATAATGATATAAAATATATTATTATAAAAAAAATTATTATGATTCATCACATATTGGTTTTGGATATCTATTAAATTTATTGATGAAATTAACATGATGATAAATTATTACACCTTATGTGTCAATTATATAAATATAAGAACTGAAATTTTTATGATTGAGGGATAAAAAATAGTTTTGTTTTAAAAAAATAATTTTTTATATAATAAATAATTCCTATTTAAATGATAAATTCCTATAAACTAAATATTTTTGTTTTATAAAATAATATTCAATTTATTATTTATATTGTCAAAATTATCTTGGAATGAAATATTTTTAAGAAGGAATTTTTTTGTTTTAATTTCATGGAATATAGTTATCAAAAAAATTTCAACATATATGAGTTCATTATGATATATTATTGAAACTAAATTATGAAATTTTTTTCATAATAAATTATGAGTTTATCAATTAAAATTATACACTTAAAAATATTATGTCTAATTTATTAACCTATGTATTATATTTGAGATCCTATGTAATTTTTTTTCAGGAAATCATATTTAATGAACTATAGTTTAATTATATTGAAATAGTATTAAATATTTTTAGATATATATATATATATATTGTTAGGAATCATAATATAAAATTTTCTATTATGGTAATTTTTATTTTTATTCATAAAAATATGTTACCAATGAAAAATATCGGTTATCATGGTAAAAGTATTTTTTCATAAAAATGTAGTTGAGAAAATCCTAAAATTTCAGAAACATTATCCAGTAATTTTTGGATGATAGTTTTATTTTCCATATTCTTCCCAATTCTATGTTTTTTCAAATTCTGGATCATCATTCACTGATTATCAGAAGAGATCGATATAATGTTTTGAAAATAAATAAATGCCCCACCCCTTTCAGTTATAAAATGTGTCCATCAACACCCCCAATCCCCACCACCATATTCCTCTAACCCAACGAAAATATACACATTCCCCCCCAAATACTCATATCGATTCTTATTATTCCTTCTCTTATAAAATGAAAATACTATTTAGTGTAAATACATATTTTAATGGAATTGTTTCAAAGAGTATGCTAAAAATAGAGAATAAATACTTTTTATTTCATTTAACTTATTTCTCCTTTACGTACAGAAATTATATTATAAAATAGATAAAATTAATAAATTAATATCAAAATGACATGAAAATAATATTATTTCAATGGAAAAATCATTTTCTACCTTTCTCCCACTTTAAATATATAAAAATGTTGTGTCTTCAGTGTGTATTAATCTTGCTCCCTAAAAAAGGTATTTCATTTCTCATCACTAGATTCAATGAATGGTTATAAATATAAATAAACTGAAAATATTTTTTGTGAATAAAATATATTATATTTCTAAAATATTAATTATTATCTACCCTTATTTTATTCCATTGAAAAAAGAAAATGTTACTCATCTATACATGAACACTACCACCTCTATGAAAATATCTAGACCATTTTTCTACACCACCTTAAATGGATGGTTCTAAAAATTTATAAAATAGGTAAATAATATATTCACTAAAAGATTATGATTCTGTAACCAAAACAATTTCTCATAGAATAGAAACATTAAACCAAAACAACCATGTAAAATGAACCTGTAAACCTCAAAATAATGATATTAATAAAGAATTGTTGGAAAATGTGAATTTGAAAAATATAAGGTGAATATATATAGCTAGATATGAAATAATATATTTTTATATATTAATAATTTATATAAATTTATTATATTGGATGATATATCATCAAGGAAGAAATTCAATAGTTATCGTAATGGTTTATATTACAATAAATATTTCTAATGTGATTATAAATGATTCATTTTTCCTTAAGAGAACAATATTATATTTATATCTTAAAAAAATCTATATTATACTCCAATATTCAATATTTTGGTAGGGGGTACATTTATACATATCATTTAAATGCCATTTGTTTTTAGTATGACTCAATTTTTGAGTTATATAAAATTTTTAAAAAGATTTTTTTATATCCTGTATAGAACAAACCAGTTTTCTAAAAATCATATCATTTATTCATAAAATAAATTTAATTCATGTTTTTAATAGAATTTTACTAGAAATGTTATTCACATTATTAATTATATTTTTAGTTTTTAAATATTACATAACAAAATGGATATTATTTCATATTTTTAAAGCTGTATTTCTAATTCATTTACAAAAATATTTTTCATCCATGTCACAATCCATTAAGGGTTTTTATGATTTAACCAAGAAATAATTAAATGATTTCATACCACTTCTTTCCCTAGATGGATTTTAGTAATATTCACTTTGTTCTTTCATGAATCTCATTTTTTCACACTTGTTAATTTATTTATGATTATATTGCAATTGTTTTTGTGATATTATGGCACACATATAGATATTTTTCAATATGTGATGGGTGCAACAAGATATATATATATATATCACCAATGAATTGAATAAATCTCATGAAAATATATTATAGGGAACAAGGATTAAACAAAATACATGATGAGACTCGGTGCACTATGTTTATGAAAATAAAGAGTGAGTCAAATACACTTTCTGAATCAATACAAATTTTTTGTTTGAATAGGGAGTGATATCAATCAATTATGTAACACAATATAATATGATCAATGGAATGGATGTGAACCCAATACAATATGGGAGAATATCCACTATTTTATAATATTCTTGGAACGTATCCCTTACTATATAAATGAGTTTTTTTTGAGTTGGTTAATTTTATAAATTTATAGCTTATTCTTGTGATAACAAATCACTAATCATGACTAATTATTTATGGTTACACTCTCTTATGACCCATACATTTTTTCAGGACGAAACAATATTACATGAATCATTATTTATTTCTATGACTTGTTTGTCATGTGTTTTTATGTTATGATAACATCCTCATTATCTTATTCAAATTTTATCTTAACTTATGTTCATCGATTGTTATCTATCATTATTACCATTAATATCCATTTAAGCTCACATGTTCCATTTACCTTTGATACGATGAATGTATTAAGTATTATATGTCTAAGAGGGGTAATTTATGAGATGAACATGTTGGATATTATAAATATTTATTTTAAAAATATTGTATTATGTATATAGCCTCCAAATAAAGTGAAAAATTAATATATTTTGGGTCGTATTATCGTGATATAAAATGAACAATTTTTTAAAAATGATGGTATATAGATATATATTATTCTCATTTTTCATTAGTTGGTATTATTTTAGGGTTTAGATTTTTTAGATTAGGATTATAAAACTATAATTAAAACCACATGGATAGGTGATTATATAATAACTATTAAAAACAACTGGTAAATTATATATTTTTTATATTTCAAGAAATCACATATCTATCTAGATAAAAACAAGTTGATTCATGAAATATAACAAAATCAACTAAGGTTAATAACAACTGAAATGGTTTTTTATTTTTAACTCAATCATCACTAGGAGCTTGAAAAATAATCCTAACTACCTACTATGTTTGAAACTCCTTGAGTGTATGTATTGTTAAATTCATATTCTTATTATAAACTATTATGATGGATTTGAATATATAAATATAGGTTATAAATCATATTAATGAATGGACATGGAATTCACTGACTGAATCCAAGATTATCTTGGGTTGGAAAAAATTTATATAGTTTTCGACATCTTATTTAATATATTTTCTATCATAAGATTTATTACACTAATAAATGTTCATGGAAACTCACATAAGACATTTTGGGGTAATTAAATGATTTTAGCCTATATAAAATGTGGATAAGTACATATACTATGTATTTATGATCATTAAATGTCATAATTTTATATGGTTTTACCCACTCATTTATATATTATTATATTTTAAATGGTATTAAATTCAAAACTCAATTATAAGATATTGTATTATTTGTGACTACACTAAATTGTATGATCATGGAATAGAAATACTATAACTTTTCTCTAATATATTCATGTTGGAATACTCAAGAATATTTCCTAAAGGGTTTATTTTTCATACCCAAAAAAAGATGTTTTGTTTCAATAGAACATACTTATAATGATTAACTAATTTCAATGAATCCTTATGAAAATTCCCTAAACAATTATAGAAATATAAAGAAACCATATTAAAATATTGAAAAGGGAATAATATAAACTTTTAAAACCAAATGGGATGCCCCAATTCTTTTTGTTGTGAATAATTATGGGTCAGTGCCTGTGTTAAATTGTTATCAGAAACCTGACAATGAAAATATCAATAAAAAGTATCATATAATATGTATTTATGATTTGACAGTAATTTTTTAGATCTCATACTTTTCAAATTTTTATCTTCAATATGGAAATCATCAATTATGGGTAATGAGTTTTTCATAATGAAAAACAATCATATCTATTATGGATAATAAAAATTTACAGTGATTTCATTTTCATTCACTAATTCCCATGATATATTTATGATTATGATAAATAGTTTATTAATAGATTACATTGATCAATTTATTGTAGTTATTTAATATTATATTATCATATATTCCATGAGTATGTAAGGGTCTGAAGATCATCAAAGGATTGTGAAAAATACTATATGCTATGATAAATTGTATTCCAAAATTAGAAAATGTGAATATTGGATATATAAAATATCATTATTGGGTCATTTAATTACGTGTTTGGGTATATTGATAGACCCATTGACATTAGAAGTGTCACAAGGTGACCCAACATATTACAACTGTTGTTATTTATATTTATATTTGAGTCTTTTGGTTTCATAATGTATTAAAAATTTTATTATATTAAAACCAAAATGAAATAATCTAAACTAAATGGAAAATGATTTAGTAATAATGATGATAACAATATTTTTTAGTTTTATTATTATTATTATGTTATTTTTAATATTTTTGACAATAATATTAATAATATTGTTATTATTAATATTATATATGGTTTTTTAAGAGTATATTTTTTATTTTCCTTATTTTTTTCTATCATTCTTCTTTCATTCTCCCTCATTTACCACATCCTTCCCTTAGTTTGTGCACATCCCTCCCCCATGAAGTTTCCTCCTCTCATTCAAATAGTTCAGTACACTCCATCACCATAGCTTGTGTTGACCTATCTGATGTCAGGCCCTCTACCTACACGCACCTCCCTCCATCCTGATGCCTCTTGCACTGACACACACAACAGACCCACTCAACCCGGTGTGTGCATCCTCACCTCCAACGCAACCCCCATATGGATGCATGACACCCCCTCCGCTCTTACCGACGCTGATCACCACTGGTGCAACCCCGGGTTAGACCTTTCATCCCCCTCGATTGTGTTTTCATTCATGTATCTTTTGGGATTTCGTTTTTTTCCCTAGATTTTAGGGTGTAAATTAGGGTTTGAATGTTGGGTGTTTTTTAAATTTCATAAATTAGGGTCCTCCTAACCTCCCAGTCATGCGTATGGTGTGTGACTGATGTTTGACACCAAATTTCGGGGGTTTCGACAAAAATGGTTGGTGGTTCCGTGTATAATCCATATTTGGCTCATTATTTTTATTACATGGAAAGTTGAATGTGTTACTCAGTTAATATGTGGGGTGTGAAATTAGTTTTTAAATGTTTTTCATGTACATTTAAATTTACTGTTTCATCTTTAGATGAAATTGAGAACATTTCATATTTTACTCATGTTGTGTAATTTTATGTCAACTTATAAATCATTAAATTGGTTATTTAAATTATTTAACTGATGTGAATGATGTTTTTAAAGGTTTTTAGTGTGCATTTAATTTTTTAAAAGAATGTTTGGTTTTTTGATGTATTTACATGTAGTGTTTCATTGGTATATTTCTATAAATTTTTAAATGTTTTATTGAATGATATTTGTGGTGAAATTTTTGTTTTTATGTGTCTGTGTTGGGTGATTAGTAATAAATGAAAATTTTAAATGATAATGGGTGTATTTTTAGTTAAAACATTAGGCAGTTCAATTTTTAACACCTTAAAAAATACTAAAACGATTTATTTTATTATTTGGGTGGCCAGAAGACCATTTTTTGTAGCATTGATGAATTGTTAGAATTTTAAAGTTATAATTTGTAGGAAATTGAGTGTTTATTAGGTGTGTCGCATGTTTCATCATTCATGGATGTTTTATGACTTCTGGAATTGATTTATTAAAGGTCATTAAGGCATGGAAATCTGGTTCAGTGTGGTATTATTGGGAATTTTCCATTAAAAGTATATTTTTAATGGTTTATCTTTGGTGGAATCTCTTGAAGACTTATTTTGAAATGATTTTTAGAATGATTAAGTGTTTAAATTGTTTTATTAAATTATATGTGTAGTGCGGGGTCCCTGATTCATGGTTTGGTGTCACCTAGTCTAAGGTGACTTACCTCTATGTGCATGAAAATGTATATATATGCGTGGCTGTGTGTGTGTGAGGGGGGTCCCTATTACATGTATAATCATTAATGTAAGTTAATATACATGTACAGGGCTAGGTGTTCCCATGTATATATGTGAAAATGCATATGTAAGTGAGTGGTGACTAGTATATGCATATAAGCATATGTGTAAGGATCCCCTTGCACATGCTCATAGCCATACAAGCATGTACATAGGGGCTAAGTGTCCTTACATGTATGTGAAGGTGCATATTCATAGTGGTGGAGGAGAATATTTTAGTTTGAAAGCACCAAGATCCAAAGTGGGTGGCTTAGTTGCTCCTCGATGCAGGTCCCCTATTCATATGACATTAATTTGAATTTCATAATTTCATGCTCATTTTAAAAATATTTTTTACATTTACGCTATATAAACATGCTGTGAAAAATGGTGGAAGTTACTAGAAATGATTATGCATTTTTTTTGAAAATTTAAATATATTTCTAATTCCCATTGGTCTTATGTGACTTTTCAAGAATATTGATTATGTAAGTGGTTTTGAATTGGTAATGATTATTTCTAAAGGCATTTGGCCATCAGCCAATAAGTTATAAAAAGTGTTCCATGTATGTAATTAATCTCTCTTGGAACATTAATAATGCTTCATGAAAAATAAAAACATATCTTGAGGCACGCCCCCTTTTTTATAAAATGATATGTTTGAGGAATGATCAATTTGTGATCTGTGCCTAGTAAAGAAGATTTTTCATTATCACGTGATGAATATAGAGGGATGCACTCAATGTGGGAGATCAATGGTGAACGGTTGGATGTGTTTTTTTAGTAAATATAATGATAAGTAAATATTTTTTTAATAAAAACTCACAACCACATTAAATGAAGTAGAATGGAAAACATGGGCATCTAGGTTGGAGGTCTAGGACTAGTACGATAAATGATATGTAACTTGTTTATCTCAGTTTCATCTAGAATGATCGATTGAACAACACTAACTCAACTTATGAATTACTAAGGGTCTTTGTTTCTTGGACATGGTTAATGAGGGTCGTGGTTTCTAAGCCACATTTTCTGAGGTTTGGGGTTTCTAAGACATGTTTCACCAAGGTTCGAGGTCTCTAGGGTCCAACTTGTTCTAGTTACCTATAGGGATTTCCCATGGTACTCATTTGCGACATAATTCTTGGGATTTAATTTTCATTTTAGTTGTTTTCTATTCGGTTACTTATTTGTGAAAATCATATTTTAATGTAAATTGGTTTCTTATAATTTGAAATGTAAATTCATTCTTGGAACCTATTATTAAATTATAGTGGAAGAGAAATGCTTTAATTCAAAATGTAAACAAGTTAATTAAATTTCCAAATCTTGGAAAACATTATTTTATTATGTCATATTTTCAAACAAGAAAGTTTTTTTACTTCATATAAATGTAAAGGGAATAGGGAATTGTTGTATCTTGTAATTCATTTTGACAATCTCTCTTCTCACATTTAATTTTCATTTAAGATTCAGGTTCCACTAGTTTTGGATCCCTCTTGGAGCAAGTGTAGTTTTTGTTATGTGGTGACCCACGAGGTCACTTTTGGTGTGTCTCATTGCTTCGTTTATTCTTTTTTTTGTAGCCAATTTGTTTATATTATTATTTTTATTTATTTTTTCAATTTATGATTATTTTAATTGTCTTTATTATGGTCCAAATCATTCCAAACTGGTTATATCAATGCCCTATACAATTTTCCACCCATGGGGTCGAGAAAGCCCATTGGGAAATGTTGCGGACTAACTCGGGTGGCTTGTTTAGGATCGACCTCTGTTAGTTCATGAAAAAATGGTATCAATTGAGGCCCTTGTTATTTGGGGTGTTATGTATCATGGTGATTAGCTGTGTCCAGACTTGAGAGGTAGTATAGGAAGGATTTCATGAACCCTTTCCTATCCAGAGACTCGAGTTTCCAGTGGTTGTCCAAGATTGGAATTTTTCTTTTGCTTGTTATATGTAGATAAAGTATAATAACGGAAGTGATACAGTTTTGTGCAGCTAGTTTACATGGAGTAGTGAACCATGTACATCTCAATTGCATTGTTCAAGATTCTTCTTATGATGGATGCTCATTTGGAGTATAGTTTCTTAATCCATGTTACTTTGTTGGAATAGCCAGTAGTCCTTTATTTTTGGATGTTTGGATGTGATTTATGTTTGTGATTAGTTTTGACTTACATAAGTGGATTTTAAAAAATAAATTTTTTCATATAAAAAGGGGTTTTCAAAAGGGAATTTTGTTTTGGAGTGGAAATGTTGTTTTGAAATGGATTATCTTTTCATTTAATGTAATTTTTGGTTTCAATAAATAAAATGGGTGGTGTTTTGGAAGTAGTTTTATGAACATGTTAACACTTTTGGAATGTGAATTGGAAATTTTTTGGGTATTTAGAAATTTATTTCTTTAATTATATGTTACATTTTCAAATTGTTTGAGAATTATTGTTTTAAGTTGAATGATCTTTTTTGAAAATAAGATGTGTTTTGAATTAATCCTTGGTATTCCTTTGAGAGATCATGTATATAGTGGTATGCATGTGGGATATGGATAATTGGTGGTATGTGTGGTTAGGTGCTAGAGGTATCACAATGTTATATTTATATGTGAGACTTTATGGGATACCAATGGTGGGTACTTAAGTTGTATTGTTTTCTGAAAAATTGTTTTCAAAAAAGAAATTTAAAGGTTTTGATAGGTGAGTAAGAAATTGTTTAGTGTTATTGTTTCGTGTTAGGTATCCTTTTTCACAGGTTCATGGTTTTGAAATACATAATTGTGGTTGGAATAGTGATTTGAATTTGACTTTTATATTGTTACTGAAGTGTGTAATTTTTATTTTTGATGAGTTATGATTTGTCTTTGTCCCTCTTATTTCAAAATTGTTCACCTAAAAAAGTACCTAAAGTTTCTAATGAGTCTCTTATAGTTATTGTTTATACACAGACTCTTAGCGGAGTGGTGGAATTAAAATAATTTGGGTTTTTTTCCATCATTCATGGTGATCATGATCTATCGAAGGTAGAAGAATGGATGGGTGAAATCGTAGGTGTTTTCATGTTATTAGAAACTCCCAATGCTATATGATTAGATGCTTGTTTGGTTTCATTTAAAAGTTCAACTTTGGATTCACGGAAGAAGATGATCCTATCGTTATTGCATGATGGGATGTCTTGAATGGTTTTTAAGACCACTCTCTTCCTGTGGTTTAACCTTGAGGAAGTGATGGTGAGGAAAGTGGAAGATCTAGAGAGATTCCGCAAGGCCAAAGAACAGTTAAGGTTTACATCGGGAATTTCAAGGGGTTGATTTCCATTTCCCTAGAGATAACATCATGGAATCAGCTGAGGTTTCCCTTTTGTGGGGTCTTCATCCTGGGTTCCTAGACATATTATTTTTGGGGTTTGGGAAGGATTCACATCCAGAGAGGAGAGATAACTAGATGGATTTGTCTCAGCCAATCGTTCTTGACAATTTCAACTTATCTTAGTCAGTCTAATCTCTTGTTTTCTTCTGGTGTGGCTGGTTAGGGTACATTAAGTATTCTTTTAGTCATCCTCTAAAGGCATTCCATCGGTGTGGCCATTTTGGACACATGGAGAGGTTCTACTAGCAGTATCGTCAGAAGGTGTCTCAACCGGAGGATGTCAGCTTCTAACTACGGGGAAAAAAATACTTCATGACATCAGAGCTCTATCCATAGGTCTTGGAGATAATATTTTCACATAGTCAAGAATCATTGGGTGTGGGGAACCATGGTAAAACTTTTCTCTATATTTCATGAATTGGGACAGTAAAAATTTCTTTATTCAATATACCTCATATTTGAAGGTTGTATTTACTTTAAGTGGAATAAAGGTTCTTTTTTCTCATTGTGGTCTTTATTCTTTGAATATGACACTTTTTTGTTTGAAGGTGTGGTGATCTTGTTTTCTTGTAATTCTAGTAGTTGAGCCTACTCAAATGTGAACATTGATGTTTGTATCTTTGTGGCTTTGAGTCTCGGGATGATTTTCTCTCTTGTGTGGTTAGATCATTTGGTGACCTATTCTTGTATTAGGATGTTCTCATTTTGGAGAAGCATTTGTCATAGAAAATAATGAAAATGGGTTTGGTCTGCGATTCGATTTGGGGTCTTTTGTTGGGAAACCCATGTGGTGGAGGTTCAGTTTGTACTAAGAGTTCGTTGGTCAGTTTGTATTGGGTTTCTCGTATCGATCCCTACAGCTTGGCCAAATATATTTAGTTTTTAACTGGCGGGAAGACCCTCCATGAATATTGTCATGCCATTTCTGAGAGTTAGTTTGTGTGGGAGTTTTGGTCTATGTTGGCGGTTTCCTCTTTGGATGAATATAGCAGTTCATGTGGTAGCCAATGCTGAGATTCTCAATGTTTGTTGTGAATGTCGGGTTCTTTTGGTGGGGAGAACCCTCCTCGTTTCTTGACTGCTCTTCTCTTGGTAGATTCTTTTATACTTGGTTGGGTGAGATAGATTGAGTGTAAAGTCACCTCGATTTCGTGATTTTTTTGGGCTTGTTTTGTTTCATACTCAAGTTTGATGCATCATTTGGGTGAGTGAATTTCTAGGGGAAGAATGATTTTATGGTAGAGAGAATTTTCATACCTAGACACCATATATTTTTGTTGTCATTATTTATATTTATACTTTATTTTTTTGGTATCTTAATGATTAAAAAAGATAATAAATTGAAATCAAAATGAAATAAAATTAAAAAAATGGACAAAATTTTAATAATAGTAATGATAATGTTATTATGTAGTATTATTATTATTATTATTAAGTTATTATTATTATATTTTGGTTTTTAGGGTTATCTTTTCTATTCTTTTCCTTATTTTTTCTCTTTATTTATTCTTTCATTCTCCCTCATTTCTTTCACCCATGAACTAGTTTACACTCTACCATCCCCTATATGGGTCCCTCCCCACCTTCCCCTAGTTTGGCGCATTCCCTCCACCTAGCTAGCACCGACCTCTCTTCCATCTGGCCATATTTTTATTCGCACGACCCTCCAACTCGATTCCTCTTTCCATGGCGCAGAAAACATCCCCACTCGACCCCGTACATGCGGCCTCACCTTTGGGGAGACCCCTACTAACGGTGTGACCCCCCCCCCAATTATCGGTGCTAATAACCTATAATGTAACCCTAACTAGACCCTTCTTTCCCCTTACGAGGGTTTTTATTCTTTTTTTTGGGATTTGGTATTTCCATCTTTTGGGGTGTAAATTTGTGTACTAATCCTAGGTGTTTTCGTTTGATTTCATGAATTAGGTCTATGCATGGGTCACTTGTCACGAATTTGGTGTGTGATTGATGTTTCATACTGAATTTTGAGGGTTTCAACATCAAAGGTTCGTGTTTCCATGTATAATCAATATTTGGATTATTATTTTTCTTTCATGGTTAATTTAACGTGTTACCTAGTTAATAGGTTGGGTGAAAATTTAGGTTTCAAAAAGGATTCATTTGAATTTAAATTTGGAGTAGCATTTTTTGATGAAATTTTGTACATTTCACGTTTAAATATTGTTTTTTTATTTGATGTCATTTTATAAATCATGAAATTGGTTATTTAAATTCAGTTAGTGATGTGGATGTTGTTTGGAAATGTTTTTAGTGTGACTTTGATTTTTCTTTAATTGAATTTGTGGTTTTTTAAGTAAGTCCATGTAGTGATTCTTTGTTATTTTTTTATGAATTATCAGATGTTTTATTAAATGATATTGATGGTGAAAATAATGTTTTTATGCATTCGTATTGGGTGGTTGGTTCAAATGCAGAATTTTAAATGAAACTGGGTGTATTTTTAGTGAAAATTTTTTTCATATAATTTTTTTAATGCTTTACAAACTACTCAAAGGATTTATTATATTATTTTTTTGGTTGGCAAAAAGTTTTGGGTAGAATTGATGATGTGTTATAATTTCAATGTTGAAGTCTGACATTAAATTTTGTGTTTTCAGGTGTCTCCCATGTTGTGTCATTCATGGTTGTTTTATGACTTCTATAATTGATTAATTAGAGGTCATTAAGGATGTAAAATCTGGTTGAGTGTAGTATTGTTGGAAATTTTATTTTAAAAGGGGATTTTTAATGGGTTTTCATTAGTGAGAACCCATGATCCTTTATTTTTACATGTTTTGTAGACTGTTTAAGTGTTTACGTTTTTTTTATTAAATTATATGTGTAGTGTTGCGTCCATGTTTCGTGGTTTGGAGTCGTCATGTCTAAGGCGACTCACCTATGTATGCATATGTAGGTATATATATATATATATATATATATATATATATATTTGTGTGAGTTCCCCCATTACATGTGTAGTCATCCATGCCAGTGAATAATCATGTTTGGGGCTAGGTGTTCCCATGTATATATATGAAAATACATATATCAGTGAGTGGCAACTAGTATATGCATATAAGAATTTGTGTAAGGATCCCATTGCACATGTTCATGGTCATTTGGGTGTGTGTATAAGGGATAGGTGTCCTTGCATGTATGTGAAGGTGCATATACATAGTGGGGGAGTATAATCTTTTATTTAGAAATGTGCAATAGCTGAAGTGGATGACTTGGATCCACCTTGAGGTAGTCCCCCTATGCATATTCCTTTAATTATAATTTCATAATTTCTTTCTCGTTTAAAAAATATATTTTAAATATATCATATATAAAAATGTTATGAAATCTAGTTGCAGTTGCTAGAAATGATTATGGTATTATTTAGGAAATTCAAATTTATTTCTAACACCCATTGGTGTTAAGTAACATTTCATAAAAATTGATTCCCAATGTGGTTTTTTATTTCTTATGTGTATTTCTAAAGGTGTTTGTACATTGTCCTATCAGTAATAAAAAGGTTACCTATATGTAATTATTCTCTTTTGGAACCTTAAGAATGTTTTATGAAAATGAAAAACCACTTTTGAAGAACACCCCCTTGTTTTAGAAAATGATGTTCTTGTTGAATGTGTGATTTGTTATATGTCCATAGTAAGGAGGATTTTGAATTATTGTTTGACAGAAAAAGGGGGATGCTCTCAAGGAGTGAGTTCAGTGGTGAGAGGATGGATGTGTTTTTAAGTAATTAAAATGATAAGTACATATTTGATTTATTAATAAACACTCACCACCAGTTGAAATGGAGAATAATGGGAAACTTAGGTATCTAGGATGGCTGGTTAGGACTACTACACTAAATCATATGTATGCGGTTTGTCCCAGTCTATTCTAGAAGGATTGATGCAACAACACTAACTCAACATATAAATGACCGAGGGTCATGGTTTCTAAACCACAGTTACTAAGTTTCATTGTTTCTATGCCATGTTTTCTTAGGTACATGGTTTCTAAGCCATGTTTCACCAAGGTAAGAGGCCTATAGAGTCCCAATTGTTCTTGTTACCTATTGGGATTGCCCATGGTTCTCGTTTGTGACAAGATTCTTGTGATGTAATTTTTATTTCATTTGTTTCATAGATGATGTTTAATATGTGAAAACCATATTTTAAATTAAATATGTTTCTATTCATTTTGAAATTTTAACAAATTCTTTGAACCAATTTTGAAATTGTAGTGGGAGTGAAATGACTTAAATGAATATTCAAACATGTTAAATTATTTTTTAAAGAATGAATAAAATTATGTTATTGTGTCCTATTATTAATGTATCATGTTTTGGATTTCATATAAAAGGAAAGGGTATAGGTTGTTGTTGTATCTTGGCATTACTATTGAGCATCTCAATTGTCACACGTACTTTTTTATTTCAGTTTCAGGTTCTTATAGTTTTGGATCTATCTTGGAGAAAGTGTATTTTATGTTCTGTGGTGACCCACGAGGTCACTTGAGGTATGCCTCATTACATCATTTATTCCGTTTTGACTCCCAGTTTGTTTAGATTATTTTATTTTTTATATCTATTGGTTTAGTTTAAAATTAATAATCTATCTTTCTTATTGGCCATATGGTTCCCAACTGGTTATCTCGATGCTCAACACTAGTTTCTATCCCATGGGGATTAGTAATTCCCATCGAGCCATCCCACGGACAGACTCAGGTGACCAGTTCTAGGTCAACCCGTGTTGCTTCATGACAAAATGGTATCAGAGGAGGCCCCTGTTATTTGGCATGTATGGTAGCATACTTATTAGGTGTGTTGGTACTTGAGAGGTAAGTATTAGAATTACATCATGAACTCTTTCTTGTCATGATAATCGAGTTTCAAAGGGTAGTCCAAGATTTGAATTTTTCTCTTCCATGGTTTGTGGTGATTAAATATGAAAATGGAAGTGATCCAGTGTTACATGAAGAGTTTGAATGGATTAGAGTTTCATGTATAGCTTGACTGTATAGTTCAAGATACCTCATGTGGAGGATGATCGCTCATATCATGGTCTCCTAAGCCATGTTACATGGTTGTCATATTCACTAATCCGTTATTTTTGGACGTTTTGATGTGATTTATGTTTTGGATTAGTTTTGATTGACTTCAGTGGATTTCAAATATCAAATTGGTTCATAGAAAAAAGGGTTTGGAAATGGAATGTGGTTTTGAAGTGGAAAAGTGGGTTTGAAATAGAAATTTTTTTCATTTAATGGAATGTGTTGCTTCATCGGAAAAAATGGGAGGTGTTTTGGAATTTATTTTGGGATCTTAGTAACTCCTTTTGGAATTTGAATTAGAAATTTTTTATGGATTTGGAAATTTATTGCTTTAATGAAAAGTGACATTTTTAAATTGGTTGTGATTTTGAGCTTTATGTTTAATGCTCCCTTTTGAAAATGTGATGTGTTTTGAATTAACCCTTGGTAATCCTATGCGGTACAACATATATAGAGGTATTCATGTTTCATAAGGTTAATTGGTGTTATGTGTGGATGGGTGCATGAGCTAGAACAAGGGAATACATATACTTGAGACTTTATGGGATTCCAGTGGTGGGTAAATAAGTTGTTTTTTTGCGGATTTTTTTATCAAAATTGTAATTTAAATGTTTCGAAAGGTGAGTAAGAAATTTCTTCGTCTTCCATTTTCTTTTATGGAATCCTTTTTGTGGGTTATTTGTTTTGACATACTAAATTGTGGTTGGAATATTGATTTGAGTTTGAGTTTTAACTTGTGATTGAAGTGTGGAATTATGATTTATGATGTGTTTTGACTGTGATTGGAACCTCTGGTTTTTTATTATGCATCCCAGAAATGTCCTAGAGGGTTCTAATGAGTCTCTTCTAGTTTTTTTTTCTACTATGACATTTAGTAGAGTGGTCGAATTGAAATCTTTTCAGTTGTTGTCTATATTTCCAAAAACCTGTGATCTATTGATGGTAGCAGAGTTTCTTGGATAATTCATTGGTGTTTTTAGGTCATTGGAAACTCCCAAATACATGAGAGTCCATGTTGTATGAGTTTCGTTTAGAGGATCATCATTTTATTTATGAAAGAAGATGATCCTAGCATAGTTTCTTTATGGGATGTCTTGATAGGTGGTTAAGACCACTCCCATTCGATGGTTTATATATGAAGAAGTTAAGGTGGGGAGAGTGGCATAGCTCGTAAGTGTCCACAAGGCCAATAAACAACAACATCTTATATCAGGTATTTTAGGGGGTTGATTCTCTTTTCTCGGGAGGTAGCGTTGTGGAATCAATTGAATTTTCTCTTATGCATCATCTTCCTCAAGGGTTCCAAGATAGATTATTTTTGGTGTTCGAGAAGGTTTCCTATCTGGTGAGGATAGAGAAGTGGAGGAACCTATCTCAGACAAGTCTTTTGGACAATTACATCTTCCATTAGTCGGGCCTCTCTCTTGTTTTCATCTAGCATGGCCGATTTGGGTACTTTAAGTTTCCCTGTAGTTTGGTATTATATCTCAATCCATTACATCCCATACACCTTGTATGGATCCTGAAGTCATCACATCCTATACACGTTACACCAATAGTAATCCATTTAAATCTATATCCAAAATAAATGTGTGTGAAAACCACAAGCCATTATAGATCATTACACATATATATGGGGAAAACGATCCACCACATATACTATTACAAGTAACAACCAAGAGATTATAGATGGTCCAATGGATGTAGTCAGCCATCAATCCTCCCATTGGGATGTTAGGGAAAACACACCTCCTAGGGCTCAGACCCCTGAGGTGTCATTTTATCATACTAATAGGGTGGAGTAGCCTATATAAAAAAATTACATGGTATAATATTTCCCACAACCACACTATGTGAAATTCATAGTATCTAATTCAGCTTCAGCTAACGTCTCTCAGACTCTTGACTACCACAACTAAGACTGGATATTCTATAAGCACACAACCATTTATGGAGATATAATAAGTTACTTTATCTATTTCTACCAGTTCTAGTTTATGTTAATTAGTTATTAGAAAATTAACAAAGCATCATCGACTCAACATTATATTTTTTTAACATTCCATTAAATAAACATGTCCTCCAAGCATAACCAAAGTGTGTCCATAATTCCTCATATGAATAAAATCAACATTGCATCATAGAAAACTCCATCCCTATCGGTTAAAAATCATTAATTAATTTTGTTAACAATATTAACATCTTTCATAATTATAGCTATTCTATGAAATAATTCTATGCTACCAAATCAAAGGGTCTCAATATGGTGAGTAGGTGAGATACGTGTTCATCTATTTCCTCATATAGCAGGAGCATAGACCTATCATTCATTGAGATTCTAACCCCCCAAAAAATGTTGAATACCCTACGCATCATTTTCGTTTTAGAATGATGGTAGTAAATACAATATCCCTTATATAATGGGAAAAGAAAATCATACAGATAAACAAAAAATTCAACAGAAAAAAACCTTTGCATCGATGGGTAAGCCCAGCTTCAACCCATTCCTTCATCCCCGATGTCCTCACCAACACCCACATGCATAACCCGATGAATTTCACCAATCTAGGAGTCAATTTCTACATTAAACATAGGCCTCCAATCCCCCACATACCACAATATCCCTCCCGGATCATCCATCCCAAGCTCACATCACATCAGGGCCTCCCAACCCCCACAACCATAAGTCTCATATTCAGATAACATCAGAAGGAACGTGAAAAATAATAGATATAGTCTCTCAGCCTCAAATCAAATAATTCATCCTTTAAAAACAATGATCTCTCATTGATCCAAATAACAGGCACTCAACCACTTTAATAAAGTTGGTAACGCAGTTCGTACATGCCATTAACTTTATCACTCAATCAATTCGGATTACATATTGAAATAACAGATTCATTATTAGTAGGATCTATATATAAGAAACCATAGAAACAAGACATTGAAATCTATCACCAAATTAATTGAATAATTAATTTAACAAACCTTTAAAACATTTATCAAAATCATAAAAATGATTCTGGTTCATCAACTAATTACATTAAAAATGATCACATGCGTCAATTTTATTATCATCAAATTAAAAAACAACATCCGGATTCTTTAAAAAGACCACTATATCATTTAACCAATTAATTATTAATCAATTCAAGAATTACATTGCTAACCAATTTTCATCAAGAACAAAATGCTAAATCAATCAAGGAATAGATATCACACAATCTAGAAAATAAAGTGGCTAACTGTTATCCCATTATAAAACTACAACATTGATATGCAATCATTAACAATTTCATTAATCCCATTTTTAATTTTTTTTGTCAATTTCATTATGATACAATGGTATAATTCATGATAAATATAAAATTGTAAATAAATAAATAGATAATAATTGAATCCCCTACGTAAAATGGTCATTGACGTTCATTGCACGAGAAAGGATCAAAGCAACGAATCACGGTCACCTCTCATGTAACAATTGCATCAACCAAAGGACGACATTGCACAAATACACAAAAAAACACTAAGAAAAAAATATGAGATATATTCAGGTCATGATAGATCACATGGAATTGAGAAAAAAAGGAATGAAATCAATGAAACATCAAGAATGGAGGTAGATCATACCTTATATTGAAGACAGATCACTGTGGATCGAAGGAAGGATCTTGGGATTCTTCCTTGATGAAGGAATCCCAAAAACACTGAAGAGAGGGTCATCAAGATTCTTGGGGTCAAGGGGGAGCCATTTTATCTATAGTTTTTTGATGAAAACTAAGCTTCTTCAAAAACATTTAAAACATATCAGGTTGGGGTATTACATGATGTGTAAACCCCTTCCATGTCATGTAATTCCTCAGGGTCATGTTCCACCAAAAACATGTCTCCTCCATGATTTATGTTATTTTTCCGACCCTGATTAATTTAATGATGTGAAACCTTCTTTAACTCTATGAAATAACCTATGAAATTTCATTTCACATCATGTAATGCTGTTACATGACATGTAATTCCCTCCTTCCATCATTCACTTAACCAAACATCTATAAACATCTTTGGAGCTACCTCTAATCACTTAAACATTCAAAAACATACCTAGGGTGGATCCACATAGATTCTGTCCATCAAACCAGAATCCTCTAAAAACATTCTTGTCCGTGAGAATCAAAAAATGACCCAAAGTGGAAATTGAAAGGGTTCGTCCGAACAACCACCCCACAAGATACCTCTTAAGGATCTCGCCAATATAAGAGATCAACTACTTCCCCAGAGGAAATAGAAAAATACCAAATAATAACTACAACCATCTTAAAAACACTATTATGGGGGATATATGTCACAAAATAAACAGAAACATATCAAAAAAACAACATAAACCCATCTTATAAATGGAAAGGGTCTACAACCACCAAATGAAAAATGTCACAAGAGAAGAGAAAAACATAAAAATACTCAAGGTACTGAGTTTGTATCTGCAACTCACAATCCCATGTACTATCTTCTATACAACCATGTTTCTAGAAGACATGAACCATGGGGATAGCATGCCCACACAACAAATTATCTTGGCTATCCTTGATCATTGTAGGCCACTCCTCGAAAGATTCATCATCATTAACATCGAAATTTCCCCAAACAATGACATGAGTGTCATCATGAATATAACAGCATTGCTATGACACATTAAAAACAACATGTAATCGTCTCGTATATTGGGAGATGTTCTGCCTAATATTCCACATGTCCAATACAATATAACACCTTGAATGTCCCAAAAACAAGTGAGAATGCTTAATGAGTTTTTTTAAAACATCTTGTTTTTTTTGAAATGTAAAGCTTATTTTTTTTGAAAATATGCTCTAATGGTTGGGTCACCGCTATCAAATTTTGGCTTCAGGTAAATGGCGACAATAGTGCTTCCACCATTCCCATAAATCGAAAAAAAGTAATATTTTTGAAATTTTGACTTTTATTGTATTTTTATTTCTGTTATATATATATATATATAACAATTTTTTCATTAGAATTTATCAAATATTCAATATCTACTAGAACTCCCATTAAAATAATATAGATTTTGACAAAAGCTCTCACCTAGGGATCCCTTTTGTAAGAGGCCTTTCCCCCGAAATCATTATGCATTTCTGATGTGGGATTCTAGTTATCCACATCCTGCACAGATCATTCTCGATTTCCGATGTGGGATTCCATTTCAAGTACATGGATTTTAAAGACAATAAAATATATTCTATGATACCAATATAAATAAAACATAATACATTGATTAATCATATAATAAATATTATAAAATAAAAATAATTTTGTAAAAAAATTTGATGGAAAATTATTTATTATCTTTCAAAGACACTGACTTGAAACTTAAAATTGTTTTAGGAATGTGACATTGAAATGCTATAAAAAATTAACTATAATACCAACATAAATTAAACATAAAAATGGATTAAATATATAATAGATAGTTGAAAATAAAAATAATTTCATAAAAAATGTTGATGTAAAATAATTTATATGATTTCAAAGACACCTACTTACAAGTTAAAAATGATTCAACTACGTGGCTTTGAAAGCCTAAAAAATATTAAATATAATAAAAACAGAAATCAAACCAAAAAACATTGTTTAAAAATATAAAATATAGTTAAAAAAATATGTAAAAATTGTTGATGGAAAATAATATATAATCATTCGAAGACACCTACATGAAATAAAAAAATGTTTCATGTATGTGACTTTGAAAGCCTATAAAATATAAACTATATTACCAACATAAATGAAACATAAAAATGTGGTTAAAAATATAACAAATTGTTGAATATAAAATGAACTTCGTAAAAAAATTTGACGGAAAATAATTTATACACTTTCAAAGACACCTAATGGAAACATAAAAATTTATCAAGTAAGTAACTATGTGAGCCTATAAAATATAAACTCTAAGATCAACATAAATTAAATATAAAACATGTATTAAAAATATATCAAATAGTTGAAAATAAAAATAAATTTGTAAAAAATGCTGTTGAAAAATAATTTATAAGTTTCAAAGACACCTACTTGAAACATAAAAATGTTTCCACAATGAGGTTTTGAAAGACTATAAAATATAAACTACAATACAAATATTATTGATAGTTAAAACATGGATTAAACAAATAAGAAATTTTTCAATTAGTTAATTAGTATTATGAATAATTAATTATATAATAACTAATTACTTTATTTAAATTATAAATAATTAATTTTATAATATTGAATTAGTTATTTATTAATATAATTATTAAGTATATAAAAGTTAATTAATTTATTTGTAATATAATTAAAAATTATATTTATTCATTATAATTACTAATTAGTAATTATTAAAAATTATTATATAATAATTAATCAGTAAATATTATTATATGATTTTTAATTGGTTAATTATTAATGTATTTATAAATTATATTTATTTATTATAATTATTAATTAGTAATTATTAAATATTATTATATAGTAAGTAATTAGTTAAATATTAATATAATTTCTAATTATAATAATTAATTAGTTAATTAGTAATACAATTATTAATTATAATTATTAATTATAATGATTAATTATTAATTATATAATAATTAATTACTTAATATGTAATATGATTATTATATATAATTAATAATTATTTAATATATAATAATTAATTAGTTATTTAGTAATATATTTATTTAATATAATTAATAATTAACTTACAAATTAACTATTTAATTATTATAAAATTAATAATTATATTACAAATTCCCTATTTAATTATTATATAATTAATTATCATAAAACTAATTAACTTATTTATTATTATATAATTATTTATTAATAATTACTAAATTTACTAACTAATTATTATATAATGAATAATTATATAATTAGTAATTATAACACTAAGAAATAATTAACAATTAATAATTACCAATTATAATGATTAATTATAATGAATAATTGTCACGACCCGTCCACTGGGGCCCGTGTCGTCACTACCCCAAGCCCGTCTTCCCTATGCCAGGGGTTGGCGACTAGCACCAAAGGCGTAAATCCCTAAAATGGGAAGACATTCCCTTTATAACTGCAAAAAAACACATCCAGAGTACAGGCAAAAGAAAACTCTAAGTAAAACCTGAATACAGAAGAAATGCTGGAACGTACAAGGGCCAAAAATACAATCCGAATAGTAAAGTACAAGGAAAGGACAAACACGTTCTAGTAAAAAGAGAAATAGATGTAAGGTGCCTAGAAGCTCCTGGATCGTCCACCACAGATCCTACCTGAAGGGTAGGTATAGATAGCCTCCTCAGTGTTCCACGTCCGTCTGTCTCCTCCGGGTACCGACTCTTTGTGAGGTCCACCACCGGGTACCATCTAGTTCTCGTACACTCTGCCTCGGTCAGTGCTGTCCATCATCTGCATCCTACACAACGAGGTGCGGGCATAGCCCATGTTGGGGTGAGTATAACGATACTCAATAAGGACCCTAAGACCCGCAAGGTGTCACAAAATCCACAAAGGATAGAACACTGAAGAAAGATACAATCACAGAGTATCAACCAACCATACTTAGGTATAGGACCATACATATTATTAAGTTATCAATAATAGTCCGTCTGCAACTCTCGAGCCCAAGAACAAACCATTCCATAAAGGAAGTAAAATCCATCACCACATTGATAATGGTTGAAATACGTGATTCAGCTCACATACATATACAACTCACGAAGAGGGGTAGAGATGATTAGATGAAGCCTCTGAATCATCTCCTCTGTCGAACCCATGTAGGATCCTGGAAAAATATCAGTGCTATCGAACCCACGTAGTATCTTGGCACAGAAGTCATCACTATCGAACCCATGTAGGATTCCAGTATTGTAGTCATCGCTATCAAACCCATGTAGTGTCTTGGTATAGAAGTCATCACTATCGAACCCACATAGGATTCCGGTACATTAGTCATCGTTGTTGAACTCACATAGGATCCTGGTACAGAATTCGTCACCGTCAAACCCACATTGGATTCTGATACAGTAGTTATCGTTGTCGAACACACGTAGGATCCTAGAACAGAAGTCTTCATTGTCTAACCCACGTAGGATTTCGTCATCTCAGTCGAAGCCATCCCTAGAGTTCCTGCACACAGCACACTCGATTCTGGGAGGGTCCCCTCCGCGAGCCAAGTGTCAATATATAAACTATCAAGAATCCTTGAGTTTATGTATCCCATAGTTCTGTATCATCATAAGGATCCCAATGTGACAGACGATGCGTCAATCGAACTCCTGGTCTGAGAGTTATCGACATTTTCGTTCCAAGGGGCCGGTTGGATTTCAGGTACAATCAAACCCGGACATAATCCAACCTCATCCAAATCCTTTGTGGAGTATTCCAAAGGGACTATCTCATCAAAAGGAATCCAACGTAGTTGACGACGTGTCAATCAGACGTCCGTTCCTTACGTTATAAGCATTTCTGCTACGTGGGCCCGGTTGGTTTCATATTCGAACCAACATGACTATACAAAAACTTCACCAAAACCTAGAGCGTGATATACCAAAATGACTGACTCGATCCATGAAATCCTACTCAATTGACAGTGTGTCGATTGGAGGTTTGTATCTCATCTTATGGGTGAAAACCAAAAAGTGATCCGAAGAGGGGTTCTGGGTCCGCTCCGACCCGGCCCAACCCACCCTGGGTCGGCCTGAACTGGGTTGACCCATCCAGGATCCAGGTCCGGCCAGGTGGGCGTGGCTTGGCCCAGTAGCTGCAGCCAGTGCACAAAAGGGTGGCCCGACCCGCGCGGCTGGCGGCCCAACCGCGAATCAGCCAGCCAGCCGACAGCGTTACACGTAAGGCGCTGAGCGGGGGGGGGGGGGGGGGGGGTTGGTTTTCGGTATCGGTGGTGCCAGCTGATGCCACCCGGACTTCTCGGAACCCACGGATGCGGGTTCCGCTGCATCTCCATGGTTGGTGCCGTGACAGCCTTCCGCCAGTGGGGCGCCATCGCAACAGCGACCCACGCCGATGTGCTCCTCTGCGGTCCACCGTAGTCATTCTGGTGGACCGTTTTTCCTCCCATCTACGCCTAAGGCCTCCTCGGCTCTTGTTCTTCACTGGAACGACCTCATATCCGGGTTTCCACTCGGTTAACCCATCTCCCGTCAAACCGCGCATCAAGAAAGAATTGTCGGATGGTCCAGACCTGTTTTTTAGCCCGTGCCCTCCACGTTCGAGGCTCAATTATTAATCCATCTTATAATTGAACTGGAAAATCACCCCCAACATAATCTATAACCCATCCTGCAATCAACATCCACTCTACAGATCGACATGTTAGGGGGTCAATCCGCAGTTGATGTTTTTATCCAATGGAAAAGAATAACTCAAAATAAAGGAATTCAACCTCGAATTCAAAACCCTACCTTGATTGTCATTGACTGTTGACTAGTCACGGAAGACGGACGTTGTAGAAGATGGACGTCATTCCATATACGTCAGAAGGAGTAGAGCCCGGTGTAGTCATGTCGATTCGAATCTGTCGGTGTACTTCATGGGAGGTGGTGCATCCCTTCCATGCTCTGGTTGAAGAAGGTACAAGGTGTTTCTTCACGTTCATTGAGACATGGAGCATTCTTTGTTGAAGAATGACGTTTTTCATCAAGAGAATATTATCTCTCCCAGATTTCCTCCCAATTCCTCTAAAAGTTCCACACCAAAATTACAATAATAGGCTCTCCAATTATTTTTTTGTTGACAAGCTTTTTCAAAATTCAAAAGCTGGGCATACTTAAATTGAATAAGTTCAATTCATTAATTAGATTGTTGGAAAACTTAATTAGAGGAGGAAGGTGGAGAGTTCTCCCAAAATAAATGTAAGAGAGGTGGCTTTAATAAATTCAAGGGCAGTTAAAGGGGTTTCAAGGGATTTGAGGGGTTAGGTGATCATGTGGGCCCTGCCACAAAATATCCTCCCATGGGAGGTTATATGGGGGTGGTCCCCACCTCCATCTTCCCATTGGATAAATTAACCACCACACATTTAAAAAATGACATACATATTTTTTATTAAATTTAGAAATCCCCCAAAAACTATCTTCCACTCTTGATAAAACGCAACCGTGGTTATGGTCTCCTTAAGTGAATACTTGCACTGCGAGTTAATCAGTGTTCTCAAATTAAAATTCCATGAACCGGTTTAAAAGAAATAAAAACCCTCACATACGTTTACTGAACTTACCCGAACAAAACATCATAAATTGATTCTGGGAACACAAGGCCTTAGAATCAAGCATCTTCAAAAACTACGGAATCGTAAAATTCCAATGTATTTAAAAAAAATCCATAGGAATTCAGGGTCTTTAAATTATCCCCACCTTACAGATTAATGTCCCCGAAAGCTACAACTCACACAAAGGAAACAAAAAGGGGGTACTAAGCACGCATCTGAGCCTCCCACTCCCATGTTCTCTCTTAGAGGTTCTCATGCTACCGGTGAACGCGCACCAGAGAATTGACTATCCACACAGGACCCATTCCTATCGATCCTCAATCTCCACTAGAACCTCCATGAATGTATCCCATTCTTCAATGTCCAGCTCCCCAGTGTCGAAGATGTGGGATGGGTCTTGCACATATCTCCTTAGTGGAGATACATGGAAGACATTGTGCACCCAGTGAAACTAAGGTAGAAAAGCAAAGAGGCAAGCTACCTTGCCTACCTTGTTGAGGACCTGAAATGGTCCAAATAATCATGGAGATAACATGCTGCCTTGCCTAATTCATTATAGACCTCTTTGAGGTGAGACCTGTAGAAAGATGTTGTCGCCATTCTCGAATTATAGAGGTCTCCTTCTCCTGTTAGAATATGAATTTTTTCAGATCTGGACAATATTTATCCACTCCTGGATGACCTGTACCTCCTCCGTGGTAGCTCGTACCATCTTTGGTCAGCAGGAAGTTGGCCGACTTTGTAATTCAGCCGACGATCACCCAAATCGAGTCGTGTACCCTGGACATACGTGGAAGAACCATCATGAAGTCCTTGGATATCTCATCCCTCTTCCACTTTGGGACCTCTGAAGGCTGAACCAAGCCTGCTGGTACCCGATGCTCTGCCTTCACTTGCCGACAAGTGAGGCATCGATAAACAAACTCCTCTGCTGCCTTCTTCATACCTAGCCACCAGTGCTGTCATTGAAGTTCCTAGTACATCTTTACGACTCTTGGATGTGCCGCTAAAGGGGATGTGTGTAACTCCCACAAAACTTCCCCCTGAAGAGAATCTTGTACCAAGGTATGTCTTTTGAAAGGAATGACATGCTCTTCACCTTTATAAAATCATTTGAGTGCCTACCCTGAGGATATATGATCACATCATGTCTCACAATCAGTTTCCCCATGATGCACCTCCTTGACTCACTGAAGAAGTGGGGAAGTCACTGTGAGATACTGTAGAAGGGCTTCTCCGTCCCGATCCGCAAAAGATATCCGCAATGCGGCCAACTACTCTGTCGCCTCTCCTAGCAGCTGAATGCCTGATATCTTACTGAGAGAATCATCTAGAACACTCCCCTTTAAAAGAGTATAGATTATCTTGAGGTCATAGTCATAGAGGAATTCAAGTCATCGCCGCTGTCTCTGGTTCAGGTCCTTCTTAGTGATGATATACCTGATACTCTGGTGGTCAGAGTAGACAACAAAGCATTCTCCCAACAAAATATGGGTGAGACTATCCAATTTAAAATAACTCATCTACACCCTTCTTCTCCTATGTCCATTAAGAGCTGCTAAGATTTCTCTATTTCCAAAAATAGAAATTCGGTCTCATCCCCTGGATGAACCGTGCCCATTGCCTAATACAGTTTATCTTGACATGAATGGTAATAATTCATTCCATGGACGACGTCATAAGGCCTCGATGATACTACCAAGAGATCCGACTGTTACTCTTGCATCCAAGGGTTGATTCACACTGTCGGCATCAGTGTGTGGTCACTAGGTCTCCTCCAGTAGTAATCTCGAATGTGAGGGTCAAGTCAACGGTTTTATCTAGAATCTCTTAGTATTATCCACACAAAAGGCAGGAAAACAAACATCACAAGGACATGTGTCTTTTAATATTGTAGCTCAAATTAAATAGACACAAATAAACCAAAATAAATGAAATTAATGAAGCTAGAAGCTTCATGAACAAAGGACTCTATGCCTGGAACTAGTCCCGCTTCTTTCTACAAACTCCCAGTGCACTTGGTCATAGGCCTCTGCTGCCTGAAGCTGAGCTCTCCCCTATTCACATGTTCCCTGTGGTTGGGGTGGACCTCCTGGGGGTCGGGGTGGTAGGGCCTCGAGACATCTTCCACCACCTACTACTCAACAAGATCCTCTGCCACATCTGTTTCCTCTCGGTGGACCACCACGGTCGAACCTCTGCCTCTGCCTAAGAGGTCCTTCTACTGCCTGCTACTCATCTGTAGGGCAGGTCAGGTAGTATCGATCCATGTGACCCTACCCGCCGCATGCATAGCACTTCCTACTCCTCGTATGGCTAGCTCTGCCTCGTGTGCCCCGTGCAACCGAACTTGAGTCGTGCAGTAGACCACCCGTGGGTTTGGTCCTCTTGGGCCCCTGCGTCATCTGTCTACTGCCAGCTATAGAAGACTCTAGTGCATGTCAACAAGTGGTGCATCTTTCTACTAGAGACTGCTCAACAAGGAAACTCTCCACTATGAGGGCTCGCTCCAATACCACCGTCTGCATCGAGATGTTGAGAGAGATCATCGAAACCTTGATATCATGCTTGAGTCCCTACTCAAATGTCAGGGCCCTGAAGAATGGGTCCCGTACCATATCTGTGGAGTAGCGTGAGAGGTCAGTGAACCTCAGTGAGTACTGAGCTACTATCATGTTGCCCTGATGCAGATGAAGTAACTCCTGAATCCACACTACATGAAGGGTGGCTGGTAAAAAATCTTCCCAGAACAGGCTCTCGAAGTATTTCTAGAGTAGTGATGCCTCATCATGCACCTGGAGCATCAAGGTCTACCATTTTCCATCTATTTCCTGCAAGAGACTCGTGATAAGGATCACCATGAGGTCAGTGGGTGTCCCTACCAATATGAAAACGCTCACAACATCCTCCATCCAATCCTCAGCTTCTTGTGGGTCCATATCTCCGTAGAACCTGGGAGGTCTATGGAGCTATAACTTGTGCAATTAACTCAGACGACATGCACTCTCTGCTGTTGGAGATGGTGGTATCGGTGGCCCAGCGGGTAGTGGTACCACTGGTACCTCTGATGTGATGGGGCCATAGACCGAATCCTCGTCGCTCAGTGGGCTACCAACTCATATGAAACTCAGAACCCTAGCTGGATACCTTAGTGGGGCCATCCTAAAAAAATAAGTGCACCACGGTTAAAACAGTATACCTGATGAGTTGACATAATGTAATAATGAAGAAAACTTTTTCAAAGGAAACACACATGCAATAAGTGTTTTCGTGCACTGAGTTGGAAATAAGAAGTCAGAGTCCTACTGTATGGATACGTTGGCCGCTGCACCAACACCGGTTTACCTAAACTGATAACCACACTAAAATCACTTAACACTATTTCTGTTAAAAGAATCGGAGTCTATGTTCTGTGGTTGAACGGAATGCTCTAATACCAATTTTTCACGACCCGTCCCCTAGGGCCTGTGTCGTAACTACCCGAAGCCTACCTTCGATAGGCCAGGGGCTGGCGACTATCACCAAAGTTGTAAATCCCTAAACTGGTAAGGCATTTCCATTATAACTCCAAACAAAGACATCCATAGTACAATCGGAAGCAAACTATAAGTAAAAACGGAATACTGAAGAAGTGCTTGAATGTTCAAGGGACGGAAATACAAGCCCAACAGTAATGTACAAGGAAAGGACATACAGGTACAACTAAAAAGAAAAATAGCTGGAAGGTTCCTAGCAGCACCTGGATCGTCCACCATGGATCCTACCTTAAGGGCCGGTACAGATAGCCTCCTCAATCCTCCACGTCTGTTTGTCTCATCTGAGTACAACTCATTGTGAGGTCCACCTTCAGGTACCGTCCAGTTCTCGTACACTCCGCCTCGGTCAGCGTTGTCCATCGTCTGAATCCAACACAAGGAGGTGCAGGCATATCCCATGCAGGGTTGAGTGTAGAGATACTCAGTCAGGACCCCGAGACCCTCAAGGTCTCACAAAATCCACAAATGATAAACCACAGAAGAAAGATACAATCACGAAGTATCTACCAACCCTACTTAGGTATATGCCCATATATATACCTAAGTTATCAATCACAGTCTGGCTCCAACACTCAAGCACAAGCACAAACCATTCCACAAATGAATTAAAATCTATCGCCACATTGATAATGGTTGAAAGACATGATTCAGCTCACACGGGTATACAACTCACGAAGAGGGGTAGAGACGATTAGATGTCACCTCTGAATCATCTCCTCTGTCAAAACCATGTAGGATCCTGGAACAATGTTAGCGCTGTCGAAACTACATAGGATCCTGGAATAGAAGTCGTCATTGTCAAACCCACATAGGATTTTGGTACAGTAATCATCACTGTCGAACCCACGTACGATCCTGGTACAAAAGTCATCACTGTCGAACCCACGTAAGATTCCAGTAGAGTAGTCATCGATGTCGAAACCACGTAGGGTCCTGGTACAGAAGACTACAGTGTTGAACCCACATAGGATTCCGCTATAGTAGTTATTTATGTCGAACCCACATAGGATCCTGGTATAGAAATCGTCACTGTCGAACCCACGTTGGATTCTGTCATCTTAGTCGCAGCCAGCCCTAGGGTTCCCAGACACAGTACGCTCGATTCCGGGAGGATCTGCTCCTCGAGAAAAGTTTTGATACATAAAATATCACGAAGTCCGGAGTTGATATATATTTTATTTCCGTCTCATCACAAGGAACCCAACGCGATAGATGGTGCATCAATCAGATGACCAGTTTGAGAGTTATCGGCATTTTCATTCCAAGGGGCCGATTGGATTTTGGGTACAATCCAACTCGACCATACTCCAACTTCATCTGAATCCTATGTGGAGTATGAAAAAAGGACCATCTCATCAAAAGGAATCCAACGTAGTTGATAGCACGTGAATCGGACGTCCGGTCCTTATGTTATAAGGGTTTCCGCTCCGAGGGCCTGGTGGGATTCGGATTTGAACCAACCTGGCCATACCGAAACTTTTCCAAAACATTGATTGTGATATACTGAAACGACCATCTCAATCCAAGGAATCCTACTCAACTAAAGGTGCATCGATCGGATGTTCGTAGCTCATGTTATGGGCGAAAAAATAAAAGTGGTCTGAAGAGGGGGGTCTCGGTCCAGTTCGACCCGGCCCAACCCGCCCTGGGTCACCCTGAACCGGGTCAACCTAACCCAGATCTAGATCCGGATTGGGAGGGTGTCATTGGGCTTAGCTTGGCCCATCCGCTTTGGACCGGCCCACGAGAGGGAGGTTCGGCCCGCGCGACGTGCGGCCCGGCCCGGCGGTCGGCCGCGGCTCGGCTCGGCCGGCCGGGAGCGTTACACGCAAGGTGCGGAGTGGGGGAGGGAGAGGGGCAGTGTCCTATAATGACAGTGCAAGATGGTGCCGCCCGACCTTCCCAGAACCCACGGATGCGGGTTCCGCTCCACCACCACGGCCGGTGCCGTGACATCCTTTTTCCAGCGGCGCACTTGGGGTGCTGTCACCCCCAGGCAGTCGACCGGTGCTGGCCACCGCCTCCCGTCACTGGCACCGCCTCATTGGGGACCCGCACCGACGTTCTCCTCCACATGCCACTGGAGGCATTCCGGTGGTCCATTTTGCCTCTCATCTGCGCATACGGCTTCCTCGGGTCCTTTTCTTCATAATACGGCCTCAATTTGGGGTTTCCATTCCATTCACCCTTCGCTCATCAAACCGCTCTTCAAGAACAAATTGGTGGAGGGTATGGACTTTTTCATTAGCACGTACCTTCCGCGTTAGAGGCTCAAACAATAATCCAATTTATAATTGAACTAGAAACAATCACTAGCTTAATCTCTAACCCATCCCATAATCAAAATCCGTTATGCGGATCGACATGTTCGAGGGTTAATCCATGGTTAATGTTTTTATCCAAGGGAAAAGAAGAACTTAAAAGAAAGGAATTCAACCTCGAATTCAAAACCCTACCTTGATTGTCGTTGACCGTTGATGAGTCTCAAAATAAGGACATCAAGAAAGACACACATTTTTTCTTTTACGTCGGAAGGAGTATAGCATGGTGTAGTCATGTCGACTCGACTCCGTCGGTGTACTCAAGGGCAGCGGTGCTTCGCTTCCTTGCTCCAGTAGAAGAAGGTTGAAGGTGTTGCTTTACATTCTTCGAGACGTGGAGCATTCATTGTTGAAGAACGACTTTCTTCGTCGATAGAATATTAATTATCCCAGAGTTCCTCCAAATTTCTCTCAATGTTCCATAACCAAACTACAATAATAGGCTCTCCTTTTATTTTATTGATGACAAGCTTCTTCAAAATTCAAAATCTAGACTTAATTAAATTGAATAAGTTCAATTCATTAATTAGATGTTTGGAACACTTAATGAGAGGAGGAAGGTGGAGAGTTCACCCAAAATAAATGAAGAGAGGTGGGTTTCATAAATTCAAGGGGAGTTAAAGGGGTTCAAGGGGAGTTGAGGGGTTAGGTGATCATGTGGTCCCCGCCACATAATATCCTCCCATGGGAGGTTATGGGGTGGTGGGCCCCACCTCCAACTTCCCTTTGGAGAAATTTACCACCACACATTTAAACAAAATATGCTACACATATTTTTTTATTAAATTCAGAAATCCCCTAAAAATTATCATCCACTCCCGATAAAATGAAATTGCAGTGGAGGCCTCCTTTAGCGAATACCGGTGTAGAGAGTTAATTGGTGTCCTCAGAATTCAATTCTGAGCACCGGTTCAAATGATAGAATAAACCGCACGCTCGTTTACTAAACCTACCTGAATAAAACTTCAGAAATTGTTTCCGGGCACATCGGTCCTCGGAATCAAGCGCTGTCAGAATATGCAGACTTGTAAAATTCCCATGTATTCAAAAAAAAAATCAACGGTAATTTTGGGTCTTTACAATAATTAAACAATTAATTATTGTATAATAATTTTTAATAATTAATATTTAATAATTATATGGAAAAATTATATTTATTATTATATTAATAATTAAATAAATAACTATTATATAATTAATAATTATATTACTAATTAACTAATAAATTATTTATAATAATTTTTAATAAATACTAATTAATAATTATAATGAATATTTATGATTTATAATTATATTACTAATTAACTAATTATAAAAATGGGCCTCATCTTTATCATTCTTATAGAATTATATAATTAACTCATTTATAATTAATCATTATATTACTAATTAACTAATTATTTTTTATATAATTAATGATAAATCATTACTAATTAAATCATTACTAATTATATAATTAATAATTATATTACTCATTAACTAATTAAATATTATTTAATTAATTATTATATTACCCAGTAACTAATTTATTTTTATATAATTAATAATTATATTTCTAATTAACTAATTTATTTTTATATAATTAATTATCAAAAATTACTAATCAACTATGTAATTAATATATAATTAATTGACATATATTTAATAATTATAATTCAGATTAAATTATTAATAATTAATTATTAATTATTAATTATTATTAATTAATAAATAATAATTAGTAATTAAAAATTATAATGAATAATTATAATGAATAATTATAAAGAATAAATTTATTACTAATTAACTAATTAATTATTAAATAATAATTTTTAATAATTACTAATTAATAATTATAATGAATAATTATAATGGATAATTATATTACTAATTAATTAACTTTTATTTAATTAATAATTATATTTTTATTTAACTAATTAATGATAATATAATAATTTTTCATAATTACTTATTAAAAATTATAGTGAATAAATATAATTTATAATTATATTACTATTTATTTAATTAACAATTATATAATTAATAATTATATTCCTAAATAACTAATTAATTATTTTAAAATTATTTATTAATAATTACTAACTAACTATGTAATTATTATATAATTAATTATTAATAATACTAATTAAATAATTAAATAAGTTTTTATATGTTTATCAATGTTTGAACAATAAATTATATTGGTCTTCTAGTTTATATTTTATAGACTTTCAAATCCACATACTTGAAAGATTTATATGTTTCAAGTTAATGTCTTTGAAATCTTATAAATTAATTTTCATCGACATTTTTTATGAAATTGTTTTTATTTTCAACCATTTGTTATATTTTTATGCCATGTTTTATGTTTTACTTATGTTGGCCTTATATTTTATATTTTATAGGAATTCAAAGTCACGTACTTAAAACATTATTAAGTTTCAAGTAGGTGTCTTTGATATCATATAAATTATTTTCCATCAATATTTTTTAAGATTTTTTTTTCAACTATTTGTTATATTTTTATCCAAAGTTTCATGTTTCATTTATTTTGGTATTATAGTTTATAATTTATATGCTTTCTAATTCAAGGGGTTTAAACATTTTTTTGTTTCATGTTGGTGTGTCTGAAAGCTAATAAATTATTTTCCAACAACCATTTTTATGATTTTTTTTATTTTTAACTATTTGTAATATGATTAATCCGTGTTTAATGATTTATTTATGTAGGTCTTATAGTTAATATTTTATAGGATATCAATTTCATGTACTTGAAACATTTTTATGTTTCATGTAGGTGTCTTTGAATGCTTATAATTTATTTCCCATGAACATTTTTAAAGAAATTATTTTTATTTCCAAATATCTGTTATATTTTTAATACATGTTTTTATGTTTTATTTATTTTTTTCTTATAGTTTATATTTAATGGGATTTCAATATCATGCACTTGAAACATTTTTATATTTCATTTAGGTGTATTTGAAAGCCTATAAATTATCTTCCAATTATGAAATTATTAATATAAACATTTTTATATTTCATTTTTTTCCAACCATTTTTATGAAATTATTTTTATTTTCAATTAAATGTTATATATTTAATACATTATTTTATGTTACATTAATATTGGTCTTATAGTTTATATTTTATTGTCTTTAAAATCCTCATACTTGAAACAGAATATCATATCTGAAATGTAGAATATTTAGCACAGGAACGGGAGAAGCAGAACCCTGCTTCGAAAATGAAGAACAATTTCTAGGGTAAGCCCTATTATAAAAGTGATCCATTGATGAGAGAATCTGTCATATTCTAGACAACTGTAATTGTAGTACATCGGGATATTAAATTGAAAATAAATTATTTTTAAATTCATATATACATATATATATAAAAAACAAAACAACTAAATAAAAATAATTTTTTTTAAAAAACAAATATTAATAACTTTTTTATATTTACATTAATGGTGGAAATGGGGTTTCCACCATTAGAGCATATTTTTCAAAAAAAAACATACAAGTGGTTAAAAATATAATTTTTTTCAAAAAATATATTTAAAAAAACTCCTGATTACTCCAACAACTAATCCTTCACTTCCCACGATGGGGAGTCACATTTAGAAACACGGTATCCCCAATTCCAAACTCTAGAGGTCTCCCACATGATCAACATAAAACATCTAACGATCTTGCACTACATTCATCCGTCCGTGAATCACCAAAACAATCTCTAACAAAATTTTTACCAGTTTCGACCTATCAATTTATGAATCTCTAATCCTAGTGAAAAACAATGTAGAATAGAACTGTTGTCCATTCAAGGCCTAAAATAATGACATTCTAATTGTGGAGTGCAAAATATTCTTGTAGAAGAACTCTTCCAAGGTTATGGGAATCTTCCGCAAAACCTCCAAAATCAGGACATAACAACTTAACATGTCTTCAAGAGTCTGGATGGTCGGATCTTTCTGACCATCTATATATGGATAAAGAGCATTACTAAGGCATAACTAAAAACCAAAATTATAGTGGAGGCCTCACCATAATCTAGAGGTAAAATGAGGATCTCGATTGAAACTGATCTCCCTTGCGACTCTATAGAGCCTTACCACCTCCTCTAATTATTTCCTCGACAAAACCTTCATTTATATTGACACCTTGATCACTAACACGTGTGATGAATTCATCAAATAATCCACTACCACCAATACATTGTCATAACCTCCCCATGGTCAGGGTAAACCAGTAACAATGTCCATCGATATGTCCTCCCACTTCCACTTAGGAACATCTAATGGCTAGAGAAACCCAATAGGAACATGATACCCATCCTTCATCTTCTGGAAGATCCAAAATTGAGACAGAAACTCTAAAACTACTTTCTTTGACAGAAGACACAAAAACTGACTCCACAAAGCTCAGTAAATCATTGTAATTTTAGGTTGTACCACTCAAGGTGGACTATGTAACTCTATGAGAATCGTCCCACACATCGAGAAAGGAACAAAAATCCTTCCTTGAAACAACAACTGTTGTTTTTCATCTTTAGACCAGTCGTCTGGGGCCTTCTCATAAAAAAATCAGTCCTTCCAGATCTTCACATCATGATCCCCCAATTGGGATTCCTCAACATTCTACTCCCGAGATGAATGCATCATCATCTCGAAAAAAAAACCTATGACCTCAAAATATCACATATTAATATGTAGTGTTGAATGTTCTTTTTTTACATGATATTAAATATCCAATTCACACACTGCATCACTACACAACTTCTGGCTCAACACATTTGCTACCCCATTCCCCTTTATAGATGTATATGAAATTCAAAAGTCATAGTCTTGTAAAAACTCCATCCATCAACGCTTCAACAAGTTCATGTCATGATAGGAGAAAAGATATTTTAGGCTACTATAATCGGTGAAGACTTTAAAATGATCACTAATGAGGTAATGTCGCAACAAATTAAAGGAAAACACCATCTCTGCCAACTCAAGATCAAGGATGGGATAGTTACAGACATGAATATTTAACTATAGAAACTAATAAGAAATAATTGATCTCTTCTGCATCGGAATATATTAAAATCCTTGATGTGAAGAATCATAGAAAACATAAAACTGAACTCCTTCTGTTGTAAGATAATGATCTGAATCCCTAACCACCTTCTCATTATTATACTCAAAATCTTCATGAAACTGATCATTCAAGAAGGACACCTAATCCATTCTGGTCAACACTGATAGTGGAGTTGAAACCTGAGAAAAACCAGTTATGAACCCCCTGTTATAGCCTAAACTAAAAAAATAATGTTCTCACTTCATTTACTATCTTGGGGGATTCCCATGAAAAAACTACTTAATCCTCTGATAGATCCTAAGCTACTACCATCTGAAATACAACATGCCCCAAGACACAGACTTCTCAATACCAAAGGGATAACTTCAAATACATTCCAAACAGATAATGATGACGAAGAACTCCACAAATGGCACGTAAATTTGGTGCATCATCCTCCTCATAAGAGGAGTACATAAGTACATCATCAATGAAAACCATGATGATCATATCCAGGATCTAATAGAACAAATTTCTATGTAACCCCATGAATAGAGCTGAAGAATTCATTACACTAAATGGCATAACATTGAACTTGTAATTCCCATGATGACAATGTAAATAAGTATTCAGGATATCCTTATCCATCACATGCATATGATGATATCTTGACCATAGATCAATATTCTAGCACCAACCTACACCCACCATTTGATTGAATAAGTCATCAATCTGCATAAGAGGATAGTTGTTCTCTACTATCACTCTGTTCAAGAAAATATAATTGATATATGGCCACAATTGTTTGTCACAAATCCTCACGAACAAAACTGGTGTTCACCATGGAGACAGACTTGGATGAAACAAACTGAAATAAAATACATTATCTAGTCTTATTTGTATAATATGAATCTTAGAAGTTTCAATCCTATAAAGAGTCAAAAATATTGGAGGCACACCTAGAGTTAGTTTGATCCTGAACTCGATCTATCACTGGGGGCAATTCTACAACCTATTCTGGAATGTCATCTAGGTACTCATCTATGACCCTCTGTAAATTCCATCTATTGAACCTCTTAAAGACTATACATCACCTCAGTCATCATGGATGACAAGGAATGAACACGGCTAAAACCCTTCCAAGGGTATCTCTTTCCAACAAACACTGATAGATCTCTATCAACATCGACGAACACATACTTCCTCCTAATTAAATCCCTGATATCATTCAATTAATTCAACTAATCAATGTTATGGATGAAATTATATGGGTGTTTCCAAAAACATAAGAAATCTCTCCAAGATTCCTGTAACCCCATTGCTAGCTCACAATATCTACATATTTCAAACAAGCTATCATGGCATCGTGCTAGCGTAGATAATGCCAAGGGAACTAGAAGACTCTCCACCATGAGTACCAAATCATTGAAAATGGAAATTTATATGAACGAGTGTATATATCCTGAATTAAACAAGGCATTCCCCAAATTAAAAAACAAGAAAAGGGTACCTCGAGTAACGTCTGGATCACATGGTGCTAGAAAACCTAAGGCATGAAGTTGACTGCGACCTACTCTATAGCCTCTCTAACCATATTGGGGACCGCCTCCATGGACTCATTCTTCTCTATGAGGATGGTGGGAATCCTAAGGATGTCCTCTACTTGGCCCATCCACAATCTAGTGATTCGAAAATACTGTAACCTATTTCTACTACATCAGCTAGAACTGCCTCAATGGAGGAATCTGAAGTGGAACACCTACCACAAACTGACTACTCTGAATGGTTGGGAACTCTCAAAATTTATAACCTCAGCCTCCACAAAAAACATGTGTGTTGTCCTTTTGAATATGATTGAATTCTAACACACCCGGAGAAATAAGATATAGAGGGTTGGGACCTACCCCCGGATATCTAGAAACTCTTATGCATAACAAACTAGGAACCTCAGACCAGATCTCTACCTCTTGAAGAATATTATTGACACCCATATCATGATGATCATGTTCTGGATAACATCCTTTCAATGAAATCTCCCCTATCCATCACCTCGATATATATATATTCCACATAATCAGATTGACCTTACACCGTATCTCTTGAAGAAAGGACTCTTTTAAATTCCATGCCCATGCCTCCTCATCCGGAAACAAGTCCAAATCATAACACCAAAGGTTTGTGAAAGATATATCTAACTCTCACACACTATATATCCCTTGCTGATGGGTATACATCTACTGGTGAGTGTCAAACATTGATTTCAAAGAATGAAACATGGATCTAATCTTTTCTCCGCACTTCTCCCAGGAGGCTGCTAAAGCCTCGTGATCACTGAGGAAGAAGAGCCACAACTTCCTTGATTTACCACATAACATCATCACAACCGAAAATACCCATTGATCCTTTCAGGATTCGAGCAAACTAAATGCAATATAAACATTATCAATAAAATATTCTATCATGCATCTAAAATTGATCCCTCACACTTTTGCAGACTCTAGTGCTAAAAATATCAGACTGTCCTCCTCCAAGTCTCATTATTGTCTACCTCTACTCAATAGTGATCTTCTAGTGCCACCTATTGAACATCATCCACATGAAACAGCCAAGGAAATTGACCATGAGCCTTGCCGACAATATAAATATCATTAGATATCCTAAAACTGGAATATAGAAAATGTAACATTAATTATTTGTTTTGTTATATTCATTTTACGTTATATTATCACATGGTCTATCCATTAAAACACAGTCGTAAAAAAATGACGCATGATATTTTCCTAAGTCTCTACCCTACTACTAGTATCACCACATTTAGTAGCCACTATAAACATAATGTGTCATCCATCAGATCATAGGGGGGCCTAAATACCTAGGTCTCAACTATTTTCCTGTGGTTATAGAACTTTCTAAACATGATTGACATTGTTTCCCTGCCAGCTAATGGATTCCCTTGTGTGCCTAACTTTAAACACAATTTATCCCTCAACCTCCGCTTAATTCCACTATATTGCAATCCCCTTCCCACAATGTGTACCCCACATTTCCAAAAATGTAAATATATAGTTTTTTACCCTCAAGTCCCGACTCCAGTGGGCCCCAAGTTGGGGACTAGCACTGAGGGTATAGTAAACACACCGATGGGAGGCATTACCCTCTAAGAGAACACATGATTAGAGATATATAAGATAGACACCAACCAAATACTACTAATAATACAATATAAAATAAATCCCAAGAACACATATGTAATGCCTTGAAATAAGTACATGAAAAGAAAAGAAAAATGGAAATTCTAAAGGAATATCAAATAGCTGCATCAACAAATCCCAAACATCTCCTATAAAACCCCAAAGCTATTAGTAACCAGCATGATCTCTAACCTGCTCCTAGTGACCTGAAAAATAGTTTATATAATGTAGCTTGAGTATATTAATATACTCCATAGATTCCTACCTGGATCCACTCGTGAAAAATTAAATAATACATTCTAAAATTAGATAACAAAAAAATTAAATTAAATCACCCCCAAAATAGGTATACAATGTTCTTTGCCTCACCATGGATACTCTCAATAAGTATCACATACAATAGTATATAATATAATAATGAATATTTGGGGTTTACCACTACCACTTCCCCACTTGTCTGCCACTTTTCCCCAATATCATATGTCCTGTGCATCTCTCTCTAAAATGGATTTCCAATAGACACCTAGGGGAAGCACCACAATATGTACCTCATGTGTCGACATGCACATTGACTTTCAAACCACTACATCTATTTAACTAATGTAACCAGGCATTTTCTGGGATCCACCAAAACACGTATAATGTGCATCGTACATCATGTATTATACGTCATGCCATTATAGCCCATACAGAGAGTAAGGATCCTAAATCCATCATAGACTATACATGATTCACCTATAATTGTGTGTAATAATGTATATCCAGAATATATGTGCAGAAATAACCATAATCCATTACCTCCTTCTACATACATATATGGGGGTAACTAACCATTGTGCATTGCTTCAGAAGTAACTACTAAGAGAAGAGATTTGGGCCAAATGGGGTTGTCATCCATCTATCCTCCCACCAGGATGTTGGGGAAAACACCGCTAGGCCTCATAATCCCTTGGGGCTTAGTTTCCCTAACCAATAGGGTGGAGTAGATTATATAATCAAAAAAAATTAGGGTATAATATATCTCAAAACAATAATATGGGAAAAAATATTCTCAGAATAACCTACAGCTAATGTCTCTTAAATTAATGACTTCCACTACAATGAGTAGATATTCTATAATAACATAACCACATAAAAATTTAAATTAAGATACATTATCCATTTTTATCAGTTTCAATTTACGTTAATTAATTATTTGACCTTTAATTAACCATCATCAAACCATCATTACATTTAATTATCATTCAATACATGACCCATTCCCTCATAGAATAATCATACTGAGTCCATAGTTGTTCAGAAGTATAACCGCATCCTTGCATCTTAGAATGATCAAAGAGAAGAGGTTAAACATAATTTCTTCATATATTTAACAACATTAAAATTTTCCATAATTCTTGGTATTCAAAGGAAGAATTATAATCCATTATATGGAAGGGTTTTTACATGGTAAGTAGATGAGCTACCAGTTGATACATTGCCCCTAATAGTAGGAGTGTAGAACCATTTATTCTCAAGAATAAAAACATGGAATGAATGTGGTATAAATTACGTGTCTTCAACTCTTTTAGATGGATGGTGTGAATGACCATCTGCCTCAAGCTACATGGAATGTAAAGAAGAATAACAAACAATAGATTCAACAATAACAACTTTCACATCAATTGGAAACCCCAACATCATCCCATTATACCATCCTTAGTGTCCTCCCTAGCTCCCACATTCACAAACTGATGCATCTACCCAATCATGGTGTAAACTGATTCCACAACCATTGGGCCACCCTACCTCAACACAGCACAACAACCCTCTATGATATACCACCCTAGGCTCATGTCACGTCTGTTCTTCCCTTCTCACACAAAGACAAGTCATGTATCTAGTGTACATCATAAGAAGAAAAAACAAATATAGAAACGAGCACTCGACCCCATATAATTGCACCCATCCTTCAACAATAATGAGATTTTGTGGCTGCAATGAATATGAAATCGATCATTATAATTAAGTGGGAAATTGTGGCCCTAAAAGGCATTAACATTATCAAACAACTGGTTCTTATTCCATCTTGATTTAAAATATTCTTTATTGATAAGTTTCATCTATGGAAAACTAATTAACAATCCATCACATTATATCCCCAAATTAATTCAATAATAAATTTAACATGACATTAATACTTTTATCAACATGTATCAATGTGCTTCAGGTCCGTCACCCAATTAATCTAATCATTCTCACATGCATCAATTTTATTGTCATCAAATTATAACAAAAACAACCGAATTCATTAAACATACCTTTTTATCTTTTAGGAAATTAATTATCGATCAAATTAAGATTTACATTCTTTACCAATTTTCATCCTGAACCCCATTATAAATAAATAAATACATAGATATAAAACAATATAGAAAATCAATAGGCAAACCATTATCACAGTTTAAAAAAAGAACATGACTACGTGATTGTTAACAATTTATTTAATATGATTCATATAATTAGTAGGTAAATTTCAATGAGATAGAATTGAATATATTATGGTAACTCATAAATTTCACTTAAATAAATAGGGATGGATTGAATCCCCACCATCAAAAAGACTTTTTCATTCTTCACATGATAATAGATCCGAGAAAATAAGCACAATCACCTCTCCCGCAATAACTACATACACCTGAGGATTCCACCACGTAACCACACCAACCACACACCATGAAATATCTATTAAAAACATGGAGATCACGTTCCATCACATCGAAAGGAGAAATGAAAAAATTATATCATTTAAACCTCAAGAATGAAGGTAGATCATACCTTATATCGAATACGAATTGAAATATATAAAATGTGGGATATTGGGATCATTCCATAGTGAAGGTATCCCCAAAATGCAAAAGAGAGGGTCGTTAGGTAACCTAGCATTGAGGGAGATTGGCTATAGTTATAGGTTTTGACAAACTATGAGTGGCTGAAAAAAAATAAAAACATATAGTGTCGGGGAATTGCATAATGTGTGCCCACCTCTCACGTAATGTAATGCCTTGATGTAGTTTTCCACGAAAAAATAAAGTACCTCAATGATTTTTTTAATTTTCAGACCCATTTTTATTTCAAATCATCAACCCTTATTTCATGTTTTAAAATATGATGTCACATCGTGTAATGTTGTCACACAACATGAAATCCCCTCCATCTAGCTTTGACATAATCAAACATATCCAAACATATTCTGAGCCACCTTGGAGTACATTATCCATCAAAAAACAAGGAAATTGTTGAACCACACTGATTGGGGCCCTTACATTGGTGACAATAACAATAAATTTCCATTTATGAACTTTTTCCATTTATTGAAAATATTATTACCCTAAAAGAGTAAAAATCAATTTTGGCATGATAATAGTGATAGGGTTTAATTAGGGGTTTAGACCAAATTAAAAGGGTACACAAATAGTGGTTTTTTTATTTTTTATTTGATTTTGAGATTATTTCAACCCATAAACTTTCTATCATCGAACAATAATAATTTTGGATCCATTTGAAATTGAAAATGAATTTATATTTTTATAATGTTTTTTAAATTCCATTACTTTGATTCCCCTATATAATAAATAAAAATATCTTATTACCTTTACTTCAAACATAAAAAAATATCATCCAATATCTACCTAAATACCATACTACAATACATCCTCACAACTTATAAAACTTAATTGTGGTAGAATAAAAACTATAGTGGCCTTATGGTTTTATGCAAAGCAGTTTTTCCTTAGAAGATATGTCATTCATAGCAAAGAATTTTGGTTTTATTTCATATTCCACCACCTAAAAATATTCTTTAATCCTGACTATATAATATCATAATTATATAAAATGTAATGAAAAGATAATTTGTTAACAGAATGACTTATATCCATCTCCTACCTCTATCAAATGATTACTGAATCCATCGTTGGAGTGTATGGATGACTACTGGCTCACAAACAAATATATTACATTATTAAATCACCACCTATAATAAATAGTTAAAATAATCAATTTATTTTATATATATGATATTATAGGAATATTATTAATTATGTAAATATAAAATAGATCCTTTTTATTTACCTTTACATTCACCAAAAAATGATAATGTGGGTTCTACGTGTGTGTGTGTACAACATCCTCCGAGAAGGGATGTAATACATTTTCATCATCACATTCCACAGATTGTAAATATAAGTATACTTAAAATACCTAATATGGAACTTAGGATAATATTATCATGGATTAAATATTAAAAATGAATACTATTTTTCATATTGAAAATTGATAAATGGAAATGTTACTCATGCACATATACAACATTCAATATCCATGATTATAATGTAGTTAAAATTTTAAAACCATATTCCTTGATTGGTTTTAAAAGGTCGATTGATGTATAAAATTTAAAATTATTTCAATATTATTATTTTTGATATGATTTAATAATTACTCGTTTAACCATATTGACACTATAACAATTTTTTTGGACATATGATCTGAATATCATGAAAATGCTCTATGTGAAGATTTATTTTAATGATTTTATATATAAGATGGTAATAATTGAAGAAAGAAATAATAATAAACATGAAAAATGTTCTTAAGAAATTAAACAATCAAGAAACGTTTCTTTTTTAGGAAGATAAAGAACTTATGTGATGATTTGGACTCATGGTAAGAGACACTTCAGCATAAACCCTCAATATAAATGTTATAATTATTTATGTTCAAAATAAATCTCTTCAATGTCCCTGTTTTTAATTTTTTTAATAAAGTGTTCATATAGAATTAAAATTTCTATTAATATCATTTTATACTTCTTGGTTATATATATATTAACAATGAATTCTTTATATTGAATTTTTTCCTATCATTAGATAATAAAAATTTAATGTTCTATATTAATATGTACAACGACAATGAAATTTATTACCGTAATAACCATTATCTGATGTTTGATTTACATTTCAAGCATTCATTCTATATTCAACGAAAAAAAATCTTCCCATTTCACTAGGTATTTTTTATTTAATATCAATTTTTCACATAAAAAGGAATGTGAATAACTAAATGTATTTTGTAGACTAGTTTAAAAGATATTTTAATGGGATTTATTGAATACATGGTTCTTGGGAATTTTCTTTGAATGGTTAATCCCCATTATAACTCTGGGTTGATCCTAATATAGCATATTTGAAGGGTTGATACTAATTACTTCTCAAAAGTTAGATTAATATATCATATATAATGGCTTCAACCATATATATCTCAATACCATTTCACAAATAATATGTTCTGTAGAGAATTAGATGTTTATTTGGTCGCATGTGTATTCGAAATGTAATGGTTTTGTATGTTTTTTAACATGGCGATGTATGATGGAACTTACATCACTTTTCAATGATTTATATTAATTTTCAGGGAAATGGTTTGATTTTTAAATGTAAGATAATAATCATTTTGAATAAAAAATGTATTTTCCAATAAAAATGTTTTGTTTTTATTAAAATGTGTTTCCTAGATATTCATTCTTTCCACTGGAATATAGGATTTAATCATTTTAATTATATTTACACCCTTTTTATACTCATCACAAATTTTAAAATCCATTTTATAGGGATTTACGGATGATTAGGGACATGTATGTGGTATATATAAATTTTTTGAATATATTTCATGAATAGAAAACATGTTTATTTATATAAAATTTTTATGTGAATAATAGATACTGAGTAGAGGTGTTCACTTTGTAATATATGGAATTTTCATGAAATAAGTATGATCTAACTATCTAAAACTCAAAACCTAATGATCTAGAAGATTGAAAGAAAGTGGATTCTAGTTCAATATCACTATAATAAGTAATGATTAAGGATATTTATTTATTGTTTCTGTCAATACAGGGTTTAGACAGCATTGAAAATTACAATTTTTTCATATGTGGCATTCTTAATAGTTATAAATACCACTATGGGATTATAATTTTAAATTTGATTATAAAATCATATTCATAGACACCCCTTTAATGATTTTAATTAGCATATTTTTTTTATTTACTGAAAATATTATTAGAAAATGGATTTAGAAGCATTAACAACTTTGGTATTAATGATTTGAATGTTAATTTATTCTGAAATTTCTAAGGGTATTATATTTATAATGACTATTTTAATTTAAAGATGTAATAATTCATTTAACATTTTAATTGTGTTATTTATACTTAATTTGGATCATTTATAAATATGAATGGATTTCAATACATCTTGAATTTCTTATCCCTACCAGATTATTTTATTATACATATTATTACAAAATCTGGTTCAAATTGTTTTTATAGCCCCATGGGTATTAAAATAACATGCAAGAAGCTATTTTATTTATCACATACCTTTTCATTTCTATAAAATTTATATAGATCATGGCATCTCTATTATTTTAATTCAAATTCAAAAGCTTCCCATATCCATCTGAAAAGAAAACTCTATATATGAATTGACTCTTTTCTTTCCCCATATATGGACAACATGCAAAAAGAAGTTTATATTTAGCATAAAAGAAGTCTTTAATGTCTTTAATTGAGGTATAAATTATCTTATTATATTCTATGTTTGAAACATGATTTAGTTTATATTGTAAAATGATAAGGTTATATTTCATACCATTGTTTTATAAGAATAAAGTATAAATGTATAATACAATGAAGAATGATTAATGATTTCAAGATGTCTTTATGTAAATATTATTTAGAATAATGAAATTTTTGTATAGTATTAACATTATGAGAATCATGAAACACACAAAGATTGCCCTATAATAGTTTTTTTTTCAAAACTTTTACAACTATGATTGATAGAATCAATACCATTGAGAGATAGTGAAGTAAATATGTAGTAGTTTTTAGGATAAATTTATTTATTTTTGAAAAATGTTTCAGGTATATGTAACCATTATGTAAAACACATGAAGAAATTTATCTGAGAAATAATTCCCTTTATTTTTTTGTAAATAAATATCAATGTATTTTTAACCTTTACGGTATATATGATTTATGATCTTTAGGTAATTATGGGTTATTTAGATTTCAAAACATATGGTTTGTCATATATATAACCATGGGATTGGAAATTAAATTGGTGATATAAGTGATTAATTTTATATTGAAATAAGATCACTATAATTTTCTAAACCATTTTTCTTTATCGTAAATAGAATATTATGTGTTTTTTTAAGAATACAATAAAAATTATTTTTTGGAAGAATAAAATATTTTATTGTCTCTTTATAGTGATTTTGGTTATTTATGGAAATTATTTTCATACTTAGTGTATTATATGTTTATGGTATGTACATTGTTTTTATGATTCATCAGGAGTTATTGATCATATTTGGGGATAAATTTAAACATTGTTGTGGAAGAATATATAATAAATAGGTTGGTCTAAATCATAGTCTAGAATATTTATAGGAATATTATGGATATTAATTTATCAAATGATCTCTGATAAACATTATGTATTATTATTTTATTTTGGATAATAATGTAGTTTTTCTTGTTGTGATTATTATTTCCTTTTTCCTTTTATATTATATTATGATATAACCATTTTACTTGAAAAAATAAAATGATATTAAGACTATATTTTTTTATCTTATAGTTTTTATGATTTTTTAGGAGTTGATTTATGAATTTTATGAGATGGAAAATAATATTCGATACTGATAGTTTGGAGTGAATAATGATTTTATTCATATACTTTTATTAAAGAATGAAATTTCACATTTAAAATAACTGTATTTACATTTATTCATAATATTGATGATAAATATATTAATAAAGAAAAGGAAACTTATATTGATCCTAAAGTGTTTTCATATTACCTTTTTTTCGAAAGAATGGATTATTTTTTTCATACCTCATCGAGTTTTATTTTCCTAGTAATTAAAGCTATTGATTAATAAAAAATTATTTATTATTACATGTAAAATAATAACTATATATTTATTAAAGATATTTTATTTTTCAAAAATATTTTTTCCCACAAAAATATTTATATTACCTTTTAGGTTAAAAAATTATCAAAGAATTTTTAATGATTTAGTAAATTTATTTGATAAAATGAAATTTTTATTTTGAATCCTTAAATCAAAATTATCGTAAAGGTAAATTTTTTATATATTTATGAAAAAATTTCGTTTTCAATCAATAGTGAATAATTATTGTCTTTTTCAAATTATATTTTATTTAGGATTATTTATAATGGTAAAGAATATTCTGTATTTGTTTTAAAATTTAATTAGTTCAATATAATTTTAATTAATCCAATTATTAGTTTTCAATTTATCCTTTTACATGTAATTAGGATAAATATATTATAGATTCAAAATAGACAATTTCATAGAAAATTTTTTTTTCAACTCATTTTTCCTATTTAATTTTTTATTAAATTATATCATTTTTAGTTTTAATTTTTAAAAATTGATTCCATATTTTTGGTCATTTGGTTTAATTTTGATAAATATAAATATCTAATTTTTATTCAATGTGAATAGTTTCCATAATATTTTTTTTACCATAGTAAAGGGAAAATCCTATAATTAAAGGTTAAAAATAATACAATAAGGACTATGAAATGACCATAACAAATGAAATAGTTTTATTTTAGGTGAACATATTGTCCATACTCATAAAATATTATGTTATATGACATTTTTCATTTGTGATTTATTATGACCTTTATATTATTTTATGTAAGGAAATTTAAAAATGACACCCTCTTAATTTTATTAAATTTAATATTTTTAATATAAGGTTAATTAAAAGATATATTTAGTTATAAATAATCGTTTTAATTATAAATTAATTACTTTTTCATAATAATATAATTTATTTTTTATTCAATAAATTTATTGTTTCAGTCTTACAGGAATTGGACATATTAATTTTTCAATGAATGGGATGATATAATACATTCTGTTAAAAATATTATAAGTAAAATAATTTTAAATAATTAATTAAATACAAGAATTTTATATATTCATATTACATGTTTATAATGTAATATAATATTTGGATCGAATTTCATTTGATTCCTTGATGTTAATGAATATTGTGTAATATATGGAAATAATATTTTATGTCAATGGTAATTTATAATACTAAATGATATAATGTTACTAAAAATATTAAATTGATCCACACTACTATTATATGTATTTTAAATAAAACATCATCCATTTAATTGTTATTCAATTATTAGTAACTATCTTCAATCCTAACGAGTAAAAAACTTTTTCATCATGATAAGTGTGAAAGGGGTTACAAAAAAATTCATAATGTTTACTTTATGTGATAATTAAGACCCGTCATCTTAAAATAATCTAAATAAATAAATATTTTATTTTTTATTGATAATTTAATTTTATATAATTCAATGTTCTTGGAAATTGCAAGAGTGCTTATCCCCTTGCTTATAAAAGGGAATCACTTCATCTCGTTACATCATTCTAAAAACCCAATTTTGTTTGGAAACGTTCTTATATAATCCCTTCATAAAATCCCTAACCATTTTAGACCTTCATTATTTATATAATAACACCAACCACAGTCGTATTAATATGTTATGAAAAGAAGGTTATCCAAACAAGAGGTTTTATTCTTAATTGTGTTTTATAATTTCATTTCATCTTTCACATCCATAAAATATTCATAACCATTTTTATATAATAAAGTAAATATTCTCCATATAATAATATGTCATAATGTTAATGGAATAACTTATATACATCTACACTCTCAAATATTTGGGAAAAAATCCATCATTCATGTGTACGATAGACTAGAGCCTCATATACCAATATAATTTGTTCTCCATCACCACATCCCATGTGTAGATAAAATTTTACATTTAATGTAAATTTAAGATATTAATTAAATAGTTATAATTGTTAACTATAATATATCATCTACTTTAATGACATTACATTAACTGAAAAATGATAACGGTGTTCGTGTGTACGTCCGGACTACCACATTCACAAAGCAATGTGATGCATTTTTCATCACCACCTCACGTGTATTATATATATAAGTATATTGAAATAAATTATATTTTTTTTAATATTATTATCATTATATAAATAAAAAATAATAATTATCTTCTTTTCATAATTATCATTGAAAAAAAATGTTACTCATGCATATATACTACCAATAATCTTTGTGATTGTAACATAGTTCATTTTTCATATCCAACTTTCTAGATTGGTTTTTAAAGTATTATTAATGAATAAAAATATAATTTATTCTTTATTATTATTCTTTATATGATATAATAATTATTTTTTATATATTCATCCTTCCAAATTTATTTTCAACATATTTTCTGAATATCTCCAAAAATACCGACCAAAATTATAATAATGAGGTAACTATATATAACATGGTAGTAAGTGGGTTCAAATTAATAATAATCATAATAAATGTTCCCAATAATGACAATAATTGACATAAATTTATTATTCTAGAATATAAATAAAATGGGTGATGATTTAAAATCAAGTTAAGGGATATAATAACATTAAACCTCATTCTAAATGTTACGATAATTTATTTTCATAATATTTATCATCCATCTTTATGTTTTGAGAAAAAAATTATTAATTTATTTATATGAAAAATAAATAACATTAACATATATTTTATACTTCAAACAATCAATGTTTTTAAAAATTAATTATTTTAGGGATTGTTTTTACACTCATTACAAAATATAAAAAGGAATGTTCTATTTTAACATATATAGAGACAAATGTTTTTTTTCACCACCATAGAAATTATTTTAAGTTTCTATTTTTATAAAATAATTCATAATTTCTTCAAAAAAATAACCCCTTATGCTTTTTTATTGTATTTTTTTCTTTGATTTTTTGAACGAAAAGTGTTTATTTAAATCTGAAGGTCATTCTCCTATGGGAGGAGAAGGGGTTTTCAATGGTTTTATCCCTGATATAGTCCCTTTACATTTTATTCTAATGTTTCATCCCCATTACAAATAATATATTACTCAGATAAATATCATATAGAGGACTTATACAAATTTTATCTCAATGGTGAGCCCAATATATCTTATAAGATGGGTGGTCCAATATAGAGATCAGATGCTTTGTGTAATTATTATTGTTTCTAAAGAATTATATTGGGTGTTTGATTTGTGACCTTTTCAATTTAAAAGGTTTTTAATGGTTTTTAAGATTTTTATATACCATTGAACTATATGAAATTTTTATATATTCCAATTAATTTTCATTGAAATAATTTTATTTCAACAGTTAAGATGATGATATGTTTAAAAGGGAAAATGATAATCTTTCTGTATAAAAAAGTTTTTTTAGAAAATATGATCCATCAATATTATGTATATCACTTGAAAAATAGAATTAATATTTTTTACATTATTATCTCCTTGTTCTCATCCCACATTTTATTATTTTTTCTTATGGATTAATTGTTGAGTAAGGATAAGGATGAGTACATGATTCAATTTTTTAAGATATTTTTTGAAAAAAACATGTATCTTTTTTAATGATTTGTTTGGATGGAAAATTAATACTGTGTATAAGTGTCCACTTTTAAATATATATTTTTTATGTAAGGATTGTAGGATGACTCTATAAAACTATAATCCTAAAAGATCATTTACAATACAAAAATGTGGATTCCGGTTTAAATTTACTAGAACATGTATAGTTTAATGTGGGGTCCTTAAAAAACAAATTTATATGGCTAAAAATTATAAACATAATTGATATTAGATGAATTTATTTTTACCATTGTCACATTATGTTCTATAATCAATAATCTATTATACAACATTCCATAGAAATTTACATAATATTATATTAAGTAATGAAAAATAAAAAATGTCACTCTCCTAATTTCAAATTTTTATTACATGTTATCATAGGTACAAGAACATTTTGAATGATTAATAAAATTTATATTAATTGTAATTAATTTATTTTTGTTATGGAAGTTTATTTATAAGTTATTAATTAATTTATAAGTAACACAGATTCTTATAAAACACTAGCAATGTATTTATATCATCAGTATAGAAATAAAATAAATGATTTTGAAAATATAAATGTATTTTAATTTTGGAAAATTTATTTCTAACACAAATTATACATATTAATATACCAAATTTTGGATGTTTTATAGGATTATATTTTAATTACATCATTGTATTGATGACATTAAGGTCAAAAAAAATGAATAATAAAAAAGCAACATTAATGATATTTAATAATAACTAAAATTTTGTTAAATGATTTAAAATTCCTATAAGTCTCATATATAGCCATATAAATTTTATATGGTTAAAAATACCATCCATGGTCTATTTAGGGGTTGTGTTTCCGTTTATAAAGACATTATTATCCCTTATAGAGTATAGAATTTTTATTTTGTGGTAATTATCACAAGAGTTAATGGGGGGTTAATACTATGATATAAATGTTACAATTACATAATAACTTTCATAAACCATTTTTTTTATTTTGACCTTAAAATTATATAATTATTATATGAGTACTTTTATATCTATATTTCAATGAAAATTACTTAATAATATCAATGAATAATTACAAGTGTTCAACAAACCGTTATTATAAAAGGGCACCTTTCCCCTCACTTATTCACACCTATTGAGCCATATGTAATGAATAATACCTAAAAAGATCTCCCCTAAAATACAAATACATATTCCAGTTATGGTATTCGATAAAAATTTTCTTATGGTTCATAATTAAATATCCAGAAGAGATTTCTCTAAGGGAAGATAATATTTTTTATAACACATTCAAAAAATATATATTTATACTTATTTTCAGTACTTTTTAACCACCCTAAATTAAAAAATTAAATATAATAAATATACATATATATTGGTATGATTATTATAAAATCATTTTATATTTATTTTCCTTCCAAGGAAGAGTGAAAAACATTACTCGTGTGTTCGTATGACTAACCATACCCACATACCAGTGTAATTCATTTTTGATCACCACATTCTGAATTGGAAAAAATGGAAAATAATAAATATATATAATATTTATGAATTAATTATTATAATTGGAATATAATATATAAAATCTTATATTATAAAACATATATTCATTCCCTTATACTAGTTAAAATGATTATAATGTAGCTCATGTGGATTTCTGGACTGCCATCTTCACAATGGGATGTGATTCATTTTTTATGTATTCCATTGATTGATGATTAAAAATGTCTATATAATGAATTTATATCTCATTTATATCAATATTTACTTTGATTAAATTATACAACCAATATAAATATGCATGAATCAAAACAAACGAACTAAAATATACTCGAAAAATGAAACAGATATCACTCAAAAACGAAGCTCCTAATAAAATTTAATTAAATAATTGGTATTTAAATGTAAAAAGTTGATAATATATTATATTAAAAAAATTATGTTTTTATAGTAAATATATATAATATAAAAATTTATTAAATAGTGGGTTTATATCACATACAAAAAAATTTAGACTATAGGTAAAGGTTTATTTCCCAATATTGTCAATATTAAGGATTGATTATGTCTATGTTTCTAATGGGGGTATTATTTGATATTTATATATTAAAACCAATATAATTTATTATAATATGGTATTTCTAGAAATTTCATGACTACATTTATTTTTGCTGCATTAGTTATTGAAGATACATATTTTTTATTTTTAGGGAAAACAAACCTTGTTTTTCTTTAAGGTTGAATATAATTTTATTTACAAATCCTTATTTTTAAAATTCGTTTTCTATAAATTTTTTATTATTTTACTATGAAATTTTAAACTAATTTCTATATACAATTTAAGTTTTACAAAATACATTAAAATTAATTCTCATGTGGTTTTTTAAATGAGACACATTGTACTTTAATTTTAAATGTTGAAAAAAGTATATTTTAATGAACAAAGATGGAACATAATTTTCAATTTCCATCATCACCCATTTTTTATCATTCATTTAAATTATACGAAATTTAATTTAATATAATTATTTTTTATTTTTTTTGAAATTACAATTTATTATTATAAATAATTATAAAATAAGTTGTGTATTTTCTTAAAAAATTCTAATGATTTTACTTGTAAAAAAAATTCATCTATATTAGTGATATATAGTGAATATTATTATTTAATTGGGATATAATATTTCGATATGAACCTCAATTTTAAATTGTATGGATAATTGTCATGTTATATTAATTAATTGGGGAAACATTAATCATTTAATATACTGGTTTTTCAATAAAAACGTTTATATTGATTATTTATTTTATTTTTATTCACCCCTTTCATATGATGAACTGTTGGAGTTAGTATGTTATGTGATATGAAATTATAGAACCCCAATGAATCAACAGGTCTCATGACACAATATTTTTTTCTTACTTTTGGTATAGCATACCTTTTACATATATTATCATGGCTCATGGCCTTAACGATAAAATTATCATTTCAAGTATTACAAATTATACAATTATGATACTAGTTATTTTCATCGATTTGAATATTTATATTTTTTATGTTTTATATGTATTTTTACCTTTTAATTCATGTATATATATTGAATGTGTTATTTCTTGATTAACTCAACAATATTTTACATGTTTTTTAATTTTATAATAGATTCTATGAAATGTTTTCCCTTACTGAGAATCTATGCTCACCATTTTCATTATTTTATTTCCCCCAAGATTCAAATAAAGGATCAATAAATGAAATATATGATTTAATAGAATAAATAATCAAATTATAGTAATAATTATTATACTATATGTCATATTATATATGTAATTTTAGAATAATGTATACATCTATACCCCCACATAGCCAAACTATTTGATCATTCCGGGTGTGATTACTTTTAAATTGTGTTGATGTTCAAAAATAACCACCATATCAAGGATTTTGGGTTTGTGGTAATTAATTTCATTTCCATTATAATTTATATATTTTACTTTTTAAGGTGAAAATTATTGGTTGATTTTATTTCTTTGACTTGTCCAATTTTCGTTTTGTATTTAACATATTGATTCATTTTAATTTATCATTTTATGAAAATAATTCTATAATATTAAAAAAAATTAAAACCCATTTATAAATAATATATTAAGTCTACACTAACCATCCCTTATTTTGGAGATAAATAAATTATTGATAATTTTCCCATCGGTGGACGAAACAAACCATTAATGAGGAGTGTCAAAGAGGAATTAAAGATATATTATATGTACAGTAAATAAAATAAAATATTTATATTGTATCATAAAAAAGTAAATATTTTATATAATTATATATTCAAAGGACAGTTAAGGTATAACATGTTGATGAGACTGACTGATTATAAAAAATATGTGAGAAAAGGATGAAAATAAGGGATTTTGGGATTTCCACATTGTTAAAGATTCATACTTTTTCTCGGGAACTAAATCCTAGATATATTAGAATAATATTCAAACAAAAAATTTCTAATGTTATAAAAACTCTTAGGGAAATTTAATTTGTTATATATTGATCATTGTGAAGTGGATGTGAATTTTTTTTCTAATGGAAGGTAGAGTTTACATTTATAAATGCAATTACATTTATTTTTGTGTTATATTGAATAAACAATTATTTCTAAATTAATCATTTAAATATGGAAATTTATGAAAATTTGAATTATTTTTATTTAAATTTTTTGATTTTATGTCATCATAACACCTTTATCACCGTATTTTTTTTGTATATAAAAATGAAATGAATTAAATTGAAAAATAATTTCCTTATAGAATACATTAAATATTTACAATTTAGAAATTTATATTTATATTTTTAAATATATTAAATTTTTTATGTAATTTATATTATTAAATATTTAATTTTCTCAATACACATATTCTTGAATTGATTAGGCTGTTAAAACATCGTGAATGATGCATTTAAATATACCGTTTATATAAATGTTGTATTCATTATATTCATTATAAAAATACAATTTTATATAAAACCACCCTAAATTTAATAATAGATAAATTTTATATGACGATATAAAAAATGAAATACATTTTAGAATTTATTTTGAAACATAGAGACATAAAATTATTAAAATTAAAATTATGAATTTTTAAAAAATAAACTAAAATACACCATAGAAAAAATATACATATGAATTGAATTAGTTTGTAATGTAAATTAGTTTTGTTCATTAAAAATTTTATCTATTAAGAATCTATTAATGATAAATACATTTTTCATTTCATTTTACTATTTTATTAGGGCGGTTATCATTTTAATAGTGGTATTAATGTTTTGATTGTAATGTTATTATTCATAATGTTCAACTAATTATTCAAATAGTTATGTTAAAATTTTAATGGTCATATCATTTTCATATAGTCTCTTAAGGATTATGATTTCATTCATTCATAATTCACATTGATTTGAATCAATGTTCTATATTTTTCATTAACCAATGGTATATTATATTTTGAATGTTTTAACCTTTTTACTAGGTTGGTAGAGGGTTTTGTTATTATAGAATAAAAAAATAATAAAAAATTATCAATTTAATATATTTAAATTTTTAAATTTTTATATTCACATTGTAATATTATCAATAATATTGGGTATATTAATTCTGAAAATTTAATTTTATAACATAATGAATAAAATTATTAATGGTATTAATTTTTGGGTGCATGTGTTTCTTACTATAATATATTCCTAAATGTGATACGTTATTTATTTTTAAGGAATATGATCCATCTAAAATTATAGAATTTTTTTTATAATGTTATATGATAATGTAAAATATAGATAATTTTGTTATGTTTTTCTTGTAAATTAAATATCGAATACTTTTATACTCGAATTAATAATTAATAAGTAAAAATATTTTTTATTAATTTAGGCTGAATAATAAATTTACAAATAGATATATATTATAAATTTCCATATCCCCAAAATAGAAAATAATGTTATTTATTTTTATTATAACATATAATGTTAAAAATTAAATTATTAAAAATTTATATTTATAAAATTTTGGATGTAACATTCTACACCTTAATTAAATCATTTTTTTCGTAATTTTAATAAATTGTAATAAAATTTTCCTATTTAATGTATGTTATATAAAAACAAAATATACACTAAAGAAATAATAAAATATTTATTTGACACAAAACTAATGGTTTCATAATACTTTCCCAAATATTTATACTATATGATGTATAATCTACATCTTAAGAATTACTGGTAGTATACCAAAGGATTTATAAAAAAGTGGATTGATTTCCAAATTCCCAAAAACAAATAACCCCAAATCTGAGAAAAATAGACATTCCCCAATACCACACATACTATTTTTGTGAATATATACTAAATTACAAACATAAATTCAAAATTTGGTTAATATAACCGTTCCACGATTCTTATTATTTGAGTATTTAGGATATAGACATATATTACAATATCATACTGTAAGATACCAACAAAAAAATTAATCATTGATTCATCATAGAAAAAAATATTTAAACCTACTTTGTACTATTTTTTATCTATGGACAATTATTCCTGAAATAATGTGCTAAAACCCAATATGGTTAAATATAAGGATACATGGAAAACATAATCAATGTGTGAAAAAATTATAAAAATAATTTATCCATGTTATCATAACATTTGGTATTCATATGTAATTACATGGAATAGTAATAGGTAATACCATAAGTTCATTAGGTGAAACATAGGATCATAAGTGAAAAATGATTCATAATAATATACAATTGAATAATTTTATGTAAATGATACGATTTTTCAATATATATGATATTTAAATATCATAAAATTGTGAAATAAATCAACATATAAAATTTTCTCAATTCAAGAATCATATTCAACTATAATAAATGTATAAAAATCATCACGTCATAAATGATAAATAAATATGATATCAAGATCATTTATAATACAAATAGTATTGTAATATTTATCATAATAATAATAAAATTGATGGAAATATAATTTTAGTCCCACCCATCTTTAGATATATTCAAATGGATTTATATATTCAGCAACAAATATATAATATCATTAAGAGTAGACAAAAACCAATGTCCTTAGATAGAGAAGAGAAACACCTGATGAATTGGGTCATGTATGAAAAATAGATCAATCTATTGGAGAAATGAGAAGTAAATGTAAATTTCAATAAATATAATTAAAAAATTAAAAAATTATTTTAAAAATTATTTATAAATCATAAAAAATAAGACATTGAAAACCAATGTGTTATTTTATAGTGATGGAATGGTTACTTTTTAAAATAGATAATACATAATTAAGTTGTTATTGAGATGGATAATATCCCAAATTAGGGGTTTACATAATTATTTCACAATTTTTTTTGAAGACAATGTGATAATAAATAAGGGTATTCAAAAATAATTTATCGCATCTAAAAACAATAAGCGAATAATCTCATTATTTTTTGTCTAGTTGTGTTTCATCGCATTTATGCCTATTTCCTAATAAACCTATTTTTACTAAAATAAAAATAAAAATGATTATTAAACTAATTAATATAACTATTGAAAAAAACCATAATATCATGTTTATAAAACATTTCAATTAAAATATGATATGGTTTACTGATATGTTTTATTTGAATTGAAAACAATTAATTTTGGTTTTTTAATTTTTATCCTTTATAATTTCTTCTAATTTTAAATTTAATATAGCGTTATGGAAAATATAGAAATAAAATTATTCATATAAAACATTTTCTACACTACCCACCAATTAAAGAGTACATAACTGAATAAATTAAAATAGACTCATAAGCTGATGAAGCTGACTATTAATGTGAGGGTCACAAAAGGGGGGGAATGAGTGTATTTCTATTTTAATTAACTAAAATGATTATATTGAATCTTATTTATGATATTATTCTAAATTAATATGAATCAAATGGTTAATTAATGTAGAAAATGAAATTATATTGTGTAATTATGAAGAAGAAGGAAAAAAATTGGAATAAAGGATCAAAGGATTACATCGTTATATAGTTTCATAAACTCTATGAGCTAGAGGTAAACTGGTATCAAATTCCATCGAGATTTCCTCCCTTTTCCACTAAGGAAAATCTAATGGCGAAAAGAACCCACTAGGATCACGATACTCATCCTTCACCTTCTAGAAGCTTAAAAACTGAGACAAAAACTCTAAAACTGCATGCTTCATCCCAGGACACAAAATATGACTCCTCCAAGCTCATTATATATTTGTAATGCTTGGTTTTACCAATAAAGGTGAACTATGGATCTGTATGAGAACCGTATGAAGCATCGCCAATGGAACAAAATGAATTCCTTGAAATAACACCTAATGTTTTTCATCCTCAAAACCAGCCATCAGGGGCCTCATCATAAACTACTCGGTCTCTCCATACCTCCACATCAAGATCCCCCAATTGGGATTCCTCATGATGCTATTCCCGACCTGAATCCACCATCATCTAAAAAATAAATTGTATGCCCCCAACATCACCCATATTGCTATGTAATGCTAAATTTTATTTCATTACACTACAATAATCTCTCGATTCACACACTGCATCACTACCCAACTTCTGGCTCAACACATTTTCTACACCACTCCCCTTTCCAAGTGTATAAGAAATTTTGATGTCATATTCTTGTAATAAGTCCAACCATCAACATTGCAACAAGTTCATGTCACGCTAGGAGATCTTATGATCAGTGAAGACTACAAAATGACAACTAATGTGGTATTGTCTTTACAAATTCAAAGAAAACACCATCTCTATCAACCCTAGATTGTGGGTGTAATAGTTACACACTTGTGGATTTAACTAAAGAGACCTATAAGAAACAACTGATGTCTACTACATCATAACATGGTAAAATCCTAGATATAAAGCATCACAGAAAACCTAAAACTAAACCCATTCAGTTGTAATATAATGATCTGAATCCCTATCCAACATCTCTATCAGATACTCAAAAGCTTCATTACACTGACCATTCTCCAAGAATGTTTGATCCTTTATATTCAACACTATTAGTGGAGTCTAACCTAAGATAAATCAGTAATGATTCTCTTGTAATAGCCTAAAATATTAGAGAATGTTCTCACATCTTCTACTTTATTGGGGGCTTCCCTAGACTCAAATTCATATACATTTGATAGATCCAAAGATATATCTACTGGAATACGACACGCCCCAACAATATGGACTTACCAATCCCAAAACATGGTCTTCAACAACTTCCCAAATAGTTGATATTGAAAAATAACTCCCAAAATGGTATGTAAATTTTGTGCACGATCCTCCTTAGAAGTGGAGTACATAAGGATTGTGTCGATGAACACCACCATGAACATATCCATGAACTAATATAACATATCATTATATAACTCCATGAATAGAGCAGGGTAACTCTTCACACTAAATGAAATAACAATTTAATCGTATTTTCCAGGAAGAAAATGGAAATTAGTCATAGGGATGTCCATATCCTTTACAAGAATATGATGATATCTTGACAATAGATAGATTTTCATGAACCAACATTCACCAATTATTATATAGAATAAATAATCCAACTGCATAAGAGGATAACTATTATTCACTATCTCCCGGTTCAAGAAATGATAGTTGATACACATCAACAAATTTTCGTCACCGATCCTCACGAACAAAACAGGTGTTCCCCATAGTGACATGCTTGGATGAACAAAACAACAATACGATAGACCATCGAGCTGTATTTTCATATCATTCATTTTAGATGGTACCATTTTATACAGAGACATCATGATAAGAGGCACACCTATTTTTTGTTTGGACCTGAAAATGATCTCTCATTGGGGGGAGAGGGTGGGTATTGCTACAACATCTTTTGGGAAGATGTGAGGGTACTCATCTATGACCCTGGGGAAATTCAATATGTTGAACCTATAAAGGTCTCTACAGGAGCTTAGTCATCATGTATGACAAGGATGTAACATGTCTCAAACCCATTCAAAGGTCTATCATTCAAACAAACACTGATAAATCTCCAGTAATATCGAAGAAAACAACATGCCTCCTAATGAAATCCATGATAGCCTTCATTGAATACAACCAATCCATGTTTTGGATGACATCATATGGTTGTATCCATAAAAATTTGAAATCCCAGGAGTGAAGTTACCCCATCACTAGCTATCAAGATCAACATACTTTAAACAAGCCATCTGAGCATCCTACTAGTATACTAAACGCCAAGGTTAGTGGAATCCTCTCTACCTTAAGTTCCATGACATGGAAAATGAAATGTGATAATAAGGAGTGTGCTTATCCACAATCAAAAAAGGCATTCATCCATGTAAAAAACAAGAAAAGGGTACCTTAAATGATATCTACCTCACCCGGTGCGGGCAATAATAAGGCTTGATATTGACCAAGACCTACTCCATAGTCTCTCTAAACATATTTATGACCACCTAAATGGACCCAATAAACTCTATGAGGATAGGGAGAATCATGGGGATGCCTTATGCTAACCAAATCTACTCTCTACTAATCCAAAACAAGTTCAACCAATTTCTGCTATATCAAGTGCAACTGCCTTAATAGATGAATCTGAAGAGAAACACCATGAACACACAAGCTTCTCAAAATGGTTGGGAACTCTCACTATTGATAACCTCAAATTACACAAAAAACAACTACCATGTCCCTTGGAATAGGATTTAGAGGCGACTCCTCTAGAGAAATGACATATAGGGGTTGGGATATACTCTCAGATTATTGGGAACTCCTCTTCTCTGAAAACTAAAATCCTCATACCACAACTCTACTTTGTGAAGAATATTAATGACTCCCATCTAGTGATGATCATGTTCTGGCTAACATCCTCTCAATGAACTCTGCCCATTCCAACACCATTTTATATATTTTCATCATAAATGGGGAGACCTGGAATGGTATCTATTGATGCAATGCCTCTTCGAAATGCCTTGCCCATCCCTCCTAATCTAGAAAAAAGTCTGTTGAATATCATAGAAGGTTCTAGAAATAGATCTCTAACAGGCACACTATATTCTTCCCCTATTTAAAGGTATTCATATACTGTTGAGTGTCATCATTTTCAGTTAGAGAAATAAACATAGATCTTAAAAGTTCTAAGAACATCTCCCACAAGACTGCTAACACCTCATGATCCTTGGGTATGAAGTACCACTACTTCATCGATTTCCCATATAGCATCATCACAACCAAAAATACTCATTGATCAATCTATGTTCAGATCATACTAAAATCAATATAACCCTTTCCTATCAAATCTTATTTGGATTCATCTAAAAGGGATCCCTTGATCTTTTGAAGACTCTTGTTCTAAAACACTCAAACATTCCACCTCTAAGTGTCATCGTCATCAAACTCTACTCATTGATGATATTCTAGCACCACCAGTTGAACATCATCCACAAAAAACTGATATGGAAATTGAACTAGATCCATACATGTAAAATAAAAAAACATTTAGATCTCCTAAACCTGGATTACAGAAGAAGGTAACATTAATTATTATTATTTATTCATTTTAGGTTAACCTATCACAAAGACTACCCATTCAAAAATTGTCATAATGAAAATTTATGCATGATATCCTCATAGGTCTCTATCCAAAAACCAGTATAACAACATTTAATAGCCACAATAAACATAAAGGGTTGTAAATCAGATAATAGGGGGCCTAAATACCTATGTCTCAAATGTTCTCCAGTGGTTATTGCACTTTATAAACATTATTGACACTCTTTCCCTTCCAGCCAATGCAATCCCGACTGTGCATAACTCTAAACTCAATTATATCCCTCAACCTCCACAAGATACCACTCTATCACATCCCCCTCCCCCAAAGTTGTACACCTCCAGGATGAAAGTGTGAAAAGATAGATAATGACACTCAAGTCCCACCTTTAGTAGGCCCAAGATTGGGGAATTTTTTGAGGGTGTAGTAAACATAACACTACAAGGAATTACCCTCTAAGAGAACACATGTGTTAGGGAGATATAATATTGACACCAACCAACTCCTACATAGACTTCAATATAAATGAAATCCCAAGAACACATATGTAATGTCATGCATGAACTACATGAAATGAATGTTAAACTACAAATACCAAAGGAATGAAAAACCACAACGTCCACACATCCCAAACAGCTCCTATAAGACCTCCATGCTATTAGTAACTAGCATGATCTCAAACCAGCTCCAAGTGACATAACAAATAGTTTTTATAATTTAGGTTGAGTATGAAAGAATACACCACAGTATCATACCCAGATCCTTTCTTAGTGATTAAATGAATTAATGATAAAGATATTGAGAAAAATAAAACTAACTCGTCACCAAAATAGGTATACTATATTCCCAGCCTCACCATGTATCACTTATAATCGTATATAATTTAATAATGAATATCAAGGGTATCCCATTACCAATACCCCACTTGTCTACTTCTTTTCACAAATATCGTACACCATAGAATCTCTCTCTAGAAAGTATTTTCTACAAACACCTAGGTGAACCACCACAATACGCACCACATGCATCAATATGCAACTTGTACACTGCACCACCAATACCATATAACCAAAGTAAATAGGTAGTTTATGGGATCCACCATAGCTCACAAAATGTGTATCATACGTTAGGTATTATACCTCATGTCATTACGGCGTGTACATAGAGTAAGGATCCTCAGGACATTATAGACTATAAATGATACGCCTATAGTAGCTTGTAGGAAACTATATCCAAAATATTTGTGTGTGAATAACCACAGGTCGTTACCTACATCTATATAAATATATGGGGGAATCTTACAATCGTTCATAGCATCAAATGTAACTAGAAATATAAGAGAGTCAGGCTAAAGGGGGTAGTCTGCCATCCATCCACTCGTCAAGATTTTGTGGAAAACTCCCTCAGACCTCAGAATCTCTAGGGTTTTAGTTTCCCTAACTAAAAGGGCTTATCAGCATATAGAATCAAAAAAAATAAATGATATAATATGTCTCAAAACCATAATATGTTAAAAACCTAGTCTCATACTCTACTACAACTAACTTCTCTCAATCTTCCGACTGCCATAGCTAAGACTATATATTTTATAATCACAAACCCATTAAAGGAGCAAAATTAAGATACATTATCATTTTTTATAAGTATCACTTTACGTTAATTAACTCAATGACCATTAATTGACCCTCCCTAAATCCAAATCTCATTTAATTATCATGCCAACCAAAACCCATTCTCTTCAAGAATATCCAAACTAATTCCGCAGTTCCTCATATGTATAACCTCAGCATTACATCCTAAAATGCTCGAACACCATGGGTTTAACATAATTTAATAATTTATTTAAGAAAGTTGGATTTTTAGTAATTATTGGTATTCTATGGAATAATTATAAGACACTAAATGCAAGGTGCTCAACAAGGTAAGTATATAATCCACTAGTCGATCCTTTAGCACCTATAGTAGAAGTGTAGACCCATTAATCCTCAAGAATCCAAACATGGAAATATTGTGGCATACACTGCATTTCTTCGACTCTTTAAGAAGGATGGTGTGTGAGAACATATTCCTCAACCTATAGATAATGTTAAGTAGATATAAAATGATTCATTCAACAACAACCATTTCACTTCAATGAGTAAGCCCAAATTTATCTCATTATATCATCCCCAGTGTCCTCCCCGACACCAATATGCATAACCTGATGGATCCTCCCCCACTAAGTGTTAATAAATTCCACAAAAAATGGGTATCCCCACCCCAACAATCCACAACAGCCCTCCAAGCTCATCCACCCTAGGATAATGTCACATCTAGGCATCCATACGCTCATAACCACTAGTCTCGTACACATAGTACATCATAAGCAGTAGGAAAAAATCATATAAACATGATCTCAGCCCAAAAGAATGGCATTATCCCTGAACAAACAATGAGATATTGTGGATCCAAAGAATATGCACTCGACCATTACATGAAATTAGGAAACTTCTGCCCTACAAGGAACTAACATTAGCACAGAACTGAATTTTATTCCATCTTGAATTAACAGATTCATTATTGGTAGGTTCCGACATTGGAAACCAAAGAAATAATCTGTCACAAGATATCCAAAAATTAATTAAACAATTAATTTAACATTAAATTTATAACTTTTTCAATAAGAATCAACATGTCACTTGTTCATTAACCAATTAAATTAAACATTCTTACATGAATCAATGTGATCATCATCAAATTAATAAAATTACTTCGGGATTTATTAAACATGACTTTTTATCCATCATCCAATTAATAATCAATCAATTTATGATTTATGATATTTACCAATTTCAATTTAGAACATCATGATAAATCAAGAAATAAATAGATATCAAATAATTTAGGAAATCATGAGGAAAGTTGTTATCATAGTATAAAAAAGAACCTCTCTACATGATCTTTTCCAATTTCATTAATCTGGTTCCTATAATTTATAGGTAAATATCACTGAGATAGAAAGTGATAAATATTGGTAACAATTCAATTTCTCATAACTAAATATCCAAGAGTCAAATCCTTTACCTCAAAAACTCTTTTACATTCTTCATATTAGAATAGATTAAATAAACTGATCATGATCACCACTCCCGCAATAACTACATCCACCTTTGGATGTCGTGACATATCCACACCAACCAACCACTATGATATATCCATTAGGAACAGGGAGATCACATTAAATCACATGGAAAGGATAAATTAAAGGAAATTTATCAAAGACACCTCAATAACGGAGGTTGATCATACTTTATATCAAAGATAAATAGATGTAGACATAAGGTGGGAGCATGAGATCATTCAATGATGAAAGAATCCCCAAAATGATAAAGAGAGGGATGTTGTGTTTCCTCAGGTCAAGGGATAGCTTCTATATTAGATGGATTTGTAGAAAATGAGGGGCTGCAATAAAATTAAAAGATATAGAATCGGGGATTACATGACGTGTAACCCCCTCTCACGTCTTCTAATGCCTCAACGTCGAGTTCCACAAAAAAATACGTGACCTCAATGATTTCTTTTATTTTTTAGACCCTCTATTAATTCATGTCCTGAACCTATATTTCATGGTGTGAAATAGGATTTCATGTCATGTAATGTTGTTACATGATGTGAAATCTCCTCAGTTTAGTTTTCACATGACCAAATATCTCGAAAAATATACTAAGCCACCTATGAGCAGTTTTCCCTTCAAAAACATGGAAATGATTCATCCATGTGGATCTAGGACCTTACATGGTTGATAAGAACAAAAATGGTCCATTTATGACCTTTTTACATTTATTTAAAAGATTATTACACTAAAAGAGTAAAAATCCTTGTTGTCATGATAATGGGGTAAGGGTTTAATTAGGGGTTTAAAACAAATGAAAATGGTACAAGCATAAGAAAAAATTGTATAATATTTTTTATTTTGAGTTATATCAACCTGTACTCTTCCTATCTTGGAGAATATCATTTTTGATCTATTAATAATTTAAAATGAATTTATATTTTTATTTTATTTTTTAAATTCCAAGAGTTTCCATCTCCTGTCTAATAAGTTGCAATATCTTATTCCCTTTATATCGCACTTAAAAAAATTTATCATCCAATAAAAACAATAATACCTTCCTAAAATTCATCCTCAAAGTCTATAGGACATATTTGTGCTATAATAAAACCTATTTTGGTCTTAACGTGTTATACAAATGTTTTTTTAGAAGATATATCATTCTTAGCCATGATATTTTATTTTCTTTCATATTCCAACCACTAAAAACCATATTTAATCATGATGATATAATATCAAAATATATTCAATGTATTGAAAAGTTATTTTGTTAATGAAATGACTTATATCCATATCCATACTCTAAAAAATGAGAAAGGAATCCATGGATGGAGTGTATGGAAGACTACTGGCTCACAAACCGATGTATTTATTTTTCTATAACCACCACTCACAACTAGTTAAAATAATAGATTATATATATATATATATATATGATATTTCAGTCCTTTTTATAATTATATAAATATAATATAGCACCTTTTTTCTTACGACTCATTTCACCAAGAAATGATGAGTCCATTTGTGCGTATGTCTGTACTACAACCTGTAAGAAGGGATGTGATTCATTTTCATCATCATAGCCCATGGATTATAAATATATTTATACTTAAAAAACCAATATGGTAATTATTAAATTATTATCATTGATTAAATATTTAATAATGCCTACTATATTTAATATCAATCATTTAAAAATGGAAATGTTAGTCATCTGTATGCACATCATTAAATTTTCATGATTAAAATGTAGTTAAATTTTAATAAACAAATTCCATGATTAGTTTTAAAAGTACAATAGATGTAAAAATTTTATAAAAATTTCAAGATTATAATTTTTGATATTTTTTTATAATGACATATTTAAACATATTGACCATATAAAAATAGTTTATGCCATATAATCTGAATATCATCAAAATATTTGACGTGAACATAATTAATAATTTATTTGTATATAAAAAGGTGGTAGGTGTAAAAATGACTAATAAAAATGAAAACTATTCTCTAGAAATGAAATAATTGACAAATGTTTCTTTTTTTGAAGCATTAAATACATATGTCTTTAGGATTTTAAGGTTAACATATTCTGAAATTTTTAAGTGTATTGTATTTATAATGAACATTTTAATTTGAATATGAAATAATTCATTTAATGTTTTAGTGGTGTTTCTTTATAATGATATTGGATAAATTATCAATATTGAAGGAGTGCGATGCATCATAAACTTCATAACCCTCCCAGATTATTTTATTATCCATATTATTATAAAATCCTATTTAAATTATTTTCATAGCCTCATGTGTATTAAAATAACATGCGGTAAGAAGTTTTATTTATCCAATACCTTTTAATTTTTCTAAAATTTATTTAGTTCATTATCTCTATATTATTTTATTTCAAATTTAAAATATTCCCATATCCTTTAAAAAATGAAACTCTATATATATGTTGACTCTTTTTTTCTTGATATATGGATATCTTGTAAGAAGGCAGTGGTGATATATATAGAATAAAAGAAGTCCATAATGTTTGTAATGAATTTATAATTTTTTTTGATACTCTATGTTTGAAACATGATTGAGTTTATATTGTCAAATAAGAAGTTCATATTTCATATCATTTTTTATAGGGATAATGTATTAAGGAATAAGTCAAAGAAGAATCTTTAATGATTTGAGGTTGTATTTATGTATAGAGTCTTTATAATTTTGATGTTTTGTTATTGTATTAATATTATGAGAATCATGAAACATATAAGGATTATTCTATAGTATAATTTTTTTCAAAAATTTTTAAACATTAGTTAGATGTAATCTATACCATTAAGAGATGGTGGAGTGAATAGGTGGTAATTTATAAGATAAATTTATTTATTTATTACAAGTGTTTAAGGTATATGTAACTATTATGTATGACATATTAATAAAATTATTTGAGAATTAATTCCATTAATTTTTTTGGACATATATGTAAATGTAATTTTATCCATTAGGGTTTATATTATCTCTAATTTTTAGGTAATTATGTGTTATTCAAATTTGGGAACATAAGTTTTATCATATATATAACCATGGTATTGGAATTTAAATTGTTGATAAAGTGATTAATATTATTTTGAGATAAGATCAGTGTAATTTTATGATCCTTATATGTTAAATGTAAATAGAATATTCTTTTGAGGAATAATTTATAAATTATATTTTTGAAGAATATATCATTTTACTGTCTCTTTATTGTGATTTTGTTTATTTATGGAAATTAATATCATATTTACTTGGTTATTAGATTATGGTATGCTAATTTTTGTTATGACACATCATGAATGATTGATGACATTTAGAGATAAATGTAAACTATATTGTGAAGGAATATATAATAAATATGTTGGTTTAAATCATAGTCTTGAATATTTTTTTTGAAATGTTAATGATATTTATTTATCAAATTATATATGATAAACCTTGGTTATTAGTATTTAATTTTGATATTTATTTTTTTCTTATTAAGATGATTTATTTAGTATATTAATTATATTATCATGTGATATCAATTTTTTATTGGAAAAAATAAAAGGATAGTAGGAATATTTTTTTCTCTCTTATATATTATGTGATTCATTAGGAGTTGATTTACGAGTTTCAAGATATAAAACATAACTCTTGATACCCATAGTTTGGAGTAAATGACGAGTTGTGTGGTGGAATTTCATTGAAGGGTGAAATTTTTCTTTTCATGTAAGTATATTTACATTTATTATTAATATAGATAAATACAAAATTCTTAATCATAATTAAAATTAGAATGAACAAAAATTATTTTCATATTATCTTATTTTCGGAAGAATGGATTTTATTTTTCATACCTCATAGAGTTATATTTTTTTGGTCATTAAAGGATGTGATAAAATAAAATTGATTGATAAATGCTTATGAAATAATAACTATATATTTATTAAATAAATTTTATATTTCAAAAATATTTTTACTCCCAAAATGATTTATATTAACAATTTAAAGGAAATATTATGCATGAATTTTTAATGATTTAGAAAATTTATTTAATAAAATGAAATTCATATTTTGAATAAATAAATAAAAATTATCTTAAAGTGTAAATTTTTCTAATTTTCTAAAAATATTTTTTTTAATCAATAGTAAAAATTTCTAATGTATACTTCAAATTAAATTTTATTTCAGATTATTTACAATAATAAATAGATTTTATTATTTTTTTTAAATTTAATTGGTTCATTATAGTTTAAAATTATCCAATTATTATTTTTCAGTTGATCATATACATTTATTTAGGATAAATATATTTTATACTTTAAATAGTCATTTTTCATGAATTTTTTTCATCTCATGTTTCTTAATTATTTTTTTATTAAATTATACCATTTATTTGGTTTTAATTTTGAAAAAATTATTGAATATTTATAATAATTGGGTGTAATGTTTTTTTCAAATAAGACCATTTTATTTTTATTCAATATAAATAGTTTCCATAATGATTTTCATTACCTCGGTAAAGAGTAAATCATGTATGTAATGGTTAAAAAGAATTAAATTAGGACTATGAAATGATCATAAAAAATTCCTAAATTTTATTGGATATGCCGAAATTGTCCATACTCAAGAAATACTTGTTTATATGACCATTTTTATTTTTGGGTTATTATGAACTATAAATTATTTTATGTAATGAAAAGTAAAAAATTTCACCCTCTTAATTTTAATAAATTTAATAACTTTAATATGAGAATAATAAAAAGATACATTCAGTTATAAATACTAATTTGAAAAAAAAACTTATTCACTTCATAATAATAATATATTTTATATTTTTAGTGAATAAATAATTTCCTTTAAATCTAACTGAAATCTAACATAATAATATTTCAATTAATGTGATGATATAATAAGTTAGATTAAATATATTATATGTAATATAATATGATATAACTAAAATAATATATGAATTGTATATATTCATATATCATGTTTAGGATGTAATATAATATTTGGATCTAATTTCATGTGTATTATTGATGTTGTTGAATTCAGTGTAATATAGGGTTCTAATATTTAATATATATGGAATTATATAACATATAAAATTTTATAAAATCGTTCAAAATTGCTAAAAATATTATATCGGAACACATTATTACTCTATGTATTTTAAATCAAAGAGAGACTATTTACATATTATTCTATTATTAGAAACTATTATCAATCATAGAAATTAAAAGTCATTATTTTCGTGATAAGTGTGAAAGGCATTAAAAAATTCCCTACTGTTTATTTTATGTGATTATTGAAACCCGTCATCATAAAATTGTCTAAATAAATCACTATATAGAATTTTTTTGATAATTTAATTTTTTTAATATAATATTATTAGAAATTACAAGAGTGTCTATCCCCACACTTATAGTAGTGAATGGAATCATCTCTTTACTTCATTCTAAAACCCAATTTGTGTAGGAAAATATTAAGTATAATCCCTTCATAAAATCCCCATAATGTAATATATTCTATATTTATATAATAATACCAACCAAAGAGGTATTAATGTGTTAGAAAAAGGAGGTTATCCGAATAATAGGTTTCATTCTTAATTGAGTTTTTCAACTTCATTTCATCTTCCTCATCCAGTAAATTTTCCTTTACCATTTGTATATAATAAAATAATTATTATCCATATAATAAAATGTTATTATGTTAATATAATAACTTATATACATCTATACTGACAATAATATGGGAATACAATCCATCATTCGTGTGCACTATGGACTATAGCCTCACGGACCGATATAATTTATTTTCCATCCCTACATCTCATGTATGGTTAAAATTATAAATTTAATGTATATATATGATAATAATTAAATAGTTATTTTTATTTTTATTTATCCTATATCAACTATTTTAATTTCATTCCATTCACTAAGAAATCATAACGTCATTCATGTGTATATCTAGACTACCACATCTACAAAGTAGTGTGATTCATTTTTCATCACCACCTCACATGTATTATATATATATATATCTATATATATATATGTAAATAAATTAGATTTCGATTATAATATTATTATCATTATATAAACATAAAAATAATTCTTATATTCTTTTCATAAATATAATTGTAAAATTAAATGTTACTCATGCATATGTACAGCCTACAATCTTAATGATTAAAACAAATTTCATTTTTCATATCCATATTTCAGGATTATTTTTAAAAGCATAATTAATGAATAAAAAATTAATTAATTAATTATTATTATTCTCTATATGATATAATAATTCGTTTTTTTTCTACAGTCATCTATGCAATTTCTATTTAAACATATGATTTTAATATCACCGAAACATCTAACTATAATTATATTATAGAGGTAATTGTATATATCATTATAGTAAGTGGAGTCAAATGAATAAGTATCACTAAAAAGGTTCCAAATAATGATAATAATTGGCATAACGTTATTATTCTAGAAGATAAATGACATGTGCGATGAGTCAAACACATGGTAAGGGAAAAATTAACATTAAACCTCGTTTTAAATGTTATAATGATTTATTTTAAAAATAATTATTGCTATTTTCAATGTTTTGAGAAAAAAATTATGAATTTATTTATATGTAAATTTAATAACTTTAAATCTCATTTTATACTACCTACAAAAATTGTTTTTCAAAAATAATAATTTTGTGGAATGTTTTTCCATTCATTAACAAATAAAAAAATAATGTTCTATTTTAATGTATACTGTGATAATGAATTTTATCACCACTTTAACAATTATTTTATGTTTGGATTTCTATAAAATAAAACTTCTTTTCTTAAAAAAACACCACTTCCCCTTTTTCTTTTAATTTTTCTGTTGTATTTTTTTAAAAGAAAATATTTTATTCAAATCTAAATGTATTTTGTAAGGAAGTTTAGAAGTGTTTTTCAATTGTTTTATCTATGATATAGTGCATTTACACTGTATTATAACATTTTATCCCATTATTGATAATGTATTACTCAGAAAAATATCAGATAGTGGTCTTATACCCATTAAAACTCAATGGTGAGCCTTCTATGTCTTATATGATGGGTCATCAATGATAATGATAAAATGCATTATGTAATTGTTATGGTTACTATAGAATTATACTGGTTTTTAACAAATGATAATACTAATTTAATATTTTTTTAATTTTTTTAAGATGTTGACATCCCATTGAACCTATATGACATTTTTATTTATGCCAACTAGTTTTCCTTAAAATCATTTGATTTCAATAGTTATGGTAATGGTATATTTAAAAGAAAAATGATTCTCTTTGCTAATAAAAAATATTTTTTTAGAAAAATATTTTCTTACAATATTATGTTTTTCACATGAAAAATAGATTATATATTTTTTCATTAATTATATTCTTCTTCTCAACCCACATATTATGATTTTTCTCTTATGGATTAAAATATGAGTAGGGACATGGATGAGGTCAATATTCAATTTTTAAAGATATGCCAGGAAAGAAAACATGTTTCATTATTAAATATTTTTCGTCGAAAATGAATACATGGTAGAAGTTTGCAATTTTAAATATATATTATTTTTATATAAGGATTATGGGATAACTCCCTAATACTATAAGCCCAAAACATCTTTAAATTTATGATTGTTAATTCTTCTTTAAATTCATGTGAATATGTATTGTTTAATTTAGGTTCTTTAAAAAACTAGGTTATAAGGCTAAAAATAAAAAAATAATTCTTTTTAGATGAATTAAGTTATTCCTTTATCACTTTAGGATCTAGATTTAATTATTTATTGGATAACATCCCATGAACATTTACATTATATTATATTAAGTAATGAAAAATAAAAAATGGAACTCTCTTAATTTTAAAATTATCTTATATGTTCACATTGGGATTAGAAATATTTTAATCAATGATAAATTTTATTTTCATCATAATTAATTTATTATAATGATGGTATTTTGTTTATAATTTTTTGTGTTAATTTATAAATAACATAAATTTTAATGCAATACATCCAACATATTTATATCATTAGTAGAGAAATAAAATAAATGATTTTGAAAAGGTAAATGTATTATAATTTAAGAAAAATAATTTATTACCCAAATTCAATTGATTAATATAACATATTTAGGATTTTTATAGTTATATATTTTAAATCCATGATAGAATTGACGACATTAAATTCAATGAAAATGAATAGGAAAAAACAACATTATTGATATTTTATAATAATTAATATTTTAATAAATGATCTAAAATTCATAGAAGTCTCATATATAGACATATGAATGGTATATGGTTAAAAATACTAACCATTGTCTATTTATGAGTTTTTTTCCTTTTATATTGACATTATTAACCCTTATAGAGTTGAAAATTTTGATTTTGCAGTAATTATCACAAGAATTAATCATGGGGGTTAAAACTATGATATAAATTTAACAATTACATAAACACTTTCCTAAACCTAAATTACTTGTTTTATTTGGACCTTAACTTTTTATAATTTTCAAATAAGTAATTTTATATCAATATTTTAATAAAAATGACTTAATTATATCAATGATCAATTACTTGTGTTAAATACACCTACATTATAATAAGGAAACTCCTCCCCTATGAATTCACAGCTATTGAGCCTTATATAATGAATAATCCAAAAAAAGTCTCCCGAAAAATAAATTTAAACATACAAGTGGTTCTGGTATTCAATAAAAATTTCCCTATGTTCATTAATTTGATATCCAGGAGAGATTTCTCTGAGAAAAGATAATCTTTTTTATGACCAATTTATAAAAATATTTTTTATACATCATATAAATCTTTTATAACCACACTAAACTAAAAAAATATTAATATACATATATATGGTCAGATTGTATGAAATTTTTTTAAAATTTATTTTCCTATCTATTAAGGGTGAAAATGCTATGGGTGTTTTGGCATGACCGACCAAAACCACATACCAGTGTAATTCATTTGTGATCATCACATTATGAATTTGAAAAAAAATAATGAATATATATACTATTTATTAAATGATTATTAAAATTGGGATTTAATATATAAAATCATATAATATATCACATCTATTCCTGCCCTTATATAGGTTTAAAAATTATAATGTCACTCATGTGGATGTGTGGACTGCCACTTTCACAAAAAAACATGATTAATTTTTTATGTCCTTTAGTGAAGGATGATTATATATATTTATATAATGAATATATATGAAATTTTTATCATTATTGTTGTAATGACCAGGAATTTTCAAGTTATTTTTTTATTATATGGTAAAAATTATGAGTCTACGAAAATTGATGGCATTTGATTTGGAGGCACGGAGTGGCCAGAATAAATTTTTGAAATTATTTAAAGTACGTATAGTTATCATGGGAGTGGAAATTTGAAACTTTTTAATCGGTGCTCGGAATTGAAATCCAAGGACACTGTTGGACTCACAGTGCTGATAATCGCTTTAAGAGACCTTCACTTCAACCACAATAGGTCCATGGTGGATGTCGAATATTTGGGTGTTCTGGATGAATAAAATAAAAAAAATATTATTTTATTTTTATTCAAAATCTATCCACCAATTTTTAAATTTGGTGTTGGGGAACACCAGACCTTGAAAACCCTCGTTTAATGTGGTGACATTAATGGTTACGTTAAAAAAAATAACTTAACATAAATGATAAGGGATCCTCAAATCTCGTGGTAGGAGAATTGTTGGAAAATGGTTTTTTTGGGAGAACTCTTGGTGGTAGAACATCATCCAACAAAGAACCTTACCCAATAAAGAAAGAATCTCTAGATCTAAAATGTAGAACTAACGTTGGAGCATGGATCAAAAGCGTATTTCGGGAGCAATGGACATTGGTGTCTCCTTCATCATCATCATCATCTTCCTCATGCCATCTCCAACGAACAGTCGAGTTATGTTTTGTTCAGGATTTATCTTCGTTAATATATGTTGATTCAATATTCTTTTGTCAAATTTTATTGGTCTAACACGGAGTGTGAGTGCCAAACAAAAGTGGTCGGATCCCTATGCTACTTCGTTGTTTGACGTGTTCATTGCGGGTGAACTTCGGGTTGAGAGGAACTCAACCATGATGAACTTGATGCGATGAACACATCCAATGATGAACATTTATGCCTTCTAAATGAAGTGAGGGCCACCGAATCTCACCCTGTGACCCATGGAAGCTCGTCGGCACGACAACACCAGCGACTGTCACCTGCAGGGTACAAGGCGGCGACGCTACCATGACATATAAGGATTTCGTTTCAATTCATCTATGGTAGAGGAGGGTGTCTTCCAGCACACTGGAAGACCACATGGAAGCTAGGGCAGTATTAGTATGCACCGGCAGAGTTGGAAGCTACGACTGATGTGCCGATGCGGCTCACACGGAGGGCGGTCGACACCCGCCCGACTGCGGTTCGAGCAGCGGCATAGTCATGCTGTTGGAAGGGGAGTCGAACGGAACCCCGACCAACCGTGTAATGCTGGGTAGGACCCTCTTTTGTGGGTCCCGAGTGCCAACATGCGGAGCCACGTGGCTCTGTCGAGTGGGCCAGAACCGAATGACCCAAAAGCAATTCAAGGATCCCAGGGGGTGCCTCCCCCGGTTGGTGGTAAGGGTTGCCCCTGCCATAGCAGGACACCCTGCCCAGCGGGACGCACCGCGAGCCCACAGTAGGGTGCCCAGCATGCCGCACCCTGGGCCGTGCCCAGTGGGCCTTACCACAGGCCTCTCCCAGTAGGCTGAGCTACCCCCTTTGCAGGTCGGGCCGCACCAAAGCCCAGCGGGCCGGTCCCACCTCGGTCCCGCCCATCCGAGCCGGACCTGGACCTTGGAGGGATGACTCGAACCAGGTCGGGTTGACCTAAGCCTAGTCGCATCTGCCTGGTCTTGGTCGGGTCTGCCCGGGCCAGGTTTTGTCGGCCTAGGCCAGGTCAGGTTAGCCTGGGCCATGTCGGGTAGGGTCGGGTCAGTCCGATTGGGTCGGACGGGACACAAGCCTATTCAGACCCAAATATGCCTTTTTGGCAATATCTTGAGAACCAGGAATCCATTTGATGAACCATTTGTGCAACCAAAAACCATGGATCAAGACCGTACATTTGGTATTCTTTACATGAGTTTTGGGTAATGTTGGAGTAAAATCAGGTATGATCGAACCCGAAACCAACTGGGCCCTCTAAACTAAAACACTAATAACATTCAGAACGAGCGTCAGAATGACACGTCGTTTTTTGCATTGGGTCCCTTATGATTTGACAGACCCTCACGATACTTCTTCATCGGACTTCATGGAAGTTAAAGTAACAACCTATGGATTGAAGAGTGGATCCTCATAGAATCATGTGTTCTTAGTGTGGGAACCCTGTGGCTGCTTGTACTTGAAGAATCATTAGATCATGTGTGGGTTATCCTTCGTGCTGTTCTTCTATGTGTTGTTACCATTGTGGTACTTAAAAAGATAATTTATCTAATTGATATTTAGTGAATATTATGATATAATTGGGATATAATATTTTGATATAATACTCTTTTTTACATTGTAGGGATAATGGTCAAGTTATATTTTTTAACTGGGGAATCATTAATCATTTCATTAGTTGTTTTTTCAATAAAAATGTTTTTGTTTTTTTTTGAATTATTAATCATCCATTTCACATAATTAATGTAATGGACAAAGAATGTGATGGGATGTGAAATTATTGAACACCAACGAATCAGTAGATCTCATGATAGAAATTACTTTTTTACTCTTTTTTATAGATTACCAGTTTACATATACTATTAGGACACACAACCTTAACATTAAAATTATGATTTATAATATTATTAATTCTATAATTAGGATACTAGTTTTTGTTATCAATGTGAACATTTATAATTTTATGATTTATGTGGATTTTTTCCCTTTTAATTTTTGTATCCATGTGGAAAATTTTATTTCTTGATTAAATCAACATTATTTTAATTGTTTTATTTATTTTATAATATCTTCTATTATATGCATTCCTTTACTGAGAATATATGCTGACCCGTTATATTATATTTTTACCTAGGATAAAAATAATAGATCATTGAATGAAATATAGGATTTAATATAATAAATAATGATATTATAACAATAATTATTATACTATATTTCATGTTATAAATGTAATTTGAGAATAATTTATACATCTAGATCCCTGTACTAATAAACAATTTGATTCTTCAGGGTGTAATAACGTTTATATTGTGTCGATATTCTAAAATAATTACAATATCATGGTTTTTCCATTTGGGGTAATTATATATTTCTCCATTATAATTTATATATTTCTCTTTTTAATGAGAAAATGGTTGGACAATTTTTTTTCATTGACTTATCCAATTTTCATTTTGGATTTAACATTTTGATTCATTTGAATTTATTAGTCTATAAAATCAATTCCACAAGATTAGTAAATATTAAAACACATTTATAAATGTTATATTTAGTCTACTCTAACCATCCCATAAGTTGGATAAGAATAAATCATTGATTTTATTCATCGGTGGACAAAACATGCCATTATTGGGGCATGTCAAAAAGACATTAGATAGTGAGTATATGTACATTAAAAGGAATAAAATATTTATATTGTATCATGTTAAAGTAAATAGTTTATATAATTATATATTAAATTTATTATTACGTTATAATATTTTGATGATATTAACTGATTATATAAAAGTTGGGAGAAAATGGTGAAAATAAGTGATCGTGGGACAACCACTTAGTTATGGTTTCTTACTTAATCTAGGGAACTAAATCCTTGAGATATTGGAATATTATTCAACCAAATGGTTCATAAGGTTATAAAATCTCTTGGGGATATTTTATTTGGTATATATTGATCTTTGGGAAGTGGATGTGAATTTATTTTCTAATTGAATGTAGAGTGGGAATTTAAAATGTGGGGACATGTGTTTTGGGTTAAAAATATTGAATAAAATATTATTTATAAAAGTAACGTTTTAATAGTGAAACTTCTGAAATTTTGAATTAGTTTTATTTAAATTTTTTAATTTTATGCCATTGTAACCACTTTATCACTGCATTATTTTTGTTTATGAAAAAATAAATAATGAAAAAAGGAAAACAATTTCTTTATATAATACTTTAAATATTTAGAATAACAATTTTTTTTATATTTCCACTTCTATTATATTTTATATGAAGTAATTTATATTATTAAAAATTTATTTCGGTCAATATGCTTATTCTAGAATTTATTCGGGTGTTATGACATCATGAATGATGTATTTAAACATAAAATTTATATAAAATTTATATTTATTCAAATCCCCATAAAATTAATATTTTATATAATATTTCCATAAATTTATTTATAGAAACATTTTACATGTGGATTTGGAAATTAGAATCCATTTTATGAAAAATATTTTTTAACACATAGAAATTTAATTTGTAACATTAAAATTATTTATATTTTCAAAATAGGCTAAAATACAATGTATAAAAAATACACATATGCATTGTTCAATTTTGTGACATAAATTTATTTTTTCATTAAAAAATAATTTTTTTAACGTTATAATATTGATAAATACATTTTTTTAATTCATTGTAATATTTTACTAGGATAGTAACAATTATAACAATCATATTAATGTTTCGATAGAAAGGTTATTATTACTAATGGTCTATATAATATTCAAATAGTTCTGTTAATATTATAATGGTAATATCATTTTGACATAGTCTATTAATGATTATTATTTCCTTCATTCATAATTCATTTAAATTCCAACGAATGTTATATATTTTTCAACAAAAATTTGTAGATTATATTTAGAATGTTTTGTTTTTTTACTGTGTTGATGGTGGGTTTTGTGATTCTAGAATAGAAAATTGATCTATATTAGTCTATTCAATTAATTTATGTTTTTATATGATTATTTTCACATTGTAATATTATCAATATTATCTTGTATATTAATTATCATAATATAATTATCTAACATAATGAATAATATCATTTATTGGTTCATTTTTTTGGTTTGTGTGTTTCATAATATAATATATTCTAAAATGTTATACATTATTTATTCTGAATGAATATGACATATATATATATATATAAATAATTATAGGAAATTAAATTTTTATAATTTTCAATGATAATATTAAATCTATATCATTTAATTAGGGTTTCCCTATAAATTATATATGGAAAAATTGTATACTTCAATTCATATTTTATAAGTAAAAATAAATAAATAAATTTAATTTAAATAATAAATTTATAAATAGACATATATTATAAATTTTCATATCGTAAAAATATTAAATAAAGTAATTTATTATTATAAAATCATATAATCATATAAATTAAAATTTTACAAATTTACATTTATAAAATTTAGATGACATACTATACCACTTAATTAAATCATGTCATTTTAATTTTAATCAATTGTAATCAATTATTTTTGTTTTTTATATGTTTGATAAGAACAACAGTTACAATAAAGTTATTATAAAACATTGATATTACACATCATTAATGGATTCATAATTTTTTCCAAAATTTTTATACTATTTTATGTATCGACTAGATCTCATAAACTAATGGTAGTATATCGAAGGACTAAATAAGGATTGATTTCCTAAAACCCAAAAGAAAATAAGCTACACTATTAGATGAAATTACATTCCCCATGACTAGACATACTAATGTAGTGAAAACTTACCGAATTCCAAACATGAATTCAAAATCTACTTAAAACAACCATTTCAAGATTCTTATTATTTGAGTATTTTGGAACTATAAATATATTAAAAAATCATACTATAAGATAAAAAATGAAAAATTAATCATTTATTCATCATAGATAAAAAATAAAATTATTCAACCCATTCTTTTGCTATTGTTTATTTATAAAAAATCATCAAATAAATAGTGTGATAAAATTTGATTTGATTAAATATAAGGATACATGGAAAACATAATCAACATATGAAAAAAATATATAAATAATTCATCCATGTTTTCATAACATGGGATAGTCAAAATGAATTACATGGAATAGGAATAGGTAATACCATAATTTCATTATAATAAACATATGATCATAAGTGAAAATTGAGTCATAATAATATAAAATAGAACAATGTTCTAATGATATCCCAGATAAATAAAGAAAATAACATTTTCAAATTTATTGAAATTTCTAAATAAAATATTAATTTTACTTTAATGGGGAAGCTATGTTAGATGGAGTACCCGATATGCAACAACGACTTTCTTTGAAATCATATGTTTCACACAATGCCCAGTCATACTGGGAAATAATAATATAAAATTATTTTAACTAGTAGTTAAAGAATAGCCATTGTATTAAAGATAATGGACAGAACTAACTAGAATATAAATATACATGTTTTTTAAATGTTTTTACATTTGTCCAAAAAAATTTAGAGGCTTAAAATAAGAATGATTCTGATTTTAATCATAAATACTCTAATATTGATTAAAAGGTTGATTTACTGCCTTTTGGTTAAAAAAACTCTTTAAATATAGTTTTGGTCACATTTATATGTTCTATTTTACAATATAATATTCTTATTTAGAGTTGGGAAATCAAAATTCATTTTGGATAAAATTTTGGAATTTTATTGATAAAGTTCATTTTTTATGGATAGTGAAAAATATAGTATTTTAATTCATAACTGCTTGTTAATAGTATATAATGTTTAAAATATAGTAACATAATTAGTGGGAAAATATAACTAACTGAATTATTAAATACATATAAAAAATAAAACATTGTAACTGCCTATGATAAGGCATTTGTAAATAATATTAGTGCATCAACCTCACAAACAAGACTATCTTTCGATTTAAAATATAATATTTATAATAATTGAATTTTTTATTAATTTTAATAAAATTCAAATATTCCTGAAAAATCACTTTTTATATCAATAATATATTAATAACAATGTTATGAAAAATTTATAGAATAAATGAATTGGAAGAGGTAATATTTTTAAATAAGTTATTTTCCAATGAAAATATTTTTCATTATATTTTCATGTGTTTATTTAAAATATAAATTAAAAACATTTATAAATTTTACTTGAAAATTTAATATCATTTTTAGATTCTCCATTTCAATATTTTATAATGATTAATTATTTTCTATTTTTAAAAAATGGCTGATTTATACGTGAATAGTTAAAAATATAATATTTACCTAAATAGTAAATTTTATTACATTATTGTCACATAAAAAAGTCTTTGATTTTTATAAGACCATTTCATTGATAAAATATTTATTTAAGGATTAAAACTATAAAATAATAAATTAATTTAATAATATTGACATTTTATAAAAATATGTATTGTTTTTTTATTAAAACCTATTTTTATCTTCTCATTTAGTTGTATATTATTTTTTTATATTATTTAATTGGAAATATTGTAATTAAATATAATATTGAGTTTTATAAAATACTCTAATATAAATAATTAAATAGAAATTAAATTAAGAATTTAACAAACACATAAATATTAATAATAAGAATATGTTATTCAATAAAATGGTGTTTTACATGTCACACACACTAATGTTGAAAATTAATTTTATTATATGTAAAGATATTATCTAGCAAAATTAATTTCATAATTAAAATAATTATACGCAAATTATCAACTATAATTTTTTTAAATTCAAAAAAAATGAAGTTACATATGTAAAAAGCATTTACAATTGTATAATAAAAAATGGTAATGGTATAATTGTTGTGATTAAAGGATGTTTAATATTTCCAAATACCTTAGAGAAAATGAATGATTGATGGACGATGAAACATATCTCATATTTCTCTCCAATATTTATATTTTGGATTCTAATTTAAATTTATGAAAGGTGCTCTAATGATATTAACGTGAAATTATTACAAAAATATCTTCCCAAGACTTATAAAAGTGTCCCTTAATGACCCCTTTAGGACCACTACTAAAATTATGATTCCTCATGAAATATTTCACTCTCTTTTTACCTTATAATAATATTTCTATTATATGATCCTATATTATGAAATGATGTCTCCAGAAACCATTAAATGGTAGTTATATTACATAATTAGTACAGAATAGATGATTTCCCACAGTATCAAACAGATTAGAAATCCTAAAAGACTAGATACATGAATACTATAAATTTCAAAACATAATATATAAAATAAAATTTTGAGATAAATTTATTACCCCATCCATAATATCTTTTAAAATTACACCTTGTCCTCTTATAGGTTTCTTGGGGAATGGAAAACAAATAACGATAATATTAGATACTCTGTAAAGAGTAGATTACTATGGAATCATATATAACATAGTCATGGAACAGTGATATAGAAAATTTAAAAGAAAACATGGATCTATATTCACCAAAAAATAGGGGAATGTTATATGCATACTGACAAATTAAATAAGGATAATAATAATTAATATCATACTAATCAAATTCATAATGTCAGAAATTAAAACATTATATGAAGGCCTTGTGCAGAGACAGTTGTCCACTTACATTAATAGGTATATTATATAAAAAACCCTATTATTTCTCATAATAGCTTTTATGATTTCATAGGATATATAATTCAAGGCCCCACCTACCACCTGATTAAGTCTAGCTTAATCCCATTATAGTCAACAAGATTTTTCATTCTGTTCCTAACAAAGCCTTTATCTAAAAAAACATATCAATATGTATAATGATATATGTATAAATTAAAAACATCACTATTCAATATAATAATGTGATTATATATGAGAACATTCCATAGTGAACTTGAAATATGCTGGGTATATTCATTGTAATTTTTTTTACCCTTAACAGTGATATATATAGTTGATGGTATGACACATCATGCCCCTCCTCATTGGCTAGAGTAGAGGAAGAATTTCTACTGGGCAATAAGGGACATCCCCAATGTTCCAAAGGCTAGAAATAAATTCAAAGAGATTCAAAACAACTTGGGGGATCAACAAAAAATAAAACATTATAAAAAACATTCCATAATAAATACCACTACATGCTTCATGGTAAAAAGGTAAAAAAACGAATTAAATTCAGTAGATATCAAAACCAAATTGAAATAGAGTACCAAGTGGGAGACTACTAACAAAAAATTACACACATGAAAGGAAAAACTATCAAAACTCATGGTTTAAAAGATATAGATAAATTATCTAACTCCAACACCATGAAACATTATAAGAAGGTACTAGTAAATAAATGTGATACCTTCCCTTTACCTGTAACAACCCTAGATTTCATTTTAAGTTATTTTCTTTAATGTAATTTGATAGCTTGCGCTACACGCAACACCGAGTTCGAGCGTAACACAACTTACCAAAATTTCCATTCAAAAAGTGGTTATGAATAATATTAACTTAATTTTGAGTTTTATATATTATATTTAATTTTAACATCAACATAATGTGTTTCTTTGAAATAATAAAGGAACAAATTCAATTTTTTATATAAAATCATTATTTTTTAAAAAATGAAAATTTACCACATTTTAATGGTGAACACTTTTTGAATCCAATATTTGACACTTTTATATATTAAATTCTAAAAAATAAACTTCATATTTAGAAGAAATAAATAAACATTAGTTTCGATAAACTTTCTGTTCATTTCAGAATACTTTTGTATTTTGATAAATAGTGAAAAAATACAAAATTTTAATTGAGAACAACTTTTTTAATCAAAATTATTTATAGAGTTAAATTATAAATATAAATGGTTTTGAAGTAAAATTGGATTATATTTTTATCATTTAATCCAATTTTAGTCATTGTAAGTAATTTTACATTTGTATTGGATTCAAACACATTTCCATCTTTTGATAGTTTTTACTTCTTAAAAACCCAATTTTTGGTTTTGACAACTGGAATATTAACTAAATTAATTTATACAAATTCAATGGTTTGAATTTGGTAAAGTGGATATAATTTTTTAATTTAGGATATCAAAATTATCTTTGGATAATTTTTTGGTATTTTTCTAAAAATTCTAAATTTTTTATGAAAAGTGAAAAACACTGCGTTATTGTTTAAAGATGAATTTTTATTTAAAGAATTATTTTTAATTTAAAATTATTTTAAATTCAAAATAGATTCATAATACCTATATTAGTCCAATTTAATTCATTTAAATAATTTTATAATAAAATTTTATGTATAATTTTTTTTAACTTTTTACTGCTTTTTCCCTACCTTCTACGCAGATTTGCAAATTTGCATAAAACATAATTTTACCTCTTTTGTGAATTTAATTTAAAAAATCCAAGAATCATGGTTGAAATAAGTATGTAAAATTTGTCTCAATAGGATGAAAGTAATTCTTGGTCAATAATAACTTGTGAATTTTATTTACCATGATTAAAAAAATTGGTTAATTAAAGGTAAAATTTATATTATAATTACCCTCCCAAATTACTAATTATATTGAATAAGTTTATTTCGACCAAAATAAACCCTAAGAAAATTTTTTGATCCTATTTGATCCACAAGGATTATATTAGGACATTTATTACATTTTATTTAAAGAATAGTTAAAAGTGATAAATTCAATGTTTAATAAATCAATCATTTTTAATATAAGGATACACGTAAGATAAATTAAGCTATAAATACTCATTAGAAACATAAATATATTTACTAAATAATATTATTTTATTTATTATTTTTAGATATAAAATAATTCAATTTATATATTAAACAATGATAATGCCTGAATTAACTTATTAATGAAAGATTAAAATAATTAATATTATAAATATAAAAAATAAATGTAAATTTAGACTTTTGAGGAATAAAAAAAATTGTAGGTTAATAAGACATTTTAGGGATGCTTTTAATGTATTTTTTGTGAAGATATCATGTTTTTTTTAGTTTCAAAAAAACCAAATTTTAAATAGTGTTAAAATTGTCATAAATGAGTTTTTAAAACATATACTATATTATTAAATGATATAATGTTACTAAAAATATAAAGTTCATACAATGGACTTATATAATGATTTATATGTCATTAAGGAACCAATTTAGGTTTTAATTTCATTTCGTATTTATTTTATTACCCATGTAATAAAGAAATTCAAGAATACATAGAAAAAGGTAAACTATTTAACTAAAATTAAATCTAAAAGATAAGGATAATATAGTGACAAAAAGTGTCTAAAACCTATTTCATTAAAAATTTTCAACCCATCCTGACCTTATCCTAGAAATATATTCTTTTAGAGCCATTAGAAACAAAAAAAATTATATAATAAAATTATGTTTCAATCTTTTCCTAAACTGACCCTCACCTCTCTTTTAAAAGGGTGCTTACCCTTCTCTCAAATTCACAAATCCAAAGCCATTTGGATAGGCCAGACCCTGCTCAAATATACTCCCAAATACCCTCTCTTCAGAATAGAGGACATATATTTATCATAAATCCAACCTATGGATCCCTTTTTATCAAATCTAATGAAATCTCATGATGATGAAGTAATAATTTCACCACCTCTTTCAAAGTTATTTTCATCCTCCACTTACATTTTCATTTTTTTTCATAAAAAAATAGTAACTCCAGTACCTTCTACAATCTATAATATATAATAAATATAGTACAACAGTATTCATTATTTTATTCATCCTTTGAATGAAAAATTCACCAGGTGTGTTTATGTATGGCTTACCATCTCCACGTGGTGGTGTATAGTTTGTTATTCAAAACATCATTAGTTGGATGGGTATAATAATGAGTATAATTGATGTAAATAATAAATTTAACATGTTAAAGATTTTTTATATTTTATATAACATCCCATTACATATGTTTTCAGCTTCAATAGAATGATATTGTCGCTCGTGCGTAGTAGGGATTACCGTCTCCATGAATGCAATGTGATTCATTTCTCATCGTAACCATTCTAAAATAATATTCATTTTATGATTTAAAATAATGTTTATCAAATTAATAACATATTTTTAGATGAGTTAAATACATCATTACCATAAAAATCATGACTTATGTAACAAAACATATAAAGTAAAAGGAATCAGTTATCACAAAAAACAATGATACTAATAAAATATTATTAAAAAAGAAATTTTAGGTGATCATATATGATATAATACTTATGTATGTGTTTTTTATATAATTTCATAACAATGATTTGACTATTGTATAATATTTTAACATAACCTCTACTTAGGAAAAGTACATGGTAATGGGTTTTCATTTCACTTATTATTCCCATGAGATTCATGATATATTGCTGCTATTTCCTTTTGGGTGTTTTATGTAATACACATGATTTTATTATTTGTGTAATATAGATATATATAATTTTTATTTACATCTTAATTGTATGATCCTTATTTCAATGTTTTTATGTTTTGTATGTTTCCAAATTAGTAAGGGAATATATAATTTCAATTCCCAATCAATGTGTTTTATGCAATCATCATTGATTATTTTACTGCAAAAAAATGTGTGAATCCCTATTTATTAATTAATGTAGTTATTTACAGTTCCCTTTGCGTGGATATACATTTTATAAACATAATCACTCCATTTATAAATTTTCATGTCATCGATATGAACTTTCTACGAGTAATATTCACCCAATTTCCATTCACTGAGTTAAATATCCATGTCATCGGTGTTGTTTTTACAAGAATATGTGTGAATTCACTCAGATTGATTTACCCCGAATATCTAATAATATTGAGTGTATTTATAATTTTCACACATAATTATGTCACTGATTTATCCTTAACATATGTATACATTCTTTATAAGGGATTTTATCTCAAATTACATTATATTAAGACTTATTTGTTGTTATACGCCAATTTACTTTTATATGGTGTACATATTCTACTTTGAAAATGTATATAACTAATCCACTTATTCTCAAGATATTATAACTTTTTTATTACCTCAGTTCTTTATTTCAAGCATCTCTCATTTCATTATGAAATTTATCTCAACAATTATTTTTAAGGATTCAATAATTTATTCTTCTAAAAATTTCTCATTAATGTCCTTGTTTTAAAAATGGTGTTAAGGATTTATTTATATGAATTTTAATGTTTTAAAACTAAAATTCCTATAAAATTTTTAAAAGTGGTATGTGTCACATTGATTAAAAAATAAATTTTTAACACCTTCTTGAAAGTAGTGAGACTATTAAATGTTTGCCTCGAAAGTGGTATGTGTCACATTATTCCTGATTGATGTTTATTTATTACAATGCAATATTTCATATTGTTTTGAATGAGTAAGGTTTGACTATGGATGTACTATTTTTATTCCATTCATTCTCTGTGGTTAAAATAATAACATTTTGTATTCTAGTTTTAATATGAATGTTTAGATTTTGTTTTAAACTTTTCATATGACTAATGCATTAAAATTTATATGTGTTGGGTGGAGCCCTCTATATATCTTTAATGCATCATTAGGTCTCTTGAGACAAACTACTGTTTGGTATAATTCCTTGACAAAATCTTATTTTTAGTCTTGGAATGAGGCCTTGGATATGTGATTATGATGTCTGAAATTATGCATTATATCATTATAAAATTATTTATTAATATTATATGTGATTATTCGACTGGTATAATATCCATGTGAATAAGTAAATGGAATTATTTGATTAATATTTTCCATATCATACTGAATTTTATGTTTAAAAGGTTTGTGTTTTAGTTATACAAAATGCCTAAATTGTTTGTGTTTATTTATAAATGTCTCTTGTATATTTTTATACTTACTCAGCATTTGAGCTTACCCCTTTATTAAGCTTTATTTTTTTTTCAGGATATGAAGAAGTATATTATGATTGATCTGTAGAGATTGGATAAGGGGTACAAGTGTGTTCAAAGGGGACAAAATATTTTTTTTTGTTTTATGATGTAATGTAAAACTTATGTATATATCTAGAACTTCCAATGGTACTAAACTAATCTGTATTTTGATACTTGATCACCTATGGTCATGCCAAAGTTATGTAATAATTCACCAACTCTAGGTATCTAGGGTTGGGGCATTATAGTTGGTATCAGAGGAAGTTTAGTACAACCCTTGGAAACTATATTTAAAAAAAATATTATTAGAGAATAGTACCCTAATATAGACTTTGAGGATTAGTATAGATAGCATCCTAGAATTTTTGTAATATAGAGATTTTGTGAATTTTCCAAGAAATAAATCCATGTCTGGATACGAGCAGTAAGAGGCAGCTCTTACACATAAGTATCTAGGGGTAAAACCCAAAAACACCGCTTTGAGCTAGAATCCAACGGAAACTGGTGCACAACAATGAGCCTTTCTTCAAACTTGGTTATTACACACTTGAGGGATATGCTTAGGACAAATCACATTTTCCTTACAAACCGATTAGAAAGATTTTATAATATGATTAGAATAAAAATCATTGGTTAATCCAATGGTGGTTTAGAGTGAAAATAAGGTGTCATGATATTCTCTAAATTATATTATGACTATTTTTACTCAAACTATGATTTCTGGTATTAGTCAATTAATGGATTCTAAGGAAGTCATAGTAAAATTTAACATGACTTACAAGGTGGGCACAATGGTTGAAATGAGAAACTAAACTGATTATTGAGATGAGTAAATGATATCATGTTAATGGAAAAGTATATTTCCAAAAAAATCGATTTATAAAATATACATTAACAAACTTTGAAACCCAACAAAGAAGATAAAGGTGGAGAATGATAAGATCTTTAGTAGTGGATACTGTAGAGAAATGAATTCTCAATTTCTATAATGTAGAAAATGTAAAAGGAGACTAATAGGAAAGTGTCTCAAGGGAGAAAATAAATGCTTTATGTGGGGGAATGAAGTACATAGAGTAAATAATTTCCAAGGAAAAGTGAAGAGTACTATAAAAGAAAATAAAAATGATCCTAGGAATTCATATACATTCATTTTCCATAAATGTAGGGGACCTGGGAATTACGTGAGTCAATGACCTATTCTATAGAATAACCACTAGGTCAAGGAAGAACCTATGTTGAAATAAATGGATGGAGAAAATTTTTAACGTATCAATTCTCTTTATTGTACGAATTACTTTGGAAGGCTTTTCTATTGTATGTTTAACCCTATAGTTTGTTTTGTGAAAATGTTATTTTAGAAATAATTATCTTTTCTTTTGTGGATATAGTTATAAAAACCCATTTGGGTTTATTTAATCCTTTAATTTGAGGAAATTACAGGTTATTAATTTTTGGGATGAAAATGTGAGGTACGAGAGAACAATTGGGGTTAAATTATGTTATGGTCATATTGATAAAATTATCACATTTTTGGAGTGATATAAAATATTGTTTTTGAAAAAAGGACAACATGAAGATCGTATGAAAACCCATTGTGTCAAACAAAGCTGCAAAAATAGAACCCACAACCAATGTGCGTCTAAGATTAATCACCGACCACTTGACTATATGAACTCCCTGGTTAGTCTGACTAATTATTTTTAGTTAAATTATGTTATTGATCAATAATAAAATGATTTGAGATATTATGTTTTATCAAATAGATATCCTCATTATAGGAAAATGATTTGATGATTATGTGATAGATGTTATTTTGGAATATGTTCGCTCTGTTGGGAACACTATATGCCTAAAGAAAATAGAATACTATGGGATTTCATTTGAGGAGTAATGATAGATTTTTTTGTATGAATCTATGTTTTTTATATAGATTCAGGTTATTAATGGAAATGATTAACCTTTCCTAGAAAATATGTGATTTGGATAATTACACATAAGTTTGAGACTTTAAGAGTAGTTGATGTTATGTGGAGATAAATGTTCATATTTACTATGAAATACCATGTCATTAAATTCTTCTATGTTTTGGGTTTCAATATTAGTCAATATTATATTAATGGATTTTAAGGATAATATTTTATTAAATTGTCTGTATTAAACTTTGGGTATTGTTTGTTCTATAAAGGATTATTCATTTTTTGGATCATATGATATTGTACTAACCATTTGGTTTTTTTAATCACTGAAGACAAGGTAAATATATGGTTCATCCTTTGTGGATAATGTGATTCTCTAGATGTTGATTCAAGTGAAAAAGGTGTGACAAAGTCATCTTTAATAATCATCATTTGGAGAGAAGATGCGTTAGTGGTTCATATTTAATAAAGGGTGAAACTCTAGTTGAAGAGTAAGTATATCTATTTATGTTCTTAGTGAATATCATAAATAAATTCCTCAACTTTATGAAATATAAATTAAAACAAAAAAATGTTGTCCTTTTAGTTTTCCTTCTGGGAAACTAATGATCATTTAACCCATCACAGGTTTGTGGTTTTCTTGTTATTAAATTTCTCCTAATCATGTTTTCTACCACTCTCAATCATAACATGGAACTTATTTTATCTTCAATATCCATGTTTTCCTACATGGAATCCACGTATGGGTTATCATGGGTGACATTTGTAGCTCTCTTTCTATGTTTTTAAGTGATAGTTTTATTGACTCTTTTTCTAATGTGGGACAATCAATGAAGTTCCCAAGAAAAATTTTATAATTGGAAGGACATGATTTCCAAAAGTTGGGGGGGGAGAATGTAACTCCCCATGATTTCATAGTAAATTATTTTCTTTAAGGTAATTCAATAGCCTGTACTACACTCAACATTGAGTTTGAGGGAAACAAAAATTATCAAACTAGCCATTCAAAAAGTGGTTATGAATATTATTAAATTAATAATGAATTTTATATACTTTATATAACATCCATATTATGTTTTTATTAGGAATTATAAATGAACAAATTCAATTTTTGAAATAAAAAGAGTATTTCTACGAAAATAAAATTTTACAAACTTTTAATGGAGATCCTTTTTTAAATCCAATATCTGACACTTTTACATATTCAATTTTTCAAAATAAAAGTATTCTTTAGATGAAGGACATAATAATTAAGTTTGAAAAAAGTTTCGGTGCTTTTCTGATAACATTCATATTTTGATGAATAGTGAAAAATACAAAATTTTAATTGAAAACAACTTTTCTAATCAAAATAATTTACAGTGTTAAATTAATTATTTTAATGATTTTGAAGTATAATTAGATTAAATTTTTATCATTAAAACCAATTTTTATTTATTGGAAGAAAATTTTCATTTAAATTGGTCATAAATAGACATCAGTCTTTTGATAGTTTCAACTTCCCAAAACCCTGATTTTTAGTTTTGACAACAAAGTTATTTTTTAAAATAATTAATAAAAATTATATGTTTTTTATTTGGTAAAATATAAATCTTTTTTCGAAATTGAGATTTCAAAAACATTTTTAGCTGTATTTATGGTGTTTTTATACAAGCATTTAATTTTGGAGGAATAGTGAAAAACTCTACGTTATTATTTAAAGCCGATTTTTTATTTAAATAATTATTTTTAATATAAATTTATTTTAAATCTAAAATAGATACATAATACCTATCTTAGCCAAACGTAATTTATAGATGACATTTTATAATAAGATTAGATATATAAAATTTTGTTGAACTTTTTACCATCTTTTACCCACCATTTAGGGAAATTTTTAAATTTTCATAAAATATTGTTCTACCTCTTCTGTGAATTGAATTTCAAAAATCTAAGAGTCATGGTTGAATTCATAAAGTAAAATGTGGTTCAATAAGATGGAAATAATTTTTGGTGATTATTAACTTTTGAATTTTATTTACCACGGTTAAAAGTAAATAGGGTAATTAAAGTTAAAAATGATATTATAATTATTCTAATACATGCCCTAACTACATTGGATAAGTTTATTTAAACCAAAATAAACCTTATAAAAATAATATGATCCTTTTTGATCCACTTGGATTATATTCATACATTTATTATATTTTATTTAAATAATAGTTAAAAGGGATAAATTTAATGTTTAATAACTAAAACATTTTTATTATTGGGTTATACATAAAATAAATTAGACATTAAAAATAAATTATAAATCTAAAAAAATTTACTACATAATCGTATTTTATTATTAATACTTAGACACTAAATAATTTAATTTATTTATGACACAATGATGATACAATAATGACCTTATTATTGAACGATTAAAATAATTGATATTATAAATATCAAAATAAATGTAAACTGAGATTGTTGTGGTGTTACACTAATTTTAAAGGTTAATATTACATGTTAGTGTTTATTTACTGCATTTTTTTATAAGTAATAATGTATTTTTGGCTTTTATAAAAAAATTCTAGATAGTGTCAAAATTAACATAAATGAGTTTTTAAAACAAATACTATATTATAAAATGATATAATATTCATAAAAAATAAAAGGATTAGAAAAATGACTTATATAAATATATATATGTCATTAATTAACCACTTGAGGTTCTCTTTGAATATTATAGTAAGTTTATTAACCATGTAATATAAAAATACAAGAAGACGTGGTAAAAGTTAAACTATTTAAGTAAGAATTAAATCTAAAAGATAAGGTAAATATTGTGACCTAAACTTGTTGAAAACCTATTTGTTGAGAATATATCGACCCATACCAAACTTATCTTCAATATAAACCCATTTGGAGCCTTTATAAACCGAAAATAAGTTTATAATAAAATAACATTTCATACTTTTACTAAAGTGACCTTCACCTCTCTTATAAAAGAGTACTTCCCTTTATCTCAAACTCATAAATCCAAAGCCATTTGGATCTTCCAAACCCTGTCAAATATCCTTCCAATTCCCCTTAATTAATCAATGAGGCCTTAATTTTATCATAAATCCTACCTAATGATCCCTTTGATAAAATCTAAAGGAAGCTTTCGAAGAAGTGGTAACAATTTCACCACATCTTTCAAAATTATTTTCTTCATCCACTTCCTGTTTCATTTTTTTCTAATAAAAAAATATAAACCCTCGTTCCATATTAATACTAGGATTTTATTATAATTATATTACAAAAATGTTAATTATTATATCCATCCTATGAATGAAACTGTCAACATACATGTGTACGTACAACTTACCGTCTCCACGTCCTGGTGTAGTTTTTTATTTAACACTTAACTGTTTTGGTGGGTATAATAATAAGTATAATTGATCTAAAAAATAAATATAACAACATAAATATTATGTTTATATGATATACCATCTAATTTAAAATGATTTAACCATTAATAGAATGATATTATCGCTCGTGCGAATGTACGGATTACAGACTCCATGAACGTGATGAGATTCATTTCTCATCTTACCCATTAAATAACAATATTTATTTTATGATTTAAAATAATGATTAATAAGATAATATAATTTTAGATACGAATAAAATACATCCTATTCATAACAAACATGGTGTATGTAACATAACATATAAAGGAAAACGAAATAGTTAACACCCAAAACAATGATATTACTGGAATATTATTAACAATGAAATATTAGAAAATCATATATGATATCTTATTTAGGTATGTCGTTCTTTTATAATTTAATAAAAATTATTTAAATATTCTACAGGAGGTTAACATACACTTGAATAATGAAAAGTACGAGGAAAGGGGATTTTATCTCACTTCTTATTCCCGTGAGATTCATGTTATATTGCCACTAATTTTTTGTGTGTTTTATGAACATCCCATGATTTATTTCGTCGTGTAATATACATTAATTTATAGGTATTTACATTTTACTTGTATGATCTTTCTTTGATGGTGTGTATGTTTGTAAGTTACCAAATCGGTAAGGTGATTTATAATTTTGATTTCTTCTCATTGGGTTTTACAGAAACATCATTGATTATTTTACTCCAAAATTTTGTGTAAATTCACTATTTATTTATTTATGTAGTAATTTCCACTCCCCTTGTGTGGGTATACGTTTTATAAACATAATCACACCATTGAAAAATTCTCAAGTCATCGATATGAACTTGATAAGAGTAATCTTAACAAAATTTCCATTCATTGAGTTAAACATCCCCGTCATTGGTGTTGTTTTGACAAGAATATGTGTGATTGTACTCTGATTGATTTACACTAAATATCCAAACACATTGATTGTATTTATATTATTCACAAATAATTATGTCATTGATTTATCCTTAACCTAAGGATATAGTCCTTGTAAGGGATCTCATCTCAATTTACATTCCATTGAGACTTCTTTGATGTTATACGCCAATTAACTTTTATATGGTGTACATTCTGTACATTGACAATGTATATCATGAATCCCATTATTTTCATGATATTATAATTTTTTATCACCTCAATTATTTTTATTAATGTTTCATTCATTTGGTTAGGAACTCAAACTGAAATATCCTTATAAATGATTCAATGATATATTCTTCAAAATCATTCCCATTTCTGTCCATGTTTTAAAAATGGTGTTAAGAAATTATTTATATGGACATGAATGTTTTAAAAATAAAAGTCCATTTAAAAATCTTAATGTTCTGTGGAAAATTTTATTAAAAAATATATTCATAGAAAATTCATGATAAATAGAGAGACATTTTAATATTTTCAAGAAAGAAGGGGTTATTTCTCTCAAATAGTTTTACTGATTATTTTCATCTTTTTAAATATCAATAATTATTCCAGATTGAGGTTGATTTGTTATAATAAAATCTTTCATATTTTAATGAATGACTTATGTTTGAAACTGGATGTGCTATTTTTTATAGCGTTCATGGTCTGTGGTTAAAATATTTACATTTTTTATGCTTGTTTTAATATGAATGTTTAGATTTTGTTTCAACATTTTTATATGAGGAACGTGTTGGACTTAGTAAATATCGAGCGGAGACCACTATAGATCCTTGATGCATCAGTAGTTATCATGTGACAAAATAGTGTCTAGGCATAAGGACTTGATAAAATATTATTTTCTGTCCTGGCACAAGGCCTTGACTATGTGGGTATGATATCCGGAATTTTCCATTCCATCACTATGAAATTAGCTATTGATATTAAATGTGATTATTCGACTATTAGAATATCCACGTGAATAAGTAAATGGATTTATTTGATTTATATTTTCTATATCATACTGATTTCAAAGTTTAAAACGGTTTTGTTTTAGTCTTATACATTACCTTAAATGTTTATGCTTATTTATGAATGTTTCTGCTATATTGTTATCCTTACTGAGCGTTTGATCTCACCCCTTTCATATGTTTCATTATTAATAGGATGCAAAGAAATATATTATGATTAACTTGCAGGGATAGGATAATGGATATGAGTGTGTTCAAAGGGGATACAATTTTTGGGTTATTTTATTTCATGATGTAATGTAAAACTTTTGTATGTATCTAATACTTTCAAAGCTACTAAACTTATCAGTCTTTAGAGAATTAATCTATTTCTATCATACCAATTTTATGTAATAATGCACTGAATCTTGGTAAATAGGGTCAGTGAATTACATTACATGTATCTCGATATAAAATATCTGTAAGGGAAACAACTTTCAAAAGAAGGGGTGTGTAATGAAACTCCGCTTTCAATACCTTGAGAAATTTTTAACTTAAGCCACCATGATAAAAAAAATTATCACATTTATATAAAATAATTTATATAATCTAAATGAAAATTAATTATATGAGAATATAAATCAATTTCGATAGAGAAATAGTTTTTTGAAAAATAGTTTCATTTAAAACAATCGAGAAATTCATCTCGTAGTTTATCAAATTTCATATTTTCATAAAATTTTCCATTTCCTAGGACCAAAAACAAATAGTCAATCAAAAATCTTGATGTTACCATTTATTGTGGAACTTCATGTCCACAACCAGTTCATTTGATGGTCGAACATGATGGCTATTGTCAATCACATTCAGCACATGCTTATCCATTTAATCTAACCATATACGTCCACCATATTTTCCAAACCATTTCTATAAAAAATATAATTTTATTTAATTATTTTTCCCTTCGTGAAAACTAAACAACCATTTTAAAATCATCATTTTAAAATTTAATTTGCAAATTCATCTTTTAGTAAAACACCCAATTTTCAAAATTCCATCAACTACCACCAAAAAAATAATCCTTAGATAAATTTCACATCATTTTCATGATAAATTTAAAGAAAGAAAAAGAAACTTGAATTTAATTATTCATGTTGTAATAATATAATTCAAATATGAATCCAACTACATCAGATATTAAAGAATATTTGAAGAACGACATGATAACAACAAAAAACTAGGTGAAATATCAAAAACCTCATTTGATCATCTTCTATAATATCAAAACTAAAATATATTTTCATGATTTGAATAAAAAACCACATATGAATCCACAGTATACAACATCATGGAATGTGAGAGTGATAAGGAATGTATCTCTAATAAATATTATGAAAATCTACCACAATTAAAGACTTATCAAGAGAAACAGGCTTCAACTCCAAAATATTTTCCATCATATTTCTCCCGGATTAATGGTGAATGATTTTTAAAATGTTGTAACGAAGAAATATCAAGTTAGGGTTGAAATGGTGGAAAATATATGAGTTTAGGGACAATTTGGATCCAGATATAATTTTTAGTATCTTATTTTTAAACCATTCTTTCTTTAGTTGCACGATTCGACAAATCGTGCACTAACCAGGAAACAGACTTTGCCTCAAGGGGAAACTCACATGTTTGGACCACACAGTTTTTAAAATTATGTTCCAACAATGAAAAATCACTCTATACAATTTTTATGGTTTCTTCTAAGTGGCTACATGGTCAGGCCAAAAGATGCACCAAACCACGTGCCTAACCAGAATCCCCTAAATCACATTTCATGGTTTCCTATAAGAGTTTCCTGTTTTGAGATAACCACTATAATACAATGCACCTCTAGAAAATTCCCAAAAAAATCATCAAGTCTTAAAACCCTCTAGAACCATCAATCAAACACATTACATACATAAAATAAATAAAGTGGTACAAACTTGAAACTAGGGGTGCTGCATTCCCCCCACAATTGAAATTTCCTTCCCCAAAATATATAAAACAATCATTTTCTATAAAGATTTATAGTCATCGAACAATTATTTCATTCTCCTATTCCAATGTCTCATTCAAAAAGTAGACACGTTTCCTTAAAACCTCTAGTAGACTGATTCGTTTTCCCTTATTGACATTCTCTTTCAAATCAAAATTCCGCACTAACACATGCAAAAATAAATAATCAAGATCTAGGTCAAATATAGTCCCATCTAGTCACATGGTGAAGATCATGTTGCTACGTTTTCAACGTAGATTCATAAAAACAAATTATTCACATTAATAAATTATTGGTGGAAAATAAAATCGATATAAAACTTCACCAACCCATTCAATTATCGTAAAATGTCCTATGTATCAAGAATATAAACTATCCAGTTTCCCAAAATGATGATGCCAAATATTTGGAGAGATTCTCAACAACACATGATCACTCACCTAAAATGGAAATAGATGTCAACGATGATACAAAAATGATTTTTAAATATAATGAGTTTTCTCTATCCATTTATTGATCAACTAAGACTTCTTTATAGTCTCTTGTACAAGGGTCACCCCCACTAGATATGTCTCACCTGTTTTCACCCAAAAAAATGGAGAAAAAACGGAAGACCATACAATTCATGAAGAGGCTCCACATGTATGAAGTCTCCATAAAAACATTTATATGTGAAATCCAATAATAGTACATTGACTTCCCACGAGCCACAAAGTATCATTACAAAAGCCTACTAGATGTCTTCAAATATTTTTATCACCCGTTAACCTTTCCCATCCATATGAATATAATACTACAATATCATGGTCAAGGGATTTATAATGTTGTTGTTTGGATTTACAAAAATTATATATAAACCTCAGATCCCCGGAGGAATGGATTGAAAATGGAAAACCATGCCTCTTTACCATTCTATGATTTATATATATATATATATTGAAATTCTTTCATTCAATAACATTTAGAAATTAGGATTAAATGAGCTGACATGGTGAACCAATCCACTATCACCCATGTGGAATTGGATTTTCAAACCATTATTGGGAGAACTGTTATAAAATTAGGGGTAATATTTCCTCATTTACTAACAGGAATATGTAAAGACTATAACGTACTAAATGGAAATTGAAGCTCTTCATGAACCTGCTAACAAGTTAAGAATATTGAAACAAACTAATTCACCATCCTTTTCATTCTGACCAACAAAAACTTTTCTTTTAATTCTATATACATATTATGTATTATAGTATGAAAAAACCCATTTTTAATAGTGGTAAGCATGAATAAGTTGTTCAGGACCAGCCAAAGTTATGACCAAATGATTTTGAAACCATAAAATTGAACTCTCAGCTTGCCTCCATCCATCAATGGTCTCCCAAAAATTTGGTTTTGGCCATATGGTGACACATTAATAATCATATGTTTGTGCCATATTTACAGTTTCAACCAAATAAGGAATGATGTAATCTTGAAATAAAACGGAAACTTCTCCTTGGTCTTCACATCCCATGTGCGGGTCGGCAATAAATGATACCAAATTACATTGATCCAAGGTCTCTTTTTCCAACTGAAAATACGTCATTTTGGTTAATGAATCTTCATTTGAATTAACATTAAATAGTGTATAGATCAATTCAATGTTACACATTTGGAGATACTCCAACATTATTCTTTATTCCTAGGTTCAAATACCTTCATGATAAAATATGATTCAAGATCTTATGATCCCGAAACACTGTAAATTTTTCTCCAAATAGGTAATGACACAAATTTTTTAATATGTGGACCATATAATGTTCCTATAAATTGTGTTTTTGGTAGTTCTTCTCATGAAACTATAACTTCCATAAGTCATAAGAAACCACATGATCTCATGACATGAGAACGCATCCAAACCGAGATCCTGAAGCGTCAAAATACAACACGTACCCTTATCCAGATTTTGGTAATATCCAGATTCTTATTGATGTAAGGAGAACCTTAATCACATAAAAAGACTTATGAAAGTATCCATTCTATTAGAATGGAACATTCATCTTTTTCAAAGATATCATGTGAGAATCTTTCCGTGAAAAGTCCCATACAATGTACAGTAATAAAATTCCAATTTAATGAAAATGTGTATCTAAAAAACATTCATTGGCGGTTTCTAGGAGACAATATATTCTATCTTTTTCGGGTCCATAGAAACACCACTTTTATAGATTACATGGCTAAGGATACTAGCCTCTGGTGTCTATACTTCATACTTAGATAATTTTTCATATAGAATATGATCTCTTATGATTCCAAACAATATCACCAAGTATCTCTCATGCTCCTCCCTTATGAATGAACACTTAAATATTCCATACACAAACACTACCTTTAAATAAAATAGATACATATGAAATATTCAATTATTTAATGTTATAATTTCATACAAAGAATTTGTAAGACCAAAAAGTATAAACACATATTCATAGTGGACATATCTACTCATGAAAGTTGTCTTTGTAAAATCATGCATCCTAAACAGGAATCATTGATATCATTAGCACAATTAAATCATAGAAAACAACTGATATCCCTTTATATATTGATAAAACAATCAATGTGTTGAAGATTATACCTATTCATTATCATAATTTGTTTATGATAATGATTATCTATTCATAATATAAGACTTCTATCAACATTTTTGAAAAATAAAACTAGTGATTCCCATAGAGACATCCAAGGCCAAATGAATCCTCAACGTTCTAGCTCTTCCAACTGAAATTATGTTTCAATTAATTTTTTTCATGTGATCTGATATTATAGATACAAAATAAGACTATTTTCTAGAAGGAGAAGAATTATAAACTCCACATCTCTTGTGTGTTGAAACCCTGTGAATTTTTTGGAAACAACATGTGTAAACTAGTAAAAATCACTAGAAAATCGCTCCTCTTGATATCTTCCATTGATCCCAAAGTCAATGTTTCCAAATAGTATGATATTATTCTAACTTCTACTTATAACAAACTCATTTCACCATCCATTACATTCCGATCTCCTCTAATGTGATTCTTAATGCCATTCTCATTCATAAAATAAACCCTTTGAGTATAATAATCAATGTGATACTTGAACATTGATAACCAATTGATACCAAGAATTATGACATATGTATCCATCATGAGAAAAGATAAATCTCATATCAACTCAGATCCATCAACAATTATAGAAAATTATTTACAAAAAAATATATAACATTATATTTGGCCAAGTTGATTTTTACTTTTCAAAACGAAAGGCATCATATCAAAGTTTCCACCCAAAAAATCAATAACATGAGAATAAATAACTGAATGAAATTCACATGTATCAAAAAAATAGTTCATTGGTGTATAATTAAAAATATTCAAACCTCTGACTATTGATGGTGTAGAATGATCATCCATAACAAATTCCCCCAGTCCATATTAGTTCTATACTATGGCACTTTGTTCTTTAATTACCTATTGATATTTCCCTGACAATGGAGTGATTGTATTCATATAATCAACATGTATACCTCTTTTCAAATTATGATTATTATATTTTCATTCAACATATTAAATCATAAGATGTTTAAGACCCATGGGAATTGTCACAAACACCCTACCTTGGTGCAATATGGCAATGACATTGAATATTCCCCATGTAATTTCAATTGTGGTATGATTTATTTAGTTCCATACAATCTCACTTCATATGGTTCAAAATAATAATTTGCAACATTATATGTTTCTCTTGGGTCCTAGGAAAATTTTTACATATCCATCCATCTATTTTCAAGTCATTCCACTTCATCGAATGTAGGTGTCCCCCTTTCACTTTCTCCCAGCATTACAGTTACTACCATTTCTCATTTGTATAAACATCCTCCCTCCACTTGTAGCTCCAAAAATTTCACTTTATACCACCACCTCTCTATTGAACATATCTATGTAATCCATTATATAGATCACATCAATCTTCTAGTTAATCTTCTTCCTCCTCCCCAATTTAAACATGTGTGCCTCCTAGGACACACTATTTTCTAGTTCAGGTAAAAAAATTTCTAAATTGATGAATTTATCAGTGAAATCATTCATAGAGAGTCTCTCCTACTTCAAGATGAATAATTGTGTCATTATTGCAATAATGATGGTATGATGATATATTTGTTTGTGAAAAAACTCTTCCAAATTATCCAGAATAATGACTCTATCTAATTTAGATAAAAAATCCAAATCCCATCACTGGAAATCATGATAATCCATCATATATGTCACCAACATGAATTAAAACTCCACTTGTGTTCCAATGAAATTAAAGATTAAATTTATCCAATTCATCCACACTATTTCCTTCACATGTTCTGATTCACCACTAAATATCTGTAGATTTTCCTTCTAAAACTAGATTGAATGATCCACTTTCCTTAGTTCATCCATCATATTCCTTTATTCCACTACCTGAAAAACATGGACTATACTCTGAACAAAATATAGTTTCACTTATAGATCAGGTGAAACCACATTCTTATAAAATTCATCCAGTTAGATTCTATGACACCAACTAAGTTACATATTAAAAAAAACAACAATATCCATATGACTCACTTTATATCTACTATCGGATTAATAATATCATATTCTACCACATTACACATATCACAACATTTCCTTCTAGAATTCAATAGTTTCATTTTTTATATAATTTATAAATGTTCATCATGCTTTTGAAAATGAAAATATTATCAAAATACCACTATAATTCCTTTTTCAAAATCTTTCATTTTAAAAAATAACCAAGTCAATTTTCAAAATTTATCATTATTTTCTCCAATTCATTAATTATTCCCAGAATGAAATATATACTCCTTGAGGGATTTCATTTCTAAAATGCATTCTATACTTGTCTCATTTACTAAATACATGATAATGAGACTCTATATCCTATAAGTGTATCTAAAACAGATATGTACCCCACTCCCTAGTAACATGACATTCAACATTAAAAGTTCAGCTAAGTCTTCTTATGCTCTAAATTTTAGGTACCAAAAATAGTACTTCTTTCTACTATCCAAACTCTTTGACTAACCAAATAATTGTCAACTCCAAGGATAAGAAATTCATACCCATTATCACTATAGATATAAGGACTATCTAAGATTGATTCCTCTTATATATCAATGATTCAAAAATATGGAACCACTTGTAACATCTTTCCCATTCATATTATCTTTGTTCGAGGAAGTATTTCTACTTGGACTTAAGTGACACCTCTAAGAAGACAAAGGATGGAAATAAATTACAAGGAACTAATCTCAATTATGGGGAGGTTTTCAAATTGAGAAATATTAATTCCCAATAAATCACATAATAAAAATACCTCTAAATGATTGATGAAAAAAAAGTAAAAAATTCAAAATAATTGCATTAATATTAAAACCCAACTACAAAATAGTAACATACAAAAAGACTAAGAACACCGAAGTTAAAAATATGTAATAAAAAAGAAACAAATACCAAGGATAAAAATTCATAAATCTGATATCCAACTCCAAATATATGCTACAACATCATGAAGAACCAGTAATATAATGTGATACCCCCCATTTACCTATATCTCAATAGACAATACCTAGAAAAGAACCAACATTATAAATATTAGGTGAGTAATGAAACTCAGTAGGCTTTCGCGAACTTGACTTCATAAATCCTGAAAATAGGATTTATCATTTTACAATATTTTTATTAAAAATTATTTAAACCAATTGAATATAATTTATATGAGAACATAAAACAATTTCAATAGAAAAAACTGTTTTATAATGAAAAACATGTTCCAATGATTCAACAAAATGGAACCACTTGTTAACAATGATTGTTGAATTTCACATCCATAATATTCCCCAATGATGGTGGTACTTTGCGGCCATTATCCATCACATTCAACTCATGATTAACCATTTAAGATGACCACTTCAAAAAAAACAATTCAAAACCATTTTAAAAATAATCATCATTTTTTAATTAGTGATTCATAATTTAAAAACAAAATCCCATTTTAATATCATGAATACAAATTCAAATTTTACAAAAACAATAAATTTTTAGAATCCCATAAATCATCACTGATTATTTTTTATATCAATCCTTTGCAATTACAATTGATGACCAATTTCATAAAAATTAATCAATTTGATTCTAAGATATAAATTTCTAATTAAATGAGACACTATTGAAAAACAATACCTTGGATATTATGGAAGAAATGACGAAAAACATGAAAATTCCATAAAAAGGGATTGAATATTAAAACCCACCTTATATTTCCTTCCATAACATCAAAATTTCCATATAATATCATTATTGGAATAAGGAACCATAATTATATCCATATAGAAAAATATATAATTTTATGAGGTAGGAGATGACTGTATATCCATGGAAAACTATAAAAAACTAAAAAAAATAAAGGTTTATATTGGCTTCAGCCTTCAACGCACCATGATTTTCCTTTAGATCACATCTAAATTAATGAGGAAAGGAACCATAGCCTTTGGGAGGATGAAATATTTATTTATGTATAAAATTGAGAAAAAATAATGTTTTAAAAACAATACTTATCCTAATAAAAAATTTTAGGTTCTAATTTTAAAAATGTTCACTATTAGTCAAACAGTTGGTCAAACCATGCACTAACCATTAACCAGACTCTCCCTCAAGTAGCACCTTGATAGATTTTATAAAATATTTATAAAAACCATTCTCCAACAATGATAATTTCTAATCTCAAAATTTTTATGTTTTTTCACGGGTGACCATATGTTTTGGCCAAAATATGAACTTTACCGTGCACCTACCAAAAAGCCCATGTTTCCCCCTTCTTGTTTTATTGTAGGAGTTTCATGGTCTCTACAAACCATTCTCAAACTCTGATCCTTTATAAAATCATTAAAAATTTCCAAAATTATTCCAATCCCTTCAAATATTTTCCAAACGACATTACATACTTTATAAACATAAATTAAAGGTTACATACCAAAAACTGTGGTGTTATATTGTACATTAAATGTTTTATGATATCCATGGAATATCAAAATTAGGTTCAATAGTTTTTAGTGGATGTAGATCAAGGAAATGGTATAAAAAAGCAGTCATCTTGCTTCATTGAGCGTTTGTGTGTATTCCATTTTATATCCCACATGAGTGTATCTCTTGGTGTGGTGAAATAGTCCCACTCATTATGCATCAAGGATAAATTAGATTCAATGATCAACAATAAATTTTGTGGTGATTAACCCTAGAATAATATATTGCAAAGCCACATATAATTTTTCTATTCTAGATATTGATGTATTCTCTTTGAAATTTCACAAACTATTACTTTACTAAAACAGTGGATCATTTTTTCACCATGAAAAATATTTATTTATATAATTTTATGGAAGATCATAAAAAAGTGAATATTAAAGCATGATAAAATTATGTATTGGTAATTACCTTCAATAATATTGACTAATATTCTAATATTTTTCAATGTAAATTTATTCATCACACAAAAACAAATGTGATGCATTTAACATGAGCCCTAAAAGGATAAAAATTCTGTAGGAAAACCCCCACATATGGATTTGGATGAAATTTAATAAAAAACTCCTTAGAATGGAGGTATTAAAATTGACATGTAAATTCAATTATTAAAATAATTAAATTAGTTAACATATTCAATAGGTATTATATTCAACACATAAAGGAAAATTGGTACACAATACAAAACATATCTCGAAGAGAGGGATTCATGATGAAAAAACCCATACCAATTGACCTAAAATCCAAGAATACATGTATAGATACAATATTATAAACATTAATATCATAAACATTTAATTAATAATATTACCCGTATCCAATTTTATTAATTTGATTAATAAATATTAATTCTCATCATGAATTCTAAAAATTTTTATCAGTAAATTTTTATGCATTTGATTGTTTGTAAAAGTTTAATAATGGTGATGTCCTCTTTCATTGTTCTTCTAAGGTTTGACATTAAAATATATTTAGAGTTTCTATAAAGAATTATTTATAATTATTCATGATATTTTTAATTCCAATCATGTGTGTTTTAGTCTTTATCTATGACAATGAAATTGATAACCAACTTGTTTTGTTTACTCTTGAAAATCAAAGTGTTTTTTCTAAATTAATTAATATAATATTAATATAACATATATGGAAAAAAACAATATATAGATACTTATATAATATTATTTATAAATTCGTTCTTATAGTCATTCATAAAGTAAATTTATATTATTGTTTGAGTAGTTGGTTTAACCAACCCAAACATGAACATTCTTAGATTTTATTAATGACAACGAGGGTTTGTTATTGTAATATTATTTTTATCAGAAGTATTATGATATGAATTATTATATTTTTGTGTGATATATTATAATTGGAAGGAATTAGCAATTGAATTCATGGATATAAAAATATTACACAATTTGAATAAAATATTATCTTCATAGTATTCCTATTTTTAAATATTAAACTAATATAGTTTTTTATCATATATTGAATTCATTTTAAATAATTTAAAAATATAACATTAATTATTTCATAAACAGCATTTTTATCATTTTATCGCAATGTTTTATCCTTAATTTTAAGGTAATGAATAAAAAATGGGACACATTGTTCCATGCTGGTGGTAGTCTGTGTAACGTATGAATGATTATTTCATTTTTTTAAAGGTAAAGGGGAAAGGTGGTTTGAATTTATTAACAAAATATAAAAAATAATTATACTATAAATATTTAACAAGTCATATTATATTTGAATAATTAAATTATAAAAGTAATGATAAAGGGAAAATGGTTTCATTAAAATATTGACCATACATTGATAACATTATATTTCTATTAGAGGATTCCTTAGTAAGGAGGGGCTTCGTAAGATCCCTTAGGAATATAATATTATGAGAGTGAATGGTAATATTATTCTATGATATGTGTGTCATGTTTCAAATAATAATTAATTTTTTAAGGGGTATTGAATGGGTGGCTAGTTTTCTTTTATATGTGGAAAACATGACCTATCATGGAATCTAGAGTTATCTATGGGGTTGAATGGTTTCACATGGGTGTTGTGTTTCTTTAGTGAATTAAATTTACATATCATTGGTGGAACATGAGGGTATGAGTTTCATAAAAAAAATATTCTATCAATATTTTTCTTGTAAGCATTTAATTTTTAAATAATCATATCTTAATTTTTTACGAAATTTACCCTTATTAATGACAATTAAAAATTGACCAAAGTCATTATTTTATAATTAAATTATATAATAACACTAACATTAGTAAATTAAAATATATAGAATCCAAAATATGAAACAATTTACCCTCACTAATTTTATAAATTTATTTAAACTAACATTAATATTAACATGTTTGAAATAGGAAAACCATTTTTATAGATAAATGTTCCTAATATATTATCTATTTCTAATTATTATTTAGCATTTTTTATTTTTTGAATTTGATTTTGTATATAATTTTATACATTATATTACAATCATATTTTAATTTAATTTATTTTAATGTAATTATACATTAATTTCATATCTCTTAAAAACATTATTCATTGAAAGAATGTGTTTTGAAATTTTGTGGTAATTAATATATATCTTAAATCATATACATTCAATTTATAAAAACCTTTTTTTGGAATGGTTACATAATTTAGATGTATTTATTTTAAATATCATTTCCCTTTTATTAAAAAAAATATTACTTTTCCTAAAAACTAATTATAAAAATATCAGAAATATAACTTGTTTTTTATAAAAAATACAAGAAAAATAATTTTAAGCTAATATATCTATAAGGAATTCAAAAATTATGATTTTTTTTAATAAAAAATTAGCATTCAGAAATTAAAAATTTAAATATAGTCAACAAAAAAGGAACTTTTGAGTGTTAATTGTGCTGTAATTCGGAATATATTGTTTACCTGGTACCGTATGGTCTCAGGTATTGAATGTCTCCTTGAATAATTCCATCCTTGAATCTGAGGTATATACTATTTTTTAGAAAATGATTATAATCCTTCCTTTTATATTATACAGGATCCTATGTTTCTTCATATAATTAGGGATTTTTCCACATCACAAACACCAATCTTGTTTCTTAGTTTCAAAAATCATTCACTAAGGTGTCAAAAATCAATATTATTTCTCTATTATATCACAAATTATTCTCAAATAATGTTTCATCAGATGTGATAACATGTTTTGGATCATTCATTTATTTTATCAATAATAGAAAATAGAGGATATCATGTAATTTATAAGTTCATGGGAATTATAACCAATTAATACACTATTGATAAACTTTTTACTAGTACATCAAAAGGGAAAATTTACCGATTGATTAACTTCCCCTATTTTTCAAATCTTATGACTTCTAACCTTAGTGATCCCGATTGGAATACAGGACCCCATTTTCAAATATCATAGATTTCATTATATTATAAGCCATTTTTTTCTAAAAATAGGTATTTCTATTATGATCTGGTATAATTCTCAAATTAGTTTTTTTCCTATACACGTTCATGTCCAAGTCACATTCTTTCTCAAAATTCATCACAATAGGTTTGAACATGAAACCTATTTTAAAACAATGGTTCATATAGATATGAATCGAATATTTAATGTATGTAGTTACCACAAATATTAAGAGTAAGAATAACCTTCTCCTATTAAATTAAAATAAAATAATAGTGAATAAAAGAACATTACAAAACTGCCTTAAATAGACAAGTAAGAAACCATTCCACTGTAATCAGTATGTACAAGATGACTACAAAACTCAAGTGTTATAAATGAAAAACTAGAGCTAACATCTACAATTTATCTTTTCGACAGGGCATCTGCCTCTAGATTTCCTTCACAAGGAATATGTGTAACATTAATAGAGATCTGGTCAGTAAGATGAAGGCATTCAGTCCACTCTAAAAGCATCCTCCATGTTACATTCCTTGATCGATTTTTCATAATTTGTACAGAAATAGAACAACCTAATTCCAACCATAAAAAAGTCCATCCATAGTGGTCATCGTACCTCATTGCTTTAATCATTTTCCACTGTTCAGCTTCAATGGAAGTCACATTTCCAATATAGAAAAAGAATCATCCCTTGACCAAACCCCGATACCTATGTAAGACACCTCCATTTCCAACAGGTCTAGGTGCACCAGAGGCGGTTCCATCATCGTTGACCATTATCCACCATGGGATAGGTGTAATTCATCGGACAAATTTCACAATGATATGATTCTTTAACCATCAATTCAAACTTATAGTCCTTAAAAGCCCAAGGTCAGAGACATCATTATTCATATCCCCAGTTTAACATGGGAAGTAGATTTAATGGCACATTGGATGACTAGAACAATAATAAGAAATCATGGTTTATTTCTGTATAACATCAGATCATTTCATGACCACTAAATATAGGATAAACTAGAAATAGTATCAATAATGAGAAAAATGTGATCCTACTCACTACTAGTGTACCTGCAGACAGATTGTAGCAAATATTCTATGGAATGGAGCTCCAAAGAATACTGAAAAGTAGCCTGAACATGGGACCAAATACTTCTGGACAAGAAATATTTAACAAATATAAGTGACATTGATTATATAATACCCTTATATTCAATGATACTATTGTCTTTGAATAATACTATAATGTACGATGCATGCAACACCGAGTTCCCGAGCACCCCAACCTATCAAATTAGCCATTTAAAAAGTATTTCAAAATAGTAATAAACACATTTTAAATTTTACATATATCCCAAATAATTTTAACATTCATCTATTTTGTTTCTTATACACAATATAAAGACAAATTTAATTTTTCAGATAAAAGAAGTATTTTAAAAAAAAATGGTGTTTTCCTTCTTTTAATGGCCTACCCTTTCTAATCCATTATTTAACAGTTTTATATATTCAATTGGATGAAATAAAATTTTTCATTAGAAACATGACATAAAAATTTTGTTTGGATAAATTTTGGATGTTTTTCGGATAACTCTCATTTTTTGATAAATAGTGAAAGATAATAAATTTAAATTCAAAACATTTTTTTAGTCAAAACAATTTATTGTGTTAATTTATAAATTTGAATGGTTTTGAAGTATAATTAGATTATAATTTTATAATTTTATCCAATATTGTTCATTTGATGTAATTTCACTTTTAAATTGTACATAAACACATATAACTCTTTTCATAGTTTGTACTTCTCAAAAACCCACTTTCTGGTTTTGACAATAGAAATTAATTATAAATTAATTAATTCAACATATATATTTTGAATTTGGTTAAATAGAAATCATTATTGGATTTAGAATATCACAGTTATCTTAGGGTTAATTTTTTGTATTTTTAAAAACATTCAATATTTGATGAATATTGAAAAACATTGTATTATTGTTTAAAAAATAACAATTAATTTAAAAAAATTATTTATTTTATTTAAAATAATTTTAAGTAAAAATAGATACATAATACCTATATTATTTCAATGTAATTCCTTTGAGTTATTTTATAATAAAATTAGACGTATAAACTTTTATCGAATTTTTTTAATGTTTTTACCGAACTTCTAAGAATGTCAGAAAATTTGAAAAAAATTAATTTTTACCATTTCTGTGAATTGAATTTCAAAAAATCCGAGAGACACAGTTGAAATCACAATGTAAAATTTTGTTCAATAAGTTGAAAATAATTTATGGTGAATAATAACTTGTGACTTTTATTTACCCCTGCTAAAAGGTAAATCATGTAAATAAAGGTGAAATCAATATTATAATTACCCTAACACATGTACTAATTCTATTGTATAAGTGTGTTTCGACCTAAATCATCATTAGGAATAAAATATGACACTTTTTTATCAACTTGGATTCGATTAGAAGATTTATTATTATTTTATTTAAAGAAGAGTTTGAATTGTTAAATTAAAATTATCATAACTAAAATATTATTAATATAAGGTTATAATAAAATAAATTCAAATATAAATATTTATTATAAGTATAAAAAGATTTCTTACATCAAGGAATTTTATTTATAAATTTTATACATTAAATAATTGAATTTATTTATGAAAAAATGATAATGTAGTGATTACCTTATTAATGAAAGATTAAAATAATTGACATTATAAATATCAAAATAAATAAAAATTGATACTTTTGATGTATTACATGATTTATTTGGTTAATATGATATGTTAGAGTTTATTAAATGAAATGTTTTCGAAGTAATCATGTTGTTATGACTTTTAAAAAAACCAAATACTAAATAGTGACAAAATTGACACAATTGAGTTTTTAAAATATATATTATATTATTTAATAATATAATCTTCATACAAATATATGGTTAGTCAAAAGGAAATATTTAATATATATATATATATATCATTATTGAATAACTTTACGTTCTCTTGTTAGTTTATATTAGGTTTATTAACCATATAGTGTAAGAATACAAGAAGTCGTGGTAAAAGTGAATCTAATTAACAAAGAGTTAAATATATTAGATAAGGTTAATATGCTGACCTAAATTTGTCTAAAAACTATTGGGTGAAGTAATTTAGACCCATACCCACCTTATACTCTAAATAAATCTATTTGGATCTTTTATAAACCGAAAATGATTATATAATAAAATAATATTCCAATCTTTTCTTAAATTGACCCTCACCTCTCTTATAAAAGGTTAATTGTCCATCTCTAAATTTCATACCTCCAAAGCCATTTGTCTCTGCCTACACCTATTCAAATATCCTCCCAAATACCCTCAGATATTTCTAGAGGACTTTCATTTATCATTAATCCCTCCTAGGGATTCCTTTTGATCAAATCAAAATGAATCACCTGAAAAGATGTAATAATTTCACCACCTTTATCATAGTTATTTTATTCTTCCACATCATATTTGTTTGTAGTTTCCATTCCAAAATAATAACACCAGTACCTTATATATACTATTATTTTTTTAATAAATATGGTATAACCATATTCAATATTCCATACATCCAATGAATAACAAAGACACCATATGTGAGAATGTACGGCTTACCGTCTCCACGTCGTGGTGTAGTTTGTTATTCAACACATTATTATTTCGATGGGTATAATAACGAGAAAATTTGATATAAATAATAAATAAAATATTTTAATTATTCTGTATATAGTATATACTATCCAATTACATATGTTTTTACTATCTATTGAATGATATTGTCGCTCGTGCATACATACGGATTATCGTCTCCACAAATGTGATAAGATTAATTCCCCATCGCAACCATTAAAAAATAATTTTAATTTTATGATTTAAAAATATTTTTTGAGAACATAATATCATTCTGTATTTGAATCAAATACATTTTATAAATAAAAAACATGACATACATAATAGAAAATATGAAGGAAATGAAATCAGTTAACAACCAAAACAATAATACTACTGAAATATCATTGAAAAATATATATTAGAAGATCATATATGATATCATATTTATTCATTTGGTTATTAAATAATTTAATAAAAATTGTTTCACCATTATACAAGAGGTTCACCTATCCAATAATAATAGAAATTCAATGTAAGGGGCTTTCGTCTAACTTTTATTCCCTTGGGATTCATGCGATATTTGCCACTATTACATTTTGGGTGGTGTATGTACTTACCATGATTGTATTATTTGTGTAATATACTTTAACTTATGGATTTTTACATCATCATTATATGATCCTTCATTCATATGGTGTATGTTTTGTATGTTACCAAATCGTTAAGGGAATTTCAAATTTCTATTTCTATTCATTTGATTTTACACAAAATTCATTGATTATTTTACACCAAGATTATGTGTCAAATCAATATTTATTTACTTATGTTATAATTTCCACTCCCCTTTGTGTAGATATACTTTTTATACATATAATCACTCCATTGATAATTTCTCAAGTAATCGATATGAACTTGATAAGAGTAATTTTAACTCAATTTCTATTCGTTGAGTTAAACATCCAAGTCATTAATGTTGTTTTTACAAGAATATGTTTGAATGTCCTATAATTGATTTACATTGAATATATAATCATCTTGGAGGTATTTATATTTTTCACACATAAATATGTCATTTATTTGTCCTTAACCTAGGGATACAGTCTTTATAAGTGATTTCATCTCAACTTGCATTCTATTGAGACTTCTTTGTTGTTATATGCCGATTCACTTTTATATGGTTTATATACTTTACTTTGACATAGTATATCCTAAATCCAATTATTATCATTATATTATAAAGTATTTATTACCACAACTATTTGTATTCAATCATCCCTCATTTGGTTAGGAACTCTAACAAAAATATCATTTTAAAGGTTTTAATGATTTATTCTTCTAAGTAATTTCCATTAATGTCCATGTTTTAAAAATAGTTTTAAGGATTTATTTATAAGGACATTAATTTTTTCAAATTAAAATTCCTATTAAATGTTTCAAAGTTTTATTTGAATTATTTATTCAAAAATCTATTTTAAATGGATTTTTGATTAATAGTGATAGTTTTAATTGTGTTCACGATAATGGAAGATATTTATCTCAAATAGTTTGGATGATTATTTTAATCTATGTCAATGTCCTTCATTCTTCCCAAGGAAGGTTAATTTATTACAATAAAATCATCCATATTCTATTTAATGAGTTTTTTTTACTGTGGATGTGCTATTTTTATACCATTCATGGTTTTTGGTCAAAATATTGACATTTTTTCTGCTAATTTTAATACGAATGTATATATTATGTTTCATCGTATCATATGAGGAATGAGTAGGACTTAGTATGTGGCTGGTGGAGCCCACTATAACTCCTCAATACATTAGTAGGTGTCATTCGACAAACTAGTGTCTTGGCACAATGCCATGAAAAAATCTTATATGTATTCTTGGCACGATGCCTTGACTATGTGGTAATGATGTCTGACATTATTCATTCCATCATTATGAAATTGGCTATTGATATTACATGTGATTATTCGACAAGTATAATATCCATGTGAAAAATTAAATGACATTAATCCATTGATAATTTCCATATTATGCTTAATTTTATGTTTAAAAGGCTTGTGTTTTAGTCTTATACAATTCCATAAATGTTTATGATTATTTATGATAGTTTCTTCTATTTAGTTATCCCTACTATGCATCTGAGCTCACCCTTTTCTTATGTTTTTTTCTAATGATGTGAAGTAGTATATTTTATTTAACCTACACAGATATGACAACAGATATGAGTGTGTTCAAAGGGGGCACAAAGTTTCTTTTATTTATTTTATGATGTAATGTAAAATTTATGTATGTATCTTGTACTTCCAAGGCTACTAAAAAAGTTGGCATTTCAAGAAAATATCTCTTGATATTATTCCAATGTTATGTAATAATGCACCGACTTGGGGTAACTAGGCTCTAGGAGTTACTTTTGGTATCAAAAGATATATATTACAAACCATGAAAACTAGATTTAGAAAAACTCTGATTAGAGAACATTATTCAATGATATGAATTGGGGATTATTAAAGAAGAACATATAAAATTTTTGATAGTGTAAATATTATGTGGGTTTTCTGATCAATACATCCCTGTCTAGATGCGAGCAGGTTGAGGAGGCTTTGGAATAGATGTTCATATGGGTAGAACACGAAAACACCACTTTGAGCTAGACTCGAATGAGATCTAGTGCACGAAAAAGGGCCTTGTTGCCCTCTTGGTTACGACACTCCCAAGGGATATGCTTAGAAAAATAAAATTTTTATTACAAACCGATTTGAAGGATTTTAATATAAAATGAGAATAAATATCCTTGGTTAACCTAAGGTTTTTTAGACTGAAAATAACGTGTCAAGATATTCTCAAAATGATTTTATTACTATTGTTACTCACGCAATGAATTTTGGTTTTTTTCAATGGCTGGATTACAAGAAAGTCATATTAAAATTTAACATGATGTACATGGTGGGAAGAATGGAAAAAATGAGAAACGAAATGGAATGTTGATAGGTGTAAAAGATATAATGTTCATGTCAAATCAGGTTTCCAAAAATATGATCAACAAAATATATACTAACCAACTCCTGGACTCAATAAGGAAGAGAATGGTAGTGAATGATAAGAGCTATAGCAGCGGAGACCATGTGAAAAAGAATGCTCAATTTCCATAATGGAGGAAATGTTGAAGGAGAAACCCAGGGAACTGTCTCAATGGAATAATGAAATGATTTATGTTTGGGAAAGAAGGGCATGAAATAAAGAATTGCTGAGTAAAAATTAAGAGTACCATGGAAGAAAATAAAAATGATCCGAAGAATCAATTTTCAGTCATTTTACATAAATTTAGTTGACCTGGACATTACCTAAGTTAATGCCCTATTCAATATGATAACCTCTCGGTTAAGGAAGAACCAATGTGGAAATAAATCGATGGAGAAATGTTTAAAAGTATTATTTATCTTTTTTGATGGGATAACTTTTGAAGGCTTTTATCTTGTATGAGTAACCCTACAGTTTGTTATGAGAAAATTATATTTGAGGAAGAATTATATTTTTTATTGTGGATATAGTTATAAATAAGTATTTGTGTTTAAATGATCCTTAAATTTAAAGCAATTACATGTTATTAAATTTTGGGATGAAAATGTGTGGTATGAGATGACATTTGTGGTAAAGTTATGTTATGGTTATTTTGAGGAATCTATCTCATTTTTGGAATTTTACAAAATATAGATTTTGAAAACGGATAACTCGCTGACCGTGTGACAACCCGTCGCATTAGACAAGGCTGTGGGAATCAAAACCCCAACCAATGTGGGACTAGGATTTATCATCAATCACTGGACTATGTGAAGTCCCATGTTAGTGTGACTGATTATTTTTAGTTAAACTATTTTATTTAACAATAATATATTGATTTGGGATATTTTTTTATCAAATGGATATAATTAGTATAAGAATATTATTTTGGGATTTAGTGATAATATTATTTTGTAAATCATTCTCTCTATTGGGAACATATATTCCTAAGAAAAATAGAATACAATGGAATTTTATTTGATGAGTAATTGTGGATTTTATCCACATTTTTATTTTGGACTTATAGAGATTTTTCTTATTTATGGAAATTATTAACCTATAAAATAGAATATGTGATCAGGATAATTAATTTTTAGTATCTGACTTTAAGAGTAGTCGATGTTAATTCAAGATACAGTTTAACGTGGAATTCTACGTAATCAAATTCTTCTAGGTTTTGGGTTTCAATATTAGTTTGGATTATATTTATGGATTTTAAGGAGAATTGTTTATTAAATGGTATTTATTGAAAATAAGGTATTGTTGGTATAGTTTTTGAAATTAACAATAGTATTTTTTTCTCTATAGGATAATTATTCTGAGGGATTATCTAATCTTTTACTAACTATTTTGGTTTTAGTTAATCTCTAAATAAAGGGAAAATATACAGATCATCCTTTGTGGATTATGAGATTCTCTTTAATTTGATTCTAGAACATCAGTTATGGACATTTAATTTTGAATACTCATAGTATGGGGTTAAAGATGAGTTTTTGGTAGAAATTAGTTAATGTTTGGAACTCTACTTATCAGGTATTTTTTTCTAGGAATAAATAAATTCTTAAAATTTAGGGAAAGGATCTTAAACCCAAAAATGTGTAATCCTAATACATTACATTATTTATCATAGGTTTATAGCTTTGAGGACCTCAATTTTCTTTTCACTTGTTTGTGATTGATTGCCTCAATCACTCTTTACAAATATTTATGTTTTTCCTCAAATTAAATATGTTACCAATGTTATTTTATTCAAAATCCTAATTTGGTGGTGACTTTTTAAATTCTATTACCATATTATTAAGATGAGAATTTATTAATCGTATTTCTGATGTGACTTTTTCACAAAGGAATTTTCTATTTTTTTAGCTTTTATCTCTGAATAACAAATTCAAATTGTGGGGACACTATTTACCAAAGGAGGGTAGAATGTAACACACCAATATTCCTCGGTACACTTCTATTTGAATATTACAATAGTGTGTGATGTATGTAACACCGATTTCAAGCCCACCATGACCTATCAAACAAGCTATTTTAAAAAGTGGTTATGAATATTAATAACCACATTTCTAATTTTATATATATCCCATATAATTTTATCACTATTATCTTTTGTTTCTTAGACATAATATAATGAAATATTCATTTTTTCAGATAAAAGAAGTGTTTTTCAAAAAATTTGGCTTTTCTGCCTTTTAATGGCCTACCATTTCTAATGAAATATTTGAAACATATATATTCAATTTGATAAAATTAAATTCTTCTATAAAAGAGGGAAACTAAAATTTAGGTTGGATAAATTTTTGATGTTTTTCTCATAACTTTCATATTTTGATGAATAGTGAATGATTCTAAATTATAATTGAAACATATTTTTTAATAAAAAAACTTATAGAGTTAAATTATACATTTGAATAGTTTTGAAGTATAATTTTATTATAATTTTTCATTTAATCAACTGTTAGAAATAGAAAGTACTTTAATTTTTAAATTGGACATAAACACAAATCAATATTTTGATAGTTTTTACATCTCAAAAACCGACTTTTATTTTTGATAATGAGAATTAATTTTAAATTAGTTAATGAAACTTCTATTTATTTAATTTGGTAAAATAGTAATCATTTTTGGATTCATAATATCAAAATTATCTTTGGGTTAATTTTTGGTATTTTTCTGATAACTTTCAATTTTGGATGAAAATTGAAAAACACTCCGTTATTGTTTAAAAATTAACATTTTATTTAAATAATTATTTATTTTATTTAAATTAATTTTATTAAAATATTGTTATATAATACCTATATTAGATTAATTTAATTCATTGGGGTCATTTTATAATAAAATTAGATGTATAAAAAAGTTTTCAATTTTTTAACGTTTTTACCCACCTTCTAGGCACATTAGCAAATTTTCATAAAACGTAATTTTATCGCTTCGGTGGATTGAATTTCAAAAATCTGAGACACACGATTGACATAAGTAAGAAAATTTTGGTTCAATAAGATGAAAATAATTTTTGATGAATTATAACCTTTGAATTTTATTTACAACAGTTAAAAGTAAATAGGGTAATTAATGTTAAAAATGATATTATAATTACCCTAAATCATGTAATAATTCTATTTGATAATTTTCCATGCTCCAATATCCAACTTATTAAAAAAATATTATCCTCTTTTGTTCACATGGATTATATTTGGACATTTATTATTATTTTATTTAAAGAAGATCTAAAAGTGTTAAATTCAAATTTTCATAACTAAAACATTTATAATATAGGGTTATACAAAAGATATACTCAACTATAAATATTCATTAGAAATCTAGAAGTATTTAATACATCATTTTATTTTATTATTAATTTTTATACACTATATAATTAAATGTATTTACGACACCATGATGATGAAGTAATTACATTATTAATGAATGATTAAAATAATTGATATCATAAATATCAAAATAAATGAAAACTGACACGTTTGATGCATTCCATGAATTTTATAGATTAATATGACATTTTAGGGTTGATTAAATGAATTTAATTTTGAAGTAATCATGCTTTTATGACTTTCACAAAAACCAAACACTAAATAGTGTCAATATTGACGTAAATGAATTTTTAAAACAAATATTATTTTATTAAATGATATAATATTATAAAAAATCAAAGGCTTGGAAAAAAACATTTATAATGATATATATAACATTAATTAACTAGATTATATTTTCCTATTATTTTATATTATGTTTATTAACCATATAGTGTATGAATACAAGAAGTCATGGTAAAAGTTAAACTAATTAAAAAAGAGTTAAATCTAAAATATAAGGTAATTAGATTGACAAAAAGTTTTATAAAACCTATTGGCTCAATGTATTTCTCCCCTTACCCACCTTATCCCAGAAATAAATCTATTTGGATCAATTATAAACCGAAAATGATCATATAATAAAATAATATTTCAAGATTTTTCAAAAGTGACCCTCACCGCCCTTATAAAATGGTAATTCCCATTCTCTTAATTTCACACCTCCAAAACCATTTTTCGTGGACAAACCCTGATCAAATATCCTACAAAATATCCTAAGTTAATATTATAGTCCTTATATTAATCAGAAAATCATCCTAAGGAGCCCTTTTGATAAATTCAAAAGGAAACACCCAATGGAGAGGTAATAATTTCACAACCTATTTCAATGTTCTTTTCTTCTTCCACTTCCACTTTCTCTATTGTTTCCAATCAAAAATAAAAAATACAGTAACAAATACATAATGTGATTTTATTATAAATATGGTACAACCATATTCATTATTCTATCAATCCTATGAATGACAGTGTCACCATACGTGTGTATGTACGGATACCTGTCTCCATGTCGTGGTGTTGTTTGTTATTCAACACTTCATTATTTGGATGGGTATAATATTTAGTAAAACTGATTTAACTAATAAATCAAACATGTTAATGATTTTATATATATGATATACCATCCAATTACATATTATTTTACCATCAATTAAATTATATTAATGCTCGTGCATACATATGAGTTTCTGTCTCAACAAATGTGGTAAGATTCATTCCCCATCGTAACCATTCAACAATAATTTTCATTTGATCATTTAAAAATAATTTTTAATAAAATAATAACATTTTGTATATGAATCAAATACATCATATAAATAAAAATCATGACTTACGTAACAAAACATAAAAAGTAAAATGAATTAGCTAACAACCAAAACAATGATACTACAGAAATATCATAAACAATGAAATATTAGAAGATCATATGTGATATAATATTATTTTATATGGTTCTTAAATAATTTAAAAACAATGATTTAACCATTATATAGGATTTTACTAACCCTATACTATGGAAAATACATGGTAAGGGGTTTTCATCTAACTTTTATTCCCGTGAGATTTATGTTATATTTGCCACTATCTCCATATGTGTGGTGTATATACAGCCCATGATTATATTCATTGAGTAATATAATTTAAATAATGGATATTTACATCACCATTGTATGATCCTCCATTTCATGGGGTGTATATTTTGTAAGATACCAAATTAGTTAGGGAATTCAAAATTTCAATTCCTAGTCATTCGATTTTACGAAAACTTCATTGATTATTTAACTCTAAGATTATATCTGAAATCACTATTTATTTACTTATGTATTAATTTACACTCACCTTTTTGTAGATATACTTTTGATACACATAATCACTCCATTGAAAAATTTTCAAGTCATCGATATGAACTTGATAAGAGTAATTTTTACTCAATTTTTATTCATTGCGTTAAACAGCCAAGTCATTGGTTTTGTTTTTACCAAAATATGTGTAAATGTCCTATAATTTGTTTACACTGAATAACCAATCATATTGATTATATTTAAATTTTTCACACATAAATATGTCATTTATTTAACCATAACCTAAGGATAGGTTTTTTAAAAAGGATTTCATCTCAACTTACATTCCGTTTAGACTTCATTGTTGTTATGCACCAATTAACTTTTATATGGTGTTTGTAATGTATATTGAAATAATATATAATGAATACCTTTATTCTAATGATATTATATTGTTTTTATTACCTCAATTATTTTTATTCAATCCTCTCTTAGTTGGTGAGGAACTGTAACTAAAATATAATTTTAAATGTTTTAAATGTTTATTCTTCTAAATATTTCTCATTAATGTCTATGTTTTAAAAATGGTTTTATGGATCTATTTATATAAACATTAATGTTTTAAAATTAAAATAACTTTTAAAAGTTTCAATGTGGTATAGGTAAATTTTATTCAATAATCTATTTTAAATGCCTTCTAAATAAATAGTACGAGTTTTAAATATTTTCAAGAGAAAGGGAAATATTTATCTTCGATAGTTTTGATGATTATATTCATCTATATCAATATCTTCCATTATTCTCAATTTTTGATAATTTATTGTAATTAAATATTTTATATTGTATTAAATGAGTGATGTTTGACTAAGGATGTGCTATTTTTATACCATTCTTGGTTTGTGGTTAAAATATTGACATTTCATATGCTAGTTTTAATATGAATGTTTAGATTATGTTTCTTCCTTTTTATATGTTTAATTAATTAGAATAAGTGACAGGTGGAGCCCTCTATAGCTCCTCGATGCATCGGTAGGTATAATGAGGCAATCAAGTGCCTTTCCACAAGGCCTTGACAAAATCTTATTTGTAGTCTTGGTATAAGGCCATGACTATGTGGTTATGTTGTAAGACATTATTCATTCTATCATTATGAAATTGGCTACTAATATTGTATGCCGTTATTCAACTAGAAAAATATCCATGTGAATATGTAAATGGAATTAGTCGATTTATCATTTCTATATTATGCTAGAGTTTATGTTTAAAAGGAATATGTTTTAGTCTTATACATTACATTAAATGTTTATGATTATTTATGAGAGTTTTTGTAATATTTTTATCCCTACTGAGAATTTGAGCTCACTAATTTATTGTGTTTTCTTTTCCCTAGATGTGAAGAAGTATATTATGTTTAACCTACAGGGATAGGCCAATGGATATGAGTGTGTTCAAAGGGGGCACACTGTTGTTTTTATTTATTTCATGATGAATGTAAAATTCATTTATGTATCTGGTACTTCAAAGGATACTAAACTAATTGGTCTTTCAAGACTCAATATATTGAGATCATTCAAATGTTAGGTATTAATGAACTGAAATAGGGTAACTAGGGTTGAGGAATTACATATTCCTCTTCACTCAAATAGAAAAGGCATATCGATCAAAGACTACATCCTACACGGATGTAATTATTATATTAAACTTCCACAGAATTTAGATATTAATCCATTGTACCTGTTAATTGAAGAGAATATGATATGAATATGTCCTTCAGTGTTTGAATATTTAATTCAGACAGTCCATCAACTTGGCGATGATTGGTTTTTTGTAAGTGTAACATTCTTCCATGATCCCTTTGATTACTCTTCCCGAAAAAATTAATGATTTTATTTTCATGATAAAAAAAATTGATATGTGTTCCCAATGAATCATTATGATTTCATCGACATAGAGTTGTGACAATAACACAAGGCGTATATCATATTTTTTCTTTATGAAATGAGAAAACATTGTAAGATGGTCAATTTCGAAACATATAGAATCATTAGTCCATAGAGTCTTTGGGCATACAATAATAATTAAATTTGAAACATTGTCACACCCCAATATAGGTATTGGAAGAGGTTTCATGAGTCCTATAAGTTGTTTTATTTTATCTTTTACTTACTAGAATACAATGAATTTGGACACATAAATCATTATTTTTCACTTCATAGAAACCTAAAGAATGATCTCATAAATCCATATATATCTTTTTGATACCATGGTGTATAGATATATTTTATCTATGTTCATCAACTTGTATTTCCCTGTTCAACTCTTCTATCAGTGAAACTCTAAATATGTTAAAAATATCATAACTTCATATCTATTTGTGAATTTCATCATCATTTCATCACATAATAATCTAATATTCATTTATACATCTGATTTATCTTTCCATGTGTTCTATATATTTCCAGGAATGGATTGTATATAATCTTCTTGAAAAAGGAATGATAGATACCCTTTTTGGAGAATCAAAATATCCACATTTTCTATATCTATTTATATAGGATCCTTGTTAATCCTCTTCATGGTCAGAACACAATGGTACGTCCAATGTAATTTATTAATCACATTGTTTTCTTTTATAAGTTGGTAGTTTATTGAAAATTCATATTTCATGGCTATATCCAACCATCATTTTTTCCTCATGTTTAGATTTTTTGAGAGAACATATATTTCAAAAACATATGATTAGTATATATATCATATCTTTGTCTATATAGGGAGTGTATCCATATTTTTGAAATTAAATTTTACAATTTCCCGCTTGATGACTTGGGTGGGAAAATTTTTTAAATGTATTTTTATTTCACTTGATACATTGGAAATCTCTCTACCATTCTTTATATTGATACAACCCTTTACTCTTTTGGATTAATCAAAATATGTTACAGATACTTTTTTATATGATTGTTGATTTAGAACTGGTGTAATAATCCGTTTCCAATTTCTATCTTTATTAAATTACTCAAATTCTCATAACAATGTGAATAAGACCGCATTATGAATTATTATGTTTAATATGTTTTCTA